>OX596046.1:1250000-1875000 GCA_951394065.1 Venusia cambrica | reverse complement strand
CTGTCTGATCTCAGCCAAATATAGGCCTTGCCCAGAGGATTAGATCAACATGATGGATATTTTTTTCTTTACGAGCCAGCGCTTGACCTTTGACCTTGAGGCCCGGATCTACCTCATGACCCTGATGTCTTGGTGTCGTACTTACTGTATAACAGACGCTTTGAACAAGTACAAGCCATATTAATGTTTAGGTAAGCAATGTTAAATAAATTCATAAAGTATAATATTATCACTAAAAATCGTTCAAATTATAATAGCGTTTCTCAATAAGTGGGAAGTAGGAAGTTGCTCAATAAGAGTAGTAGAGCCCCTTGTGAAAGAGCTCGTCTGGAGAAGTACTACCACCATACGTATTTCAGCCGCCAAGCAGCATTGCTGCGTTCCAGTTGGAAGGGTATGGTCGCCGGTGAAATTACGGGCACGTTATGCCTCAAGTTTACGGGCGCAATGCAGTGCCGTGTAGGCTATGTTCCTTGTGGATTTGTCCTACGCAGTATGTTTTAGGCGAGAGAGCACTTTACATCACGTGGGCTACTTGCTTGATCCGTCTCCTAGTTGTATAAAAAAAAAAGGTATTTCAATTAACTTTCGAAGGTAGTGTTAATTGGTTCATCTTTTATCTGTTCAGGTAATTTATTATAAATTTTTGATACCATTGTATTTGGCCCTGAGCTGTGCATCTAGAGGCAAGATAGCCTGTTCCTCAGTTTGTTGAGGATTCCGGGTGAAGTGCGCTTCCACCTTCGGTCTTATAATAACTTGAAAATCAGGTGAGATGAAGGCCAAACATCTCCCCGTATTTTTTTTTTAATCAGCAGACTTGCGCTCAGGCCTTTTCATTGGCTAAACTTGCCTTTGAAGTTTTTACTGTTATTTCTCTGTGTGCTTTGTTCCCAGCTGTGAGAATTGGATCATAAAGATCTTGATTTTGCCGTGATTGTTGAATGATTTAATTACCTAGTTATTACAACAAATAACTGCCTGCGATGAAATATTATTGAACCCAAAGAGTATAACGGTAAAATTTACCCAGGAGGTAAGCTAGGTAGTTCAGGCCTGTACTAAGGGCGGCCTGTGACGGGCGCTCTACATAAATAAAAGTGTTTTTTATAGAAAGAAAGAAAGAAAAATATTTAATTGGTTTGATAGGTTTTGATTAGGTAAGGATATGGTTTTGATAGGTAAGCTAGGTACCTAAACCACTTGATATTATCAAAGTACACACCAGTTAGTGTGGCACATAGTGTGTACATTTATTTAGGTAGATAAATATTGTTTATTGATACAGATTTATTTACATAAAGTAGATCTTACCTACATATTTACCTAACCTAGGTACGTTAATGTTCGAAAGTCGGTTGGTGTGTTTGTTATCCTGCCAATACCAAATTGAAAAAAAAATCTAAATTATTATGTACAAATACTTACCAATTAGTATTGATAACAAACCTGCACACCTTCCTAAATTCTGGAATAAATGTAGTACTGGGTAGTGTAGTGCTCATTATCCGTGTATTACGTGACTTTATTTTAAGATAAGTACCTAGTATATTTTTTTCTTTTCCTTGTTCATGGAATCAAATAAACTGTGATGGCAACAATGATTGCATCGTTCTCAGAAACTCTATCATGATAATTTGCAATACTTACCAACCAATAAAACATATTTATTTCAAGTAAATGATAAAATGTAATAATGATTGTAAATACTTAACTTACATATAAAAATGATAACTTATCAAGCGAAATTGACTCACTTAGCTAGGTTAGGTACTGAACGTGTAGTAGATAATAGTTATCCAATGGAATTTCAAAATTGCGGTGATCATGATCCTTTAAGCTGAATTTATACAGAACAAGAGTGCTAAGACAAATGCCGGTTTTGTATACGACATGGAAACGCAACATGCAAGCAGCTCAACAAAACCTTACTGCGTAGGTCATATCCACAAAGAACATGACCAACGATGCACTGCATGGCGCCCGTCAATTTGAGTTATAAAGGTGTTAAACACCGCGTGTCAGTAATTTCTCCGGCAACCATAACCTTCAAACCGGAACACAGCAATGCTGCTTGGCTGAAATAGGTGATACTACTAACCCGGTCGAGCCCTTTCACAAGGCACTCTACCGTTCTTAAAATGTTTACAGAATATTATGACATGATGTCCCAGGCGACTTATTTACTGACAGACTGATTAACGCATAGAAGATATCTTCGTGTCAATTTTCAAGCATTTTTTTTTATATTACGACGGATAAGCCTTCATCTCACCTGGTTACAAGTTGAGATAAGGCCGAAGGTGGAGGCGCACTTCACCCGGAATCCTCAACAAACTGAGCAACTGGCTATCATAGGTCTAAATGCCGGCAAAACAACATTTTTTTTAATTGTTTTTATGGCGACAGAATTAGGTAAGATGGAGGTAACTAGCCAGGCGGACTTAAATAAAGCATAAAACTACAGCAACTCTCTTTACTTTCTCTTATTCTCTTTACGATATTTGCTATCCAATACACATGTAGTTAGTCGTTTATTTCGATACGGAATCTGATTCAAATAACCTTTCCCAGGTATCATCGGGTTAGGATATTCCATGTTTGATGTGCCGAGGGTGGTACAATGGGCCGCAGGTGATTACTAGTATTATTTACGTTAATCTGACTCAATGGTTGAACGACCAGGATAATTATTTATAGCCTAAAACAGGTCATACACCATACACCGGGTTTTCCATTGAAATAATCGAACAATGAGAAACTGGATAATATTGTTGACCAGTGAATATTTAACTGGTGAATATATTTATTTGTTAAAATAGGACATCCAACAGACAAAACAAAGAACAAACATAGGTTGGGTTAATTCAATTTGATCCGGGTTTTCTAAAATATTGCGGGGCTTTTGATTGAGGCGACACGTGACCCAAGGGCTGGCTCTTATTTAGGCCAGCGAATTAGCATAGCTATTCAGCGTGGCAATGCAGCCAGTGTCTTGGGCACGCTTCCGTCTGGTACTGGTCTGGAACAGTTGGGTTACCTATAGGCCGTTTGTAACGGTCCTTAGGTAATCTGACTGATTTCTTTGTACATAGTTAGTTTAATTGTACTTTTTACTTTGTAAGATTTTTGATTAATAAGTAAGTCTTACAACAGTTTGTGTTCCCATTTACATTTTTTTATTTTTTAAATACTTACTTACCCAGGCGGTGGGCATTGGTAGGTACGCCATCATACAGGTTGTCCTAGTTTGGGTACCAAAATATGTCACCATCAATTATTACCATTAATTTTATAACCAGGAACATCACTCTTTGTATAATTTAAATGGTCACTTACTGTAATGTTTGTTGTTATCAGATACATTTTAGTTTCATTTTCATTTAATTTAATTAACCATTTTTGTGGCCTGTCAGAGTCAGAGAAGAAAAGAAGAGAGAAGTAGAGTAGTAGAGCTCCTTGTGAGGGCTCGGCCGGGGAAGTACTACCACCATACCTATTTCGGCCGTCACGCAACATTGCTGTGTTTCGGTTTGTAGGGTATGGTTGCCGGTGAATGTACGGGCACACGGAGCTTAACACCTTTATGTCACAAGTTGACGGGCGCAATGCAGTGCAGCGTAGGTCATGTTCTTTGTGGATGTGACCTATGCAGTAAGGCTTTTTTAAAAGCAAGACTAGCTTCTTCCGCGTCCATGCCGTATATAAAAAAGAACGCTAACCTTTTTCTCTCACGTTTTGACGTTTGAAAATGCTCCTAAATAATGTTATTAAATAATCGATTGCTGATTTGATTCTATATGAGGTAGGCAAGCAATCTATCAACCGCGTTTCCTGTTCTGTTATCGATAGGTACTGCGGTCTAAGCGCGAAGATTCAACCCTAGACTTGTAATTATGATGACAAAAAAAATACCTAGGTAATACCTACCTACTTTGAACTAATGTTTTTAGATATTTTCATGATGAAATAGGTACCTACTTAAATATTGAATTTATGGTACAAATAATTATAACAGCGGTTTGTGGTTAGCGACACATGTTATAAATATAAGAAGGTCATGACTTCCAGTGAGGTGTACGATATAATAATATGATATAAGTACCTAGCCAGCCTACCAACTTACATTTTTAACCGTCTCGTGGTCTAATGGTTTAACCCACCGGTTTCAGATCCAGAGGTCCCGGGTTCGATCCCCAGGGGAGTACAATATTGTGCTTGGTTTGGTTGGTGGTAGGACTTTATTTAAGTCCGCCTGGCTAGCTACGACCATCTTACCTAAATCTGTCGCCATAATAACAATTCAAAAAATTATTGTATTCTGGCTTTTATAGGTAAGATAGCCAGTTCCTCAGTTTGTTGTGGATTCCGGGTGAAGTGCGCTAACCTTCGGCCTTATCTTAACTTGTAACCGGGTGAGATGAAGGCCAAGTGCTTAACCGTCGTACAATAAAAAAAAAGTAATACCATTTTTCAATTTTTGTGTATTGTGTCTCGGCATTCTTATTCTTACTCTGAGTGGTGAGTCCAAGGCCTGCACTGACGTCCCGCTGTGGGGCGTATTGTGCATTATCCCCCGTGGTTTAAACTAACCCTTTTTTTATGCGGAGAATGCTTTAATGCACCATAGCCTCGTAGGGGACGAGGCCGTGTGTGGGACTCAACCCGTCGTCCTAGCGACAGGCAATACCCACTAAACTCCGCAGTGACCCGCTTTCGCCGTGTGGTGGTGTCGTGGGAATCCGGCTACAGCATTTACTGCCACAACAACACCAGCGATTGCCCCTTTACAGGGGCCCTACAGGCCCCCCAGTGTGGCTGGGGGGGATGGCGGGAACAGCTGGGTCGCCAGGCCGTTCCCGCCGTTCGATTGGGATGAGGGTCTGTGCAATGGAGGCCGGTTGAACGCCCCTACGTTCCCGGCCCCCAGGCCCCCATCTGACCCTTCACTGCCCGACAGGGTGGCCGAATTGACCCTCCCTGCCGCGCCGCCCCGCCAGCCTAGAAGGCCGGCCATCCCACGACCCGAAGGTCCGCTGAGTCCCTCACTGGGACTCCCCGCCCCGCGGAAGACCGCCTGTCCATCCACTGTGCCCTATGCTAACTTCATAGGGACACGCGGAGGACACCCTCGCATCGGAATATTCGCTGCCGTCTATAAGTCCCAACAAGTGGGAAGTAATCGACGGCACCCAGGGTACACCACGAGGAGGTTGTCCGACCCAGTATCCCGTTTTAACTAACCCTACCCCAGCCAGCCCAGCTCCTTAAAATACCGGAGCAGGACTTTGGATTGTTGGTGACACCTATTGAACGCCTGAGTTCGCGACAGCGACAATGAAAATTGCTGATGTTGTGGGCGATGGTGCTTGCACCAAGCCAGGACCAAGCATTTCCCTAAGGCCTGTCTTCTCCCTTGCTGATTCTGTAGCCGAGCAGCTCTAGTGCTTCCTCCTCCTGTAAGCAGCCCCCGCCTCCGGCACAGAGCGCTGTCCGTGACTCTAGTTTTGAACAGGTGGTAGTGTCCTGTAATGATGCCTGTCTATTTCATCACACAAATGTTTTGGGAATCGAACCCACCACCTACATCGCAGAAGGCAGAGCTACCAACAACTGAGCTGTGAGGCCAGTAACCTCGGTAACTAATTAAAACCAATACTGCGATCACCAACCCCGTCTGACAAGTGTGGTGACAACGGCATCTCTCCCACTGCACTCTTTGGAATGTTTTAGGAGATGCCCTTGTCCTGCATTGGACTTTTTTCTTGGCCTTAAGACAAGAAAATCATTAAGCAGAGTAAAGTAAGAGATTCACGACTTTTTCTCCTTCGAGGATCCTTCTCTGAACTCTACTCAGATCGTGGATCTTATGAGGATCACTACTAGGGGGTAGTCAGAGGCACCAATAATAAATGGAGTAAATCGCTTGAATACTAAATAATGATGTATCTTAGGTGTAAACGTTTTATTATTTTCGAAAAAGATTTTGTTTTTGTAAGTAAAATAAAAAAGTACTTATAAAGTGATATAAAAAACTGGCAAAAATAGGACGTTTAACCTTAGTCATAAATGTGTTGATTACATGAAAAAAATCTAAGAAGTCGAACAATGTTAAGAGGTAGAAAAGAGTTAATTATTTTTGTATGGACAGGTACGCGTAATATAACTCTCCTCAATCAAGGCTGTAAGTAAATGTCATGATAATGTGCCTAGAGTACCTGCGCTATATATTCATATCTAAATAGGTACGTACGTAAGTACGTCAACGCTAGTCCTTATTGACTGATGTGACCTTTTTGAGGACTGTTGGGCTAAAATTCTGCGCATGCGTGTGTTTCTGCGAGTGGGATGTATGTTAGGTATTTTGATAAGAATGTTATGTATGTACTTACCAATAGGTAATCAAATATGATTTATTGCGTGTTACCGTTTACGTCATTTTTATGTTATTTTTAATGAATGTAGTTAGTGTTTGCCATTTTAATTGTAATTATAGATACGACTAATATCTAATAACCAAATGTAGGTAGGTAGTTAGATTAATCAGTTTTCAGTGTAGGTAGATGTAGTCGTTCATTAAAATGATTTAAAACAAATGAAATTAGATGAGTACACAAGATCGTAAAATTAAAAACATGCTCATAATTGTCGGATTCAATTTCGCGCTTTCTTTTTGTAACAATATTTTTGCTTGATGTCTTACAACGCGTAACATAAATACTATAATAACGAAAATTGAATTAAAGACGCTTCCGTTTCTAATGAGTGAGCGCTGGCCCAATATATAAAAGGGAGCGGGTTGAATTTATTTCATCATAACGTGTAAAATTGATGGGTAGATGACTGACTGACAACACATAGCCCAAAACATGAGGTCCTTGAATTATCAGGGTAGTTTTGTAGTGTAAAGGTAACGGAACGTTTCGCTATTAAACATAATATAAGTTTATTTCAGACCAGTAATTAAAAACTTACAAAGCCCATATGAGCCGCTTCCCTAAAGCACGACGATAATACAATATTTTTTTGGGAGTTTACTAAAGTATCGCATTTATCTCAGCGTTAGCGTTACCTTTGCACAGCTTTTTGCAGCGCTCGGCGCTCGGTCAAAAAACAAGGGGCGGTCTTATCGAGAGAAAGTACTCGAGTGCCACAAAACAGTCGGACTCAGAGTGACATCGGTCATTGGGACTTCACCGTTCTTCGGCAAACTGCAATCACGAAATACGATTTTATTACAATAACTCATGGTAGGGCTTCAGAAAACGAAGCACATGCCTCCGATCGTTGTCAAATTTGGTTAACAAGGGGTGGTGATTTATCCGTATGGAAAATTCATTTTTTTTTCAATTTGCTAGAGGTATTTGCTAGAACTCAAGCAGTGTTTCCGCTTCAGAACTCTTTTTGGGTATTAGTTCTGAAATCCAAATTCAAGTGAAATGGGCGGTGGAGTGCTTGTGCCTTGCACCGCAACGACCCACTTATCTCTTTTACTAACGAAAGTGACGTCGATCGTCATGCTCGAGTGCTAAGAAAACTTGAAAACACATTGTTTTTACGATTAATTGAACGAAATATGCTATCTCTCTTGTAATGATTTGGTATGAATAATGTAAGAGCTATTTTTTGCATTATTGTGACGAAGCCTCAATGCTAAATGACAGGCCTAATTTCTTCAAGAAGTGAGTGAATAGGGACCCTCCTATTTCTCGCTCTATCCTAGAACTTATCGTTGTCTAGTTTTAAGGTCGAGAAACGACCTATTCTAATAAAAAACTGCTTTGGGAATAGGCCTTTAGCGGGCTCGATTCCCACCCGCGACAAACATTTGACCTACCTACTATTCAAATGACGTATGGTGGGACTATGTAGGTATGTCTGGTACCCAATAGCCAGGGTACTTACTATAAATAGCATCAGTAATACTTAAATCATTAAGGGCATCTAGCCCCAAGTTTAATATCGCCCAAACACAGAACAACCGGGAATCTAACTCGCTAAATGCCTGCTCTCAAAGCAGTTTTTTTTACCTACGCTTCCTATCTGCTAATTAAGTATTATCTACATAAGACTTATATCTGCCTACTTGGATATTTAAGACACAATCGCAGCATGTAATAATAGGGCCAATATTTCAACCTTTTTACCCCTAACACAATCTTTATCGGAATTCGAACTGAATACGTCCCTGTAAGCTTTTGTGACTTTTCAAAAATGAATAAGGTGATTTTCGAATAAATCCTCCGTCAGGCCAAAAGTGACAGATTCAAATGCAGTCATCTTTGATTACATAATCCTGCCTTTCACTTATCCACAACACACAATAACCGTGATTTCGAACAAAATTTGTTATGAACAAACACTAGCATGAAATTTTGATACGCACTGCATATTAATCAAGATGGAAAGCTCTATCGAGGGTAGCCACATGACTCTGCAGACCAGCATCAATAAGCTGATCGAGGATCAGTCTAGCATGGTGGGGAAGTTTGATTTCCTATCCAAGAACGTTGATGAACTGCGCAAAATCATGGCTCAATTCTCTGAGAAAATGGTGGCCTTAGAGGAGATGGTCGGTGATAGGAAGAAGTTGAAGGGGGAAATTAAGGTGCTAAGGGCGCGGATCGATGAGCTCTACGCCATTGTGAAGGAAGGTAAAGAGGAGAAAGAGGATTCTAGTCACAGTGACGTCCATGATGCTGATTCATGCCATTCTGGATTTTCGTCCTCTTCCAAGGTAGATTCACAGGTCACAATCTCAAGTATATTGACTCTCATGTCTGATAGCAGGTAGATTAGATAGGTACTATCTAGGTGGATATCTACCTTATGTTATGCCCACGGTGAATTTGCTTGTGACACGAAGGACCTTTTCAATAAACGTTTTTTTATAAATGGTGGGATAGGCTTGCTCGTAAGCCAAAGCAAGGATGAGGTAATGATGGAGCTAGCTTTCCCCGAAGCTTTTCCAATTTGATTCAGTTAGCAGCCGAACTGCTCTCCCGCACACAGGTCTAACCGTTTGGTGCCAAACGTAAATCGGGCTACCTACCTTTTTAGGTAGCCCGCTACAGTACGATTACGATACGATAACACACGCAATAACGCGTGCGAGGTCTCGCGGGGATCATCGTGGGCTAGGATCGCCTATTCTTTTTTTGTAAATACTTATGACACAACAAACATCTGTTACTCACACAAATGATTGTCCTGGTTGGGAATCGGACCCGCAACCTACAGTGCAGGAGGCAGAGGAGGAGGTACTTGGTACCAACTGCGCTGTGAGGGTAGAGTCAGTTTGTAGCTACCAGGGTATCTAATGGTGATAATCTTCCCCAGGTGACGATGACGACAGGTATCGATCAGGATACGATACGATCAGCGTACGATGACGTCAGAGCTGACACCACTCTCACAGAATGGTGAGTCCAGTAGCCTTAGGTATACCGAACCTACACCTCTGTGGGCAGCCCCTATGCAGAGGTGTCTAACCGAAGTGGAAGCAGCTGCCCGCGTAGCCTGGCTATCATTTATTTACGTTATGAAGGTGACGCCTTCTAAGGTTGCCTGGAAGCTCAATAGCCCATTGGACTTATACGCTGTCACCGTTTTTTATGTCACCACCTCTGTGGTTCCGGTGTCAGTTCCAGAGGTCCCGGGTTCAATCCCCACGGGGTGTACAATATTGTGCTTGGTTTGAATGGTGGTAGGACTTTGTTTAAGTCCGCCTAGCTAGCTACCAGCATCTTACCTAATTCTGTCATTATAACAACAATACTAAAATTGTTGTGGTCCGACATTTATGGGTAAGGTAGCCAGTTCCTCAGTTTGTTGAGGACTCCGGGTGGAGTGCGCTTCCACCTTTGGCGAGATGAAGGCCAAGCACATCCCCATCGTACAATAAATAACAATGTTCCGGTTGCCGGGGAAATTACGGTCACGCTTTTGCCTCAAGTTGACGGACGCAACAAAGTGCTGCGTAGGCCATGTTATTTGTGGAGGCATTCTTATAGGCAAGAGATGCACTTAACATCAGGCGGGCTACTTGCTTGTTCCGTCTCCGAATTGTAGTAGGTCAGGTCAGGGGCCTAACCACAACGTCCTATAGCATTCTCGTTTCGATCTTGCATTACTTTTGTCTCGTTTTTTCTACACTGGATACTTTGCTTTTGTCACACAGAATGTGACAAAAGCAAAGTAATATCAAAACAAGAATGCTATAAGCGTGGTACCTCTGCAGGTCCTAGTTTCCTACTCCTTAATGTGATGTTTGTGCTTGTACTTCCCAGGGCTGTGTTCAAGTTGTAGTAGGTCAGGTCCTAGGTCCTAGTTGCCTAATGTGATGTTTGTGCTTCTCTTCCCAGGGCTGTGTTCAAGTTCGAAGGCGCTCGCATCATGTGCTCAGCGCGGGGATCCGACTTCACGGAGTTCCGGAAGCATTTCTCTGACGACGAACGAGCCTTCGGATACCTCAGGTCAGGATCGGTACCGAACAACTAGGTACTAGTGTAACTAGCGAGTTGCACTCGATTCACGTTTGCTTACTGTGAATCGGTATCATTTTTCATACGAATCGCAAGTGGTAAACGCAACGTGTTCGAGTAGGCATGGAGCAAGTAGAAAACTCGCACTAGTCACTGACTATTCTCACGTAGGTGTTTGTGGCACGTTTAAAATCTCGCACTAATGCCGTAAGCGGGCACTTAAATAAATAATAATAATACAGGACATTAATTAATTTATTCATTGTTACAAGTTATTAAATAAATAACTTGTAACAATGATGAAGGTAGGTAGGTACCTATTATTATATATTATAGGTTATTTTTTGTAAGGGTTCAATTGATTTAAGCTGGCACTTGTAACAATGGTTACTACCTTCGGCCTTATTTCTACTTTTATCCAGGTGAGTTGAACGCCAAGTGCTGACCCGTCGTTCAATAAAAAAAACTATGAAGGTGGGTTACTCAGGTAATTGTTTTAAGGGTTTTAATTCAATTGAAAATGTGTGCTACGGTTTCACATAATATTACGTAGGTATAACATTGTGAACTTTATTTTACTATCCAAGCTGGACTTGATTTAGGTAGGTACCTACATAAAATATTAACATAATTAATTAATGATATTTGTGTAGGTAGGTCGATGGTCCCTATATGTTGGTAGGTACTCTAATTAAATTCATATGTTATGTTAGATTAGACAATTAATAAGTGAAAATGTAATTCTATTCAATAATTTGCATTGGGTTGTATGACGAGGTATGTATACCTAGCTCTACTCTACCTAGGTACCTACCTACGCAACAATCAATATCTAGTGTGGATTGAATGATGTGATAATAAACCTAGTTAACATGATCTACCAACTCTTGTGTGAAAATGATTTTTATTGCAGTAACCAATTTGACAATATTTAAGTAAAAGGTTGGGGTCTTCATTTAAGTAAACAATACTAGTGTTAGAAGACCCCGCTCATCCATATCCAAAACAAACATGGATAGATGGCGCTGTGTAAATTAATGTGCTGTAATAAAAAAAAAAAAAGCAGGAATGTGTAATTACCAATCCGCCTGCCAAGCGTGGTGATAAAGACATAACCCTCCCACTTTGGAGGAGGCTCTGTCCAGCAGTGGACACTAATGAGCTGTTAAAGATTCAGCCGTCGGGACTGGGAACCAATATGGAATACCTACCTACATTTGTTTTCAAAAATATCGTTGTTGAATCCAGGATGTGTTTTGAAGCTACCATTAACCTAAATCCTAATAATTTAAATATATTAATGAAATTTACCTATACAAGGGAAACAGTTGGTAACTAGACGGAAGCGTGTCCACGACACTGGCTGCATTGCCACGCTGAATTTGCTGAAATTCGCTGGCCTAAATAAGAGTCAGTTCTTATTTAGGCCAGCTAAAGCTTAAGTTATGCTGGTCTTCACAGGTTGCAAATGGGTGATGAAATGTCAAAACGCAAGAAGTTCCTATTCGTGACGTGGGTGGGCCCCAACGTGTCCGTGATCAACCGCGCCAAGATGTCCACAGACAAAGCCATCATCAAGGAAATTATCTCGGTCAGTTTGCTACCTTTTCTATAAATGACAATGACAAGCTACGCCCCGCGTTTTAGCCGCGGTGAAAAGGTTTGTATTACACATCCTACCTAAGAAATATTTGAAATTGGAAAAAAGAACGTAATTTTTTTAAGACCACGGAACTGAACAACAATGTTTATTTTCTACTGTACTGGTACCAAATTTCATCAAAATAGTCATTACTAGTTTGATGAAATTTTCTACAAAGATAGTTTATACCCTGGATTACTACTACATAGGCTACTTTTTATCCCGGAGAATGCAGTGTTCCTGTGGGATTACCAAATAATTGGTATGTTAGTAATGACTAACATACATATATTTTGAATTATTTGGTAATACCACAGGAACACTGCATTCTCCGGGGTAAAAAGTAGCCTATGTAGTACTACTACATAGGCTACTTTTACTACATCCAGGGTATAAACTATCTTTGTAGAAAATTTCATCAAAATCTGTTCTCCGTTTCGGCCTTTATAATATTAGTGTGATGGGTTAGCTCTTGACCTCTAGGCTTGTCTAGCTCTAGACCAGAGCAAGGATGAGGTCTACGATGGAGCATTCCCAGAAGGTACTGGCTCTCCCGCGCCCAGACGACGGTACACGGCAAGACACTTGGCACTGGACTTCGGCAGAAGGATGGTCGCTAGCCAGGTGAAACACTGGTGGTAGGCCTTTACAGGCCACCAGTGTTGAGATCATTCAGCCATAATTCCGTCGACCAGGGTAGGAGACCTTCATCTTTTCCCCTAAACCAATACAATTATATTTACCTAAAAGAAAAATAATAAGTGATTCTTCTTGTGTGCCGGTTGAGATTCCGAATAAGCGTTAGTTTGTTCCAAAGTGATCTTAAAAAATACTTCCGAACAAGCAGTAGATTGTTTCAAAATTATCTTAAAAATTATTACTGAACTAAGGAATTTTTACTTGGAAGTAACAAAAATTATGCTTGGTATAATGGGTGTTCATATGGCTAAGAGCCTTTCTGACTTTTATTTCACATGTTGTTGTAGAGCAACAAGTCAGGGCTTGCGCTATGTTATATAGCCGCCATAGCAGGGCTATGTTACAACAACACACAGGAATGATTCTCTAGTTCCCAAAAAGATGGGCTAAAATGTGGGCTTCCCGAAAGAGTGCTATGGCATACTTGGTAGGTAGGTTGGTGTTCAGTATTGGTGCTATGTACACAGGGTAGATTTAGAAAAATATACCAATCAATTAATGTCATATCCCTAGTAAGAATGGTCTGGCCTGGTTAATTGCTAATTAAATTAAAACACAAATTACATTCCAGCGTATAATAAGATCCAATACAAACATCAAATGAAGTCATACAAGTACTTTCTGACATTGAATCCAACGGTTTGTGCCACAGCGGCTATGAAATCATAGCCTACAATACATTTATACTTTGCTACATCTAGATCTATCTCTTTACTTCCCGCAATCAACTTAAGTTCTACTAAAGTTGCTATTTGGGCTAGTAAGTTGCTAGTCAGACCGACTTTGTCCTCCAATATCGCGTAGAATATGGCCAAAAGTCTGTCAAGGGTGAAGAGTTTGGGACCAAGTTGCGTGTTTAATTTTTCTGTGATTTTAGCCTTTGCTCGCACCTGTTGGAGTCTTTTTCGTTGCTTTCCATGATTCTTCATGAATAATCTCTTGTCTTCTTTCGGTGGGTTGTAGCTAGCTAAATATGAAGCTATGAGCAGGTATTTTGCATAATAAGGTAACTCAAAGCTCTGAGCAAATGTCTTTGTTGATGTTAACTCCTCTTTGAGTGTGTTTTCAAAGTTGTAATTTTGCAAGTTAATTTCACTGTTTTCCTTGCCCGGAGAAGGCTGAGATGGTTTTGAGTTACTCATTCTGAGATACAGGAGTTCTAAGCTAGATTTGAGTATTGGTGAGATGTGTCTCCACAGTTTTGTCAAATCTGTAGCAGCAATCTCATTGTTAATTATTGGTTCGCAGTATTTGACGAAGTTGACGCGAGCCATGTGTTGCAGCTCGATTAGATCCCGGCACGGTCGGTAGAACACGCTCAGAAATGCGTTGAGAAAGTTTGCAAATAACTCAGGTTTTTCAAGTTCCAATTTAACATGTTCATCAACTTCATATGTGTTGAGTAGATACTGTACAAAGCTCTTTTGATGTAGAAATATTATCTTAAATAACTCTTCTTTGCTGTAGTTCGGGAAATACAATTTAATTGGCTCTCTGACACCCATTGCGAAGTAAAAGTTTTCGAATACAAGATGGGTGATGAATATCGTGCAAATGTTGAGATTACAATGTTCTCTGAGGTTCAAAAATGCCGACATCACCGAGTTATCCATACTACGAAGCCGCTCTACTCTATCGAAGACAAGAACGAGGGGTTCGTAGAAAGTTTGGTCCATGTGAAGCCGATTCAAACTATTGATGAGATCTAGCAAAGATTCGCATTTTATGGTTATATCCTCGTCTTCTAAGCCTAACAGAATACTCTCGTACATAATTTTAGGCGTGTAGCATTCAATGCAATCGATTATAACGTGTCTAAATCCCAGATATTGAAGTACGGAGTCGATGCACAAACTTTTACCGGTGGCCATATTTCCACTTACAAAAATAGAACAAGGCAGCGGCTCATCACCGTCGCCGAGCAGATCAAGTAAGTCGTTCAACTGGTTCTCTCTACAGGGCACTTTGTTCAATAACTCTTCCATTTTGTTGTTGGTAAACTATTGTTCGAGTTTTCTAAACGTATCGTATCGTAGATAAATTTGCGGCAAACGGTTTTGTTATTTATTTTAGTTTGCTCATAGAGTTTGCTTGAAGAGATGAAGTTTGAATTAAAATGACACTGACATTCATTACACTTTGAAATGTTGACGTTTGGTTTTACGAATTCCGCGCTTGTTTTACAGCCACAGAGCTTGATTAGATTAGGGTTTCCTACGTCGAATTTTTAGTTGGACAAATCGATAGTGGAATGGGCGCTGCGCTGCCGCCGCGCCCCGGGCGTGTCCATTTTGTCCGTTTTCGAATAGCGAAAGGGCAATGATGATGAAAAATGAGTCCTTTCGCTTTTCGATGAAACATGTCTTTATTTTGTTATGTATACTTACTAACCTCGATATCACGCCATACTACTCTAACCTTTTATTTTTTCAGAATTTTGCTGTTGAGCTTCAACTGGAAAATCAATCTGAAATAGACATCGATCTATTCAAAGACGCCCTTAACAGGGCAGGAGGAGCAAACTATGGGACAGGTATCAGGGAATAAAAATCAACCTAACAATTGCTCAAGATATTTTCTTGTCTTTTGATTGCATTGCATATCAAATACAATTTTCATGTAATACATTTTTACTCTTGCGATTAAATTAACTTTCTTGTATTAAATCATTACGAATTGTGCGTATTTATTTATTTAAATTATTGATTAGTGGGTAACACGTTCATGCCAACGTAAAAAGGAACGTATTTTTATATTCGAGATTAGAAGGTTGTTTTATTTTTTATGTATTCGAATTACCTACATTTAGCTCTTGTAATAATTAATTATATGTAAATGCTATTGTGCGATTTTATACTCTAGCTGTATTTTCGTAAGAATTTTGCCAAAAACTTAGCAAATGTTGCCATGTAAAAGGCGCGATAAGTGCATTTATTTAAGACTACCTGCATTATACCATAGCTTAGAGGTACTACTTTCAATAAACATAGTAATTATGTATGTAGGTACACTCTGTAATAAGACAAATCCCATGCAATAAATTACTTATTACAATATTTATTTACCTACGAAATGGGCTTTTAACACATTGGTTAGTACCTACATGATTACCGTATCTACATAATTTATCGATTTGTACTCATACAAGTAAAATACATAACCAAGCAACATCATTGTTTTATTTTCTACAATCACTACCCGTAACTATTAAAGTAGGTATAGCAGGGATTGTTCCAATCGTTACATACTTATCTTGGTATATTTATTTACAATCGTAAGTTAGAGGTCCACATGTGCATGTACAGAACGAATCTGTAATTTCTTAATATGTCAATATTTGGTGCAAATTTGGTTCAATCTGAAAATCTAGTTTAAAATTTAGGTTCCAATCAAACTTCGTAGATACAAGCCTAAGTAGGTGTGTAAGCTAGGGACCACAGGGTCTACAGCTAACACATGCTGGTAACGCCAAACTGGTCAAGACTGGGCTATAATTATTCAGTGCAAAATGGGTTCACTAAGCATCACAGATTTAAGCCTGATTAGCGAAATGGCTGAATACTAGATTGTGATTGATAGCCTATAATTCTGTGCAGAATGGGTTCACTAAGACCCAAACATTTTAAGCCTGTAGCTATAATATTTTCAGAGATACAAGGTAAAGACGACTTGTATGCTGTAGACCCATGTCCCCAGCTTACACATCTGGATTAGCAAAACGGCTGAGTACTGAATTGTGATTAATAGCTTAAATTTGAGTCCGGAATTGGTTCACTAAGCATCAACATTTTAGTACCTTTAGACCCAGTAGTTTCAGAGAAATAAGCAATAAACTTTCCCGCCAGAAAATTCAAATATAGTTGAGAAACCCGTCCACGCGTTACGTTGCCGCTTAGTGCAAGCCACAGCTACAATCAATTTTGAACTTTATTGTCTTGAAAATAAGAACAGTTTTGTCTGTAACATGAAAATTATGTAATGTCTATGAGATCAAGAGCGATAGCATATAAACGTATGTAATTTTACACCCATACAAAGGGTGATAAATGGATATGATTACTGATATTGATGGCTTTATTGATAATTATGAAATGTATAGATAATATTGTTGATTTAATATTTGTTGTAAATTCATTAGAACCTATTAAACCGTTAAATTAAATATACCTCCTCGATAATCTTAGCCCACACAGCGTCATGTTATCGTGGCGGTGGAAGTGGCGGCGGCGGGCGACAAGTGTGCGTTTTTTATACTACATGGATAACATTGCCTAGAATTGGTTGCCGACTTATTTGACTCCACTCCCACACGGTAAAATAATGTTAATTGAAATGTGAGTTTCAGGGCGTCCTCTGTGGACATACTTTACATTGACAACACAAACTAGCAGACTGCTCGTTGCGTAAGCGAGCTTACCGCCATCTTACCACTCGATAGTTGAAGTCTCGCTTCCCGCATGCTTAGGTACTACGCACTTTTAGCGGGCGACCTGCGCGATGTACCCAGTAGATATGGGTACGGATATACGGATAGGATACGTATGCAGGTAGGTAAGTATGTCTTTTTTTCTAGGACGCTCTGCAACCTAAACGGCTGGATTTAGACATACCTATGTGATGATTTATCAAAATTTTGAGTGTTTATACAGCCTATACTGTTATGTAATATTTTGTATCGAGGGTTTGAAACAAAATATATTCATAAACTGTGGTTATTACAACAATACGAGTAGGTACAAAGCTGATGATAGCATGTTAATCCAAAAAAATACATACATAAGTAATCTTTCCAATATTCAACCATTTTGACACAAACTACCTATTCACCGAGAGTCCGAGACTGACTCTTTCAAGTTACTCCAGTCAAATACAGGTAGGTAGGTACCCCAGAAGCCCAGATGCAACTTTAAATAGCCTCTGCAAAATCCCTAGGAAACAGGTATAGGAAGGTAACTGTTTTTTCTACATTTTACATTAGACAATAGTGTTTTCGACAAATAAGTAGCTAGTTAGTAGAGGACTTATCTACTACATTGATCTTTGCTTGCTCTTACTATTAATTAATAAGTAGATATGGTAAATCTATGGCTTTGCTGGTCACCATTACTGCACCACAATATTACGGACAGATGGATCTAAATAACTTAGGTACCTACCTACTAAAGAGTAGATACTAGGTACATTTACATCACTTATTACACTTATCAGCAGAAGCCAGTTATACTACTACTCGCTTATGTGTTCCAGAAAAGTTCACAACCACACAATATATTACCGTATTCACATTCACATTCGAGAAATATGGTAAAAGAAATATTTTTTTACTGGATGGATTATTATTTCAACCCGAAACTGTGAGTGAGCTAATAGCACTACAAGGTGGCCCACTGAATACAAATTTTCCACAGCCACAGAGTTTTTTTTTATTTCTAACACACACTCGCTACTCGCAAGCTGCCGTCCCGCCGCCACCGTCCGTACACTGCTGCCGTTGCCTTGTGGTGTGGGCTATAACATGACGCTGTGTGGGCTAAGATTATCGAGGAGGTATAATTTAATGGTTTGATAGATTCTAAAGAATTCATAGCAACTATAAAATTAACCATAGATTACGTAATTATAAATAAAGTCATCAATATCAGTAATCATATTCATTTATAACCCTTTGTATGGGTGTAAAATTACACCTCTGCCCCATCTGACCACCATGAACTTGCCACCGGTTGTCAATTAAGACGGAAACCACCGGTGTTGAGATGGTGTAAAATTTTACCACCAGGGGTGAAATGGGACAAATGGAACTAATATGCTATTCGTAAACACTACCTAGCCTGTTACGATTTGCTTTGAGTAGAATCCTCCTTAATTAGCCTCGAAACAATTCTATAATTTAATGAGTATTTCTAAAAGCAATGGCTTGATAATAAACTATTGAGTAACATATGGAATTGTGAAGGCGAAGAGTATTGAACAACAAATCATTTAGAGGGACGTCATTCAAAAATTAACAGATTCATAGGCCAAAAAAATTCTACATTACCACGACTGTTTAATATTTAAAGAACGACGCTCAATATTACTCAATATACGAAAGTAATAAGGATTTTAATATTACAAAAAAAAGTCATGATCGTGCCGAAAACGATGAAAAAATAAAGAGGGCTGTAGGAGCATTAACGGATAACAATGTTACTGTCGGCCACTGACTAGAGATAGTTAGCCCCTTTGCCTACTAATGCCAGAAACCCAGAAATAGATACTTTATATTTTTATACAATAACATAAATAATAATTTTTAAATGAAGTACCTAATTTAGATCCAAATAGTTTATAATATAAATATAGGTTATGATAGCTAATAGCGGATAGTTTGGTTTAAGTACAAATAAATACAAATAAATGTTTTGGATATAGTAAACAGTATATTTATTCAAGTGGTTTATATAATCTTGATTTAACTAAATTGAAACTGATCTTATAATTTGACCACTGGTGGTAAAGTGCTACTGATGTTGTTTTATTTTACCACAAGTGGTAAAATAAGACAATTTTCACCAATGGTGGTGATATGGAAGTAGTACTGTGTTATTTGGTCACTGGTAGTCAGTTGGGATATAGAAATCCCAAGTCACCACCAGTGGCAAGTTCATGGTGGTCAGATGGTCTAGAGGGAAAATTACATACGTTTATATGCTATGGCTCTTGATCTCATAGACATTACATAATTTTCATGTTACAGACAAAACTGTTCTTATTTTCAAGACAATAAAGTTCAAAATTGATTGTAGCTGTGGCCTGGACTAAGCGGCAACGTAACGCGTGGACGGGTTTCTCAAGTATATTTGATTTTTTTGGCGGGAAAAAGTTTATTGCTTATTTCTCTGAAACCACTGGGTCTAATCGTTCCAAAATGTTGATGCTTAGAGAACCGATTCTGGACTCAAATTGAAGCTATTAATCACAATCCAGTATTCAGCCGTTTTGCTAATCCAGATGTGTAAGCTGGGGACATGGATCTACAGCATACACGTTGTCTTTACCTTGTACCTCTGAAAGTACTATAGCTACAGGTCTTATTAAATCTGTGATGCTTAGTGAACCCATTTTGCACTAAATTATAGGCTATTAATTATAGCCCAGTCTTAACCAGTTTGGCGTTACCAGCATGTGTAAGCTGTAGACCCTGTCCCTGGCTTACACACCTACTTAGGCTTGTATCTACGTAGTTTGATTGGAACCTAAATTTTAAACTAGATTTTCAGATTGAACCAAATTTGCACCAAATATTGACATATTTCGAAATTACAGATTCGTTCTGTGCAAGCTGGAGACATGCACATGAGGTAGGGAGAAATTAAGAACGTCCCCATATCCTTGCATATATTTCAATTCCCATGTGTGCCAGATTATTTTCCTCCTTTCGCTACTGGGGGTTAATTTTTCCACTCATCTCCCCGATATTGTTATTCAAGAAATATGTACGAAAGGAAACTATAGACAATTTCCCGTTTCACCAAATGCGACAAGTTTTAAATTACCTGCTAAGGGCTATAACATACAACGAGTATATAATACAGGTGGGTTTTTAGACTGAGGCCAAGTCTGAAACACAGTTATCGAAAAGTCATGTTAGGAGTTACGTGCTCGGTACTCCGAACAGGCGGTAGATTTGACGTTTCAAAATGATCCTAAAAATCTTAATGAATAAAAATATTTGACTTTGACTTTGGTAAAAAAAAAAGTTCTGCATTTAAGAAAATCTATTTTATTTAAGTTTTTCAGGAAAAGTGAGTTTATGAAAAAAAATATGTTTATATGAGTTAGTACTTTGTTTGATAATAAAATAAATAATGTATGATAACTATGCCCAAAGTTGTTGGAACACTTTCAAAATTTAAAATTTATCTTTATGCATTTAGTAAAGGTTATACGTTCAGACTATGCGTAAGTTAAGCTATTAAAACCTCTTTTGCTGTATTTTATGTTCATGATGAGCTTAAATTGAATCTTGAGTCGGATTAAAACACATTCGTTTTTCGTGCTAATGCAGCAGATGACAAGGCACGAACACCCAAATGGCTGAATATTTTGAATATTGTGGTACCCACCGTACAGTTGCAGATATATAATAATAAAAACTTTCTTTCTTTGAACTTCAGTATCGCTTATTCTCTAGTTTGCACAATAGCGACTCCGTTGTGCAAAACTGGAGAATCCAGAAATTTGATCCATGACTTAAAATTAACTTTATTTTATTTTGCAATTTGTGAGTAATTCTGTTTTCAATCGCTTAAGTTCAAAGTCAATACGCATTTCATTTACGCAATTCGTACAACCTTCACTAAATTCATCAAGTCGAATTTATACATTTTTAGTTTTGAAAGTGTTCCAACAACTTTGGGCACATAGTTATCATACATTATTTATTTTATTATCAAGCAAAGTACTTACTCAAATATATGTAATTTTTTTTTTCAAAAACTCACTTTTCCATAAAAACTAAAATAAAATAGATTTTCTTAAATGCAGAACTTGTTTTTTTTTTAATCGAGCACATACCTCCTAACATGACTTTTCGATAACTCTCACGGTTTCAGACTTGGCCTCGGTGGCCCTGGAAAAAAGCTCAACCTGTATATATATATATAGGACTGTCTACAGTCCTTACGGGTTTATGTTATGGAGTAAAGAAACACAAGAATAATTTTTAAACTTTATTTCCTACCATTAAACAAATATGAACATATAAATTCTATAAACGCTGATACATGCACGGTGCATTCTACAAAGACATCATCTAAAATACCCCTTTACCGCCGCCAACATACATAAATCATAACTGAACCGTGTTTCCCAGTAGTTCTGCTGACATAATTTTCACTACACCCGTAAGCACACCTATTACAGAACTACTGGCAATTTATGACTTGCAGTTTTACGGAATATGGAAGACAAATAATTCATTCAAAAATAAATATATCGATCATAAAATTGCCACACCCAATATCAATATCAATATTGAATAATTTATTATCAATAGATAATAAATTATTCAATATTGATGCCCTCCTTATAACACACAAAAAGGTTCAAAGTCTACCTTTAAAACATATGCTGTCATTGATGTCTTTGTAGATTGCAAGAACTATAATCAGGTTGGCAGTTTACCGGTAGCATGTACTTCAAAACTCACTTTCACTTATAGCCTACAATCTATTCAGGATGTTCCGACAGACTGGTCATAGATTTTGTGATACAAGCGCCCTGAAATCCTTTGACGATCATTTCAATTCCTTTTATGGCCACGGTGGTTTCTTTGTAAAAATACTAACGCTGTATTAAAAAAAACACACTACCTCACCAGTAGAAATTTTGAACATCTTCATAGTAAATATTCGTCTATGTCTGTACACACAACTTAATTTTCAAAACCATTACAAATACATTCACATCTGTTAAATTCTGTTATTACTTAAGTATTCAAACCTGATAGATATATCACACTTGAATACCGAATTGATAACGCGACTACCAGATTTGGATACAAAAACATTTTGAATTAAATTTTTTTGGTTCTTAATCATTACAGCCTGAAAAGTTTACTACAAGATTTTCAATAGTGTCGTTGGCAAGCGGATTGGTGATCGTTCCGAAAAACCGAAACATTTCAATGGACGTTGGATGGATACAAAATTATCAACGAAAATTATGAAGTGTTTATGTACAGACCGTCTGCCGTATATTAATGTTAGGCCGCTATGACTCCTAGTTAGTTGATATACATTTATTTTATTTATTTACCCAACCATGATACAAGTACTCAATATAATTCTATCCAAACAGTTAGTAACAGTTAGAAATCCATTTAAAAAATCTAATAAAAACACCAAGCTTAGAACTAGTTTTATTGCTACAATTTCAGATACGGCATGATCTAAATGAGTTTTTGTTTCGCTTTTATGTTGGATTAAATGCAAAAAAGAAAATATAAGCAAGAGTAAGCTTAACATATAAAAACCAGAGATTAAAAAATGCTATAAAAATATCTTTAGATTATAGTTTATACATGCAATAATCTTTACACAAAAAAGTTAAATACTTGAGGCCATCCGGTACAAAATATATGAAAATGAGTGTTTGTATGAAAGATAGCGAATCGGACGTGCCGTTTCGAAATCAACGTCAAACAACGTTTGCATGGAAAGCGATACTAATAGGCCTTTTTGATGACCACTTCTACCAACCATAGCTGGTATAAAACTAATACAATAAAATGCAACTGAAATTAATAAAAAAAAAGATATTTAGAAAGGAAATAAAAGGATGGAAGAATGCCTTTTTTCCTTTACCCTTACTTTTAACTACGACTTCCCTTTATTCAAAAAAGTTAAGATGTGGCCTAAGATGGAGTATGCTTGTCTTAAAGAAACCTGTTCACTTTGGACTTGAAGACTCCAAGATTGTATTGGTGCAGGAAAACTGACGAGTGCTACAAGTTCCATTCCTTACCAGTATTAATGATAAAGGTAGAGGCGAAACGATGTGTTCGGCACAACGGAACATTTACAAGGTACGGGTTGTAGCCGTACGCCTGTTAGTCCGGTGGTAGAAAGGGGAGGGAGGGATTTGGTCGAAGATAAAGTATTTACTTTGCTATCAATACATTCCTATACTGAATTGAATTGAACAGAAGAACAATATTCACATGTACAATATAATACCTGCAATAATTTGTATACACTTCATAATTATCAAATAGTTTTGTATACATCTGTCAGATGTTATTAATTTGATGTTAAAGTGAACTCTATTGTGCTTGAAACAATAGCAATGTCAAATTACCACAAAATTAGAGGCAGAAGATTTTGAAAATTATGAAGTGTATACATTAGTACAGGGGATTGTACCTTTATCTTATATGTGTACAAGAAATAGACATATGTTACCTTTAAATATACTATTGCATCGTTATTTCCTTTCAGCAGTAACATATGTTTTTAAAAGTGTATAAATAGGTAAGAGACATATTTTATCTTTAAATATACTATTGCAATGTAATTCCCGCAGTAGCATAGTACCTACTTGTTGGTAGAAAGGCCTCGATTCGGTATTCTATCTATTGCTAACAGCACCAGATTTTTACAGGGTTACTCTGTATTGTACACAATTAACTATTTTCTTGTATATTTACTATTTGTCTTATTAACTAATAACATAGGTTATTTGAAAATGGCTCAGCAGCTGTGGTATCTAAAACACATTTCAAGGCAAAAAAACACTTTTCACATGTAATTAAACAAAACTATTCCAATTATCTCAACGTTATAACTTCATGTTGAAATAATCTAGACCTTGGGTCGGCCGGTGCCCTCCGGGTTTTCAAAATATTTTAGGCTCTTAGCAATCCAACTGCTTCCTTTTTACATAGTTAGTTTAATTGTACATAATACTTTAAATTGTTTGTGATTTAATATATTTACTTTGCAGTATTCATTACCTGAAAATAGAAAAATATTTAGTATTAAATCAGCTAAATTTATCTTTATATATCCACTAAATTAAATGAAAAAAAAATCTAAGTTTATTTATATTGAATAAATAAATACGGCAGGACATTAATTTTACACAGCGCCATCTAACCCCAAACTTAGCATAGCTTGAAATTTAATATGGGAGCTAGATTACGAATACAATACTTAAATACTTTTTGTTAATACATACGTATTATATGATACAACACCCAAACACAGAACAAACATCTATATTCATCACACAAATATTTGTCCTGTGTGGGAATTGAACCCTAAGCCTACATCGCAGAAGGCAGAGCTACTACCAACTGCGCTATGAGGCTTGTTAAACAAAACTAAATATACTACAATTGACAATGGATTTCCGCAAAATAGCACCTGAATCAATTAGTTTTATTATTTTTGTTGTAATTGTTATTCATACCACAGCTGGCGAGGCTCCCGATTTAAAAGCAGGTGTCAGCATCAGACGGCCTGGTGGGTGACAGGCCCAGGGCTGAGCGCCTGCAGCAGTCGGCTCTGGGTGTGATGCCCGAACAGCACCGTGAGGAGACCCACGCCGTATCCAGTCGCACGTTCACCCTGAACATCAATACTAATGTCAATGTCAAAGTCAATGTCAATGTCAATGTCATTGTCAAAGTTAGTAGTTCACATTTGAATGTCGCAAAACATGGTCCAAGATATCAGGCCGTCAAACTGTTTGCCGCCTGAACTAAAAATGATAGATAGTCCCGTAATTTTTCATAATAAGCTTATAAAAATATTGCTAGATGGAGTGTTTTACTCAGTTGAGGATTTTTTGACGTATCATTGTGATTATCTGTAAATATTCGACATGTATATGGATTTGACATAGATTTTTGATTGCTTTTGACCTGATTTGATTCCTTTGGAAATATTTTCAGACATTCATTTTATTTTTGTAAATGTAGTTTTTGTGACATTTGTAATATATATATTATTTTATAATTTTAAATACTTACCTAATTGAACTTATGTCTATGTTTAAAATGTATTTGTATGAACTCCACATACAAAATGTATTTTGTTTTTTTGGAATAAATGAAATGAAATGAAGTCAATTTTTTTTATTCATTATGATAACCGCATCTGTGGTCTAGTGGCTCATCCCACAGATTTCAGATCCAGGGGAGAACACTATATTGCTCGGTTTGGTTGGCGGTAAGACTTTGTCAAGTCCGCCTGGCTAGACCACGTGGTGTCGCCATTACCCACAACTTTAACTTGCTTAGTCTTGAAAGGTAAGAAAGCCAGTTCCTCAGTTTGTTGAGGATTCCGGGTGAAGTGTGCTACAACCTTCGACCTCATCATAAATTGAAAACCAAGTAAAAGAAGGCCAAGCACTTCCCGTCGTACTATTAAAAAAAAAGGTTACCCGCGACCGCCGCGGCGTAGATCTTTAGGCCCCATGTTGCTAAACCAGTTGACAGCTAAATTTCAACACTACATTTCGGATTATCGGAATAGCGTTTCCGGAATACCATTTGAGGTTTCCGAATACGATGTAACACTAATACCGCTAGAATAGGCGTGAGTGTTTGTATGTATGTATGTAACACTAATACCGTTAGAATAGGCGTGAGTGTATGTATGTATGTAACACTAATACCGTAAGTATAGGCGTGAGTGTATGTTTGTATGTAACACTAATACCGTTAGAATAGACGTGAGTGTATGTATGTATGTAACATTAATACGGTTAGAATAGGCGTGAGTGTATGTATGTACGTAACACTAATACGGTTAGAATAGGTGTGAGTGTATGTATGTAACACTAATACCGTTAGAATAGGCGTGAGTGTATGTATGTACGTAACACTAATACGGTTAGAATAGGCGTGAGTGTATGTATGTAACACTAATACCGTTAGAATAGGCGTGAGTGTATGTATGTACGTAACACTAATACGGTTAGAATAGGCGTGAGTGTATGTATGTACGTAACACTAATACGGTTAGAATAGGCGTGAGTGTATGTATGTACGTAACACTAATACGGTTAGAATAGGCGTGAGTGTATGTATGTAACACTAATACCGTTAGAATAGGCGTGACTGTATGTATGTAACACTAATACCGTTAGAATAGGCGTGAGTGTATGTATGTATGTATGTAACACTAATACCGTTAGAATAGGCGTGAGTGTATGTATGTGTATAACACTAATACCGTTAGAATAGGCGTGAGTGTATGTATGTATGTATGTAACACTAATACCGTTAGAATAGGCGTGAGTGTATGTATGTAACACTAATACCGTTAGAATAGGCGTGAGTGTATGTATGTACGTAACACTAATACGGTTAGAATAGGCGTGAGTGTATGTATGTACGTAACACTAATACGGTTAGAATAGGCGTGAGTGTATGTATGTAACACTAATACCGTTAGAATAGGCGTGACTGTATGTATGTAACACTAATACCGTTAGAATAGGCGTGAGTGTATGTATGTATGTATGTAACACTAATACCGTTAGAATAGGCGTGAGTGTATGTATGTGTATAACACTAATACCGTTAGAATAGGCGTGAGTGTATGTATGTATGTATGTAACACTAATACCGTTAGAATAGGCGTGAGTGTATGTATGTGTATAACACTAATACCGTTAGAATAGGCGTGAGTGTATGTATGTATGTATGTAACACTAATACCGTTAGAATAGGCGTGAGTGTATGTATGTATGTATGTAACACTAATACCGTTAGAATAGGCGTGAGTGTATGTATGTGTATAACACTAATACCGTTAGAATAGGCGTGAGTGTATCTATGTATGTAATACTAACGCAATGCGCCGGCGCCGCCATGTCCACGTGCAGCCAGCTCCCCGGAAAGTCGAACCCGAGGTGAGCCAGGATGAAGAGACCCGCGCAAGATGGCTGAGCATTACCGCGGTCCTGAAAACATTCATTCATATATATCATTCATATTACTGGACATTCATTCACCAGCGCCATCTAGCCCCAAACTAAGCATAGCTTGTAATATGGGAACATTTTTTTAAATACATACATATCATATAATACAAAACCCGAACACAGAACAAACATCTGTATTCATCACGTAAATGTTTGTCCTGTGTGGGAATCGATCCCACAACACAGCGCAGAAGGCAGAGTTACTGCCAACTGAGCTATGTGGCTTGTTATAATGTTTTTGTTACATTATCACAGGTATTCAAATAATCCTCATCCTAGCCCGGGCAACCAGGTGACCCATCCATCCCATAAATAACAATACTATAAATTAAAATAGCATCAAATGTCTCAAAAATCAAGTGTCAACTGACTTCAATATATATTAGAAGTGAAAAGTTCTTTTTTCAAAACAATCTTTTATTTAAATGCGCTAAAAAGGTAAAAATTAACTTTAAACTTTTACTATCAACTTATATCGTCATTACACAATTATCGCGAGATTTTATCGACAAGCTTTTATAACATATAAAAGTTGTGTTATGACGTTATAAGTTGATAGTAAAAGTTTATTTTTGTCCTTTTAGTGCATTTAAATAAAAGCTTGTTTTTAAAAAGATTTTTTCACTTTTTAGCTATCGCATTCCTCAGTCTGTTCATCTCAATCAACGCATCATTATTGCAAAATTGAATAACGGAGTTTATGAGCTTGACCAGTTCCTCCAGGACTGGAGAATCGCAGCTCAGGATAGGACGGTCTGGATGGAGTGGGGAGAGGCCTTTGCCCAGCAGTGGGACACTTAAGGCTAATAATAACAATAATGACGGAGTTTATGTTTAGCATCTTATTTAAAGCTCGCGTTCGTATTATCTGAAGTCCTTACATTTGATACCCTTAATTGTAGGCAAGCATTAAAATTAATGAGTCCGCCATCTTGCGCGTCACCATGTAAGATTAAGAATAAAGTAACACAGCTTATCATGTATTGTCTCATCCAAACCGAATGTGTGTACAACATTTTTGCTCAATCGGTTGAATATATCTGCTTCAAAATAGAGTTTCACGCTTTAGAAGTCCGCCATATTGGATTTAGAGTGACGTCACTTTATTTTTTCGAGTTACTCTTAGCAAGCCCTTTCATTTGATACCTATATTGTAGGAGTGCATTAAATATAATTTGTCCGCCATCATGTATGTGCCGCCATGTTGGATTTAGAATGACGTCACACAGTAAACCATGTATTGTCATCCAAACCGAATGTGTATACAAAATTTCAGCTCAATTGGTTGAGGAAATCTGCTTTAAAATAGAGTTGCAAGATTCCACCCGGACAAACATATTACATACATACATTGCAAGTTAAATAAAAGCTCGTAAAAAGGAGGACCTCAATTGGTCCGAATCTTTTTTTTTTGTATGTTTCCCGATAACTCGAAGAGGCCTGGACCGATTTGATTTTTTTTTTGTTTGAAAGTTTATACTTCAGAGGTGGTCATCATATTCTTAATTAAAGTCGGTTTTTTTTTTAGTTTTTAAAATGTTATTATATTTGTAAAACATAGGTTGGTTGGTGCTTAAGTCGCTCTTCATAATTATACTGTCACTTTTTTATTGTAGTTTGTCCTTAATCTCCTGGTTACAAGTTGAGATAAGGACGAAGGTGGAAGCGCACTTCATCCGGAATCCTCAGCAGTCTGAGAAACTGGCTATCTTACCTCTAAATGCCGGAACACAACAGTTAGAATTGTCGTTATGGCGACAGAATTAGGTAAGCAACTACTCGTAAGGGAATCAAAACCTAAAGGATACTTTCAGTCGACCTCTCTTGAATTTTGGCATGATGCAACGTTTTATAGCACACACATAAAGGAAACATTTCGAAAACGATAAGGAGACCATTGTCTTAAATGTATGCTCCTCAAGCTAGCCAAATTTTGAATATATTTCATTTAGCAATAAAAATACCATAACATTTACTTATATACCTACAGGTTTATACGGAATCCTCGGTGCGCGAGTCCGACTCGCACTTGGCCGGTTTTTTACTCCGGTTTTTTACTTCTTCGTTCTTCATAATTGTTTATGTATAAATATTGACTCTTTAAGGCTTAAGCTCGCCTAAGTACATATGTTTTAATATGACATGTTTAAATAATTATGTTTAATGTATGTTTGTAGCGTGTGACATGAAATGTTTGTAAGCCGTTTAAGGCAAGACTAGACTTCTTAAGATTATAAGACCATTGTTACTAGCTCTACAGACAATAAATTCATTTATCATTAAATCATATTTTTGTGTAGAATAAAGAATATCAAGAATTGGAAAAGTGTGTTGAGTGCACAAATGCCTTTTGAATAAGTATATAGTTATCTCACAGCAACGCTGTTCTTCATGTCAGCGACGGAGCTGGTGAACTCGACGAAGTGCAGCTCCGGGGCGAACGGCACCGGATGTGCGAGGTCGCCGGAAGTGTACCCGGCGGTCACCGCGGCCGTCTCCAGTGCGGTCACGTTGCACAAGATGGCGGCGTGGTACTTGCCGGTGGCGGTCCCCTGTAACACGTACAATATAATAGAATAACAACCGCCGCAAATAAATTTAACCGCCTCTGTGGTCTAGTGGTTCAACCCACCGATTTCAGATCCAGAGGTCCCGGGGTCGATCCCCATGTGGAGTACAATATATTGTGGTTTGGTTGGTGGTAGGACTTTGTTTGGGTACGCCTAGCTAGCTACCACCATCTTACCTAATTCTGTCGGCATAACAACAACTCTAAAATTGCTGTGTTCCGGCATTTAGAGGTAAGATAGCCAGTTCCTCAGTTTTTTGAGGAATCCGGACGAAGTGCGCTACCACCTTCGGCCTTATCTCAACTTGTAACCAGGTGAGATGAAGGCCAAGCGCTTTCCCGTCGTACAATAAAAAAAGAATAGTATATTTTTAACACGTTAAATAAATCGAAATCTTACAACTGACTAAAATAAGGAATGCGGATATAGGTGGTGGATGGGTTGAAAGATAGAAGCAGATTATACCTAGATGCACGTCTAGGTAAGACCATAAGGCGTACATTACATGGAGTTCCACGCTCTAACTAGGTAAACACTTGTATGTAGATGCGAGATAAGAGGTACGGGTAAGAACAGTTCGAAGACCTCTACCTATAGACAGATGGTTGACAGCCGTGACACATATCTATCATCGTCAGTTCTAAGAAGTAATTGTGTCAGTTGTGTTGCAAAAACAACCCTCATCAATAAATATCGCGATCAGCAACGCAACCACATTGAGATTCAAGTACCAACAATCTCAGCTATTCTTAGGAAAAGATCGACTAACTTCAAGTTTTCACCTTTGTCGGCACTCCCGGAGTGCCACTGTTTTTAATACAGGACGTTAATTTTACACAGCGCCATCTAGTCCCTAACTAAACAAAGCTTGTAATATGGGAACTAGATTACGAAAGTAATATATTTATTTCGTAAATACATAACTTATTCTACAATTTTTTTTTTTCTTTGTCAGAAAATAAAACACAAAAATATTTGTCCTGGGTAGGTATCGAACCCATAACCTACAGCTCAGAAGGCAGAACTACTACCAACTGAACCGTGAGGCTTGTTAAAACATTATTTTTTTCTACTAAGGTGAGAAACACGTTTCCCTATCGATATGTAGTATACATAAAATATCATGTCATAATTTTACTTCTAAATTGTTTACGCATAATTAAGTTTACCATATCCAAAGTAAACATAACGATAAACATGCATATTCTTCAGTAGCATAATATTATAAACACACACAATATTAAACTAAAAAACCACGTGGTTGTAGCCACAACAGTTGATGTAGGGGAAAATAGTGCCAGCTACCCTTACCCGCTACACAAAGAAAAGCTGCAGAAGACCCGATTGATGTGAAAGTAACGTTACCTCATTCATTCACTGGTCTTTGACCACTTCTACCGTTTCAAGGTGCGGGTAAGAAGCGAGCATTAGGCTCTTATTTCTGTCATCAACTTCAGCAGCGACGACCACTGAGTCGCTTGGTTTTGCTTCGAAATACTTAATTAATATACATAATGTACTGGCCTTTCAGCGGTTTTTTTTTTTACTTTTGGCCTTGGTGACTTTCATACGTTGGTTTCTTCGTGGTTTGGAGTGTGTGCCACATTAATAATTAACGTTACCTGAGCGCCCGTCAAAGTGGCGACATCTACAATAGTGTCTGCCTTCAGATCTCTCGACGCGTACACCACGCCGTCACTCAGGACCAAGCGACCTGGACAAAATGATCAGAATCAGAATCACCATTTTATTTATTCACTATTAGGGCACACAATATTTATAAAACATACGAAATCGACAGGTCAGTTTTTTTTCAGGGCCACTGAGGCCACGTCTGAACCGTGAGAGTTATCGAAAAGTCATGTTAGGAGTTACGTGCTCGATTAAAAAAAAAAGTTATGCATTTAAGAATTATTTTTTTTAGATTTTTCTGGAAAAGAGTTTAAAAAAATCTTTTTTTGCATATTTGTGTTCTTTGATAATATAAAAAAAAATGTATGATGACTAAGTTGCTCAAAGTTGTTGAAACCCTTTCAAAATTGAAAAGTTATAAATTTATAGTAAGGGTTGTACGTTTAGTCTGATGCATAAGCGTAGCTATTAAATCCTCTTTTGCTGTTCGTGTAGAACTTTTGAAAATAGGAACGTCTTGAAAAAGTTTGGTATCGCCGAATGCGCAGATACAACTTTAGTGTTAGAAAACAGAATTACTCATAAATTTCACTATTTCTGGATTCTCCAGTTTTACACAACGGAGTCGCCATTGTGCTAAACTGGAGAATAAGCGATACTGAATTTTTTTAAGTTTTATAAAAATGTTTTTCAAATATTTCTTTTCTATCTACGACTGTATGGTGGGTACGACAATATTTAAAATGTTCAGCCATTATAGTGTCCGCGCCTTGTCATCCGCTGCATTACCACGATCAAATACCAAATAAGTTGCCGGTGAAATTACGGGCACCTTACACCTTTATGCCTCAAGTTGACGAGCGCAATGCAGTGCCGTGTAGGCTATATTCTTTGTGGTGTAGTGGACTGTGATCTGCCCTAGTGTTTGAAATTACACTCAAAATTACTGGCGAGAAATGGCAGATGGCGTTTTTTGCTTGTTTAATAAAATTTTTGTATTTCAAGTGATTGCACCTGGTCACAACATTTACAAATGTTATTATGTCACAAAATGATGTGTGCGGCTTCAGGAAAAGACGCGGGTTCGAGTCCCGTAGCAGGTTGTGATTTTTTGTGACATAATAACATTTGTAAAGACCCAATCATCATCTTAAATAAACAAATAGAATATGTTCAAGACTACACATATCTCGGCCAAGTTATATCACCTAAAGAATTAACAACAAAAGAAATAGAAACAAGAATTGGTAATGCTTGGAAGAGATTCTGGTCCTTCAAGGATATCATGAAAAACAAAGAAATATCCATCTACGTTCAAAGGAAGCTTTTCAACTCCTGTGTGCTCCCAGTTCTAACATATGGTTGCCAAACATGGGCCCTAACTAGATAACTAGTGTAAAATAATGTAACAAAGTATGATGGTACCTGAAATAAAGGCTCTTATTATTATTATTATTAACATTTGTAAATGTTGTGACCTTGTATTTCAAGTGAATGCAATTCACTTGAAAATTGTTTGATAATAACCAATACTGTGCATAGGGTGAATGAAAACGTGGTGGGTGGAACCTTTAGATACCTATTTATGATTGAGTCACAAAGAATTCGTACCAATGTATTATGAAATAAATGTTTTTTTTTTAATTGTACGACGGGGATACGCTTGGCCTTCATCTCACCTGGTAACAAGTTAAGATAAGGCCGAAGGTGGAGGCGCACTCCACCCGGAATCCTCAACAAACTGAGGAACTGGCTATCTTACCTCTGAATGCCGGAACACAACAATTTTAGAATTGTTATTATGGCGACAGAATAAGGTAAGATGGTGGTAGTCATGCGGACTTCAACAAAGTCCTACCACCAACCAAACCAAGCACAATATATTGTACTCCCCATGGGGATCGAGCCCGGGACCTCTGGATCTGAAATCGGTGGGTTGAACCACTAGACCACAGAGGTGGTTAAAATAAATATAATAATGTATCTTTAATAAAATAACTTATTAACAGGTCTGGTGTCAGACTTTAGAGTAAAAGGGAAGAGAGAAAGGTACCTTCTGCATCTGTGTTGTTGATTTCAACGGAGCGGCCTGAGTACAGCTGATGTATGTCATCGGGCCTGGCACAAACAACAACATATCATTCAACAGCCCTAGATTTGACGTTTCAAAATGATCCTAAAAATCTCTATGAATAAAAATATTTGACTTTGCTTCATAACTCAGTGGGTAGTAACGGGATTCTCGTACGACTCATAATCACTTTTGTCCGAAAATCACTTTCCCACACAGACATCTCATAATCATCACTTGCCATAATTTTGCCAACTCTTTTTTCCGAATGCTCTTCAGCTATAATATAGCAATACATAATATACACATCTCCGAATTTCAATATTACTAAACTCATATCCTATTGATGATAAAACACAATAAGTTCTTGAATCTTGAATTTGACGAGATTTCTGATAATAAATCAGAAATTGTTATGTTTATCATCAGAAATTATTGTGTTTATCATAAGAAATTATTGTGTTTATCATCAGAAATTATTGTGTTTATTGTGTTCAAACATAGCGAATAAATGACAAAACCGACACGGCCAACCCGACTCTACCTGGTCTTGTGCGTGACAGTGGGGTGTGCATATAAAAATGGCGGGAGCTCGTCCCAGAAAACATGCTTGCTTGCACGCTGCTTGCACTGAGTGTATTTTAGAACAAATTATATTCATACAACATGACTGTTATGATAAACCAAACTATGGATAAAGTATTTATTTCTTTTTTGTCTTTTGAATATTCGGGATTATGTCGATTATGACAAAACATTCTCGGAATTTTGATTAATTTGAAAAGTGATGTTAGGTAAAATGACAGTCGACAAAATAGGTTTCAGGATTTTGATTATTATTAACCTTTGCCAGGTTGTTATGGATTGCCAAATTCGGATCATCATTTTTATGTGAGATAAGAGAGAACCGGTAGTAGCTCTGCCTTATGCGCTGTAGGCTGTGTGTTCGATTCCCGCACAGGACAAACATTTGTGTGATGAATATTGATTACTGTACTGTGTTTGAGTGTTGTATTGTATAAGTATGTATTTACAAAAAAAAAGTATTTAAGCATTCTATCCGTAATCTAGTTCCCATTTTACAAGCTATACTTAGTTTGGGGCGAGATGGCGCTGCGTAATGAATGTCCTGTAATATTCTTACCGTGTGGCCTTAGGACCGACAGCGTTCTCCGCCAGACACAGCACGGCGTGAATGTTCACGGTCGGCTTGGAACCCACGAACGCCGCGAACGCAGCCAGCACGCCCGCCGCGCCGCCGCAGTCCCCCTTCATGCCTACCATCGACGTCTGCAATCCAACAATGTATATATTACAAGCTATGTTTAATGTCCTGTAACATAAATTTATTTATTTATATATATATATATTACTTATCTTATTTATCTCATCCTACAATGGGTGGTGGGTAATATAATTTGTGACATGATAATTTATGTATTTAATATTAAATAATAAAAAACGGTCTTATCTTACTTTATCCAAGCATTTTTTTAATTATTTAATATTAAATACATAAATTAACACGTCACAAATAGTATTTCCCACCGCCCATTGTCCTGTTTACTTTACTTTTAAATTTTAAAAGTAAAGTAATGTAATTGTAGTCAATTGTTATATATGTTTTTGGTGTACAGTAAAGAATTTTTATTCGTTCAATATTTCATGTAATTTTACTAAACTGCAAAATAACATGATAAATATGAAAACAGAAAAGTATTTCGTAACAATTCAGCCAGGAAAAAAAATCCCTCGTGTGCAAGCAAAAAACGTATTGCTTAGATTTATTACTAAATAATTACTCTTTCAGATTAATTAGTAATTAGTTAATTGATCCAGACCGCCATACACTAACTAACATGATAAATACAAATTGTACAATTATTTACAAAATTTGTATATACAACTAACCTAACTACAAATGCATAGATGTATAACTTAATTATTTAATATGGGAAATAATTTGACGACACCGGAAAAATATTCGACCATCTTTTAACAAGCCTCATAGCTCAGTTTTTTATGTTTCAATGTCGATTTATTATGATACAAATCATCTTTCATCTACTTTCTTTGTGTGTTTGTAAGTATTTAATGTGTTGTCAAAGTTGCATATGAATGTTTTTTTTTTATTTATTGATTTTTAAACTACTTTTTATTCGTGTTTGTACATTGGCAGGATGTAGTAATAACAGTTACCCTGGCTTTAAGGCTGAGACCGCCGGTATCGTAGACGATCCCCTTGCCGACCCACGCCACCGTCTCCGTGGCCCCGGGATGCAGGTAGGTGAGCGTGACGAGGGCGGGCGGGCTCTGGGCGGCCGCCCCGACGCCGTAGATCCCGCCCATGCCGCGCGCCTTCAACTCCTCGCCGCGGATGACCGTGGGCTCAGCGATGTCCAATTTCTTGGCTACTGTAAACGCTTCCTGTAAAAAAATCATTCTTCAAAGTTCCATGACAGGACATTAATTTCACACAGCGCCATCTAGCCCCAAAATACAACCCCCCAAAAACATAGTTTAACCGCCTCGGTGGTTGAATGGTTCAACCCACTGATTTCAGATCCAGTGGTCCCGCGTTTGATCCTCAGGTGGAGCAATATTGTGCTTGGTTTTGACAAGCCTCATAGCTCAGTTGGTAGTAACTCTGCCTTCGGCGCTGTAGGCTGTGGGTTCGATTCCCACCCAGGACAAAAATTTGTGTGATGAACATAGATGTTTGTTCTGTGTTTGGGTGTTGTATCATATAGTACGTATGTATTTACAAAAAGTATTCAGGTATTTTATCCGTAATCTAGTTCCCATATTACAAGCTATGCTTAGTTTGGGGCTAGATGGCGCTGTGTAAAATTAATGTCCTGTAATATTTATTTATTTTTATTTTATTTATTTGGTTTGGTTGGTGGTAGGACTTTGTTTAAGTCCGCCTGGCTAGCTACCGCCATCTTAAATTGTTGTGTTCCGGCATTTGGAGGTAAGATAGCCAGTTCCTCAGTTTGTTGAAGACTCCTGGTGAACTTTGGCCTTATCATAACTTGAAACTCAGGTGAGATGAAGGCCGAGCACTTCCCATCATACAATAATAATAATAAAAAAGTCGTACCTCAATAAACTTATCGACATCCATGATGTTAGCGGGTGTGTCAGTGATCCGGGCAGCCAGCCTGGTGCCATCGGCTAAGGCCTGGAGGCTCTGCAGCTCCTCAGCGTTGAGGCTGCCCTGTGCCAGCACCGAGTCGATGGGAATATTCTTCTCTTCACTATCTAGAAAAGTGAAAATAACTTTGACTGATGGCCATTATGCAGATTACAAGAGAAAAAAAAAATTGCTCTGAGTACTAAACTAAACATTACAATTTTGAATATTTCTTCAAAATTGTATTCTAACACTACAATTGAAAAAAAATATTATTACAAAATGTCTGATGTAGCTACCACCAAGTAAAATTTATGTTTTTCCAAAAGCTAACTAAATTTAGTTATTATTGATGGTGGATACCTGCCACTTTGATAATTGATGAGATAAATGAGAAAGTATTTGTTCATTTATCTGTCACGTGACAAATTCAATGAAATTTCCCAAAGGCATCAAAATTTCAAAATTCCATACAAACTTTCATCTTCTGTTTCATATAGATTTACCTCTACCTTTATTATTCATACTGGTAAGGGGTGGAACTCCTCGCCCTCGTCTGTTTTGTGAACACATTTCTTTTAGACAAGCATGCTCCCTCTTAGGCCACATCTTTACTTGTTTTTCAAGTGAGTTGGTGGTCATCATCAATAAAAAATACACCCGTAGGGGATGAATTTTCATTCAGTTAATTTTGATAATAATGTAAACATAACCCTAAATTGGTACCGATTTTCATACTTCTAACTGCAGAAATTACAAACTTTCATGCATAAACGTTGAAACTCCATCTAACCCCCTATTATTTAGTAGGGTATAACATTTCTTCTATTAGGGGATATTTTTTTCAAAAATCTTTTCTTATAGCTTTCGCAGGGAGCCGTCCTTATTGGAGCTCCACCTAAAAGACAATTCTGGTACACAAAATGTATGAACCAAAATTATGAAAATGTACTAACCATTCGGATTGTACTCCACGAGCACTATCTCTACAGAGACCGTCTTGGGCGGCACCTGAGGCTCCTGCCCCCCGAGTCCCGCGCCGGTGAATGGCGCAGCCCCGGGGGCGGAGCGCGCCGAGTACAGCGGGTAGGAGCGCGCGATGGCCGCCGCGCTGGCGTACACATCGCGTTTGCGGCACACAAGCTATCAACAACCATGTACATATTAGTTTATATTTAATTTTAATACAAATGAAATGAATGAATGAATGAAAATTCTTTATTGTACACCAAAAACATATGTAACAATTTACAATTTTAAAACATTAGTGTGAATCGAACCAACAACTAATTTCCATAGAAACTTTAACACCCTTTTAAACCCACTTATGGACCATTTAAGTCTAAGGAAACTAGACTTATTTACATTACATCCCTTATTAATTTCCCTACTATTTTCAATCTGAATGAATGATTGGAAAAATGGAGTGATTAAGACATAATTCATCAGTATCATAAAACTACTCCTAATCCTTTCTTTTTTTTCTTTTTATCTCTTTGTTTCTTATAATGGTAGTGTATGACTTGGAGCTATATCATCGTTATACCAGCCAGTAGATCTCCAGCGCTAAACCGAGGTTACCAAACTAGTTCACAAAGATTGATCTTAAGCTACATCCATCTCAAGACTTATAATCTACATAATTCATATTTCAGGCAGATCTTATAATTTTAACATTTCCAGCAAAGACTTTTACATGGATACACAGAGCATAGAATATTATAAGTTTCAAATTTATGTTAAGTGCTCACCACAATATACTCAGTAGTTTTAGCCTGGCGAAGCACCTTAGCCAAGATATGGCTCCGAGAAGGTGCAGCATGTCTGCTGGCCCGCACTCCCCCTAGACTGGCCATGGAGGCTCCACGTGGGTACACCTCCACAATATCTCCATGAGAGGCTGCAATGCATTGCAGGCCACGACGCCAAACCTAGAATAAAAATCACAGCTTATTTACATTTTTTTATTTCAACAAACAGTTATTTACATCCTTACGTTTAAGTATTGCTTAAAGTAAAGCTATAATTATTTTTTATTGTACAACGGGGAGGTGCTTGGCCTTTATTTGACCTGATTTTCAATTTTTAATAAGGCAGAAGGTGGAAGCGCACTTCACCTGGAATCATCAATAAACTGACGAAGTGGCTATCTTATCTCTAAATGCCGGAATACAATAATTTAAGAATTGTTGTTACAGCAACAGAATTAGATAAGATGGCTTTCGAGGATTCAACCTGGGACCTCTGGAACTGACACTGTTAGGCAAACCACCACAGAGGCGGTTTATAGCTTTACTGAACTAGCCTTTAGGGAAAATCATTATATTTTATTAAAATATTTTTTATTTTTTTACTAGTTTACAACTGCCAACCAATAGAAGTTTCAGTGTTTAGTAAATAAATGCTATATAAAAGTGCAAGGCTTTATAAAAGTTATAATTGCAAATATGAACCATATTACAAACATGAAAAATTAAAATAATGTGTATGGATGTCTGTTTCATTATTTGCTTGTTACTCTTTCATGGCTAATGTCTTCACATCATATTCAAATCTTAATGAAATATGGCAAAAAGACGACAACATTCAGTCTTAAGCTCCTTTTTATAAATTGAATCCAGAAATATAGACAGACATAATTATGAGAACATACAAGTTGCCATATACTAAATCATACCTCTTCTGAGACCCTTGGTTCAAGCTTGCTCTTAACACGGTCCCATTCTAAAGCACTCAAGTGGTTTGCCTGTCCCACAAACAGCACCGGGCTTTGTTCAGGGTCTGACTTCGATAGACCCCATCGGAATTTGACATTCACATGCCCATTTGACATCTTGCGAACTATGGAAAAGAAAGGAATAATGTTCAGTTAATATGTTTAAAGTCAAATACTACATAAAGTGATAACAGCACTAGATAACTACAGTAGGTACCTGGTAAGAAAATGACCATGTCTCAATAACATAGCCTTATCCTACATTGTTATAGTTTATAGCTTCTTTAATTTATAGGTATAATGATTGAGGTCGCTTTTATAGGCTATTGTTTCTGTTCTACAATAGATAAAGCTGATTATATAAACGACAATATAAACATAGTTTTTTTACGACTGGTTTTATTGAAATGAAGAGTTTATGAAAGGCCTATCTTTGCAGGCATTAGTGAAAGTATTCAATAATATAGTATCAGTTTATTTTGCAAGTTTGCAGATACCGTAGATACAAACCAGGGTTCCACTAAGATGTAAAGAGCCAGTTTATCAGCACTTCTTAAATCCAAAAAGCAATCATTCACCTGTATCATATCCAGGCCTTTTTATTACACTTATAACCGCAGAAAATGTCCTTAATATCAGCATGATTGCTTACATAACACCAAATTCTTGACAAAACACAAAACAAGCTGAATAAATGTGATATTGAGAGCATCGGAGGCCGACCGCTAAATTTAAAAAAAATGTCTTACCGTTTCTTCAGCGCTCGCACTTTATTTGTATTCTAGGTTCCTTCCTTTGATAAGCATAACTTTTTATTAGCAAAGTCACTGTAGGTATCCACTAAAATATGTAGTAGGTACTAATCAGTAAATAAAAGTGGAAGAATGCAAGAGAAGAAATAAATCTATGAATTGGGATAATTTTTCTTCTACCCAGCCCCAGTTTGCCAAAAATGCTAATTGCCAACACGCTAAGACAGGATATTAGTGTTCTGTGGCTAAGATACGCTTGAAAACCAGGGAGACAATAATGCATAGCCAATAATGTACGACCAATAATTCTGCTCTCATAATTTAGACAACCGTAACTACTACAAGCATAGTTTTGAGATATGGGCGCCTGAAGATTTTTTTTTTAAATAGTAACCAGTGTCGCAGTTTAAACAAATATTGGAATTTGAAGATTTTGCGTGTAAAACTTTAGTACAACACAAATATATGTTATGTGCTCATCCTGAGCATGAGCACCGTATGTCAAGTAGTTACGGTGCATATGCCTTTTTTACGTTAAAACATATTATTATATCATGGAAAATGGAAAAATCTGTGAGTAAAACCATACGTTATCAAGTAATTACACATTTTAAAATAACTTCCTTGCTAGAAATATTGGCGATATATCTTACACACTACATATAACTAGCTCAGTCTTGACTTATATAGGCATTACAATATATACAAATCAGTAACTACGACTATAAAAAAATTACAAATATGGATTAAACTGGGTATCAAAAGGATATCCATTTTTTTAATTAGGGTCAAAACATCAAACCATAAAAGAATCTTTAAGAACTTACTATATGTTTTAAAACCATGTTTATCTGAAATCAACATTTTTGTGGGGTTTGTATTCCCGTATTCCTTCGTATATATAGTTTTGTAAATTTTTGTTCAATAAAATCTATGGATGATTCTAAATCACTTTTTTGGGTATTGTTACTTGTTCTATATTTCAGAGTAACAGATCCCCAACATTTAAGGCCTTGATATCTTCTAAATAAGTTCGCTGGTCCTTCTCTCGGAGCTTGTGTTGTGATGAGTGATCTTTATAATAATAAAAATCAGGTAAAGTCATTACCTTCGTAGTTCGTAGTTTTTTTTAATTGGCCATTTTGACACAATTCACAAAGTCAGATATCTGCCGTATATTACCATACAGTACTATTTGTAAGGATTCAAGTTAGGTTGCTTGATTTATAGTTCATATAATCGCGTTAAGGAAAGGAACCATAAGGGCTCACACAGTAGTAATGTCAAGGAATTCTATGAACAAAAAAAACGCAGTTACGGTGCTCATGACTACAGTATAAAATAGATTTTATTAAAAACTAGCTGACCCGGCTAACGTTATTTTGCCATATAAATTATTTCTAGTAAATATTTTGGTAGTCAAATAAAAAATAACTAACTTATTGTAAGTGTGTGGGGATGTGGTGTGGTATATGACTGAAAGAGGAATGGAGCGCTGCGAATGACGGCCCATAAAATAACAAAATACCAAACATTCATTTTTTGAATTCATTGTACTTTTATTATCTTAACGAATACATTTCAAATTACATACCTATCACAAATTATGACAGTAAAAATAGTAGATTATACATAGAGGGTACTTGGTACTTACTTGGTACTTGGTGCGCGGACTATTTTTCCGCAACTGGGCCTCCTATGGGCCCTTTTTGCGTGACGGGTGGGCTTTTGCTACTCCAACCACCCGATGTCCTCCAAGAAGGCCAGCAGCTCGCTGATGCTGGTGCAGGCTTCCTTGGGTGTCCTCAGTGTCCCAAGGTGTTGCTGGCGCTGAGACTCTACGCTACTGCACTCCAGGAGTACGTGTGCGGCCGTCTCCTCTGCTGCCATGCACCCTCTGCATAGAGGGCTGTCTGTGATACCCATTGTGTAAAAATGCTTATTTAGTGAGCAGTGTCCTGTGACAATTCCGATGATACGTCGGAGTTTGTCACGTTTCAGGCTGAGTAGCTTTCGGGAGTATCTCGGGTTTAATAACGGGAAGGCCTCCTTCGACTGCCTACATACTTGCCCAGTAGTTTTGGTGCAGTTTTGTAGTATGGTCGTGGATCCAGGAGCGAGCTTGGCTGAAGGGTAGAGGGATGATTGGCTCAGGGCCTGCTGGTTGCATTTCAGAGTCCCTCCTTGCCAGTACGTCGGCCTCGTCATTACCTCTGGATCCACTATGTCCTTTAATCCATTGGAGAGTGAGCCTGTTGTTTTTACTTACCTCTTCCAATAGATAGTGACATTGTATTGTTAGTCCGGAGTTGTACTCACTTTTGTTCAGAGCCTGTAGAACTGCAGCACTGTCTGAGAGGATTCTGATGTTGTGGTCAGTTACCTTTCTCCTTAGTATTGCGTCTGCTGCCTGTATGATGCCGACACATTCCGCTTGGAAGATCGAATTGTGTTTACCCAGTGCTGTCGAATTGTGAATGTTAAGGTCGTCTGAGAAAGTCCCAGCTCCCGTTCCTGTTTTCATTTTGGAGCCGTCTGTGTATATTCGCACTTCATGTATGTTTGAGTAGTCACTAGGCTCCTCGTGTAGTTGTATGGTGAAACTTTTTGTGTGCAAGTGTTTCTTGGGTACCCTATCATAGATGGACTGGAGTATAGGGTTTCCCTTGCATACTCCCCTATGATAGTTGTATGATGTGCTTGTGTGTTGTGCTCCCATAGTTTGAGAGTCCAGAGCCTGAAGGCAGCCGCCGCTGCCTCTTGTTGCACGAACAGGTGTAGGGGCAACAAGCCGATCAGGGCTTCGAGTGCTGCCGTGGGGGCAGTCCTCATGCATCCTGTTGTGGCAACGCACGCCAGTCTCTGGAATTTTGTGAGCTTATTTTTTGTGGTAAGCTGTTACGTTCTAGGCCACCACACCAGGGCACCATATGCTAGAGAAGGCCTTATTACGGTGTTGTAAAGCCACAGGGTGATTTTTGGGCTGAGACCCCATGTTTTACCTATCATTTTCCGACATTGCCAGAAGGAGATCGTTGCCTTCCTCACTTTGTTTTCTAGGTGTTTCGCCCAGTTTAGCTTGTTGTCCAGCGTTATGCCTAGGTATTTTACTTCCTCGGGCAGTTTTAGCTGTTTGCCGAAAAGGAAAGGAAGTTGGTATGTTCCTAAATTTCGCTTGTTTGTGAACATGACTAAAACTGTTTTAGTTGGATTCACGGTTAGTCCGTTTGCTGTGCACCACTCTTCAACGATTATAAGGGCATTGTTCATGATATTACAAGCCACACTCGCGAAGTGGCCCGATATTAAAATTGCAAGATCATCAGCGTAGCCAACCGTGTAGAAGCGTTGGGCGTTTAACTTGGTGATTAGATCATTTGCAACAAGGTTCCATAAGAGTGGCGACAAAACACCGCCCTGCGGGCATCCTCTTGCCACCACACCCCTGGTCTCCCCGTTCACGTCAATACGTACTGCTCTATATTGAAGCATATTAATGATCCAATCAGCCAGCGTTGTATCAACGCCATGCCTCTTTAGGGCTTCGTTGATACTGTTAAAGTTTGTCTTGTCAAAAGCCCCCTCGATGTCTAGGAAGGCGGCAGGACAGAGTGTTTTGTTATTTATGTCTTGTTCTGTCTTACTTACCACTGCATGTAGCGCCGATTCAGTGGATTTCCCCGCGCTGTAAGCATGCTGTTGTGGATGTAAAGGTGATGTTTTTAGTATGTTATCTCTAATGTGCCGATCGCATAGTCTCTCTAAAGTTTTGAGGATGAAATATAAATATAAGTATATATACATAGAGGGGTTCAAGCACACCCAAGTCAAAAACAGCTTTATCCCCGAGGAGTGTACTCTACTTTTCTGACCTTTTGCGAGACAATAAAAAAGCAAGGCTGCTAAAAACAGCGGTTTATAGTAAAATAAAATTAAAAGTGAAAATTGATGTTTGAGACATTAGTCCAGTTGAGAAATGACAAACTTATATTTTTATTTGGTAAGTTTATCGAAGTTGAGGTAGAGTTTATTTGAGTATTGTTTACAGCTTCAGGAACTTGCGTCTGAGGGTCGTTTTGTGCTGTAAAGGTTGGGGAAAGTGGTCCTTGAGATTGACATTTTAACAGAACTTTTCTTCTACTTTGATATATTTTTATAAAATCTTTGCAGTTATTACGTATATTATTGCAGCGTCTTACAATACTCGCGGCTTTTGTTTAATTTCAAACGTGTTCCATTCAGCTCGATTTTAGAAAAAGTTCGATTTTCAAATAAGTAGGTACGACGCGGCGCCGGTCCCGGCCTTCGATTATTAGTCTGTTGATCTATTATTACGAAATTTGACTTTAAGGCCAAAGTCAAAGTCAAAGTCAAAGTCAAAATTTCTTTATTCATTAAGATTTTTTAGGATCATTTTGAAACGTCAAATTTACCGCCTGTTCGGAATCGCGACCAGCACACAAGGAGAAAGGCAAGAACCTCGGGCCGGTTAATTTTTTTGATGATCCATTCAACATTTAGATACACAATTTGTAATTATATTCTAAGTAGATACAACAAAAACCTAAATACTTAATCTTAAAACATTTGTTATTACCTATCTACCTAATGGGCAATTTGTTAACATTGAGAAATCACCATTTTGCTGTCAACTGGTATAGCAACATCGGGCCACACGTTCTTATCGTCGATTTGATATCGTCGATTTGATTTCATAGTTCTTATTGCCATTGCTATAAGAACTATGAAAAGTAAAAAAATTAAACCCAGCGGGCTATGGGCTTTAATGACTTGCTTTACGTAAGGTTGGCATGATTATGTAATTTGGCATTGTCGAGCAGGTGGTGTGAAAAAATCTATAACCGGAGTTAGTTTCTTCTTTACACCTTTCCATACCACTCACAACGCCTATCGGTTAAGTGCCGGACAGAGTCGCCTCCAAAACTGGAGTTTTTCTACATTACCCACGCTTGGCAGGCGCACTGGTGGCGAGAAATACAATTCACTAATATCAGAAGTGAGTCTAAGTCCCTAAGGAGTGACAGGCTCTGTGAGACCTGTATAAGATACAGATACAGAAGAATGTTACGTGGATGGTACCGCTATTCTTGGAGAGGTATTTCCACTGAATGCAGTAGGTATAATGAACGGTTTTTGATAAACACAATCGTGAATTAAAAAAATGTGGAAGTAGATTTGCCGTGTGCATACCTACTCCAGCCGGAAAGTATCTTCTGGAACGAATTGAGCACAAAAAATACTCAGAGCGATATATACTTTTATGCACAAATGTAAGCTATCTGCCCATATAATGTCACTTATGGCTACGGTCATTCGTTTAGAATCTTCCTGCTGGAAGAACGTTGCTCCAGCAGGAAACGTTTTATTCCAAAACGGTAACATGCACTAATTTCATACTTGGCGTACTCTTATATAATTGGATTTTATGTGTAAATTAATGAAGGTATATTTAACGATTGCGCTTATTGGATTTTCCTTTTTTTTTTGCATGCCATGTTGGTAGAATTAGTTGGAACCAAATTTATTATTGTACTACCAAGGTAGGTAACTCTAATTCATAGCAAATAAATATTTGATTGATTAATTGATTGTAGAGTGGCTTTCCCCAATGAATCCAGCATGAAATGTAAACCCTTTCCCATCGACGTATGAGGCGACTACAGGTTTACTTACACCAGATAATAAGAATTTATTTGTCAACACACAGCCAGAAAAGTTATGCAAAACAAGTAAGTACTTAGGTACACTTAGGAATAAGTAGACAAACACTAATTGTTAATAAACGTCCTAATAGTAAAGTTCCTTGTGAAAAGGTTTAGACGGTGAAATTACAGGCACATGCCTCAAGTTGACGGGCGCAACGCAGTGCCGCGTAGGTCATGTTCTTTGTGGATATGACCTACGCAGTAAGGCTTTGTTATAGGCAAGTCTACCGGCTCCATGTCGTCTTAAAAAAATGATGAACTTATATAAAAAGCCTGCAGAGCTATAGGATGGGAAGCAGCTTCCAGCTGACGAATTAACACACTAACCCACCTGCCAAGCGTGGTGATAACGGCAAATAACCCCAATGCTGTGGATTTTGTCAAGCTATTACAGCCCATGTTGATTCTCAATTTAACCTTTACGCCAGCGCAGATGATAACTACCAAACAATGATGTAAATGTAATGATGTTTTTGGTAGGTAGGTACATTTACTTGTTGGTGTGTTTTCTATTTATTTCATTAATTAAGTAGGTATCTATTTGGTTGGTACCTACGTTACCTAATTGTTTCTACTTATACCTTTATATAATCTAGTTTATGTGGGATAAATAAATGTCTTTCTTTCTGTCAAACAGTACCTAGAAGGCCTACCTACTATACGTGTAAAAGGACATTTTTTTTATTTTTTTATTTATTTATTAAACACAATACACTTTACAACCAATTAAAAATACAACTAAAAAAATAAAACTAAGGTACAAATCTAGATTGTAAGGTAAAAAACATGTGCTTACAACTAAGTTAATACATTTGGTAACGAACGGAGACTAAAAAAAAAATGTGAACAAAAACATGACAACAATTAACATAACAGAGTTCTACGGGTTGACAAATTAGGAATTGGTATATAAAATAGATTTTAATTGTTTACTGAATTGGCTTAAGTTGCGAACAAAGATGTCAATTTGACTAAATTCTTTCAGTAAATCATTGTACTGGCGTAACATTCTAGTTAAAGGATTATAAAAAGAGATATTATTTTTATAAACTTGAAGTATAAATATATTGATTTTATTGGAATTTCGTGCTCTGAATCTAATGTTAAACGATATCATCGATAATAAATGAGGGGAGTCAATGAGAGAGTGAATTATTTTATAGAGATATATGAGATCAAAGTATTTACGCCTAGTTTCTAGGGATTCCAACTGAAATTTACTTAATCTTTCTTCGTAACTCAAGCTCAGACGGCCAGGTTGCAAGCGATAACATAATAACCTTAAACACTTTCTCTGAATCCTTTCAATATTATAGATATGCACTTTGTAATTAGGGGACCATATCGGGCTACCATATTCTAATATACTTCTTACTAGAGAGTTGAAAAGATATATTACACTGCGATTCTTCTTAAAAACTTTTGTCGATCTCAGAATGAAACCTAGAAGTTGATTGGCTCTTGTTATAATATGTTGATAATGCGCATGAAAGGTGAGTTTATCGTCAAACAATATTCCTAAGTCCTTCACAATATAAGAGCGGCTTAAAGTTCGACCTTCAATTTTGTAGTCATTTAGAATTTTATTGCGTTTGTTTGTAAACGAAATTGCAAAGCATTTGTCAACGTTTATAGTCATTAGATTAGTATTGCACCATTGAAAAACGGTATCTAAGTCGTTTTGCAATGAATAACAGTCCCGTGTCCCAGAGATGGTCTTAAAAATTTTCAAATCATCAGCGTACAGGAGGCACTTACAGGACAAACGATTTACAAGATCATTCACAAACAAAACAAAGAATAAAGGCCCAAGATGAGATCCTTGAGGAACACCCGATGTTACTATCACTGGCGATGACAGAAATCCCTTTAAAGCGACTAATTGACTCCGATTCTGTAGATAAGAGCATATCCAACGATATAAAGTTCCATGGAATCCATATTGGAAAAGCTTATGACATAATAAACGGTGGTTAACTTTATCGAAAGCTTTAGAGAAATCGGTGTAAATTGCGTCGACTTGACTTCGCTCAGCAAAAGCCTGACAGAGATAATTTTTGTACTCTAGCAGATTACTTACAGTGGACCTATTTTTTACAAAACCATGCTGCTTATCAGAGATAAATGGCTTGACATGGTTATAAAGATAACTGTATACAAGAGATTCAAACAATTTGGCAAAACATGACAGGATACTTATTGGTCGATAATTTTCACATTTAGACTTATCCCCTTGTTTGAAAATAGGAATAACATGAGCTGTTTTCCAACGCTTGGGAAAAACACCATTACAAAGAGATTTATTAAATATTATGCACAAAGGTAAAGACAACTCTTTACTGCAAGATATCACAAACGACGGTGGAATCAAATCGGGACCAGGCCCTTTATTATTGTCCAATTGTTTTATTTTTCTTAAAATATCTTTTTGATTTAAAGTTACTTCGTGTAATGAGTATGAAATGCCACAGTCGAGTAAAGCAGAGGGGGAATCGTTACAAGCTGTGTCAGCTGATGTGTTATCTTTTTCGAAAACCGAACTAAAATAATCAGAAAACAGGTTGCTAATATCTAGACCATTTGACGAGGAATTATTTCCAAATGTCATAGTATTAGGTATTGATACCCTTCCCTTTCTATTGTTTACAAAACTCCAAAAAAACTTGATATCTTTTTCCATAGACTCCTCTGTAGAAGAAACATATCGATTATAACATTCGTTAATAAGAATCTTACATCTGGCACGCAATAATGAAAAGGTGTCATAATCACGGGGATTACCAAATCTTTTAAACAGTTTATGAAATTTATTTTTTTCGCCATTACATTTAATGAGCGCTCTACTATACCAAATTGGATAAGAAGATTTCTTCGGAGAAATGTAGGGAGTATGTTTTTCAATTATTTCAAACAGAATGTCATAAAATCGACTAGTACAAAGGTCAACATCCGAAGAGATTAGGACATCTTGCCAGTTTACAGAGCTAAGATCAGATCTTACACATTCAATATTACATTTATAAAAGTTAAGACGTTTAGATTTACATCGTTTCAGGGATTTTGAAACATTCTTAAGTGGTATGTTAATTAATAAAGCAGGGTGCATCTTGTCCAGTCGACTTAAGGGAAAAGCTTCAATGACAGAAATGTTATCAAGGCTGGATAATACTAAATCTAGTAAACGACATTTTACATTTAGAATTTTATTAGACTGTTTCAGGTCACATGTCGTTATAAGTTCATTTAAAGCACGATAAGTTTTACTAAGAGTGACGGCTTCTGTAGAAGTCCGAGATTCATTAGTGACGGAAAAGTAATCAGGTGTATTAAAGTCACCAACTAACAGGAAGTTATCATCTGGGTAATCGTTTAGTACTATTTTCTGACAATGCGCGTAAAATTCTTCTCTCTTAACTAAAGTTATGTCAGGGGGTAGATAGCAAACACAAATGTTTAGACGAGGAGAATCGCGAAATTCAGGCACGACAGATACCCAGATATCCTCTATACCGCTGTCCCAAGATGTCTGGCGGATAACCTCAAATTTCTTTAAAAGAGCTATTAAAACACCACCACCCTCACCCTTTTGAGAACAGGAAACAGATCGGTCCCTCCGAAAGATATTGTAACGGTCATCAACGACCTCAGCATCAAACACACTAAGGTTTAAATTTGATTCCGTCAAACATACTATATCAAAGTTAGAATTTAAGAGATTTAAGTAAAAAGTTGTTAATTTACTTCGTATTCTGTTGACATTTTGGTAATAAACAGAAACCATTATCAAATACCTAAAAATATATATCAAAACCCCAATAATCTGATGAATGACCCAACCTATATAGCAATTACTCGCAGTATAATTTATTAATACTTTCGTGATTTTTAATTAGAATAGCAAGACTCTTATCGTTCTTACGTACAAACACTTGACCATAGCGCACCCAAACAAACTGAAAACGAAGGTCTTTACACAATTTTCTAGCTAAGCTATGAAGTTCTTTGACTTCAGCAGAAAGGTGCTCAGACAGATATATTCTCGTGTTAGCGCCACTAATACCCAAGAGGGAGACATCAAGTTTGTCAGTGGGATGGGCTTTATTATAACGGAATGCAGCAGAAAGAAGAGTATCCCGCAGACGCTGAGAAGAGAGCGTTACAAGAATGTTACGCGGTCTCTTAGAGGCTGTATTCATTTTCGAAACACGGCGACAAACCTTAATGTCACTGTCGGAGATAGGAACCTGTAGACTCCCACAGAGTTTTTTTAGTAAGGCGACTAAGTCTTCAGTCTTGCTTTCAGGCACTTCATGAATTTCTAAATTGGAGCTCCGAGATATCTTCTCAATTATGGTGAGGCGGTTCTGAAGGATGTTGAGAGCTTCCTGAGATTTATAAAAGTCAGACTCCAGTTTCCTAATTTCTCTATCTTTTTCAGCAAGTTCCGCTTTTATGTCTTTTTGCTCTAGACATATATGATCTGTTGTAAACGAGAAATCAGTCTTCACCTTCTCAATAGCATGGGCAACCTCCACTGAGACCATATCCTCAAGGTCTTTCCTGAGTGCGGTACGAAGGTTTGACATAAAAGCTGAATCTGATGAGAGTTTCAGATCAAACAGTTGGCTTATACTCTCCATAGTAACGGGCTCATCAGGTCGAATGACGGCGGACGAAGCACTCACAGCAAACTGAGATGGCGATTCAGTGGATACTTGACTGAATGACACATTCAAGGAATCAGCTAGCGAGAGGTTATGGGACTTGACAGGAGTGTTGTCATTGAATCTTCGTTTAGTAACATTTTGACACGAGGGACAGCTAAGCGAAGCCAACTGTTCAGCACTCAATTGCTTATTTAGTTCAGTATTGATATTTAAGCATATGTAGCAATAAGTAGAAGCGCAGATGTTGCATTTCAAGAAGTTTTTTCCAGTAGTTACTGACTTGCAACCGTGGCAAAGCATTTTAAATATAAATCTCACCAAACGCACGAGGTAGATACTGATAAACACCGATAAACAAATATAAGCAAGACTTAGCCAAGTAAACGTAAAATCAAACACCGATAAAACCGTACACCAATTTCAAGCGCGCGCCTAATGCTTCCGTGGCTCAGTCGGCGAAGCTCCGTGTCGGGGCGCGGCGAGGGTCAAGCATCGAGTTCAAACCCCGGCGCAGGCAAGTCTTTGTGCACACCAATAATTCTTCAGACGCCGATCCGGACCAGTGTATGCAGCTCGAATCACGAATCCAAGCCGAGGCACGCCGACGACCAAGTGACAGGGAGGCTCGAGACCATCCAAAATGGCGTCAGTCACCCACAGCCACAGTCCTCAGTTATAGGAGCAAGAGGATCCGATGTACGCAGTAGGTGGCGCAGCAGCAAGCAGACACTTGAAAACGAGACGTCCGACACGCACCAATATGGCCGCTGGGTCATATGGACACATGCCCAAGAGTAAACGAGAGGAGCCGATATTTAATATTTCCGAAACCGCAATTTCACAGTATCAAACAAAAAAATTATATAAGCTCGAAAGCAACACAAACACGTCCGCTCGATACCAAGGAATAACGCAGACTCAATTTACAATTTACACATTAATGAATACCCGTGGTACTAGTACTACCAGTAGCACCATCGGTAGTCCTATCGGTAGTACCAGTGCCACGGTTAGTAGATATATAGCATTTCACAAAGAGGGTTCACTTAAATAAAAAACGTACGTGTAATGGAACCGAACATTTTATTTTGGTAAAATTATCTACAGAACAGAAAATCTGAACAAAACACTTTGCGACCGCTTAGCATAACAAATAATATTATAAAAGACGGCGCCAAAAAGGTACACGTAGTACTCTAGAACAAAGTGATTGTTTCGAATACACACTTTCTTTAGGCCAGAGCCAAAGATTAGGCAGAATGCATTTTTTTTTTAAATCACGCGTTTATAACTATTAGTATTAATTTATGATGGCATTACGAATAATACATATTTAATATACCTAAGTAACACTATCTAGCAACCATAAACCGCTATAATTTGTCACTAGCCTGATAATTATCTAAATACATCTTAATACCTAATACCATAAATAACCTGAAAAAAAGTCAGTTCCTTATAATTAAAAAAAGGAAGTACAGTTACAGTATGATGATTTTTGAACAAAACATTTGCAAGGAAGAAAAGTTGAATCTTACGATAAATTCAACACCACGGCAACACTGACCATTAACTTGACATTCTTGTGGAGTTGCCCTGCCAGTTTTTAGTAAATTAAATCCTAAATTCGGACTGCAAGTAGTAAGTATATATTTGAATGGTCGACGAATCAATGCAAACGTTAAGTTACCCGTTTCACTGCGCAAATACTTTCTACGAACTCTACTGCGCTGAAAAATGGCTAACTTCACGTTGCAGAGGTTTGGTTACCGAGTGTTTGGTCCTGAAAGTCCTACTATGTATCAATATCTGTTAAGGCGTGATTGAATACTTGTAAACTGTCGAATTTAAGCACAAATATGATAGTTTTAAGAAAGCCCAGTAGTACTAATCCCAGAACAAAAATGATTTAAAAAAAATCACTATTTTACATGTAGTACTTTCATTGTGTTTTTGGAAAAGTAACACTCAGATTACCCAATTATGCATAGTAATAATGAAATCGGGTACTGTCGGGAAGATCAAAAAGTACGCGCGAATAATGACCTGATTTCATGATTAATACAGATTAGCCATATCCACATTTGTGCAAAACTTTATTTCAATCAGACGTGCCATTTCAAAATGAATATGTTTGTTTGGTAGAGCAGGTTGTCAGGTAGAGTCTTCTATAGAACCGGAGTTTCGGAACTGATTCAGTACGAGGTTTTCAAACCACTTGTATGGAACTGGTTCCGATCAAGTAATTATCGTATTCCATCAGTGAACGGAACTGAACAAATCTGATTTTTTTTTTATTTCATAACATAAGTAAAATACTTTAGGACTATTTTTACATAAAATCAATTTTATTTATCGTCAATAAATATGCCCGAGACTTCCTGCTCTGGTGTTGTAGAGGAGAAGAAATATGTTCGTCGCATGGGAAAAGCCTTTTGCACAAGTAACCCCTACAAGTCCTAGTACTTAGTTCGATGATGTTTGAAAATAAATATTCCAAATTATACTGACTAAACTAACAATTTGGACACGACGGCTTTATTCCAGAGTCTACCTAAGAATATTACGGGGAAAACATATTTAATGTGGGTACCTTTTAATGTATATACCTAAAGAGGAAATTCTTTTTTGTGATTGAGTTTGAATTGTGGTTGAGTAGTACCAATCCATAGTAGAACTTCTAGGACATGTTGTTGAACGTTGAAAAAAACCCCTATAGTTTAGCGGTAGGGCGTGTAGCTCTCGAACCAGAGGTTTTGGGTTAAATCCCGTATAGGCACATTATGTGATGTTTGCACTGCATATGGATATGATATTTAGAGACTCTTTTAAAGTCTGCTGTAGGTACACGAAGAAAGAAAGACGAAATATAACTAAATACGTATTGAAAATAAATATCGTTAGAGACTCTTTAAAGTCTGCTGTACACGAAGACGAAATATAACTAAATGGAAACGTATTGAATATAAACAAGAATTGTGATACCGAGATCACAGCTATTTTATATTAGATCTTGAATATTACTGAAATTCACTACACAGCACCAAATTTAACAAGTTTAGAATGTCTTTCGAGGATTTACACAACCCGTAATAACTTTAAACTCATCTATGCTCGGTCTAAGGGGAGGCCAAACCAGCGGGATTTTGTTTCACGGAAATACCGCTTCTGTGAAACGCTCGTTTGGCCTCAACCTTAAATGTAATAGAATATTACCCATACCAAATACTGATGTATATATAATATTCAATTTAATTGACAACTAGTGCGATTTATTGGGTTATTAGATAATTTTCTTATCATCGACCTAGCGCACAATGACTACTGTAAGTAAATAAAAATTAATTGTCATAGAAATTCATGCCAAATTCTTATTTTTCATGGTAAGTACAGCGCCTGCTATAACATGTAATTACATCATAAATATACAAAATGATATTTTATCCATTCTGCGATACAAGTATCGTTCTTACCGATCGCATAATTTGAGATTTAGAATCATCTAGATTCTATGTGTATCTATCGTACAATAACAAAAAAAAAGATTCGATAAAATTGTTTTATGCGTTTGCGCGTACGGATCTAACCTTACCGATCAGTAAACTAAACCCAAAACATTAGTTAAATTTATGGAACTTATTTTAAAAGTTTGATATCGTATATTTTGATAACTTACACGATTGTTTTATTAACTTTGAAGGTCTGTAAAAGTAACCGTTTGAGGTTTATTACATTATTATATATAAGCATTGAGATGAGTTGCCGACTAGAGTACAATTGGTATAATCTTAACTTCATTTAAAAAAAAATTAAGTGTTAACATATTATAGCAGGTGACTGTACCTATTTTACAATTTATTTTTATAACTTCCAGATGGCGATACAATAAGTTGTCACGATAAAGCTTTTTTAATAATAATAATCGAGTTTAAAATAGTCCCACAACAATAATTCCCAGGTAATAAAACTTGTACGATTAAAACGAATGTTAATTCTATCACCGCAACATATCATGTTTCAATGTCTTAGTTTTGTTAGTGTACTATGTTATCTATCATACTCTATTTAATATTAGCTATTTATTGAATCACCTAAATACATCCTGCTGATTTAAAAACGTGCGAAATTTTAGGTTACTGAAACTAAACATATGTACCTTAAAATATTATTTTTTTCACACACAGTAAAAGCGCGCCTTCAAACATACATATCTCTATTTTAAGTCATTCCTTCACAGGATTAATCCTATAAATGTATATATGTTTGTCTCATTTTAGTGTCGCTTTTTCGTTTCATTGAGTGTCAAATCAAAACGGTGCTAAAGTTTCACTTAAAATATTTGTTTAGAAGTTATGATGACATTAAACATTGTTATTAATTACTGCTTATCTGCTTAGTGGTAGGATGCTCTAATCAAATATATTTGTACTGCTATGACCACGTGTCTATTATTAAGTTTGTTTTTAATTTTAGCAAGAAACATTTAAGTGCTTAGTTTAATTAATATGGAATTTTCCACCATTATGTACCGTGTTTGTAAAATGTAAGATGACTATTCGTATCCTTTTGCAATACAACTACTGGAGAATTCTTGTAATAAGATATTTCTCACTTAACAGAAATTTCGCCGATTCCTTTCCGTTTTTTATTTAATAATAAAAAAATATCCCGCACGTTTTCAAAACACCATCATGCATATATAATACCACGCGTCTGATTCACTGACCGATTGTCAACTACACTGACCTACATGTTCTAGACTAGATTCTAGAATCTCAAGAATCTACGTGGCTGTCATATAATCCCTTGTTAATGACGGGAACGAAATCATAAGCAATTTAAAACAGATGTCTAAGTAAACGTAATACTTACATCCATACATACACAGGTACACATTATATAGTTCATGTAATGCTACATACAAACCAACAATATAAGTATATTTATTTATCGCAATGGAAATCGTCACAGCCACAATACTAGACAACAATTTAGAGGAGTTACTTAAATACTATATTATATAATATCGCGCTCCTTATATCCCCTCCCTCATAAATCTGTTCATTGACCTATCTGTCGTAATAGTAATGAAGTGCGGCAGTGTGCTACTATTTGGCGCAGCCGTAGTGGAATTTTGCAATGGAATTTATCAGTACAAATGAACTATCGTAGTACGTAATATTTTTTTTATTACAGCCAGATTTATTTAATTTCAAAATCAGGCGGAATGGAATTCAGAACGCTAAGGCGACGGTGATTATCACATCAATGCGCAATTTTGTTTAATTATTTGTTGGAATTTAGTGGTTTCATTGAATAATAGATAATAAATATTAAAATACATTTTACACAACGCCACCTAGCCCCAAACTAAGCAAAGCTTTTGATATGAGAACTAGAGTACAGAGAAAAACATGATTGTTACACAAAATAGATTCGCATTTTTACAATGGAAATAGACTTGCCAAGTCATCAATCGATCGATCAATAATCATTTATTTAGTAAGATTTTGAAGAACCATTTTGATTCATCAAATCTGCCTGTTTCGGATCGCGTCCAGCTCACGAGGAGGCAAGAACCTCGGGATTAGTTCTGTATATGGAGAAGAAGATGGCAAAATTCTTTAATGTAATTCCACTCTCACGATTTCATTTATGCTATTTAATTTTAATGTAAAAAGAGGTCAATGAACGGTGTTATTTACTACGCACATCTACATTTCAATGTTAATATTAATATAACAAACGTAACAAAGATTCAAACACAAATACTGAACATAAAATACGTATATCACTTCAAAATATTACATGACCTTCTTGAAGTCGTTCTATTAAAACCCACCACAGAAAATAATACGAGCACAATTGATTTTAAAATGTTAAGATTCAAGACAATACATAACAAAATAATTAATTGCCTTGCATTTTGAGAACGCGTATTAAAGCGTGTTAAAATGAAACCCACCACAGAAAGTAATAGGTACGTGTACAAAAACTATTGATTTAAAAATGATAAAATTCAAGAAAATAATTAACATAGGAATTAATTGCCCGGCATTTTGAGAACGCGTATTAATGTCTGTTAACATGAAAACCACAACAGAAAATAATACGTGTTACACCAATTTATATTAGAAAAAAAAACAAAAGTAATTCACTACCGTGGACAGTAATAAACGTATCTAGGCGTGACGACAAAACGCTAGCGCCGTTAGAGCGTTTGTTCGACAGTGTAGCACCCGTCAGCGTTATAACGCCGCGTTAGAACGCTTTTCCACGCGCTAGTACCCCACTGTGTCCACGGTCTAACTATCGTCCAAAAATATTAAAACGGATATCTTTTTTAACCTTAAAAACTCGCGTCCTCGCGTGTTATCGAATAATAATATACATTTTACAAATAGTTGATGATAGCACCAACTCTGTTTCGGTTCTCCCAGGGAACCATTATCAGGGTGAGTGTGGTTCCCGGAGATTTTTTTTTTGTTTAAAATAATTACTGTAAATAACGCATTCAATTCTGGGACTTAGCTATCGCATTTTTTTCGTTAATAATGTTTTCCTACAGCTGGGCGAAAGTAAAAATATTTATAAAGTGAAACTAGTCAAACGCCCAGGTCTTCGGTCCCGTCATCCCGTGGAAATTTTCTAAAATCCTTTCTTAGTACACCCCTACACTACAAAAGGAACATTAAAAATCAAGTCTCTAGGACATCAGGTTACGACGGTGTGTTGAATGTATATTGACTGACTGTATGTACGATTTTATATATTTAAATTAACAACAGATGGGACGAAACATTAAATCCATTTAATATTTTCGAACCATAGCTAGTTTAATTAATTTAATAAATTTATCTATTAATTATATTTATCCTAAAACCGTAATTATGAAAAATGTTACCATTACCGATTGAGTTTAAAGAGTACAAGCGAATGTCGACCTTATTACACTAGTCACAAGACGGTCTGTCGCGTATAACAATTAACTTAAATTGCGTTGCAAGGCATACAATGAGTATCGATTCAGAATATATCATTAGTACCGGTAAGGAATGGAACTAGTTGCCTTCGTCTGTTTTTGTAACATAAATCTAGTCATACATTATATTGCATGTTTCAAAGTATATTATGGCTATATGCCGTCAAAAGTCAAATAAAATCCGTAAACTGTTCTAGTATTGCCTAATATACATAAAAACATTTAAATAATAATAAAAATATACATTTGTCCTTATGTGATCTTACTGGGACTGTTACCAAAATATGAGTTTATATTTCTCCAACCATTTATTGACTTTTTCATCTTTTGACAGCTCCATTACTAATTAATTAGCGATCGTGGTACTAGATTACGGATATAATACTTAAACATTTTTGGCAATACATACTTACCATACAATGCAACACCCATCTAAATTAATCACGCAAATGTTTAATTATAATTATGAATTATATGCCTTACAACACAACTACTGGTGATATAATTAGGACAAACGCTATTTGTAAAGCTGCCAAGCGAGAAGCGGCTAGCAGAGAAACTCGCTTTGTGGAATCCGCTGAAAAAAAAAAAAACAATATTTACGAATAGTATATAACACGCACCTGCCTAAGTAAAGCGAACATAATTAAATACATAATTAAAAAAAAATAGCAATTGCCGTTCATAATTATCCCATGGGAATTTACCACAATCCTTTCTCATTGAAACTACTTTCAAAACAAACTAAAATACAGAATACATATTGGATTGGATTGTATGGGTTATTTCTTTATTGCACGCAACCTTGACTTGAAAAATCGGGTAAGATGAAGGCCTAACCGGATAGGTACATACATTAACTCACCTGGTTTCAAGTTAAGATAAGGCCAAAGGTGGTGCACTTCACCCGGAATCCTCAACAAACTGAGGAACTGGCTATCTTACCTCTGAATGCCGGAACACAATAATTTAAGAATTGTTATTATGGCGACAGAGTTAGGTAAGATGGTGGTAGCTAGCAGACTTGATCAAAGTCCTACCACCAACCAAACCACAATATATTTTACTACCCATGGAGATCGAACCCGGGACCTCTGACTCTGAAATCGGTGGGTTGAACCACTAGACCACAGCGGCGGTAAAATCAATGGTCTCAAAAAATGTCCAACGCGCCTAAAGAAGTTTTCACATCAAAATAAAGAAACGAATCCGAAATTTTATCGTAATGTACAAATTACGTACATGTATGTATAGACGAGGTCACCAGATCCTGTCCCCCCCACCGCCCCCCCCACCGCGCGCCTTCCAGTACTCTCCGCTGAACACCCACATCTCATCCCCTTCATCGGCCGATTTCCTAAAACAATCAATTATTAATTACATAAAACAATGCAAATATAGTGACAGTGTATAAGTATGTTGGGCGTAAAAGCGAATAAAAAAGTAAAAAGATTCGATGGCGCACGGAGGAGGAAATATTAGGCGAAAAAATAATTTACAAATATTATTATGACACAAAAATTCAAAACCCGCGACGGGACTCGGAACCCGCGACTTTTCCTGAAGCCGGAAACGCTCACCAACTGAGCTACGGGGGTCCCGACGTAGATTCCGAATGTTTGTGTGATATCTCTCCGCTATAGCTGATAACGCCATCTAGCAGAGATTCAGTGGACTGTGATCTGGCGAAATGAAGATGGAGAAATGGAAGATGGCGTTTTTGCTTTTAATCAAATTGTTGTGTTTCAAATGATCGCATTTGATCACAAAATTTACAAATGTTATAATATTTGTAAATTTAAAACATTTGTGAATGTTGTAACCAAATGTAATAATAAAAAAATAAATAATAAATAAATATTACAGGACATTAATTTCACACAGCGCCATCTAGCCCCAAACTAAGCATAGCTTGTAATATGGGAACTAGATTACGGATAGAATACTTAAATACTTTTTGTAAATACATACGTACTATATGATACAACACCCAAACACAGAACTAACATCTATATTCATCACACAAATGTTTGTCCTGGGTGGGAATCGAACCCACAACCTACAGCGCAGAAGGCAGAGCTACTACCAACTGAGCTATGAGGCTTGTTTATATTGTATTTCTTGTGTTGAACAAGTATATATTATATAAGTTTATTTAGTTATCAATTTGACAGCAAAAGTTAACGGCACTATAATTGATACAGTGGATGAAGTATAAAGGTTGGTTGATACAGAGTGGATGAAGTATAAAGGTTGGTTGATACAGAGTGGATGAAGTATAAAGGTTGGTTGATACAGAGTGGATGAAGTATAAAGGTTGGTTGATACAGAGTGGATGAAGTATAAAGGTTGGTTGATACAGAGTGTATGAAGTATAAAGGTTGGTTGATACAGAGTGGATGAAGTATAAAGGTTGGTTGATACAGAGTGTATGAAGTATAAAGGTTGGTTGATACAGAGTGTATGAAGTATAAAGGTTGGTTGATACAGAGTGTATGAAGTATAAAGGTTGGTTGATACAGAGTGGATGAAGTATAAAGGTTGGTTGATACAGAGTGTATGAAGTATAAAGGTTGGTTGATACAGAGTGTATGAAGTATAAAGGTTGGTTGATACAGAGTGGATGAAGTATAAAGGTTGGTTGATACAGAGTGTATGAAGTATAAAGGTTGGTTGATACAGAGTGTATGAAGTATAAAGGTTGGTTGATACAGAGTGGATGAAGTATAAATGTAATAAATAATAACCGGAACCAAGCGGGCGTGTGCCGCGCGTTATCTCGGCGTCTCTCCCGCTGGGACTGTTCCAGCTCGTGCTTCAACCGCTCCGCAGAATCCACCAAGCCCTCTTCCAACGCGCGTTGATCTGGCCTAAAAAATATTATTTATTACTATTCATTAACTTATTTCAGATTAAAAATCCATATTACAAGTAGGTACTTATTAAATGAAGAAAATTAAAAAAAAAACACGTATTTATCATAATTCAAATTCTCTCAATGACTTATTCTTTGAGGAGATTTTTGGTAAAAAAATCACATTCCAAAAATTCCATTTCTTCACATTATCATAGAGCGTACATATAAACCGAGTTGTGCGATAAAGTATTTTGTATGTATGTACATACCTGAGTCTTGTATCCGTGTGGGGAAGTGCGTCTCTCATGCCGGGCTCCATTTCGTTGAGCTCCATCGCGAACCGAGTGAAGCCGTAGTATATCTCATGCTCGGGGGGCATTGCTCCTGGAAAACATGTATATTTAACCTTATAAATAAATTCAGAACGTTAATTTTACACAGCGCCACCTAGTCACAAACCAAGCAAAGCTCTATATGTGAGCTAGATTACGGAAATAATACTTGTATTCCATCCGTAATCTAGTTCCCATATTACAAGCTATGCTTAGTTGGGGACTAGATGGCGCTGTGTGAAATTAGTGTCCTGTAATATTTTATACAGTTAGGTTGGGCTGCATTTAGCGAATTAGATGACGTTCTAAAGTCCCGAAAAGAGCAAACTTTTTAAGTCATTGTGTTTTTTTTATTTTTGTCACTGTGGGTAAAACACACAGGGTGTTTGACACATGGAGACACTGACTCAGGAGACTGTGCACAAAATGAAAGTCGCACAAAGGGCCATGGAGCGAGACATGCTCGGAATTTCCTTAATGGACAGAGTGCGTAATACGGAAATCCGGCGTAGGACGAAGGTGGTAGACGGAGGTATTACTAAACTCAAATGGAGCAGGGACGCTATCGCCGACGGCGAAGCCGATCTCCATTGATGGCTTAAAATTAGCTTCATGAGAACTAGAAACGATTTTTACCGTCAAATGTACTGAACGGATAGGTTTCATAAAATGTGTACACTTTTGAGATGGGAAACGCCATTTTGGATATGACACATACCCGATAGGTAAAAATCGTTTCTAGTTCTCATGAAGCTAATTTTAAGCCATCAATGGAGATCGGCTTCGCCGTCGGCGGTAGCGTCCCTGGGCAAGACATCTGGCAACATTTGGTGATGGCAGGTGGAGTCAGGCATTGGCAGAGTGGTGGCCCAGAGGAGTAGTAGTTTAGTAGGCACCAGCCAGCCCCCTCAGCACGGAGCGAAGATAACAATTTTGTCCTCTGTTTTTATCCACCTTCGATAGCATTTTGTCCCCGATGGTGGATAAAAACAGAGAACAATTTTTTTATCCCCGTGCTGAGGGGGCAGGTGGTCTGACGACATTGCTACTGTACAGGGTAAAACCTGGAGGCAAAGGGCTCATAACAGGTTGGAGTGGCGTTTGGGGAGGAGGCTTATGCCCAGTGGGTTACATAAAAGCTGTTGATAATGAGGAACTGAGCTTGGTAGTACATAAATAAATAAATATTCAATTAATTTTACACAGCGCCATCTAGCCCCAAACTAAGCATAGCTTATATATCGGAACTAGATTACGGATAGTATACTTAAATACTTTTTGTAGATACATACGTACTATATGATACAACACCCAAACACAGAACAAACATGTGAAACAGGTGGGAATTGAACCTACAGCCTACAGCGCAGAAGGCAGAGCTACTAGCAACTGTATATGTTTAAGGTTAGCTTAAACATATATTGTGTTTCGACATTTAGAGATAAGATAGCCAGCTCCTCAGTTGATGATTCCGGGTGAAGTCCACCTTCGGGATTATAACTTGACTCCAGGTCAGAAGAGAAGAGAAGGGGCAGCTCCCCGTGGAAGTACAGTGGTTCGTTCTGTTCGGTGCTCCACGGTCGGCCTTATCATGACTTGACCTGATCAGATGAAGTGGAAGCCCCCCTGGCATACCTGGTCTCCACAGACACCTGGCGGCGGGGGGGTCCCCCGCGTAGAGCGCCTCCGACCACCGTCCCGAGAGTCGCAAGGAGCCCCGTCCGCTGGTGATGGCGCCGCGGACCTCGTGTCGGCTCTGCGACCACGAGCTGGCCTGCAAGTGACAACGTGTCGGTGACGCGGCTTACCAATCAACGCCGAAGGGAACACAAACACTAACACTAATAAATAAATTATAATAACAATCAGTCAAGAACGTCTAGAACATTCGCGGCATTAAGACAATAAGAACTTGTTTATAAGTAACACAAAATGATGATTTATGACCGCGGCGCCGAGAACAATAGAGTCCCAGATTACGCAACAGTTAGTACCGCGATCATACTCGCTTACTAGATCATTCGATTGACTGGATATAAATATGCCGCGCGATTCGGAGGCAGGACAGTATTCGATTAAGATACAGCGAGATAACATTAAGTGATATTTGAGTGCGATAACAGTGTTTAGTGATTCGGAAGTATAACTAAGTAGTGTTGTACTGTGTTTGAGAGTAATTAGTTGCTGAATAAACTTGTCTCATTTTGAGTAATAACCGGTTGCTTTTAATTATTACGAACCCCAAATCGTTACAATAGTATACCTAGTAACAAATCCGCTAAATTAGTTTGAAAGAATTCAAATCCACACGTGTTTCGCCTCTGCACGAGGCATCCTCAGGAATTATTTTTCGTACTAATTTAGCGGATTTGTTACTATATATCTTTCTGTTTAAAGATTATTTATTTTGAACGCTATATTATTACTATAGCTATGAGACCGTACCTTGATAAACTGCAGTTTGCACGAGATGTCCGTGCCCACGCAAGAGATATGCATGTCTCCATACTGGTCCACCCAGCGCTGCCCGCCGAACAGGTTGTGCACGCAAGTTGTCACCTACAGACAAAAACTATTTGTCTAAAACATGTATGTGTGTGTGTTTGTTACCTATTGACTCCAAAACGGCTGGGCCGATTTTGACGGGACTTTCACTGGCAGTTAGCCGATGTTATAAGGAGTAATTTAAGCTATTTTAATTTTAGTTTTCCTCACAAAAAAAAACTTTTTTGTACGTTGTATAGAAAGACACACATTAAGAAATATTTTTTTGGAAAGTTATATAATCATAATCTTATTTTGGACATCTTAAGATTACGTACATTTGTTATTTTACACAATCTACGGTCCACATAATACTATTTTTTTTAAAGTTATGATAAGGCCGAAGGTGGTAGCACACTTCACCCGAAATCCTCAACAAACTGAGGAACTGGCTATCTTACCTCTATCTAATCTAATAGGTAGACGGTGGTACGACTTTATTTAAGTCCATTTGGCTAGCTAGGTTTAGGTTTAGGCTAAATTGTTGTGTTCCGGCATGTAGAGATAAGCCAGTTCCTCAGTCTGTTGAGGATTCCCGAGTGCACTGCTACCTTCTTCCTTATCATAAGTTGACACCAGATGAGCCGCAGACCAAGCACCCCCCGCCGTATACAAACCAGGCACCTTGTTCCAGGTGTAGTGGTCCCCGGTGGTGTTCAGCCGCACGTGCACTCTGCCCGTGGGCTGGAACTCCATGGACTTCCCCCAGAACTTGGTCTTGATGCGCGCCTCCTGCCAGAAGCACCATCGCGGGGACTCCGCTTGGCAGGCCGATATCGGTGGATGGTGGGAGACCTGCAAACACCATAATAACAATTCTAAAATATGTGTTCCGGCATTTAGAGGTAAGATAGCCAGTTCCTCAGTTTGTTGAGGATTCCGGGTGAAGTGCGCCTCCACCTTCGGCGTTATATCAACTTGTAACCAGGTGAGATGAAGGCCAAGTGCTTTCACGTCGTACAATAAAAATATGTTGCAAACGTGTTACGTACCCAAAGGGTGCTGTCAAAGGGCAAAGCCTTCACGAGCAAAGTATTTCTACATTTCATCTTGCAAGGTTGCCTGGAAGAAATCGCTCATAGCGATAAGGCTGCGCATTGTGCTCAGACACTATTGTCACTAAATGTTTGTGTTGTTCTATATTATTTCTGTGTATAATAAAGTTAATTCATTCATTCAGTTAGAGAACAGTTTTAGTATTTTAATTAGTCATGTCATAGGTTGCTGGTTGAAAGGCTTAAACAATAATTAGATGTTTTTAGACCGTTACATCAGTTAATTGTATCGTTAACCGTTAGTGTGATATCCGTGTCGTGACCGTATTGTTACGAGCTGGGGTTCGTAAGAATTAAAAGCAACCGGTTATTACTCAAAATAATACCAATCTCATTACTCTTAAACACAGTACAACACTACTTAGTTATACTACCGAATCACTAAACACTGTTATCGCACTCAAATATCACTTGATGTTAACTCGTAATTGAATTCTGACTTGCTTTTTTTTTTTTACGTATGGTCAATACGACAGCTTTGTGCGGACCTGGCTGGCGCTGAAGGCGCGAGCCCAAGAATTTATTTTTGAGGCAACAAGCGCAAGGGCAAAACTTAGGTACGGACCTCGACTTGGGCTGTTGCCATTTGATGGGGGAGGATAGGAATGGCTGAATGCGATACCGAGGGTAACGCTTTGAGGCGGAAAGGTTCATCGACTTACATCGTACATCGACCGTCGGCGGAGTCGATGTATCTGTGTAGTGTTCTCTGTGTGACGAGATAGTTAATGAATGGATGCCGTCACCTTCGGGTTCGCGGTGGTGAGTGGGTCATCCGGGTCTCCGATACGTGTCTTGGTCTACTTGCCTAGGTTTTTATGGGCCGAGTGACGTCACGCAAGTTGTTTACTCGTCGTCGGATGGCCCCTCAATGTAAAGGTAACAACGATTAAACGTACAAGACATACCAAATTTTTTGCCGTTTTGCACTCATCAACAAACTATGCCCAAAACTCGTTAGTTAATCGACTACATAGAGTTTATAATAAGAGATTTGACACAACTGATCTATTTTTTACTGGCAAGGGAGTTTTTAAAAGAGAGGTTGTTAAACTATTGGAGGATGAAACTGCTTAGAAAGTAAAGTAGTACACTGCACATTAATCAAAACATAATATATATATTTATTTATTCTATACAATATAATTCTGTGTATGTATTTATTATTCAAATTATGTAGTGTACATATAATAATAATAATAATAATAATAATAAAAGCCTTTATTCAGAACTTAATAATTACGTAACTATGCTAAACTTAAATAGGTTTTATAATATTTCTGTTTGCCCTAGTTGGGCAAAGGCCTCTTCCAACATCTTCCACTCTTCTCTAACTTTTGCCTTTCTGGACCATGCATGTCCTGCTACCGCCTTTATTTCATCTTCCCATCTAGTTTGTTGTCTCCCTCGTTTTCGTTTCCTATCTCTGGGGTGCCAGTTTATAATCACTTTACTCCATTTTTCCTGTCCACGTATTGTATGCCCTGTCCATCTCCATTTATGTCTTTTAATTAGGTATGTGACATTTTCTAGTTTCGTAGTTTTCCTGATCGTTGAGTTTCTTATTCTTTCATATTTTTTAATGTTCAACATACTTCTCTCCATAGATCTCTGACATACTTCTAATTTCTTGTAGTGTTTTTTCGTTAGAGTCCATGTCTGGCAGCCATATGTTAATACGGGGAGTATGCATGTGTTATAAAGTTTTCTTTTAATGATAATGCTGATATCTTTATTCTTTACTATTTCTTTGAACGCCCAATATCTCTTCCAAGCATTCCCTACTCTAGTCTCAATTTCTTTTGTAGTTTGGTCTTTTGGTGAAATTATTTGGATATGTGTATTCTTCGACATAGTCGATTACATTGTTGTTGTTTAGTGTAATTGGATCTTTTTTGCTGTTCGTCATGATTTTAGTTTTAAGCGTGTTCATAGTCAGCCCTGTTTTGCGGCTTTCCGTATCTAGATCATTAAGCATTTTTGTTAGTTCTATAACATTTGAAGCAAAAATGATTATGTCGTCCGCAAATCTCAGATGGGTCAACTTTTCTCCATTTATGTTCAAGCCATAGCCCTCCCAAGTTATTTTGCGAAAGATGTGCTCTAGAACTGCTGAAAAGAGCTTTGGAGCAAGGGGTCACCCTGCCGTACTCCTCTTTCTATTCTTATTTCTTTTCCTGCTCTTTCTAGTTTAACTTTTGCGTAGCTATTTCTGTATATGTTTCTTATAATTCTGATATACTTGCTTTCAATTCCTTGATTCTTGAGACATATATTCAAACTCAAATTTCGTATACATTTTTATTATCTTGAATAAATTGTTCATTGTCATTATATGTATGTACAGTTTCTCAATTTGTATTAAAATGATAATATTCTTGCCTCGACTGTCTATTTAAAATTATATTTCTACAAAATGTAAATCTATTATTGGTCTTAAGAAAAACATGTATGTTAAGTTTATTTTAGAATAAGCACTGTTGATTTAGTAAATAAATAGATAAATAAAAAGTAACACATATAGATTTATAGGTAAGTATGTACCTCTTTTGTATGAAACTGTTTGTGATATCAAATGATCCTGAATTGATTGAAAATAAACGATTTGTATTGTATTGTATATATGATCGTGAGGTTGGCGACGCACTGACCTGCTCCGCGAGGAAGCGGAACCCGCGATCGTCCCGCACGCACTCGTACGTCTCCCCCAGCAGCGGGTTGAAGGGCTTGCTGGCGGCGCGGTGCGCGGACGCGGCGTACGCGCTCACCGCGAACGCCGCCACCAGCGACATGCGCTCCACTGCCGACGGACACTCCGCCGCCGCGTCCAGCAGCTCCGAGTACTCCAGCTCCTCGCAGAGGCGCTGGGGACGACGACTAACGGTAATGTGTGTATGCAGGCAAACAACTCGATTGCAAAAAAAATTGAGAAACATATAGGATATGGGTGTGTTACCCACAATTTTTATTTTAAACGCAGTACATACATAGATATTGTTTTCAAATTCAAATTCATTTATTGCCAATAAGTTTAAATTAATTATAAAATTACTAGGGGACCCCCCCCACACACGTTTTCTCTGTGACTATATTGTTTTGGATTTTCGTAAATCTTTTATTTTAAACGCAGTACATACTTAGGTATTGTTTTGTATTTTCGTATTTGGCGAAACATATAGGACATGGGTGTATTAAATATTACAGGACATTAATTTCACACAGCGCCATCTAGTCCCAAACTAAGCATAGCTTGTAATATGGGGTTTTTTTTAAATATATACTTATCATACAATACAACACCCAAACACAGAACAAACATCTACATTTATCACATAAATGTTTGTCCTGGGTGGGAATCGAACCCACAACCTACAGCGCAGAAGGCAGAGCTACTACCAACTGAGCTGTGAGGCTTGTTAAAGTGTATGTTACCCACAATTTATTTATTTAAACGCAGTACATAACGACAATACCTAAGTATTGTTTTCCCTCTGACTGTATTGTTATGTATTTTTAATTTGTATAGTATGGTCTTGGTGTGAAATAAAGAGCTATTATTATTATTATTATTAAACAATTGTACGACTGGGAAACGCTTGGCCTTCACCTCATGGTTACTAGATATGATAAGGCCGGATGGAAGCGCACTTCACCCGGAATCCTCAACTAACTGAGGAACTGGCTATCTTAACACTGAATGCCGGAACACAACAATTTTATAATTGTCATATTTGTAGTCTGATGGTTCGCCTACCTGGTGTGCTTTGTGCTTGGTTTGGTTAGTGGTAGGACTTTGTTTAAGTCCGCCTGGCTAGGCCAAATTCTGTCGCCATAATAACAATTCATAAAAATTGTTGTGTTCCGGCATTTAGAGTAATAGCCTGTTCCTCAGACTGTTGAGGATTACGGGTGAACTGCATTCTCATAACTTGAAACCAGGTGAGATGAAGTCCGAGCGCTTGTACGACGTGGACTTAGTACAAAAAGAAGATAAAGATATTTTTATTTGCTCGAACATAGATCTTTATTACAGGTGTTATCAATTAGCATCAATTATGCTCTGCCTGAAAGAGCATGCAAATTTTATAAAAATGTAAATTAAACATAATTGCATCTACATGAGAATTAAAAATAAGCTAATTTAAATGTTAATCAAAAATGTCATCAATAACAGCAATCAAAATAAAATCATATTAAATCAAGTGACAAATGTCAAATTTATAATAATCACAGTTTGTCATCTAAAAACTCATTAATACGATAGTAACATTTGTCTAATAGAAACTTTTTAAGATTTGACCTAAATTGGGAGTCATTGAGCTCTTTTATTGGGAGTGGAATTTTATTGTATACAGTAAATGCCATACAGACTATACTTTTCTGCAGTAGTGTTGTGTTGCTCGTATGAGTGTGAATTTTATGTGCATCCCGTCTATTTCTTTTGCCAAGATCTGTCATACGTGAAAAAAATACAGGATTATATCACAATATAAGGTTAAATAGTGAAACTTCAAGTATATAAAGTGACGGAAGTGTAAGTATCTTGTGCTTTCTGAAAAGTGTCTGGCAGCTATCAGTCACTTGTTTCTTAAACATGGCTCTAATACATCTTTTGCCTTTTAAATAAGATATGTTTATCGGTTGAGTTACCCCAGAAAATTATACCGTATCTAAGTAGGGACTCTACAATACCATAATAAGCAGTGATCAATGACTCAGTATTGACCGTCCACGATAGCTTGTAAAGCACATACGCAGAACTGCTTACTTTGAAGAATTAGTAGTTTATGCAACTGTCATATAAGAAGGGGTATTAAAACACGAGTCTGTTTATCGATTCATGCGATAATAGGTTGACTCTAGTGTTTTAATACCTAAGTTATATGCAGTTTCATACACTACTTTATCTTCACTCATAGGAAAACTAAATGAAATTAAACAAAGTAGGTAGGTTACAAGGAATTAATTTTTAATCTATAAATTCTTGGTACATTTTGTCGTACAATTTTTTTTATTTTTCTGGCAGGAGACTTTCATTTAACGCCAATGCCGCGTCTAGAATATCTGGCGGAGTGAAATCTTGCCGTCACTACTCTGTTCTCCAATCATATTTTAATCACTTACAGGATTTTAGTAAACTTTTTTGGAATCCCGAATACAAAAACACGATCGGCAAAAAAAAATATGGGAAGCGCGGGAAATTAAGTTCAAACTACGCATGCGTGCGCCATTTTTTTCCGTGCGCTTTTTTTTTTATATTCAGCCTAAAACCATAGACTTGTTTAATCAAATAATAAAAAAAAAGATAACAGTACTATAATGAGTTTTATGATACAGTTGGTGGTACTATAATGAGCTTTATTCTTAATTTTATGTATATGCGTTTATAAAGTGCGTCTGTATAGAACCGTCTTTGAATTCGTAATTCGAATTTTTCGATTTGAGTGTTTATAAAAATCTTTTTTTTTCTCGCATCCCATACAGTGTTCGTATTTTATCATACCCGTATGAGAAATGGGGGCACACGGTAATGATGTATTACTGTGTGCCCCCACTGTTCACACGTGGGGGCACACAGTAGATAGCCATAAGTGTTACCGTCTGCCCCCACGTGGGGGTCGTTCGTGGGGGCAGACTGTAACAATTCGTGTTCACACCGGGATTGGCCAAGTGTTAATTTACCTGCAGCATATTCAGAGGTTCGTTGATGGTGACCGGCATGGACACCTGGCTGAGGTCCTTGCCGATGTTCTTGTACAGCAGGTTCCACAGCGAGGGTCCTCCGGGAGCCGGCCGCGGCGCCGGCAGACGCGTGCGGCGACTCCACGACGCTCGGCCTTCGCCCCCCGGGTCGGCGTCGTGTCGGAGCGTCACCGCCTCCGCTGACAACACTATCGAACGGGATATAACATGAAATTACGTTTCAAGACATTCATTTCTCATTCAAAAAAGTTGTTCATTTACAACGAGATATAAATAAAATTACATACAAAGTTTATACATTCATTAGTTACCTGTGGACCTAGTATTTGGGTTTTATTTAACTATAACTACTGGATATATCTGTACTATTCGTATCTTGCGGTGTAACTAATATTTATATAATTAAAAAATAGTAGGTATTACAATAATTGAACATGTACTTTTAGCTTTTTATACTAGCTTTTACTCGCGACTTCATCCGCGTATTGGTTTTTTGAAATGGGTGCAAGTATTATATATATATATTTGTTGGATATCTGGATAAATTTTACCGATTAGCTTCTACAGGGTGTGCAGACACGCACACCGAGGGTTCTGACCCACATTCCCAGACAAAAAATGCAGGTTTTTTGAAGTCTTAGTGCCGGTCCGACTCACGTTTGGCCAGATTTTATCATTCATTTATTTATTTACCACAAAGTAAGCACTATATACTCACACCAACTTTGTTATTATACAGGTCGAGAATAACAATTTATAAAAACGTTTCATGTATGGGAACCCCCAATATTTTTGTGCATTATTAGTCAGATCTGAATATAATACTTCAATACTTTTTTTTTGCATTTAGCATACATGGTTGGTATAGTTTGGTTTGGTTGGTGGTAGGACTTTGTTTAAGTCCGCCTAGCTACCATCTTACCTAATTCTGTCGCCATAACAACAACTCTTAAATCATTGTGTTCCGATATTAGAGGTAAGATAGCCAGTTCCTCAGTTTGTTGAGGATTCCGGGGGAAGTGCGCCTCCACGCTCGGCCAAGCGCTTCCCCGTCGTACAATATAAAAATAAAACGATATGATACAACACCCAAACAGAACAAACATGTATATGAATCACACAAATACAATAATCACATAACAAGCCTCATAGCTCAGTTGGTAGTAACTCCGCCTTCTGCGCTGTAGGCTGTGGGTTCGATTCCCACCCAGAGCAAACATTTGTGTGATGAATATAGATGTTTGTGTTTGGGTGTTGTATCATATAGTACGTATGCATTTACAAAAAGTATTTAAGTATTCTATCCGTGATCTAGTTCCCATATTACAAGCTATGCTTAGTTTGGGGCTAGATGGCGCTGTGTGAAATTAATGTCCTGTAATATTGAAATGTTTGTCCTGCGTGGGATTCGAGCCCACAGCCCGGGGTACGAGACATGTAATGGCACATTGCGTTAGATACAAAGACTCACTCGCACCATCAGAGTTGTCGGAGCTGGCGGACCCCTCCTCGCTGCTGAGGGAGCCCGCCTCCGAAGACGAGTCGCCATCCAGTTCTATCACTCCGGCCTGACAACATTTTACAAACATTATTTGCTGTTTTGTAAAAAAAAAACTAGATTTTTGTTGAGCCGCGAGCTGCATGCAGCCCGCGGAGTTGGACTTTCATTTTTTATTTGCTGTGAGGGTTTTGTTTTTTTTTGACAAAAGTAATTTTTGAAAAAAAATAAAAAATGAGAAAAATATATATGAAAAAAAATAAGTATCGGGGTGACGTGCCACTAAGAAGGGCATAAATGAGTTAAACAAGTTATTTGACCGAATGTAATTAACAATAACAATTCCAAAGCATTGATTATTGTAGGCTGTGGCAAACCAATGGCTATATAATGAAAAAAAAAGGAAATAAAAAGGCGTTGATTCACACAACACATTATGACAATAGTTTAATAAATACAAGCAATTTGTAACGGGTTCGTGTTGTTGGTGAAAAAGTTAGCAACGCTGGTTTTCAGTCAGCCCCACTCTAGTGAATATATAAAAAAAGTCCGCAACGCTGGTTTTAAGTCAGCCCCACTCTAGTGAATATATAAAAAAAGTCCGCAACGCTGGTTCTCAGTCAGCCCCACTCTAGTGAATATATAAAAAAAAGTCCGCAACGCTGGTTTTCAGTCAGCCCCACTCTAGTGAATATATTAAAAAAGTCAGCAACGCTGGTTTTCATTCAGCCCCACTCTAGTGAATATATAAAAAAAGTCCGCAACGCTGGTTTTCAGTCAGCCCCACTCTAGTGAATATATAAAAAAAGTCCGCAACGCTGGTTTTCAGTCAGCCCCACTCTAGTGAATATATAAAAATTCTTCGATTAAAGTTACTAACAAGGAAATATATATATGTCCCGTTTCCCGAACACAAGCTCTCCACATTAATAAGAGTAACCTTTTACTATGTACCGTTTTATGTGTTTTGTCATGGCACTTCTAGAATATTTATTATAATTATAATTATCGTCATTTTATATATTTTATTTGTGTATTATATAGTAGGTACATAGTGTATACGTAGGTATTCACTAAGTACCTACAGTTTTATTACTCCAGCCTGGAAACATTTTACAAACATTATTTGCTTTATGTTTTATCATGGTACTTCTAGAATATTTATTATCATTATCATCATTATATATTTTATATCTTTTGTTTGTGTATTCTATAGTAGGTACATAGTGTATACGTAGGTATTTATATAATGTAAGTACTTAGTGTGTATATTTGTAGTAGCATAGTGACTTACATAAGAACATAATAAATATATAGCACATTTAGTTAGACCCCTATTAACTTATGTGCACCACCAACCACCTCTTTAGCCATAAAATCATATCCACCCAAAGGTTGTCTGGAAGAAATCGCTTCTAAGCGATAAGACAGCTTTTTTTTTCAGTAATCCAGTATTGTTTTTAAGGTGTGATATAATAGTAGTTTAATTCTTCCATCTACTATACAAATAGTAATCAACGTTTAACTCATTGGGTCTTTGTGTTTACCTCATCAGCTCCGATGACGATCTCCGGCTTCTCATCATCATCCTCATGCTCTTCAGCATCGAAGAACTCGGAAGCGGATACGCAGGACGAACTGTAGCTCAGGGACTGTTGGAAGGCGCGCTGCGACTGAAAGTTATCATCCTTCTATAAATATTCTGTTGTAGCTGACTGACTGACTGACTGACAAACAATGCACAGTTCAAACCAGGTGTCATACATAAGCTTGTACGGGAACTAGATTACAGATTTACCATTTTTTTTATTGTTGATAGTCAATCGTTTGACCACCAGCTTACATGTAAAACAAGATGTGGCCTAAGATGGAGCACGCTTGCCTAAAAGGAACCTATTTCTTTACTCTGGACTTGAAGACTCCAAGATGTACTGGTGCGGACAAACAGACGAAGGCAACGAGTTCCATTCAATCTCTCCCACATTACTATGTCTACTTTAGTATTAGAATTCTTTGTTTGTTAGTGAGAGAAATAAAATATTTCAAAATAAAAAAATCTAATCAATTGAATTAATACCCTGTCCTATATAGCATGGTAAATATCCCGTTAATGTACGTTCTAGCAAACAGAGTTACTTTAGAGTTATCAGGCATCAGATAATCATTTATTCATAGTACATATTACGCTTCAGTGAATTACATAATTAAATTTTCAAGTTTTTTTACAATTAGTAAGTATATAACAATTTATTCAATAAACAGTACAATAAAACTAACTATGTACAAAGGAATGAGTCAGATTACCTAAGGACCGTTACAAACGGCCAGTAGGTAACTCAACTGTATGAGAAGTACTTACCGCGTCTGTAATCTCCGTGATGTCGGAAGCGTCGTGTATACGCGACAGTCGAGACCGCAGCTCTGCAAACATTACTTCACAAGTCATTATTTACGTTACAATCTCCGGGATAATACAAACTCATACAAATAGAATAATATTTATTTGACACATAAAGAAATAGGAACAGTGGTTTAAACATAAATAAAAATAAAAAACGAAGGTATACACGGAAATAAATAAATGTACGTGCCAAACTGGGCCAGGCTCAGCTTTATGTTGCATATAGAAAAGTAATGAGGCATCTTTTTATTGTACGACGGGAAAGCTCTTGGCCTTCCTTCTCAACTAGTTACAAGTTACGATTAGGCCGAAGGTGGAAGCGCACTTCACCAGGAATCCTCAACTGAGAAAAACTAAAGAATTGGTTATCGCATTGAAATGTCGGAATATAACATGCCATAAAAATTTGTTGTGTTCCAATATTTACAGACGTCGTACAATAAAAAAAAAGTACCTATATATGATTATGTTACAAAGAATATGTGCCAATGTATTATGATAATCTTTATGCTACATCTGGACCTGCCACCGGTAGGCGAACCACAGAGTAAACATGGAGTCACAGACACGTTGGAGACAGACTCACCCGAGTTCTGGTGCAGCGCGGACGTTAAGTTGGTTCTGAGAGCGGCCACGGATGCGTTCCCGGGAATCGAAGTGGTGTCTGCCGTCTCCATCGCCGCGCGCAGCCGACTCCGCTCGCACAACTGCAATGGATCACTCACGTCACTTGCGTTTTACTTCCCACAAACAAACACACCTTTTGAACTTATAATAGTGGTATGTGGTATAATTAGGTACATATATATTTATATATGTAAGCCTTCATTAGAATTCATTATGGCGTAGACATTAGGGCGTCGAAGCATAACATAAGGTATGAATCTTCAACAGCAACAATTATTTAATTCCTTAATATTTCAGTTTACACAGACGAAGGCATTAGTAGGTCGATTATTATTGTTATAGCAATCAGCATTAATTAAAGTAGTAATTCACTTCGATTGGCGTGATACAAAGCGATTCGTCGCAGACGTGGTGCCTTCCCGTACAAAAAGTAACGATCCAAGATGGCTGCCATCAACACGAGACACGCTCCGCTAGAGTGACTTTGACAGCCGCTTGTCACTCTGAATGTTCCAAACTTGTGAACGCGCCGTCATATACTTATGTATATTATGTTAGTAAGTAGATATGTTTTGTATTGTAAATATCAATATTAACTTATTCTCTTTTATTATGTAGGTACACCCTCCTACCATCAACCGTATTTATACTATCCTTTCCATCGGTTGTCTGGAAGAAACAGCTTATCGCTTTTAAGCGATAAGACCACCCATTGTACTGTTGATAATTGTTCTATATGTTTTTGGTGTACAATAAAGAATTTTCATTTATTCATTCATTCATTCATTCATTCATGTGTTAGTATTTTTCTTTTGTAAGACGGGTATGCGCTTGTCCTTCATCTGACCAGGTGGCAAGTTATAAAAGGCCGAAGGTACATCACATCACCAAATAACCTAAGAGGCAAAGGAACTTCACATCAGGTGGGCACCACGCCAGAATCTTACCAGAGTAGACACAACGCCCTTCAGACTGGTTAGTAGGCCCTTGGCCAGTATAGTAAAGTCCTCCCTTAGTAAGTGGTCCAAAGAAGATGCAAGTCTAACTTTAATGGTCACAATCCAAACCAGTATATAACTTACTAGAGTAGACACAACGCCCTTCAGACTGGCTACTAGGTCCTTAGCCAGTATAGTAAAGTCCTCCCTCAGCTGGTGGTCCGGAGTAAGGCTGGTGAGAGACGCGGGTCCGGCTTGGATGGCTGCCATTGACTCAGCGCCAGGGAGGGATTGAGGCCTGGCCGCTGCACATGCTGGAATGGTCCAATATTTTGGGTATCAATTATGATAATCGGTTTTGTAAACTGTGTAAGTGAGTGGATTTAAGTATTATTCATGATTCTCCTTGGTACTTTTATGTACTCATTCGTTGTTTATGGTATTACTCTTTCTATGGGTTATTAAATTGTAGCTTTAACGGACATCGTGGATTAAAGGACGTGAAATTCGCTACTACGTACAGGAGGAACATGTTTTCCAATACCAATAACATTTTTGCAATTGGAGGCTTAGATTTTCCATATTGGTTTCCTAGCTGTCTGAATATTTACAAGCTTAGGCTGCTCAGTTCGGCAACAAATGTAAAGTATTGGCGAATTTCAAGTTTAAGTTACAATTTCCCAAAAACCATATAACGCGCAGCGAAAACTTAAAAAAATATTAAGGAGTCGCTTCAAATTTTTCCATTGAAATTATTGTTGCTAATAAATTTGAGATCTATTATTTCCTGTAATAAAAATAATATTTTATTCCTTAGTACCTTTAAGTCTTACAGGGAAAACATGATATACGAATATTAGTTTCGACTCGAAAATATTGAGAGATACATAAGAAAGGCGCTTGGCCTACAGAGACATTCAAGTCAATTTTCCTTTGATTTTTAAATTATTTACCCACTCGTTAAGACTTTGGAAATGATTATTGAGTCTACTTTTTTTTCATGGGACAGCATGGACCTTAAAACTTTTAAAGGCAAGAATGAGATAGGAATTAACTCTCTTCTTGAAGAAGGGAAATTTGGCAAAATTAATATGTATTATATATTATATGTTTTGATCTAATACCAATGAATATGTTACTAAGCTAAGTACATTACTTACATAATGGAACAAAGTTGTGTTGAACAAAGTTGTATGTTATTAACAAAATTAATTTGTTACTATACTCGTATAATGTTGAATTCCAATGTATTATGTACAAATAACATGGTAAGGTATTGAAATGGCGTGAATTATTAACTAATTTTGAGTTTTACGAACTATCAACTTCGTGTACAGAACTATATGAATTGAATCGACCTTCGGCTGTAAAATACGACTGGATTGTATCAACTTCGGGTACAGAACTATATGATTTGAATCGACCTACGGCTGTAAAATACGAGTGTATTGTATCAACTTCGTGTACATAACTATATGAATTGAATCGACCTTCGGCTGTAAAATACGAAAGGATTGTAAACTCACGTGATCGTCCTTCGTCATCCCTTATAACTTCGGCTAAATACTGACATATCATTCTTGCTATCGGCAAGAAGACTCCACCACTATCATTCGACATTATTTGAGTATTTTACGAATCACTTTTACACTACGGTTATATAAACCTTTTCACTATCACTTTATCATTGAACGCAATAAACACTTCTTAATATAAAAGCTGATTGCAGTATTCAATAACACTGCTATTTTGTATCACAACCTTTTCTTAGGATACGAAATAGAGGGAGATACATAATCATGATTCTCGTACAGGATTGACTGGGTTCCTTAGGATTATGTACGCGCGATACGGATTTTGGTAAGATTCATCAGTATATACAATCTAAACATTTAATAGTAAGATGTAGCTTCAATGTAGTAGCAAATACCACTTCTTCGAATACACGATGTGCTTTGAAGTCAAGAAATTTACCAAAAACTGTCTCATACAGCCCTGAGTTTTCACTGAGTTCAAAAATGTTGTGAATTTAGTTAGTCAAGGAATTAAAGATTATTTTTGCTTTGTTCAATGTTATAACCCTTCTAGAACGGAGATCACTTTCAGTGTAATCGTTATCAGTGATTACGGAAGTGTGATATCATAATCACTTATCAGTTTATCTCAGTTTTCTCTAAACAAATCTATTTAAGTTCATATCAGTGATGTATATGTGCGAAAGATAAAGTAACGAGATGTAGCGTGCATTAATGACCTTGGCTGCCGACCTAGATTGGCCAACGAATAATTGCAGCATATACAATCTCTTGTCTTTATTTTATATCGAAGAATAGGTTTGAGTTACGTATTTACATATATTTATCCCGACGTTTCGGCGGAGTAGCACCAGCCGCGGTCAAAGGCAGATTTACGCGATTTTTCGTATCAAAATAATGTATACAAAAAAATCTTGTCCCTATTTTTTATCAAAATTGTCATTTATTATTTAACCAATGTTTCGAAAATAAACTTCTCCTTAATTTATGGCAGTCATTTGTTTATTTAAGGATAAGGATAACATTACCATAAAACCTTAGTTTTAAAATTATGTTATCCAAAAAATATTGATATATGCGACGTATGGACGCCCGCGATAATGGCTGGTTTGCACCCCGCCGAAACGTCGGGATAAATACGCGATAAAACCCCGTTTATCGATATAAAATACGATCGACAATCTCTTGTCATGGTCTGTAAGTAGACTTAGGTACGGCCCGCAGGTGACTGCGATAGGTTAATAATGTTTGTAAGTAGATATTTGAAGTTAAACTATAGTTTACAAGAGTAATTTTCATGGTTTCATAGAGCGCGTGTGAACACATCATTATCTCAGTAATGTTGCATCAATTTTTTTATTAGATGGGATATCTCTTGACCTTCTAGGCTTGCCTGGGCAAGGATGTCTTGACTGAGATTTCTCAGTAGGCAACGACGCGATGGACTTTGGGTTGTTAGCCAGGCGGACTTATATAAGTCCTATCACCTTTGTCTTCTTGACTTGCGCCTTGTCATCCAGGGACGACTAGAGGATACCAGAGCTTCTGCTTCGGGCTATCCGTTGATTGCACGGCTATTGACAAGCCTCATAGCTCAGTTGGTAGTAACTCTACCATCTGCGCTGTAAGTTGTGGGTTCGATTCCCTCCCATTTGTGTGATGAATATAGATGTTTGTTCTGTGTTAGGGTGCTGTATCATTTAGTACGTATGTATTTACAAAGTATTTAAGTAAGTATTCTATCCGTAATCTATTTCCCATATTACATGCTATGCTTAGTTTGGGGCTATTTGGCGCTGTGTGAAATAAATGTCCTGTAATAATATATGTAATCAGCCAATCGGCTACACATGGCAGTTTTATATACATTATATCGATTCGGTGAGTTCACTGCTGATTCGGCAACCTAAATAGAAGCCAGCCTAGTACATTATTTCACTTAATAAACTTGCGCATGTGTTATTTACCCTTTCTAAGCAGATGTTTGAGTCACGTATACGATAGTTGATGAAGGCACCAACTTCGTTTCGGTTCTCCTGGGGAACCATTATCACGGTGAGTGTGACTCTAGAATAAGATCGCGGCACAGCACGCAGTGTGAAACGTGACGCCGAACGGGAAGATCATTGTATGCATAAGAAAAAACCCATGTTTAAAAATACTTTTTAACCAGCTCTGTGGTCTAGTGGTTTTTGCCACCGGTACCAGATCCAGACATCCCGGGTTCGATCCTCTAGGGGGAGTACAATAATGTGTTAGGTTTGGTTGGTAGAACTTTGTTTAAGTCCGCCTTTAACCTTGCCTAATTCTGTCGCCATAACAACAATTCAAAGTTTTTGTGTTAACGCATTTAGAGGTAAGATAGCCAGTTCCTTAGACTGTTGAGGATTCCGGGTGGTCCAAATTTTTTTGGAGGTTACATTTTGATTGAAATATAATGTTCCGTAAAAAAATCGCCGTACAGATGAAATTAATAGTTTAAGCAATAACTTGTTGAAAGTTGAAATACGAAAACATTGTCTTACCTTAAAATTTAAGAAACTAAGTTAGGGTTATCCAATGGAATCTAAGTATGTAAATAATCCATGCATTATCTATTCACCTAAGCGAAGCATTATGTTTATATACAGATAGTGGATTGTGAGAGGGAGACAGGGTTAAAAATAATAAACAAAACAGAAGTCTTACGAACTATGGTTGAGGCCAGAAATGTAGAAAGAAAAGCTGGAAAAGGAGATATTCTATTAGACAGGTAGACTGCGAAGAACTCATGCCCGCAGATGTCGTAAAAGCCGACTAAAGACACCAGAAATCATATAGCAGCTTATTTCTTTGAATGATAATAAAATTTAAACGGCGTTTAGAGGAAGGATAGCCAGTTCTTCAGTCTGTTCCAAGGATTCTGCGTGTTGTGCCCTTCATCTTATCATAACTTGACACCAGGTAAGATGCCATTCCCCGTCATACAATCCTCATAGCTCAGTTGGTAGTAACTCCGCCTTCTGCGCTGTAGGTTGTGGGTTCGATTCCCACCCAGGACAAACATTTATGTGATTTATATAGATGTTTGTTCTGTGTTTGGGTGTTGTATTGTATGATAAGTATATATTTACAAAATGAACAAAAGTATTCAAGTATTATATCCGCAATCTAGTTCCCATATTACAAGCTATACTTAGTTTGGGGCTAGATGGCGCTGTGTGAAATGTCCTGTAACATTTATTATTATTATTATTGTACAATTTGATTATATACTTTTGCTAAATGTTTTACTAGCCTATCGAGACCGGGTTGATAATTAAAAGGGGTGTCCTTTTTACACACCTATATAATTTTAATGTAGTGTTTAGTCATTGAACTCCTAAAAGGCTGGATATTAATGAAAAATTTAATGTGGTTTAATTTAATTCAATTATTAATAATAATTAAAAACGCGATGGTTTCTTGATGGTATAAATTCATAATTGTAGGTGGCGCTGCGATCGCCACAGGTAAACGGGACAAAGTTCGTTCCACTAGTAAACAAATATTTTAAATAGATTCACGTAAGCATGACCCTTCTTTACTATCATACAATTTCACACTAAGGGCCCTAATGTCTTATGGGTGTTCATCCAGTTCAATAAGTGACGCCATTTTGAATTGATCGGCTTTCTCTTTCTACTTGTGCTTGCGTGAGCGGCGTATTTTTTTACAACATGGAGATAATAGCAAGTGGTTTAACTGATGTTTAGAGCAACCCTTGCCTACAACCTACGCGGCACTGCATTGAACTTATACAGAAGGCCCCGTTACCTTCCATGCAAATGTAGTGTTTTTTTTTTAATCGGACATTTCTCTTGAAATGAACGATAACGTACAATGGCATGAGATAGCGGTACTACGAAACCGCGTTAGCCTCGTGTGCACGTAATTTCACCGGCAACTCGAGCCGGAGCAGCACCGCTGCTTGGCGGCAGAAATAGGCATGGATATTCCCAGACGAGAGTTTGCTCAATGAAAATGATTTTTTAACAGTCTCTGGTTTAGTGGTTCGCCTACAGGTGTCAGATCCAGAGATCCCAGGTTCGATCCCCAGGGGAATACAATATTGTGCTTGCTTTGGTTGGTAATATTTTGTTCAAGTCTGCCTGGCGAGCTACCATCTTACCTAATTCGCCATTACTACAATTCAAAATTATTGTGTTCCGGCATTTAGACGCTTCCATCTTCAGCCTAATCATAACTTCTAAACCAGGTGGTATGACGGCCAAGCGCTACCCAGTCGTACTATAAAAAAAAATCACAACCCCCAACGGGACTCAAACCAGCATCTTTTCCTCAAGCCAAGTGTTATGACCCACGTGAAATAAAAAAAAAAGCGATTAGAATAAAAAAAAAACCAACACTTTGTCATTGCTTTCATAATTGCTAGTGGTCAAAAAAAAAAAAAAACCCTGTGTCTTTGCTTTACTACTTGCTAGTGCTCGGCTTAAGCCAGCGTACAGCATGAATAGCGGTATAGCCCGAGCATGCCTTTAGCATTACCGTGCTCGAGACAGAACGATGACAGGTAAGACGCCATCTTGAATTTGGCGTCAATCAATCCGCCATGCTGCGTACCATACTTACCGATGTCCATGAATCCTTCAGCAAAGACATAATCCGTTAAACACAGTTTATTCCATACGAACATAATTTAAACGAACACTGCACGCTATTTCACACAAAACGTAATACAAATATCTTGAAACGTATCCTTGGATAGTAGTTCGTGGAGTCCTAGAAATAATAAAGCAGCGTTACTGTCTGCTTGTTTGTTGGGAGATTTTTATCATATTCTTCGTTTTTAACCCAAAAGTTAGTCCAAAGAAAATTTCAATTTCGATAAAAATGAAACATAATAAGTATTTAAAGTACTTATGAAAATATTTTTTAAAGAGATCGCTCTCAAGGTATAAGACCACCAAATCAAATCAGCTGTATTTCTGCTATTAAAATATCTTGTGTTAGTTAAGCCTGAACCTGATAGAAAATCCACACCAAAAGGTTGCACTGGCCTTTCGATTAAATCTAATAAGGGAAAGCGAAAGCCTCTAACATATCACGACTAAGAGATGAGCCGTTTGTGATGAAACTCTTACCTATGGGTAAAGAGGCTGCCGAGTTGGGGATGGAAGACGCCCCGCCGCCAGGGGATGGGGGCGCTGTTAGGGCCGATAGAGCCTGTAAACATGGTTAATATGAGTATAACCTAATTCGAAGTTATTTTACCCGACTTCAATGAAAGATTTGCTGCAGATGTCTGAATTTAGGCGCCAAGTTAAATTATTATGATTCAAGTTTTATCTTAACACTGGCCTTATTTTACACGACCCATAAGAAAGTTTTGCTTAAAATAGGTTTCAAAATTAATGTAATAATTTGGGCGCCAAAAAATGTTATATTGATTAAACTTTTTGTTCCTACAAGTGAAGCATATAAAAGTACTGTGGAATGTCAAATTCTAAATAAATATAAAAAAATATGTATTTGACTCATTCCATCAGTTCCTATTATCAACAATCCTTCTGTTTCTCTTTCCAAGGTTGTCTGTAATAAATGGCTTATAGCTCTGCCGCAGCGCAGAACGCTGTAGGTTGCGGGTTCGGTTCCCACCCGGGATAAATATGTTGTGAATCAAGATGGTTGTTTTGTGCTTGGGTGTTTTACTGTATCATTGTATGTATTTACAAAAAAAATATTTTAGAAGTATTTTAATCTAGTTCCCATATTGCAAGCTATGCTTAGTTTGGTGCTAGACAGCTGTGTAAAAAAAAATGTTTGGTGGTAGGAATTTGTTGTGTTCCGGCATTTCGAGGTAAGATAGCAAGATCCTCAGTCTGTTGAAGATTCCGGCTGAAGTGCGCCTCCACCTTCGGCCTTAACTTGTAACCAGGTGAGATGAAGGCCAAGCGCTTCCCCGTCGTAAAATAAAAATGTCCCGTAATCAACCGTATAACAATAGGAATAAGGTTCAAAACGTACCGAGTGCGAGCTGGAAGTGTCGATATGAGGCGGGGCCAGTTCCACAGAGGCACATTTACTGTTCGACTTTTTCTTCCTCAGTCCGAACTTACGGCGATCTTTCTTTACGTTGGGTGAAGCGCCCTCTATCGATACCTGTGTTAAACATCCTTCATTTTATACCAATTTCCTGTAAAGTCAAACTCTACATATTTTTAACTAGCTTTTACCCGCACTATAAATAATAAATTAAAAACAAAAAAACAGTTAAATTTCGAGCGATAAACGTATACTCATAGGTATCATTGAATTAAATTAAATGTCATTATGAAAAAAAATACACAATCCCATTAGAATTAAAATATGAATGATATAAAATAATGCCAAATTGCATGAAGATCGGTAAAGCCAATTTAGTCGTCAGAAGAAAACAAATAAACAAATAAGAATAATAAGATTAATAAATATTATGGAATCATTTAATTAAATAAAATGTCATTATGAAAAAAAAAAACACGACCCCATTAAAATATAAATAAGAATGACAGATATTACAATAATGTCAAATTGTATGAAGATCTGAGATCGGTAAAGCCATTGAGAAGTCGTGAGAACATTACAAATAAACAAAAATATGTATAAATATCTGCCAAATTTTATGAAGATCCGTTCAACAGCCATTTAGACGCGAGAAGGTAACAAACAAATAAACAAGCAAACAGGGCTACTTTCGAATTTAAAATGTTGGTATGGATGACTGTCATTACATAGAGTACGATTGATAAGAGTGTAACTAAACTAATTAGCTAGTTTCTAAGTCCAACGATAGCCTAGCTGACATTCGGTCTCGATGCACGAAGGAAAAAGGTCATTGACTCTTCTGTTCAATATTGATATAAATACTCTATACATTTATTGCCACATATAAATGTTTTAACCACCTCTGTGGTCTAGTGGTTCAACCCACCGATTTCAGATCCAGAGGTTCCGGGCTCGATCCCCAGAGGGAGTACAATACATTGGGCTTGGTTTGATTGGTGTTAGCCTGGCTAGCTACCACCGTACCACCATCTTAAGTAATTCTGTCGTCATAATAACAATTCTAAAATTGCTGTGTTCCGGCATTTAGAGATAAGATAGCCAGTTCCTCAGATTGTTGAGGATTCCGAGTGAAGTGCGCCTCCACCTTCGGCCTTATCTCAACTTGTAGCCAGGTGAGATGAAGGCCAAATGCATACCAGACGTATAAACAAAAAGTTACATAAAGATCTATTAACTATTTTGTAGCACCGTACATGGACCCTGTTAGGGCATTGCAACATTTTGAAAGAGGGGCCAATAACATTGGTAATTAAAATGTTACACGAGTGTAGACTCGTGTGACTATGACATAGTCAATGAATTCATTTTTCACAATATTGTATTAGGGCAGAAAAAAATCCTTGCAATAGGTATTAACAATATGTTGACAATTTTGATAAGTTTTGTAGCTATAGAAATCTTCAAGTTTTATTGAAAAAAATATATATTCATTGATTTTTATTGCAATACCTCTTGCATTTATTTCGAACCAATTCGACGGTTGTTTTGCTAAATACTTTTGATATATTTAACTCGCTCGTATACAATTTTAATTGTGTAAATATATTATAATAGATAAAAATACAATGCTTGCTTCAGTTATTTTGATGTCTCTTAGTTAGGACAAACGTTATTATATCCCGTTCACCTTATTCAGTATACCCAAGCAGTGATTTCAGTAAAACCACATTACCCCATCAAAAACCAAAATGAATAGCGAAAAAATATTTTGAGCACCACGGGGTTTGAACCAGCCACCTTCTACATCATATCAGCTGAGCTATAGTAGATCAAGCATAGAACAGGGTCAATGAACGAGGGGTCAACGACCCTTTTCCTTCGTGGATCATGACCGAACACTTACGCGTGGCAAATCACAGTTCGCAATCTGAAATTCAGCAAAGAGGTACCATTACAAATTGTATTTTGTATTTTGCGAATATTAAATACATCTAAAATTTGCTGCATTGCATAAAAACTAAAAGATAGATAGAAAATAATCATTGCACTAATTAAAGAAGTACATAACAGAGCTTAATGCTACGAAGAATTTTCTTCCAGATAACCCTTGTGTAGTATGGAGTGAATGGTAGTGCTATAGACTTGCTAAAACTAAATAAATTTATAGAAATGGCGGTAACCTTGATTTTTTTTTGTAATTTTCACGATACATTTCCAATTTACAAAACATCGACTTCGACTTTATTTATTAAATTAACCTGAAAATTCAAATATTAACGTAAGATAAGACCTTTGCTATGCAGTGGGACAAAACAGGCTCATCTTATACACTAATTTCCAAGTTTCAAATTACTTATGACTTATTTGTTAAAAATATTCTCTGAAAATTTCAACCATCTGCCTATGACGATTCAAAAACTTAATATTTGATAGGTCGGACAGTCCTCATAGCTCCTTCGAGTAGAGAAACATAAAATGTTATTCAATAGCACTGTCAAACTCACATCAGTGTCATGGTGTACTTGCTGTTGCAACTCCAAAGCGTCCAGCAACCTCTGCAGCTGTTGGACAGATAGCTGAGCTTGGCCCAGCTCTCGCGTGGCGTTCTCTAGCGGCCCCCCGGACTCTGTTCACATAAAGGAGCCCTTTTAGCGTACTGCTAATAGATCTGTGGTAAGAAATTTACCTCGAAATTTCGGCACTCAAAAAAGCTCAACAAACCACCTGCTGGCTTACCCTTGAACACGATTCCGATCTATCGGTATTGAATTTGTGTCATTTCTTACTCTTGAATGCGAACCTAACGCCAAATTGATTGAATATTGTGTGGATATTGCATACATCTATGCCCTAAGCAACGAGTGGGCGTCCAAACAACGATTGTTACATTGGATTTGTTTGAAAATATGTTTAGATTGATGTTTTAAACTATTTGTAATCACTGAGTACTGATAAAAAGCCCAAATTTTGAAGTGTATCAACACAATCATAATCCAATATCAGCGCAATTGCGATTTCAATCCAATGCTATCAAAATGTCAATATTTTTAGCGTATTGGATTGCGATTGATGTTGAATTGGAATTGTTAATGGGTTCGAGGGTAAGCCAATAAGTAATAATTGTTGTGTTCTGGCATAAAGAGGTAAGGTAGCCAGTTCCTCAGTCTGTTGAGGAACTGGCTCTGTAATAGCTTGAAACTAGGTGAGTTGAAGGCGTAGCGCTTTCTCGTCGCACAAAAAATAACGAATAGCTATTTTCAGAATAGATAGTAGTTTTTTTATACAAGAACACGGACCAAGCAAGCTGCCCACCCGATGTCAAGTGTAACTCTTGCCTATGACAAAGCCTTACTCCGTAGGTCACATCCAAAGAACATGACCTACGCAGCACAGCACTGCGCCCGACAACTTGAGACATAAAGGGGTTAAGCCTCGTGATCCCGTAATTTCACCGACAACAGCACAGTAATGCTGCTTGGTGGCCGAAATAAGTATTATGGTAGAACTTCCCCGGACGAGCCCTTTCACAAGAAACTCTACTGCTCTTACAATCTTACTCATTTTATGATAAACTATCGGCGTTGATAATATTCCAGTGACTTACAAATATTCGGATATCGTAATATCAAAAGGCTCAAAAAAACAAACATTCAGAACAGCATGCAGTTTTATACGTACCTATGATCCATCCCGCGAGCCTGCCGCCCGGCGTGCCTGAGACGAACCCCGCTTGCGGGCCGCGCAGGGTGGGTGAAGTGGGGCTAATTAGCCCTACGGACAATATACCAGGTGAGGGCATGCTAGGGGGAAGGCACAACAAACAGGGGGTGCATGGGCATTCAATACCAATACAGACTACCATACCTTTTTGTATAAAAAAAAGCTTTTAAGTCACATGTCTTCTGACGAGTCAATATGAGATTATGAAAAATTAACTTAAATAAGTCCGAAAGGCTTGTGACTTTGGCTAGTGTTCCGTTAAGCGGCAATAGGATTACAACCTGTCGCGTATTTAATACTAGCAGGTTGATAGCCGTGGGCATGTGCCGAACGTAAGTTTAGACGTGCCTCTGACTAAAAAACATAATCCGTAAAAGGTAAGGTAGTTAATGAAAAACGAAAAACTTTACGGGATTAAAGATATTCTATGTTACTAACCAGATTTCACAGGTTCTACATCAATTTAGTACAATACAGGGTCTAGCAAAATACAGGAGTAAGGTCTAAATCTAAAATTATTACAAACTTTTGCCTACCTATTTAGCCAATCACTTGTACTCTAGATCTATCTTCTAATAAGCTATCTAAATCAATTTATCTCGTACTTTCTCGTGCTTCAGTACAGCGTGGAAACTCAGCACCCAACGGGTTAAAAGATGTTAATAAGTACCATATTACCTACGTGTTAGCTACAAGTTATATCTATTACAGAATCTAGAAAAAGAAGTACCAGAAAATACGTTTGAGGGGTCGCTGGCGCATCGATACAAGGTATGCATATCGTCACTCTTCTTAACCTCTACGTTGGCAACTGTCATAGAGCTCGACCCTTTTATGCCAAATTTTTGACTCACATACAACTGGTAGACGTCAAAATTCTTCTTCTCAGACACCAAGCGCATCAAGCACCTGTCGGTTTGCGATTGAGTTGAGACCTTAAACGACGGAGATAAGAGTGATATTTCTCTGATCAAATCCTGTTTCGTTCTAGGCGAGTGTCGCTTTTTCTTCAGCTCTCTTGGCTCATTGGTTAGCGGTTTGGCTGGTGTCAGTCGAAAGTTGTGAGTGCTATCATTGTCTAGGACGTATTTTATGATAGTGCTCATCGAGCAGTCTTTGGTTATTTTAGTTATCCAATTGGGTATGGAAGTGGCGTGGTCTATTGAGTCTATGTCTACGTTTTCTGTCTGTGTGACTGTCATTCTTTCTTTTTTTGACGTAGACGCTTTTGGTTCTTCATGATCTATGTCTTCATGCTCTGTTAATATATCGTTGTCGATTTTATTTTCTATTTCTGATATGATCGGATATTCAGACGTAGATGTAAGTACACCTTTATGCGAAACGTTTTTAACTGTATTTGTGCCACAGCTTATGTTTTCTTTTTGCGTCTCGATTTTGATAGCGATATCGGAATCCATCTCAGTGGTTTTGTTATTAGATCCGCTGACATACGATTCATCATTGTAGATCTTTCCAAGAAGACTTAGCCCTTGTATATTACTACAGTTCTTTACGACCTTATCGTATTTCTTTCGTAGTTTTGAATGCAGGCTGCTGATATCCTTGAATAAAGTTGGTACATTCTTTGATAAGACCATTAGATTCTCTAGCAGTAGAAGTATGAATTTTTCATCTATAATTCTTGGTGCAGGTTTTTCAAAAATTGATAATTCTTCTGGTTTTCTTGTAGTTAGTAGCCTGATCGGTAATTCATTAACCTTGTTTGCCTCCTCTTTCGGGGCAATAGTTACGGCACCAGCAGTTTCTTTATGTTGTGCTTTCTTTTTAACTTGAGATTTGAGTTTTGCCGTAAGAGGTCCTTTATTAAATGACATAATATAACAAGATTGCGGGTCCTCGTTCTCTTTTTTATCGGTCGTTATATCTTTTACGGAGTCACTGCTTTTTACAGAGGCGTCTATTGAATGATCACTTTCGTGTAAAAATCTATATGCTTTGGATGTGGCTTCACTCGTACTCAAATAAGGTTTAAGATCTATAAATTCCTTATTAGCATCAAAATGTATGTATGGTTGGTTGTTAGCTGTTGGCGATTTGATAAACAGTTCACGCGATTCGGATTTATATTCGGCGAAGGATATCCAATTATCTGACTTATCCACAGGTGTTATTATTGGTTTTACTTCGTCAGCGAATTTCATGTTTAAATGAGTTTGTTTTGAGTCATCGCTATTAGGTTTTTCTTTTAATTTAATTGTTATCGACATTACTCCCTTTGACGATGGGTCGTTAAACATAGAAAGTTCTTCGAGGTTATACTTAGACAGATCTACTACTAGAGACTTTTCGGTGGAATTTTGGTAAATTAAATTTTTAGAGCATATTTTTACAGGCGTGCCGAATATATCTTTTGTTGATTTTTGTTCTTTGTTCTGAGTAATTTGCGCTTCCAGTTTATTTTGCTCCCAACCATTTTCACTTTTTTTTGCCTTAGAAAATATTGTAGTTATTTTATCCAATACATCTTTTAGATATACTTGACCTGGATCAATCTGTTTAGCATTGTCATCTAGTTTAGCTGTAGTATTATTCGGTACTTCTAGAGTAGTCATGCTTTTAGATACTTTTTTAACGACAGCTTCTGCTTGCACTTGACATATTGGTACATCTTTAGAAGGAGAAGACCAATCACTAGATTGAGAGGTGGTGGTACTTTTGCTTTCATTATTTAGGAGCACGTCTAAATACGCCCCTAAAAACTCTTTGGCAAAGTCTGGGGGTATCTGAGAGTCACTGATAAGATGGTTTATCGTGTCCTGTATTGCGGGTAGCTCAGTTGAAGACGCCGATTTATCAATGAGAGGTTTTTCAGCGTTATCCATTTCGAAATTTTTTGGGCCTTTTTCCAAATTATCAATTAGTTTCTTAGTGATATTGATGTCTTTCTCTCTACATTGGTTGTTGCGCTGTGTTTCACATATATAAACAGTATTTTTGAGTAAACGTTCTAACTTTTGAATTCGTAATTCATTTTCAAAACTTTCCGTGTCTCGCTTTGGGCTTTGGAATTTTGGTGGATTCTTTTTTTCGCATTTAGTTGCTTTGCTTACATGCCTGGCAGTGGTGTTTTTGTTGTCGACATATCTAACAACATCACTGTGTTTAAAGCACTGAGTTTGTTTTGATGGGTTATAAATTAAAATGCCTGATAAATTTTGATCTTTTGTAAATTCTCGATTCGATGGTTTATCGGTATATTTTACACAGGTCATAGCTTCTTTAAATTGTGCTTTAGATGTGTTCTTTAACCAGTATTCTAGCAGACATCTAAATAGCGCTTTCACAGGGTGTATATGTTGGTCCAATTTCAAATCATAAAGGTCCTTGATTAAATTATCGATGTAAAACTCAATTTCACTTGAATCAGGACCCTTCTGGTTTTTTAATATAGACACCATGAGTTTTTCGGTGATTCTGTCATAGTCTGCGGAAGTCATGGCGTTTTGCGAGGCTTTGTTTGCGTTGCCTACATTTATTTGAGTTTCTTTGACGTCGTTACTTTTAATTTCGCAAACGATAGCTTTGTTTTCTACCGAAATGTTATAATCGTTTTTAATATGTTGTGCTTTATACTTTGTTAGTAGCATGCACCGGCTTGAAGGCATTTTAAGGGGAGGTTCCTCTGAAAGATTTTGATACTTCACTAGATTTGTACACTTTTTACTCCTACGCATTGTAGCATTTTCATTGCGTTTTTTACGCGTGAAGAAAAAGCAACATGCTGTTGTCGCTGGAACTTTACTGTTCGGGAAGAAAGGCCGGTGGTTTTGATTGGTCACATCACTAGATACAAGTTCACCCGTGTCGACCAAGGATAGTTTTTCCAGTTGAGATTCGAGATCGACCATTAGCGAACTCAGATCTGTGCTAATCATTTGCTTTTCGGCATTCGTACTGTTCATAGACAAGTCTGGTGATTTCCTACTTTTCAATTCCGAGAAATTGTTCGTCACACAATTCATGGAGCAAAGACTGCGGTTCCTGAAGATTGCATCGTCTAACTTCAAGTCAAACACGTTTTCTTCTAAGTCGAGAGGTTCTAAATAGCTTCTTGAGGGGCATCCTCGCTGCCAGTTGTGGAGGGAATTATCAGCTTTACGACAGTATATTGAATGGCTATTATTATCTGGACTGTATTTGTCAGAGATTTTGAGGTTCGAATGGACATTTGAAGTGACTGTTGATGAGGAGAAAGACGTATCTAAAGAAGACAAGAAAAGACATTAACAATTTCAGAACTAGTCCTACTAAAAAAAATCTAAAGATGAAATATCACTCGTCCATGCTTACAAAATCTATGTCTACCACTCGAAACATGCATCAACCATTCTTGATATTCATGTAAGACGTATGGTACCAGGCACAGTGCATTGCCAAAAAGCAGTAGATAAAAAAAAACCAGGATGTGTTTTAAAGCTGCAATAATGCTACCCAATGCTATAGATAAAGAGTGATAGAAGCCTATCCGTTGCAATGCAGCAATGCAGTTGTGCCCTGGTGGTACTGAAGAAAACTCACGTGAGGATGTATCGGTGGCGGGCAAGTCGTCTATAGGAGCTGTGTGGATCTTGGGGACCGATTCTCTTGCGCCGAATGTAAGTAGATGTTGTCGATATAGTCTGGAAATATAAAGAAATGTACCAAGGTACGCACGGAGTAGGGGTACACTATGAGACCTAGGATGGATTGTGTGAGTGACGATATCCACGAGGAGTGGATGATGAGTTGACGGGAGACAGGAGTTGAAGAACAGCACATGTGTGGGAGAAGATAAGATAGCCAGTTCCTCAGTCTGTTGAGGATTCCGGGTGAAGTGCGCTTCCACCTTCCAGCCTTATTATAAATTAAAACTAGATAAAGGACAATCACTTCTTCGTCGTATAAAAAAAAAAACTTGATTGGGAGTTGAGTTGAGTGACAAAGTATTCGGAGAGCAGAAGCTACGAATATGATGTCACGAGTACCCAACCATCCAACACAACATTGATTTTTCCAGGGTGTAGATAAACCTAATGCTACGGCCACATTCTCGTCAATGCTTCACGTCCATCAAAGCAATAATTATTGTATAATTACTGCTCAAACAAGTGACTATATTTAGCGTAAAGTATTCGTCAAAACTTCAAACAAGAAAACTAGCAAAACAGATTTCGTAAAACTACACCAAAACGCACCGGAGCAAAGGTTTTCATTCAGAATCTCCTTGTCTGCTCAAGGTCACTTCACCCGGAACCCTCAACTGAGGAACTGGCTTTCTTACCTCTAACTGCCGGAACAAAAGAATTTAAGAATTAGGTAAGATGCCAGGCGGACTTAAACAAAATCCTACCACCTAACAAACCAAGCACATATGAAAGTACTCCAAATGGGATCGATCCCGGGACGTCTGGATCTGACCATCACCGGTGCGCGAACCACAAGACCACGGAGGTAGGACCACGAGACCACGGAGGTAATACTGCAAGTTTCCTCACCTATGAGCCTTGAGGACGTTGAGCCAGGTCCGGAACAGGTCGGGCGTTTTGGCCCGCAGATGGTATATGAACTCGTCCGCGTCTATGTCGATCCGACGCCGCCTCGCCTTGGCCGATATGACGGACAGACCGACGTCCACGGACCCGTGCAGCCGGCCGCGGCCCACGTCGGCCGGCGACCGCGCGTACACCAGGATGCCGGCGTCTACTACGAAGTATCGCTGGAATACATCACACAATAACACATAACAAGTATTCTACTTTTAACAAGTGTTTTACGTTAAACAAGTATTTTACTTTTAACAAGTCTTTTACGTTAAACAAGTATTTTACTTTTAACAAGTGTTTTACGTTAAACAAGTATTTTACTTTTAACAAGTGTTTTACGTTAAACAAGTATTTTACTTTTAACAAGTGTTTTACGTTAAACAAGTATTTTACTTTTAACAAGTGTTTTACGTTAAACAAGTATTTTACTTTTAACAAGTGTTTTACGTTAAACAAGTATTTTACTTTTAACAAGTGTTTTACGTTAAACAAGTATTTTACTTTTAACAAGTGTTTTACGTTAAACAAGTATTTTACTTTTAACGAGTGTTTTACGTTTTTTTTTATTGTACGACGAGGAAGCGCTTGGCCTTCATCTCATCCTGGTAACAAGTTGAGATAAGGCCGAAGATGGAGGCGCGCTTTATCCGGAATCCTCAATAAACTAAGGAACTGGCTATCTTACCTCTGAATGTCGGAACACAACAATTTTTGTAAGAATTGTCAAACAATTTTTTTACTTTTAACAAGTATTTAACTAACATTTTTGTATTTCAAGTGATCACATAACAACATTTTTAAATATTTTATTTTTACAAGAATGTTACTTATAACAAGTATGTTACTTTTGGCAAGTATGTTACTTTTAACAACAGTTATACATATTTTATATTTACGTATCAACAAGTATTTTACTTTAAACAGGTATTTTACTTTAAACAAGTATTTTACTTTTAACAAGTATTTTACTTTCAAATAAATATTTTACTTTTAACAAGTAATGACTGATATAAATGATGAAATGAGAGAGGTGAGCGTGGTATGGACATATCATGCAAAGCGAAAATAATATTAGGTATATGCGAAAGGTGATAGATAAAGAGAGAGTTATGGACTGTATAATGGAGTACATGCATATGTGAGAAGTGGATGTTGAGTTGAAAATACACACTTTGTGATAATTTCAACTGTCTACATTACGGTTTATGAGATACAGTTCGCTGATGAACAGGTAGCGCCAGGCTTCGATAGGAATTCGGTCACCAGCCAAGCGTTTGATCACCAGCTTGAAAATCCACCTTATCATCCGATAAATAAGACCTTAGAGAAGAAATAATCATTACCTTGTGCCATCCCTTTAGCGGCCATTTCCTCTTCTTGTGCAGGTAACCGTTGAAAACGTCCGGTCTCTTCTCAAACCGCTGCCCGTCCTTTAGCCCTTCGAGAACCTCCCATTCGCTGCCTCGCCGCCGACTGGAAGTATATAACACGCAAGTAAGGGATAAGGGAGGGTTGTTACATAACGTAAGGGATCCACTGGAGGGCTGGTACGAAGACGAACCTCATTCGACCTTATTCACACGTTCTTTAATAGAAGCATTAGATGCACAGCTAATTATCATCCCGACCTGGTTGATACTCCACATTAATTACATTAGACCAAAGGTTTTAAGAGAAGTAGAGCTTCTTGTGAAAGGGGTCGTCCGGGGAAGTACTACCATCATACCTATATCGGCCACCAATAAGCATAGCTGGGTTTCGTTTTGAAGGGTAATGGTTGCCGGTGAAATAGCGGGCACGCGAAACTTTTATGCCTCAAGTTGACGGACGCAATGCTGTGCCGCGTAGGTCATGTTATTCATAGATATGACTTTCGCAGTAATTATTTTTTACAAGCAAGAGATGCGCTTAGCATCAGGTAGACTGCTTGCTGTTCAGTCGCCAATTTGCATAAAAAAAGCGCTTTTTAAAATATTTTATTAAGCACCCTGCAAAAAATTGGCATCAGCTTCCAGCATCTATATTACCGCTGTGTTACGACCCTCATGTCTTCAAGACCTTCTGGGTGGGTTCCATCTCAGACCTCATCCGTGTTCTGGCGTAGAGCTAAGCACGCCGAGAAGTCAAGAGCTAACCCATTTATAGTATGAAAGGGGTCTGTCATGGTTCTTTAACCACTACTTTACCAGATGCAGATCCTGGGAACTCCAGATAGTAATACCCTCCAAAGTAAGGCCTCGTTGCTAAAGTATATGTGAAAAGAGAACTGTCACAGAGACTGAGAGCACTGCTATGTCATAATCATCAGCATCATCATCATATCAACCCACAGATGTCAACTGCTTCCTTCATCGACTGCCCACTACGTCCACAATGCCATGGATCCATGGAGTGGGGGGTATTTCCTTTTAGTGTTACAAAAGGACTCCTAATCATAATTCTGAGGCCTTGACTAAGGCTTGCACTGCTCACTCTCCTGCGCATCGACAGAATACCGGAAACCGTTTTGCGCCGGACTTGGGTATCCTGCCCAAGTCCAGGGTGGTCGCCAGGTGGAACTTTACAGGTCCTAGTGCAGGTGCTGTGATGTTTCAGCCGTAACCGCTAGCATTCCACTTCCATTGCCCGGGCTAGACGACGAGGACTTGGAGGTTTGTCTTTAGCAGCGGCTCATAAAGTCCAACAGCTGTCAAGAAAGATTACCTTCTGGACTTGGTAGCGCGCGGCGGCGGGGGCGGAGGCCTGATGGCCCTCTCCCCGCTATCGGCGGACAGAGACGCGGTCTCCCCTGAGCAGTCCGAGTCGGACGGAGCCCTGCGGAGCACAGCAGCCCTGCCTGTCGGCACGCGGCGGCGATCACCTGAGAGCACATTCAAATGTTGAAATAATGTAATGATCTTGTTCAACCGCCTCTATGGCTTGGAAGTCCGCCCACCGATGTCAGATCCAGAGGTCCCAGGTTCGATCCCGTGGGCAGTACAATATTGTGCTAGGTTGAGTTGGTGGTAGGACTTTGTTTAAGCCCGCCTGGCTAGCTACCACCATCTTACCTAATTCTGTCGCCATAACGACAATTCTTAAATCATTGTGTTCCGGCATTTAGAGGTAAGATAGCCAGTTCCACTGTTGGTTGAGGATTCCGGGTGAAGTGCGCTTCCACCTTCGGCCTTATCATAACATGAAAAATCAGGTGAGATGAAGGCCAGGCTTCTTCCCGTCGTATCTTAAAAGTCCTCAATTAAATATAAACACAGTTCTAAAATTGTGTCACTGTTAGCCATAGTAGGATTTCCGTCTATAGGCGACGGTAGTCGGTTGTTTGCAAGTTTGTAAGGTACCTAGTATAAAGAAAGAGCGGCTGTCTCTTTTTATACTATCTTACAAACATTTACCCGAGTACTAAGGACACAAACACTAGTATGACGCGTGCCAAGCGTGGTGGTGATTGGCAAATGCTATATATATATTGATATTATCAGAAGGCGAATGTTCTGCAATAACGATGATGTTTGATGTAGTTTAGTCAAAAAGACCTCGATTGACCGACAACACTGTTGCGTTCACGGGCAGTCGGTAGATGAAGGCGGCTCAAGCCCACAAAGCGAGAGGAACTTGTTTCATCGCCGTAGGACATCTTTGAACAATTAATAAATCAGTCAAACAAATAAAATGATGTTTACTGATAGAGACCTCTATTGACCTGATTGTGGAACTCCCCAATCCAACTGGCGACGGTCAGCAGTAGGAGCGTGACTTTCAAAAGAATCTTTTGCACCAGCAACAATATGCAACAACACATTTTACAACACCGCATTTTGTACTCTGTTAAAACGTTTATAATGATATTTCGTCGACACTGCACCACAGTCCGTTACCGCCCACCGGTGGGCTAGCTACAGCCTCAGAACACCAACACATCAATTATCCATTATTGAGGAGGGAATTGAAATTAGATTGGTCGAACTAATTGCCTATCAAAACGAATTATAATCATATAACAATTCGGTAAATATGAGCAAGAGTTTTTCACAAACATTTATTTAAGCATTCGTTTAGTTTGTTATGGACAAATCTTGCAAGATGAATTAGAACTACATCTTGCCATTGAACTGAAATTTTGCACACACCATTTGTTCTGATGAAAATACAATATGCGATACTCCATATTGCATTTCTTACAAAATGCCTGAAGGCATAAGATGGCGGATGATGTATTTTTTGTCGACCATGAAATCACATAAATACATTTAGTGCTGGATTTCCCAACTTAACTCAAAAATCTATTTCGCTTCGCTCACTCAATAAAGCAATCAATGAAAATTTGTTCTAAAAAATAATGTCATAATGTACCTACTGTACTAATGTACTGTAATTTATTTTATCTTAGTTTTGTTTTCACAATTTTTTATTAAAACACGCAAAAAATCATGTAACTATGATTCTTCCAGTATGTACTGAATCAAACCGTTAACTACCTTCAATCCAGTAGCTTGGTATACGAACAGTCGGTAAAACAATGAATATTCATATGCGGGACGTTATTGTTTGGCTCATTAATTCTCTTTCGAGTAATTTAATACACGTAGCACACAGCTCACAATTCTCAGCTGTATTAGTTGATATTTTTTTTTTGCAAAATTCCCTAGGTAAACTAAATCATCTACTTATTTTTCCTATTTCTTTTTCCGTCGTCTACTAACTTTCAGATCCGAATTTCTACATAAGTATAAGTGGAAACTTGTAATTGACCTTCAGCAGCATATCATGCATACTTTATGCATGATATCACCTAATTGTATAAGTCTAGCTGTTAGTTTTCTCAAAAATTGTAAAATAAAAGTTTTATAGGCTACGGTAACATTGGCCTACTACGCAAAAACGATTCTCCGAGCGCGTGTTAACAATACAGAAACGACACAAGTTCTTTCTTCAACGACGTTCGATTTTCGTAGTAGGGCCGCAACTTAGTTTACTCAAGGCTTTCAGATTTTCCCGTTTACATGTTCTGTAATACAATTGTTGATTCTTGCCAAATTTCATGACTCTAGGTCAACGGGAATATCTTTATAGGTTTTGATTCCCTTGTGAAAACGCCAAATATGCGACAAAAACGGTCATATCGTTTGATCGCGTTGACTTACAAGTTTGATTTACAGCGGAAAGAGACTGTAGACTTCGTTCCTGAGAAAAGGGGTATTGACAGAAAGACGGACAACGAAGTGATCCTATTGGATATCCTTTTCTTTTTGAGGTAAGGAAAGGGACTCTAAAAACAATACAACAACTGGCGATACACCACAAGAGAATGGAAAGTACCACGTTCTCATATTGTTCGGATACCAATACCACTTTGGGTTCCTGCGCCGCCCTAGGAGTAAGTTAATACGCTAAAGTAAGAAAGCGGAAGAGTAAAAGAGAGACCTAGAAACGGGAGACAGATATACCGAAGAAAGAAAAGAATAGCTTAACATTTGCGAAAATCCAACGCCAAGCGATGCGCGAAAGAGCCAGTGCCTTCTGGGATAACGGAAGTTGGCTTAACCATGGACCATCCTTGCCCAGACTATTCTAGAGGCCAACAGCTAACCCCCAACATAAAACAATAATTTTGCTGCATTAGTCGAACGCTATAAATGTCCAAAAAAAGTGATCAAGTTCAAATCCTTGGGCTACAAAACGAGCACTTTCATTCCACACATTAACAATTTAAATTGCCAAGAGCCAAAGTGTTATATCCAATAAATTACTGTGATTGCGGGCTTGTTATCAAGGTCGAAGCATATTGTCTCGAATCGATTGTAAATCGATAGTGATTTTAAATCGATTGTGTTCGATACACGATCGTATATCATGGGGTCGATGACTGTATTATTTTATACAATTCTTCTCATTTAATGAGTCAACAAAATTATAACATGACTCTACAGGGATCAATTCAAAAAAGTTCTGTATTATTTTATACAATTCTTCTCATTTATTGAGTCAACAAAATTATAACATGACTCTACAGGGATCAATCCAAAAAAGTTATGAGTCAACAAAATAATAGCATGACTTCACAGGAGTCAATCCACAAAAGTGATGGTATTCAAGTTGACATTTTACCGATGACATCATATCCGTAATCTAGTTCCCATATTACAAGCTATGCTTAGTTTGGGGCTAGATGGCGCTGTGTGAAATTAACATCCTGTAATATTTAATTTAATATCATGAATATAGATACTTGTTTTGTAAAACGAACTCCCTTAACCTTACCTGTTGCCTTATTGTGTAAGTCAACTGGTAATCAACATCGACTTCATTTATGTCATTTTTATATAGTACCCACTGTTCTACTTGATGTAGTTGAGCAAGGAAGAAGCGTTGAAACATCTACTGGGCTACAGCTGACACTTTCGTCTTTATTATTGGTAAATTCTGACTGTGTTTGACCACTAGTAATCAACTTGAAGTTCACTAGTCATGGATTTCAAGTCATGCAATTAGGCTTTCATTCGGACCAAGAGGTTCGAATCCATCTACATTATAAGAACAGCCAAGGTGTGGAACTCTTTGCCATCATTAGTCTTTCCTGCTACTATACTTAGGTCTTTTTAAAGCAATAAGGATTGTAGGTACAGGTGTCTCTTAGACATCGTGGTACATCGGCACTCGTCAGCCACATTGTCACATAACATCAGTTGAGATTGTAGTCAAACGATGGTCTATCAATCGTAGAAAAAAAAACTGCTTGAATTGTAAGAATACGCACGTTTACTATCCGCCCGCACCACATCGACGTTGTTATTCTTCGTCTGATTCATCTTCTTGCCGTCACTGGATTTGAATAGCAACCATCTTAATTCACCTGAAACAAGACATACATCTCCTAAATAATGGTCTTGTACCTTTATTATTGTTGATTAATCATAGTTTTCTGTGGTCAAGTGGTCCACCGACCGGAGTCAGATCCAGAGTTTCGATCCCCAAGGAGTACAATAATGCGATTGGTTTGGTTGGTATTAGTACTTTGTTTCAGTCCGCCTGGGTAGCTACCACCATCTTACCTAATTTTGTCGCTATAACAACCATTCTTAAAAATTGTTGTGTACCGGCATTCTGAGGTAAGATAGCCAGTTCCTCAGTTTGTTTAGGATTCCGGGTGAAGTGCGCTTCCACCTTCGGCCTTATCATAACATGAAAAATCTTATCATTGTAAAAAAAGACTACCCTGCAGGACACCATAGGCAAGTAGATAAAATAGAAATATTTACATGAATATACATGAATAATAATGTAAATGAATATCTAAAAATACAGATGAATGCAAATCACTGAGTGATTACATTTAACATCAGGTTCAAAGCAGTAACAAAGGTACCAAGTCACAAAGTAAACATCGAGTTCAAGTATCAAAGCTTTGGCCGAGTCAAAGAAACGATGTATACCAAGCATACCTAGCAAGACTTGTGTGAAGCTGATTGATAACTAAGTAACTGATCAACCAACAAACCCTTTTCTTTTTTTTTTTTCTCGAAGGGGAAATCTTTAACAAGATACCCCACCGCATTGAGGAAGCGATGAGGTTATGTGAGGTTTACGGGACTCCGACGACTCACTAAATATTGGTTTGATGTTTGTTCTGTGTTTGGGTGTTGTATCATATAGTACGTATGTATTTATTTATATTTTATAGTTTGGCCTAAAAAGACCAACTTTCTCACAGCTTTAAACTTAAAATTTAATAGTGTCTTGTTTTCAATTCTAAGAATTTTATCAAGTAGATATTTTTACAGGATAACGCCAACTAAACAACTAACAGCGGTCACTTCAAGGGTCTCATTATATACAATGATACAACCTATCCATCGGACATAGACAGCGGATATGTCTCGTTGCTTCTTAGAATGGACGGGGTTTAGTCATATTCATGCCAGATCAAAGAATATAGAATATACATTAATTTATTTTATTTACTCGGTCCCACTACCGAGTAAACAAATTACGTACCTCCCAATTTTACCAACGAAAAGGGGTTTTTATGTTTCATCCTTCAGCTCAATCAATCTTCAGATTGTCTGGAAGCGATCGCTATTCAGCGATAAGACCGCCTATTGTTTGCTGTTAACTTTAGTTTAAATTGATAATCGTCCTTTATTATTTTGTTGTATAATAAAGAAATTTCATTTCAACAGATCCACGATGAGTAGTCAGGTCAATCAAGAAGATTTGATTTTGAACCTGAATTTTATTTTAAGGTATCGTAACGATGATCTTAGCTGCTTTTCCAATCCTTGACGTTACTCGAAGTTTCCTTATGTTTGAAACGAGTAATGTTTATTTAACATTAGCTTTTGCCCGCGTTGTACCCGTATGAATAGAAGCCTTTATAATGTTATTTTTGGTCTACAACGTGCTTAATGTCAGTTCTATCGTTCCTCTGAGCGATAGAACAGTTTGAATGCTAGGCTAGGTAAGGTTAGTATGGATACCCAGAAAGTGGTTTTAGCGTATCCATCCTAACTTAACATTCTCAATAACGCAGTTTTTCTGAACACACTATTTCCACTGTTATAAAATAGTAACACAAACAGATTCGATCATAGCACAGTTGTACTAAGTTAAAACGAAGGCTCCGCACACGGTAAGGTTGAACAATACAACTCGACCTACTGGTTTATCAATATTGATAGTAGCTGATAGTGCATCGTATCTGCTTGCAGGTACATAGGTACCACGATGAATCAACATTAATAATAGCAAACGCCCGGGACTTCGTTCCCGCTGTATCCCGTGGAAATTTCCCAAAATCCTTTCTTATTGCACCCCTACACTCAGTCCGAATACTCAGTCGAATGCCTGCTGATAGATGGGCAAAGGCTGTCTGGCAATGGGTCTACAGATGGATAACGATGTCGAGGCAGGCCTAGATAACCGACCTCGTCACGCCAACGTTTCCTAGGGTCGAAAGCGATGTAGGGAAACGTCTTGGGAGGATATGGGAAGACCTTTGCCCTGCCGTGGGACAGACCAGGTAAAAAAAATAAAAAAAAATGCACCCCCACAGGAAGGAAGCTAATACAAAAATCCAGTATGAATATTGTATTGGTAGGTTTTTTTTTTGCAGTACCGAAATCCTTTTTTTTTTAAATAGCCTATATTACTGCTACATCAGATATCTGGCGCTGAAAGTTCCGTCATAATCAGTCCATCCGTTTCGGAGATTAGCCGGAACAAGACATTTTTTTTTTAGTTATAAAGTACCTAATATGTATACGCATATTAGTCTTATATGCGTATACAATACAAACATACACTTCAATTATTTTTATTGACCTTCATCTCACCTGGTGTAAAGTATGTAGATACTTATGGTGTTCATTTATTTGTACATATAGATATAGATCATTTCATTGGGATAAGGCGTTTAACGAGACGCTCTCGAGTAAAAGTGAAATGCATATACCTATATAAAAAATCGACAACAATACAAACAAACATTTTTTTAATATACGACTGGGAAGCACTTGGAACTCATCTCACCTGGTGACAAGTACCTATATAGATATGGTGTGATGAGCCCCCTAAAACCCTGCAGAGAACCCTAGGTAGAAAAAAAAACAAATTCGTCATGCTTACCTCCCAGACTTAACTCGTTGTCTGTCAGAGAGCTACACACACTGTTTACCAGCACTCAACGAGTTGAACGGGTAACCAGAATCCTTTTTAAGACTGATAGAATGTTCATTATCCACGATCGATGAAATAACTATGTATAATTGACCAAGAACAGATAATTCCAGGTCATACCGATTCGCTATGCGGTTTTCCTCAACTGACTAATACAATTCGAATATCCATAAAAGACCATCCACGCTGTAAGTTGAGTAGTGCCAAAGGCCTTCCTGCCGAAGTCCAGCGCCGCACCGACGAAACACGGTGCTACATACCTTTATTTAATCGGCATATTATTACCTTCCATTTGATAGGTGATAAAACTGTTTAATTTAATTGTACTACGGAGAGCTGCTTCGCATTAATCTCTCTCTCTATCATATCTTATTTTCAAGTTATGATAAGGCCGAAGGTGGAATCGCACTTCTCCCGGAATCCTCAATAGACTGAGGAACTAGCTATCTTACCTTATATGCCAGAACACAACAATTGTTGAACTGTTGTTATGGCGACAGAATTAGACAAGATGGTAGTAGCTAGCCAGGCGGACTAAAACAAAGTCCTACACCAACCAAACCAAGCACAATATTGTACTCCCCTGATGATCGAACCAGGACCTCTGGATCTGACATCCGGTGGACGAACCACTAGACCACAGAGGCGGTTAAACGTATCCGGCGGTTAATTATATCCTCTTAATATTTTTTTTCAAACCCCATACTTAAATTTATATAGCCTATGTTAAAATCCATCAAGCCATCTTTTGCTGCAGATCATTGTATAGTATTACAATGTAAGAGACATACATGCATACATACATTACATACTCTCGAAAAACATAACCCTCCTTTGAGGTAGTCGGCTAGGCTAGTAAAGAAGGAAAACTCGATATCCTTGAACATGAAGTACGAATTTCGAAACATGTGAGCACAGACAGATCATGGTCGTTAGGCTGTTTTATCCATAATTGGTCGATAAAATAGTAACTTATAAGGAAGTAGCATTGTTAATTATTCAACACTGCCTCTCTGGCGTAGAGGTTCGCCCACTGATGTCAGATCCAGAGGTCCCGGGTTTGATTCCCAAGGGAGCACTTTGTTTACAACACAAAGGCATAAGACAGTAGCCTTTAAAGGGAGTTTCCGTTATGCTGCAACGAAATGTTGGAACAATATTCTTCCGCCGATAAGGAACCTTCAAAATCTATATACTTTTAAATTAAGACTAAAAAGATACCTATTAGGCTGGCAAAAGGAGCAAGAACTTCTAATTCACGACACTAGTGCTATTTAAAATGAACTCATGCCGTATATCTGTATAATGTAAATAATATAACTTATAATAACTTTCATGATGTACCTATTTTATTTGTAATATATTAGCTAATTTTATTTTATGTTTGTAAATATCTCTGTTTCCTCGCTGTGTGTAACATACCTATCGTATTTTGTTTTGTTTTGTTAGTATACGTAGCCTACTGTCCAAATGTTTGTCTACACTTGGTGATCACGTCAAATCGACCTCTTGTTGTTTGTACCGGTTTCCAAAGGTCTCAACGGAAGATCAGCGCAGGTTCCCCGAACCTGCATTAACGCTGAGTTGAGACCTTTTTGCAATTCTATGCGTGCTAACTATTTAATTTACATTTTTTTTTATTCTTTGTCTCTATTTATTATTATTTTTATGTTGATTTTTGTGTAAGAGTTAAAATGTCTTTTTTTTTTATTATAAGACGGGAAGGTGCTTGACATTCATCTCACCTGATTTTCAAGTTATGATAAGGCCGAAGGTGAAAGCGCACTTCACCAAACTGAGGAACTGGCTATCTTGGCTCGGAAGCGGATAAGTGCGCTTCCACCTTATAATAAATTGAAACCAGGTGAGATGAAGGCAAAGTCAATCTTAATATTGAAATAAATTATCGTCGTGAAGCTGTCTGACTGATCAACGCAAAACCCGAGACTTATTTTTTATGGTATTATGGGAAATTCCCACAGGATGGCGGGAATGAAATCCCAAACGTTTACCTTTGAAAAGCCACATAATGGAGCTGATAGGGATAACCTTGGCAGGGAATGTACGAATGGTAGTTTTTCGTGAAGATTCGAGGTTCTGGCCAAACCAAAAGCCATTAAAAATTGGCTGCACAACGTGACCCCACTAACCCTGACCTAGTTACGGCTCCAATTGTCGATTGTATATACCTAGTTTCTTATGCGGTAAAATGGAAATTCTGGCTCCTTTCTTGGCACATAGTTTATGCTGCGTTTCTGACGGACAAGTTGTAGTTTTGATTCAAATATTGATTGAAAGCTGCTGAATCACTTCTATAACATGCCACAGCTCAGCTGGTAGTAGCTCTGCCTTCTGCGCTGTAGGTCGTGGGTTCGATTACCACGCAGGACAAACATTTGTGTGAAGAATATAGGTTTTTTTTTTATTGTACGCCGGGGAATAGAGATAAGGATTTTTCTGTGTATGGGTGTTTTATCATGCTGGTAAGAAGTAAGCAGAGCTACTAAAAAATTAGCTATGAGGCTTGTTATATTTTACCATAAGTACCTACCTATTTTTATGTTTGTTTGATGAATAGGTACTACGGTATTAATGTGAAAATAATAGATGTCCTGTCCTGTGACTGACATACTCTTATTGGTACTCGAAATCGAATAGACCACTACGCCATTTTGCAATACGCACCATGATGATTTTTCAGGATGGAACAGCGTATTTCTTTAAAAGGGATAGACTTGCGTTTAACTGCCTTCTCACGTGTTAAGCAATGATGTGCAGCCTACGATGGAGTACGCTTGCCTAGAAAATAAAAAAGAAGAAACCTATTCACGATGAAGTGAAGTCTTCAACTTCTGTATTGTGTTCCGGAAACACAAAGGCAAAGCGTTCCATTCGTTGGCGGTGCGCATCGTAAATGAGGAAGAAAACAGCTTAGTGCGCGAGGAAGCACCATAAACCGGTGGCGCATCGTCTGGTTGTCCGCGAGAAGAATGGGGATGGCGGAATCAGATTGTGTAGTTCCGCTGCACACTCTCCGAAGTGTATCCGATAGAAAACTGATATGTTTGCGACCTTGCGCCGATGAGCGAGGCTTTGAAGACTGGCGTTGACGATCTCGTCATCGCAAATTATTCTCTTATCTCTCCTCTCAATTGTTTCCAGAGCCTCAAGCTGGTACTGCGCGGATCCATCCGAGGTGAGAACAGTATTCCATACGAGAGCGGACTTGTGCTTGGTATAGGTTGAGCAGCTGTCCCGGCGTGAAATACCGTCTCACCTTTGCCATTATACCCAGTTTCTTAGCAGCTGCATGGGCTTTTGACTCGTTATAGAATCCGAAATTGAGAGTTGGGGTCTTATTCAGAGGTAAGATAGCCAGTTCCTCAGACAGTTGCGGTTTCGGGTGAAGTGCGCTTCCTTCGGCCTTATCATAACATGAAACCAGTTGAAATGAAGGCCAAGCGCTTCCCCGTCAACCTCTAAAATCATTACGTTCTCGTCTTTTGGGATGCCAAAGCTGGTAGTAGGCCTCTCCCCACTGAGGCCAAGCCCCTCAATCTTGTGGCAGTCTTACTTATCTACCTGCTTATAATTGTATCTACAGTTTGTTATGTCGTGAAAGTAAGCATTCATTTTGAAAATTCAACCCCTGATATGGTGAAATTATAGTAAAGAGTTTGAAGGTCAAGTAAATACATCAGTTTTAAGGTTAGAAACATGAATTACCGCCTCCGTGGTTTAGTTTTTCGTATTAACTTGTAACCAGGGAGATGAAGGCCAAGCGCTTCAACATCAGCTAAAATTAAAAAAAAATATACACTATCTCCAATTAACACACAAGACATTTCACTTGCAGAACGTCCGCGACCTATTGATGGTTCCCTTGGAGAACCGAAACAAAGTGGGCGCCTTCATCATATCGAATAACAGCCCATTAGTGTCCACTGCTGGACAGAGCCTCCAACAAAGCTGGAGGGTTTTGGCCATAATCACCACGCTTGGCATGCTGGATTGGTGATCGCAGTAAAGGTGTAGATAATACACAGAAGGAAGCTGCTGCCCTTCTGGTAAGATCCCTCAGTCGGCTTTTACTACATCCATGCGCTGAGTTGAATGGGGAACGGCAAAATGTATATACATAAAAAACAGTAACTGTCTTATAATGTAATACCTACCTACATTTTTAAACTGTGAAAAAATGGCAAACTATTAGGTATGAATATGGGTTTATCACCTCACTGAATCTTGTCTGCTCATGCATGTAATCAAGCACGAAATCCCTAGATACACTAGACTATGCAATCAAATATTCCTGAACTGATTACGATAAGGAAATCAACTCATAAATGAGTCAATATAGAATCTACGTCACGTAACACTAAATAGTGTGTACTGTTTACAGTATTATATGTATATAAGTATATTGACAAAGGTTTACGTAAAATTGTTGACATACCGGATGTTTTGTTACGAATTTAAGCGAGTAGCCCATCTGCTGATCATAAATAATATATATTATATTACAGGACATTAATTTCACACAACGCCACCTAGACCCAAACTAAGCCTAACTTGTAATATGGGAACTAGATTACGGATATAATACTTTAAATACTTATCATTTTGTAAATACATACCTACTTATCATACAATACAACACCCAAACACAGAACAAACATCTATATTCATCACACAAATGTTTGTCCTGGGTAGGAATCGAACCCACAACCGACAGCACAGAAGGCAGATTTACTACCAACTGAGCTATGAGGCTTGTTAAATAATAAAATAATAATAAACATAACTGGACATTGTCGATAGCCAGCGTTTGACCACAAGCTCACTTGAAATACAAGTGGCGATGTGGCATAAGATGGAGCACGCTAAAAATAAATAAAAAAAGGGAAAATTCACTCTGGACTTCAAGACTCCAAGAATGTACTGGTGCGGAAAAACAGACGAAGGCAAGGAGTTCCATTCCTTACCAGTATTCATGATAAAGGTAGAAGCGAAGCGGTGAAAACGGTACAATGGAACTTTTAGAAGGTACGGATTGTAGCCTGCCGTATGTCTGCTAGTCCGGTGGTGGAAAAGGGATGTAGGAATTAGCTCAAAGATATCGTGCGCACACTCGCCAAAGTATGTTCTATACTCTGCAAATTGGTCTGAAATATTGTATAGTTCTGGAATTCTTCATTCAGTAAGGTAATACACAAGCTTCATAGCTAAGTTGGTAGTAACTCTGCCTTCTGCGCTGTAGGTTGTGCCCAGGACAAACAATTGTGTGATTAATATAAATATTTGTTCTGTGTTTGGGTGTTGTATCATATAGTACGTATGTATTTTAAAAAAGTATGTAAGTATTCTATCCGTAATCTAGTTCCCATATTCTGAAGAAATCTGCATTCAAGAAAATCTATTTCTTTTTCTAATCACCTACATCTCATACATTTCTAAATGATATTAAGTTGGTTATAATTCATGGATTTGTCATTTCTAGATTCTCCCGTTTTGCACAATGGAGTCGCCAAGCAATACAAACCCTAAAAAAACTCAACCTGTATAACAGCTGTACCAAACCCCCACCTCACACTAGTCCAGCAAGTAACAATGATGTGTCAAAGTCAAAATTTATTTATTTTGGGTGTTGTATCATATAGTAAGTATGTATTTAAAAAAAGTATTTAAGTATTCTATCCGTAATCGAGTTCCCATATTACAAGCTATGCTTAGTTTGGGGCTAGATGGCGCTGTGTAAAAATTAATGTCCTATAATATTTATTTAATGTCCTATAATATTTATTCGTTAATCTTTTTAGGATCATTTTGAAACGTCAAATCTACCGCCTGTTCGGAATCGCGACCAGCGGGCCTAGCACGGGGATTTCATCTCTACTCTACCCTAGAATAGAGAAGTCAGTTTCTTGTCTTCGTAATCTTTCTTTTGCCCGAACACGCCGTTTCTCAAAGCAAACCCTAGAAAGCAGTTTCTTAGTAGACAAGCTCTTTCTATAGCAACGGAAACGAAACCACAGATCAAATATAAAATGTTGTAAGAAGTTCGTTCGTTGCGTTTCATTACCCACAAAATGTCAACACGAAACAAGAAATACAGCTTATACGTAAAACGAAACGTTTTACATTTTTTCCATTGCTCCACAGTCTTGTGGGGCCCTAACTCCTTGAGTGCGCCTTGAAGACGCACCCATTCTTCGTTGTGGGCCCGACGTCCCAGGGGCCCGGTATATTCTCCCAAGGCGAACATATTATGTGTGGACATGTAGTCCACTAATGTATTTACTAATATTATGTTCCATAACCATTTCAAGGCTTCGAAACTATTTCATCCATCCATACTATCCTTATTTGATATCTATCTCATAATGGGAAAGACACCTATGTCTTACTAGCTTCATTGAAATTTTCAGACTTGGAGGGACCTTAAAAAGAAAGCCCGGATCGATGGTGCTCGGCACAATCTTATCAAACACAAATTTGTTACAAAAAAGTTGCGCCTAAACTCGGCCTCCGGCAAATCGAGAGCTACTGTGAGGTCTCGAACTGCGATTATTTCACGTCTTCGGTCGTTTTTCTCCTCGTACTGGCTCAGAAGCCAATTCCTTCCACCGTTCATAGTAACCGTAAAAAATATTCACTAAATTATGCGAGAGAAACGCTTCTCTAGGTCTCGAGAGGTGTAGACAATTTTAGAAGAAATGTTTCTATTCTCAAACGTCAAAAGTAGAGTAAATTGAATGGCATGCTCGCAGTGGTAGACTCATGTCTAGAGTAGACTAGAAAACATTTCTATCCGTTCATTCTTTCGAACGCCATGTTCCCGATCGAAGAAAACTGTCTACTCTCTACACCTAAATGTCATTTTTATGTCATTTTTAATCTATTCTACCCTAGACAAGAAACCCCATGCTAGGCCCGCAGCACACAAGGAGAAAGGCAAGAAACTCGTGCTGGTAAATTTTTTGATGATCCATTCAACATTTAGATATACAGTTTTAAATTATATTCTAAGTAGATACATCATAAACCTAAATGCTTAATACCATCTTAAAACATTTGTTGTGTCCTCGAGCATCAGACGAGTGCCTAGTGCTGGATATTCTGTAGCAAGGTGAGGCAAGCACGTGACGTCATTATTAGATCATTGAGCGCCTTTAGTTTTAACTGCGACACAGTGCGAGCAATGTAGTGTGACAACTTCATAGTTCCTAATAACGTATGAAGTCAAAATGTGTTTTTTTTTTTGTTGTACGACGGGGTTTTGCTTTGCCTTCATCGCACCCGATTTTCAAGACATGATAAGGCCGAAATGGAAGGGCACTTTACCCGGAATCCTCAACAAACTGACGAACTGGCTATCTTACCTCTAAATGCCGGGACACAACAATTTATGAATTGTTGTTATGGAGCAGAGCCCCTTTTCAAGGGGCTAGTCCCGGAAAGGACTACCACCATTCATATTTCAGCCACCAAGCAGCATTGCTGTATTTCAGTTTCGGTTGCCGGTGAAATTACAGGCACGCGAAACTTAACACCTTAATGTCTCAAGATGACGGGCGCAATGCAGTGCCGCGTAGGCCATGTTCTTTATGGATGTGACCTACGCAGTAAGGCTTTGTTATAGGCAATAGATGCACTCAACATCAGCGGAGCGAGTATGGTTCTTACCGATCGCCTAATTTGACATTTAGAATCGTTTAAATTCGATAAAATTGGTTTTGTCGACCATCGCAAGTATGTAAGTAACCTTACCGATCGGTAGATAAAATCGGTATACATTCGTTAAATTATATCGAGTTTATCGATAACCCATAGCATAGTAGGTACTTTTGTTTCGTTTGAGATTGTATATTTTGTCTATATACACGATTGTTTTATCTACTTTGAAGAAGGTCTCGGTAACAGTTTTTATTATTCGATAAACTTAGAGCACTTTGACGATCGCAAGTGTGTCGATATGAGTTACCGACTGGACTTCCATACTCGCGAGGTACTATACGATTCAGTTCATTTTAACGAACGAACGAAATTCGCTATTATGCGATCGGTACGATCCGTACTTGGACCACACTTTTGTTTTTTTGGTTTGTATAAAAAAGTAGGTATAAGGTATAATATGTATGTAGCAGGTAAAGGTGTTAAACGCTTGAGACCTGGTTCCCGTCATCCCATGGGAATTTATTAAAACCTGTTATAGTACACTTCATGAGGCAGCCACCCTGGATATGTTAAGTCTCTAGAACCTCTGGTTGTGCCTGTGCGTTTGACAGTCAGCCTCCCGACGATTTAATTTAGAAATGTGAAATGAGTTGGCTCTTGATCTGGAAACCACCACGAGCAAGGATGAGATCTACAATAGTGTTGTTGCGATAGCGATAGTCTATCGATAGTATCAACAACCGTCCTATCGAAACTATCGACCCTTCACAATACCATCGATACTATCGATAGATAATAATAAGTAATGCTGTTGCTAAAGATCAATACTATCGATATTATCGATACCATCAGTTGAATATATTATTACCGACCAGGTGTCCTTTTATTCCCAGTCGAAAGTATCGAAAATCCGTCGATAGTTACGCGTCGACAGATCATAGATAGTATCGACTTTTTGAAGCGATACTGTCGATAGTATCGGATCTCGACAGAATCGACAAAGTCCAATAATATCGCCTAATTTTCACCATAGTATCGAAAGTATTACAGCATTTCGATATGACTTTCGCACTATCGACTGTTTTTCAAAGTCTACTATCGATAGCGAAACTATCGATATTGCAACAACAATAATCTACAAATGGGCAAGAGAATAAAAAAGAGGCAAGCTTACCCAGAAGGTGGTATCGCTTTGCGATGACAAAAAAAATAGAAATGGAATATTAGACAGAAATCAATATGTTAAACCACAATTAACTATCCTTAACTATACTCATTTGCCCCACCGTAAACACCAAACCAGCTAAACAAACCATCAGTTTGTATGTAGGTTAAGTATATTTACTAAATACTTGCCCTCACTTTTTTTTAAGCATAGTGTTTGAACACCAGCTCAGTTGAAAAAACTAGTAAAGATGTAGCTTTGGAGCATGCTTAGTCTAAAAGGAATGAATGAATGAAAATACTAAAAATTTAAGGGACCTCGGTTTTCACTATACCTATTATCTCTAGTGTTCTAAGATGTGTTTTTTTTTTGTATGATGGGGACGCAATTGGCCTTCAACTCATCCGGTTTCAAGTTATGATAAGGCTGAAAGTGGAACCGCACTTCAACCGGAATTCTCAATAGTCTGAGAAATTGGTTATATTACCTCTAAATGATAGAACACAGCAATTAAGAATTGTTATGTCAACAGACCTAGGTATCAACCAAACTAGCACAACGTTGTACTCCCCGGGGGAGTGAACCTGGGACCTCTGAATTTGACACCGGTGGGCAAACCATGAGATCACAGATGCCACTAAAGTTTAATAATATTATATTAGTTTTAGTTTGTAAATCTCTGTTTTGGAATTAAAGTTTATTGTAAATGTCACTATTTAGCTAACTGAATACCGTACACTATGTGGTTAACTACTTATGATGTAGATATGATATGACTAACTTTGCAAGGTGTTTACTAAACAATTTGCATATCAAAACTATTCTTGTTTACAGATCATCATACCTACTTCATTTTAGGATGGTTTTTATCCTAATTTCATAAATTGGCTCAGGGTATGAGCTGCTTAACTGATCTGTAGAATAGATTGAAATCTCAGGCGAATACTGAAATAAACTTTTCAATTGTAGAGATAAACATCTAGTTCTAATTCCAAACTCTATAAAAGCTATTTGACCCGGCTTCTCTTGTGGCGGCGCAGTGCACAACCATGTGCTTCACCATTTCATCTTGAAAAAGCAACGGAGACGATTTTTGGTGTAATTTTTCATCCTGTTTTTCTGGACTGTTGACTGCACAGTCTGATGTCATCAGGACATCCTGCACCCTACTTTTGCTTAAACATCAGCTTTGTTGTTGACTTAGGTATCTACACTGTGGCTTTTGGTTCACGCTATTAGACTATGTGTGCATCAGTCAGTGTGCTGTGCTGCACTGTCAGTTATGAACACTAGTTGTAACTGCGTGCCTGTTGCCATCGAGACCATAGTCTCCTTAGCTGCCAAATGCAGTCCTAAATTTTCGGCTTGAAACACCGTTGCTAAATTGTTTAGTTGTTGTGCTCATGATAGGTTTGATTCCTGACAATGAAACAACATTGGGCACCAGTTTTAGTTTTTGACCCATTGTAAATGTGAAATGTGTCTTCCATCTATGGTTCTTCTGGTTGGCTACATTATACTTTTTACTGCTGAAAAAAGGTTGTACCTAGCTATTCTGCCAGTGCCATTGAATTCTTTTGGGATGTCACTAATTGCTAGGTGAGTATATTATAGTGGTTTGTTTTGTGATGCTGCCTTTCCACTGTTTTGTTGACTTTATTCTGAGGGCCGCCACCAAAGTTTCTTGTTGTAGGTCCAGCGGCTGTAACCTTGGTATTATATCTAGCGCTGCTGACAGGATGGATTTCCTGCATCAGCAGATCATTGATCTTGCTAGTCTTTGTTTGTAGTGTAGCCTGTTTTGGCTACAATTCAAAATTGTTGTGTTCCCACATGAAGTAAGATAGCCAGTTCCTTAGTCTGTTGAGGATTCAAGGCTCACCTTTGATTCACTTTTGGCCTTATTAATTGCCAATATGTTAATTTTTTATTCACTAAAAACCCATTTTTAAAAGCTTCAAGTTTCTACCAATCATAGTTTACAATATTTGTCATATCAATAGAACATCATTCAATATTAAGCTAGGTATTCGTTCTTAGTGAAATGCCCTTCAAAACCTTTCAGATATTAAATACTTGAGCTCAAAATTACTGGAAAATCAACAGAAATTTTAATTGAGCCAGCACAATATACCTACACACCAGTAGGTATTTTATTTAGATTTGTATCAACTTCCTGGCAATAAAACTGTATAATAAACCCACTAAGTGTGGCCAGTAACAGTTGTTCATATCAAATCAAGAAATTGATCAATGCCAAGATGAGTGGAAGAATAAATAGACTATGGCTTCTGACGGTTATTTACTACTGCCATAGTACCTACCTATGTACCGACAGATAAACGACCTTGATCAAAATAAAAACCAGATTTTAATGATAGCGTGACAACACTGGCTAAAATAAACATACACACTGAAGACTAGACGGGGCGACATAATTAAAAGGGGTGTCTCTAGGCTTCCAGGATTGTATAAAATTACGTTGATCTTGATCAGCTTCAGCCTACCACTGTTTCATAGCAAAATAAGCAGTTTACTTACGTAATTCGTTCCAAATAACAACACAAACATTACAGAAAGAATTGATTTTGTTACACGCACGACCACAATTTTCACAACTGACTTTACACTACAAATTTTCCTCTACAATTAATTTAATAGCACAGAGCGATATAGACCACTAGCTAGATGTGATATTTAGAGTTCATTTTATTTTATTAGTAAAAGCGGAAAAATAGAAGGAAAGCCGCGGGAATAGAACACCATTTTGAAAGATAGAAGAAAATATCACTAAGGAAAGGATTTTCCTCCTTCCTTCCCACTTCCCAAGTAAGTCACTTGTCGTCAAGTCAATATCTGACAAGACAGACAACTGACATTTTGACAAGGTATTCTTTGTACTGATCAATCAATCAATCGGGTCGTCTGCAGCTTTTCCTTGTTTAGCTGCGGGTAATGGCCTCTAGCTGGCGCTATCTACCCTAGCATCAACTCTCGTGGCTACAACCACGAGGTCGCGGGGCTTTGCTTCGGTGGCTTCCTATGGAGGTGGTCCATCCATAGCATTAAGCGACTTCATTGAGGGGGGATCCTTCCTGGTTGCATCCTATCCTATAGACTTAGATGTGCCCAGTATTTCGCGAGGCAGGGGTCGCCAGGATCCCCGATAGTCCGGTGGTCGCGTGTGTAGTGGAGCGAGACAATTGAGATGGGTGTGGTGGCAGTTGTTGGCGCGGTCATATATTCAACGCGCCAACAATACCCCAAAGTCCTCAATGTTTGGGATCTGCACATCGCGGGCGATGACATCGTTCCTGACATAACGCCCGCATCTGTGCACTAACGTAGGGAGATATTTTGCTGTGCTTGGAGCTTCTTCCGGTTCGTATACGAACACAACGCGTACCAGGAAGTGTAACGGCGACGGATTTATGTCTTATAGACTTCAATCTTTGTTTTTAATGGCAGTCTCGAAGTTAAGACTGACCGGAGCATTGCACGGGCGGCCCGCGTCTGTGAAATTGCGTGCTCCCCCTGAGAAGTCATGCTCAACGACCGGTCTATATGGACTCCAAGATAGCGGACGGAGGTCTCCCACTTCACTTCCTGGTTTTGAAGTTTGAGCGGTGGTGGCAGTACAGTGCGTTTACGGGTAACTAGTAATGCAGTCGTTTTCCCGACGTTTACAGCCATGCGCCACTTGTTCAAAATTTGAACTGACTGAACTGACAGCTTGCGTCATTGTGACAAACATTATGACTTGACAATGACAGCTTCGTTTACAAATTTAATTACCTACTATTATGAACGTATAGGTTCATGCCTGCTACATTCTCGAATTATGTTGTGTTAGGTGTTACCTGTTCGAATTGTATTCTGTGTTAGAAAAACGGGAGTAGGTAGTACGTCGTCGCAGTGACGAGATCTTGCGAGTAAATAGTATTCTATAGATCTGTATCAGAATAATTAACAACTTGGATGGGGTGAAAAGTTGTTGACCACACTTTAAAAAAGATAAAATTTTAACCCTGATCTGCATATATATATTTTTTTTAATTTTCTAATATTGTAAAAAATAACATGAACCTTTTCCCGCAATAGACACGACCTTAAAACCTTAGGCCACGAACCAGACTAGCTCAACCTTACTCCACATTACAAATAATACATTCCGGACCATACGCAATGTGAGTAAAAATATATAATAAAATCTTTAGCAACATAAAAGATGAGCAAACGCCCCAAAAATTTAAAAAGTGTTTAAAATCCTAATTTATAGAAAAATGCTTTTACTCTTTGCATGAGTATATAATTGACTATATAATTAGCATGTAAGAAAAGTACAGGTATACTATACTTACTGAATAAGAATTCTTATTAGTTTATTATTGTAAGATTTGAATTAATTTTTTATTATAGTTTTATTTAGCTATATAAGTTTAATGCGCCTCCTAGAGCTGCTATTGCTGAGCCCTAACAGGGTTTATGTTTGAAACTTTTATTCACACAGCACCTGTATACCTAATAACAACATAAGTGCAATAAATTCGCGTCTTAATGACATTATTCGTCGAGCTTTTACCAGTGTCAATGTGCCAGCCGTTCTTGAACCGAATGGTCTGTTACGTGATGATGGTAAGCGGCCCGACGGTATGACTCTTGTCCCTTCGGAAATGGGTAGGCCTTTGGTGTGGGACGCTACCTGCGTCGACACCCTAGCGCCATCTTATCTGCCTGGGACATCAGTTAGGGCTGGTGCGGCGGCTGATTCGGCCGAGGATCACAAAAGGCGCAAATATAGTGGTCTCGACAGAGCTTACCTAATTGAGCCTTTAGGGGTGGAGACCTTGGGTCCGTGGGGAGCCGGTGCCATCCGGGTTTTCAAAAATGAGGTGACACGTGACCCAAGGGCTGGCTCTTATTTAGGCCAGCGAATTAGTATAGCTATTCAGCGTGGCAATGCAGCTAGTGTCTTGGGCACGCTTCCGTCTGGTACTGGTCTGGAACAGTTGAGTTACCTATAGGCCGTTTGTAACGGTCCTTAGGTAATCTGACTGATTCCTTTGTACATAGTTAGTTTAATTGTACTTTTTATTGAATAAATTAGTGCAATAAATAATTTGAATTTATGGACGAGACGTAGGACCTAGTGACTTTTTCTTACCTACCCTTGCTATGATTTTAGATATATCAGCCGCCAAGCAGTATTGAGGCGTTCCGGTTTGAAGGGTATGTTGGCGGTGAAATTAAAGGCGCAATGCAGTGCCATTTTCTTTGTGGATGTGACCTACGCAGTAAGACTTTGTTATAGGCAATACAAAAATAAAATAGGCAAGAGAAAATAAAATAGCGCTTGACTGCTTGGGTATTCTGTTCAGTTTGTACTAAAAAAAAAAATTTACGTTCAGCAACTGTCCACGGTTTGCAAGGACAGGATTTTGTATTAAATTGATTATTGTTCTTGATGTTTTTGGTGTACAATAAAGAATGTTTATTCATTCATTCATTTATAGATAAATAATAAAATAAGCGACACATCTATAACACGGGGTTATAATATGTATTATTAGTATCTATGTGTACCTATGTTAGATAGCAAGTAGGTAGGCAGGTTCATATAGCTTGTACTTAGGTAGTGGCCAATTGCACTTTATCGGTACCACGAGCGTTGAAGTTATACTTAATTTACTGATAACTGTAAAATGCGTAGTAATCTCGAGGACATCATTGTAAGTACCAAAATTAAAAACGGATTTCTATCTTACTTAAGAGCAAGACTAGACTGAATAAAACAATTTAGTACCTTCAGATAAATTATTTGTTTATTTTTTTACACATTTTGATGATTTAACGCTTGTAGTGTACCCTACTGTTGTATGTTGTAATAACCTTAGGTATGAAGGTACAGGAGCTTTCAACCGAGGTAAATAAAAAAAAAACGTTACTCGGTAACTTACCATCAACCTAAGTAATTGTCTACTAACAGGCTAGTAATACCTATGTGTAAACTTCAGTCTCATTCCCTTCATTTATATTTGAAATTATTCTCCAATATGCAAAATCTTCACTTAACCCTTTCCCGCCCAAATAATACGGATAACCTTTCCCTGTCGATAGGTAAAATATACCCCTCTTACTTCTATCTATATTTAGCCCCATTTTGTTCACAACTTGGGGTACATTTCTATAGCAATTCGCGTCTCTGGCTTGTTGTAAATTGTCACATTTTATAGCTAGGAACTTTTTGGTGTGTTTCAACGCCGCCAACCACAAAGCCAAGACACGAAAGTGACTGCAAGTTGACGTGCAGGGGTATATAGCCAGCTCCGAAGGCTGGTATTCCCCCCCGTTGACGTAGATATCCACGTGCCCCATGGGGGTCGCCATGCCGAAGCCGTCTATATTCGTATGAATAACTTGCACGAAGTCAGCGTTCGACGCATCGAGTCTATCCTGCGGGCCTAGAGTCCTAAAGCACGGGCCTGAAGGCTCCAAGGAAACAATGGTAGAAATATTCCGTCCAGTCATTTGCTGGTAGTGTTTCGCGATGAAGCTGACCGTGTGGCCTCCGAGACTGAAGCCGACGAGCTCAAGGAGTTGAGGGTCCAGCCCGGATTCTGTGAGCCGGACCAGCATCTCCGCAACATGCTTGCCGACTGGCCGCATCATTCGACTGGCCCTGGAAAATACAGGCACAAAAATATTTATTTATTTTCTAGGATAATTCAGGATTTTCATCAGCACATACAACATAAATGAAACATTAGGCCAAAGAGGTTTTCACGTATAGGAAGCATATATATATAATATATATATATAGATTTTATAAAACAATGTGAACAAATCAGTATACGTACAATGAAAGAAGAGTAGATACTTAATAGTTAAAGAAAAAAAAAATACATACATCGCATAAGCATTCATCATGTGCCTTCTAATTCTTGTAATTATATTTTGTAAACATAAATATGATTTAAACATGTCATTGGAAAACATATATGTACAGAGGCGAGCTTAACCCTTAAAGATTTTTCTACCAGCAAACCTTTGAGAGAGAGAGTGCCACTAAAGAGACTACTAAAATAAAAAAAAATACAGTTTAAAGTCTGTTTTAAAATTATAAGCAATAACTTATTAGTGTTTGTTATTATAAAAATATTTAGTACTAGGTATACCTACCATACAAAATAAATAAAGAAAAATAAGTTGGAGGAAAAGAAGCCTGATAATATTATTAAGTTCCTACGATTCATGCGTTACTTTGGGGTAGTTCGGATGATCATCATCACATCACGTCCTGTCTCAACCTACTGCTGGACAGGTCTTCCTTTACATTTTACCTTTTACCTGCACAGTTTACTGTCTGACCCATCTTGCTGGTTCATTTACTTCTTTTGTATTTTAAGCCAAAGAAAGTAAAAGATGTGTGGGAAGGCTTTAGATTGAGGCGTCACTTTAGGCCAGCGAATTAGCATAGACCACCGGTGGGGTCAACGAGCCCTTCAGTGGAGACCACGTGACCAAGCGTAGTGTAGGACGTCCTCCGCTAGATGGAGCGACGACCTCCGTACAGTGACGGGCAGAGAGTGGATGAGAAAGGCCGAAGATCAGGCTCAGTGGCGCACCTAGAGACCTACGTCCAGCAGTGGACTGCGATACGTTGATCTAGGTACTTACAAATAGTAATGCACAGTGTTGAACCTCTGATTATCCACTAATATGACGTTGTAACCCTTCGCTTCGTACTCGTTGGCCATCATAGCTGCGATGGGAAAGTATGGCCCGTCCAGGTACCCCAGTGCTAGAAGCAGGGTTTTTCTGAAAAAGAGATGAACTGTTGATTTTTTATTGGTGACTAGCACCAAAAATATATATTACAATTCTGTTGATCTGATGAAAAAATAAAAATTGGTTCAGCCACTTCCCCTATGGGCTCCGAATGTCCTGAGTGTGTGCATGTATACATATATCTAGCCAATATGTAGATACATATACCATTCGACTTTTATTTATAAGCAGATTAGGAGATAGCCATGTGACCACTAGGTCACTTGAAAACAAAACAAATAGAGATGTGGAGCACGTAATTATTATAAGTAGTCAAACTTGTACACAGCGCCATCTATCCCCGAAACTAAGCACAGCTTGTAACGTGACGTGAGAACTTTTAATGTAAATTCTATAAAACAAGCAAGCCACTGACTACTATTTCTGAAGTATCCCTATCACACCCGGGTCTCTGATGAGCAAATGTGATATTTCCTGAGCAAGATTCCAATTCAGCATTTCCTTTGTCTATTTTCATTACGTAACCCAGGTCTTACTGAGTATTACTAGCCAAATCAAGTGGATACTTCCTATCGTTCGTGTGATGTAATATGTGATTCCTGTGAGAACCTAATATTTTTCCGGGATAAAAAGTATCCTAATGTGTCAATCCAGGTTATATTTTGTATGTCAAATTTCATGCAAATCCGTTCAGCCGTTAGGTTTTTGCGTGATTCAGTAATAAAGCATCCAAACATACAAACTATCACATTTATCATATTAGTCGATTACAGGACGTTTAAATTTACACAGCGTCATCTGTCTACATACTGTACTACAAGGGACTAGAATTCGGATAACATATCTACGCATATACTTTTTGTTTGTATATACATAGGTACTGATCATTTCAATACCCAAATCAGATCAGAATAACAACGCCAAACACAGAATAATAATCTATATTCATCACACAAATGTTTAGGTCTTTTTACGTAGTAGGTATAATAATTTAACAAGCGACGTTCAGTTTCGTAATCACCTTGAGGATAAGGCTAAGCTGGCATCCAAAAAGCTCAGCTGGCTCGCTCAACAGGGCGAAGTGGTACATCGGTGTGGGACAGAGACATGCTTCTTTAAATGTAACAAATCCGACCCCACAATGAGTACTGCTTTTTTTATTTTTAATGTACTTCGGAGAAGTGCTTGGCTCTCTCACCGGATTTTTCAAGTTACGATAATTCCGAAGGTGGAAGCGCACTGCACCCGGAATCCTCAACAAACTGAGGAAAACTGGTTGGTGGTAGCCACCAACCAGACCAAGTACAATATTGTACTCCTCTTGGGGATCGAATCGAGCCCGGGACCTCTGGATCTGACAACGCTGGGCGCACCACTAAACCTCAGAGGCGAACAAAATCAAAAAGTTTACTCCAATTACCTTTTAAAGTTGACTCTAGGGTCTGTGGCGACGTTTCTCACGTTCCAATACGAGTACTTCACCCTACTTCTCCCGTTACCCTGCACCACGAAGGCTAGGTACTTCAACTGGCTCTTCGGTATGTCAGCTGGCTTTGTCGATCCTACGCCTGAAATATTAAAATAAACATGGTATAGGTTACTTATACTTAAATAGTAACTTATATTCTGCCCCAGGGATGTGTTATGGCACTATAATAAATATAAATAATAATCAATATTACAGGACGTTAATTTCACACAGCGCCATCTAGCCCCTAACTAAGCATAGCTTGTGATATGGGAACTATATTACGGATAGAATAGGTACTTATATACTTTTTTTTAAATACATACGTTACTTTGGTTCAACACCCAAACACAGAACAAACATCAGTATTCCACACACAAATGTTTGTCCTGGGTGGGAATCGAACCCACAGCCTACAGCGCAGAAGGCAGGGTTACACCAACTGAGATATGCGGCTTGTTATTAATATGCGAGGAGGTACTGGAAGAAGTTTTAACAAACATCCCACCCAGGGTCTTCCTTAGCATCGAGGCCGGCCACCGAGGGGTGACAGCTGTAACTGTCTAACGATAGGTAGCTTTTTTCGTCTGGGGTTGCTTCTATCATTGTGGTAGGAGCTGGTGCTGGCGCAAACACTTACTGCCTAACTCTCGAATACTCATTTATTTTGAATACCTACATAGGTACTCTATAGTATTTACAGTTTGAACAGTAGGTATTTGTTATGCAAGGCTATTAAGTTGTTTTTTGGCGCGAGTATGTAGGTATTTTATTGAAACCTGAGCGTAGCGAGCGTTGCAAAGGATGCAAAATAACTTAAGCCGAGCGAAACACACCACTTTTCATCTCACTACATCGAGGAAAATGCTAGTTGCAAAAAAGAACTGAGATTTTCTCGTGTCGACCTTTGTTGGACTTTTTTATACTGACAGTAGGTCCCACGAGGGTATTATTTTTCTCGTTATCGGACTGTTATAATTTAACTTTTGACGTTCTCGTGTACCTATAGGTACCTGTATATACTGATGTTATTTATTTTAATAGCAATAAATAAAAATAATTAACAAAAAAAATATTAAAAGATGAATATTAATGTCAAATGTCACGAGCTTAAATATAATAGATTAGTGTATCATTGAAAATACAATTACTTACTACAAATGGTCTGTGTCTTTTTCGTTTGTTTGAGAGCCATGGAGAGAGTTGGGTTGTGGGCGGTTTTGGGTAGTACCTACCTACTTTATGTTACCTATTGCCGTGTTCAGAGTAATTTTTTTGTGTCAGAAGCACAGAACAACTAATAAAATATAAAAATAGTGGCCTAGTCGGTACCTACTTATATTAACTTTACGTAGGTACATAGTATATTGCTACATACATGTACCTATATCACTCCATGTCATTGTCAAGTGAGTTTTTGTGTAGGTACCTACTTATTTTCACATTATAGTTAGTTATATTGTTACTAGGTATACCATTAAAAGTAATTAGTTATATATACTTGAAAATCTGTAATACTGTAATATATCTAAGATAAAATAGCTGTTGATTTTCTAACAAATTAAACAAATAAATGATACTAAGGTAGTTTAATTCAACAATAACTGCACTGCGGCTAATAAATATGATGGAGAATCGCCGTAACCTGGCTAGCTGCCAAAACACTGCCTTACCGTACACGTACACATTGTGTATGCCTTACCGTACACGTACACATTGTGTATGCCTTACCGTACACGTACACATTCGAATCGAGGCTGAGGTGTATTTATTGACCGAGCTAAGCGTCTCTGTTTCAGCTTGCACAAAAATGCTGTCATACGATACGGACAGACGCCGGACATAGGTACGTTCGGTATTTTATTATCTGTGGTCCGGCGTCTGGATATATGGCGGGCATAGGTATTTTCAAACATACGGAAAGCCTTATCGAATCGAATTCGGAATTCGGAATCGGATCGAAGCTTCCAATGGAGATTCCGAGAACGCTATTCTTATTAACTCCGAAATCTAAATATTTTGACATTAGAATTCGATGCTTCCCACAGAAGATTTTCAGAAATGGTGTGAGAATAGCGTTGAAATCATTCGGATTCTCTGTCGGATCCGACAAAAAGTGATGTTTCCGATCCGAAAACTTTCCGAATGAAAAATACTTTGCTGCTCTCCTCTACAAGCCGTACTTATCAACCGATTCTCGTGAAGTTTTGTGAGCATGTTCGATAATTATATATTATATTATGATATATATATTATGGGCCATTCCACGGAAAATGGGAAAATTAGCTATTTTTAAAGTTTATCTAATCAAAACCAATTTAGTGTTGACGAATAATGTATTAAATTAATTTTCAAAATCTGTAAATATTGTTTTGAAAAAAACTAGAAAAATCATTTTTTTCAGTACGGCAAGTTGTTGTTGTGTTTGTGGTATTTTTATGCGTCATGTTTGCATCACTATTTACAGCCATTGTGTTCGTCATTTTAAGTTGAAAAGCATGTCCTATGTAAACGTGTTTCTTAGATATTCATTCGACGTGAAGAAAAACGAAAAAGGTGAGAAAATTAATCCAAAACTCTTACTCTCGTTTTTTGACCTCAAAATGTGTTGTATGGAATGGGGGGGCTTTTTGCAAAGTAAGGAATGGCTAATTGTGAACCTTTATCGTGCATTTCTATCCCACGAGGTGTTAATGTGTAGATGGGAAATTGTTTTCATTTATGTCCCACGAGTCACAGTGACTGGTAATAAGGATTTCTACCTTGTTATGGACTGACTTCTAACCATATTATATATTGCTTGGGTGCTTTTTTGGTTGACTGTGATTGGTTTTTAGAGAAAGCTTGAAAAATAATGAAAATTGGACGAAGATGCTGTCTGCCCAGCCCAATCAATGCAAGTTACTTTCTTGAAATTGTATTAAGGAGACCCCAATCTATTTGTTATGGACGAATCGGACACTCCATGACACATTTCCATCAATCCAGGGATTTAAATTCTTCCTGAACCAACTATAAAATTGTGTAGTAATCAAATTTCCTACCAATTTTCTGAAAATGTTAACAAAAAAGACATTAAACAATCTTTTAAATTCCAAATAAGGTATGAAGGTTAAATATGTTTTGATTAAGTAGCTTTTAAAATTTTTAAAGATTTTTAATGATATTGTTATATTTTTGTAATACCCTCTTAGTAATTAATAAGGAATTCCAAATATGGAACTATAAGTGTATGAATTTTGCTTTTTTCGTACTCGTCCTAACAAAATCACGTCCACCAGTCACCAGTTTAGTACGTACTTGTTTTCATATTATTTTTTTAAGTAAGCTATGTTATAATTTTATATTAATCATGCCTCAGCACAGTAAATTATATCTTGTTATATGCAGTATTTGGGCTAAAACTTTGTTATTCTGGAGTCAACCAGTCACTATGGAGTGGTACATATATTTTTAAAAACGTAAAATAATCATATTTCAGCCATTTCGAGAAATTTTCAAAGATGTCACATAACTTTTCTGTTACTTTATAAGATGTAACTTTTTTGACCGAGCGAGAGGATTAGTTCATCGGTTAGCGCGCCATTAAAATAAAAATGTTTTGTACCTATTATTTTGACATTAAAAACAAACTTTCAGACATTTTGTGGTGGACAAAAAATAGGTACTTAAAATGTAAAAAAATAAGTTAAATAATCGCAGAAAATACCTATACATATATATTTATATATGTATATACAGGCTGAGTTTTTTTCCAGGGCCACTGAGGCCAAGTCTGAGAGTTATCGAAAAGTCATGTTAGGAATTACGTGCTCGATTAAAAAAATAAGTTCTGCATTAAAGAACATCTAATTTTTTTTATAGTTATTCTGGAAATTTTAGTTTTTGAAAGATTTTTTTTTTTGCATCAGTTCTTTGTTTGATAATAAAAAAAAATAATGTATGACGACTATATGCCCAAAGTTGTTTCCAACAACTTTGGGCATATAATCGCTTTCGAAATTAAAAATTTAGAAATTCAACTTTACGCATTTAGTAAAGGTTATACGTTCAGAGTCTGAACTTCAGACTATGCGTAAGTTAAACTATTAAAACCTCTTTTGCTGTATTTTCTGTTCGTGATGAGCTTAAATTGAATCGACATCGGATTAAAAAACGTTCGCTTTTTCGCGGTAACGCAGCTGATGACATGGCACGGAAACCCTAATGGCTGAACATTTTAAATATTGCCGTACCCACCGTACAGTTGCAGATAGAAAATAATTATTACAAAAATATTTTTTATCAAAATAATATGTTCTTAAAATTTTTCATTAGCTATTAAATACACTTTTGCTGTTTGTGTAGAACTTTTTAAGACCGGAACGTCTTCCAATAGCTTGGTTTCTCCGAATGCGAAGATACAACTTTAGCGTTTGAAAACAGAATTAGTCATAATTTTTTTTTTTTATTGACAAACGAAGAACTCATAAATGCAAAAACATTTTTTTTAAAAACTCACTTTTCCAGAAAACCTTTAAAAGAATATTGATTTTCTTAAATGCAGAACTTATTTTTTTTTAATCGACGTGCTCGATTTAAAAAAAATAAGTCCTAACATGACTTTTCGATAACTCTCACGGTTTCTGACTTGGCCTCAGTGGCCCTGGAAAAAAAATCAGCCTGTATATGAACGAAAAAAAAAAATGCAAGAAATGAAGGAAAGGAAGCTGTCGGGTTACCTAAGAACCGTTACAAACGGTCAATATATACCTCTACTCTTCCAGACCAGTACCAGACGGAAACGTAGAATAATAACTTGCCTGTACATATCTATAAATCTAGACAAATATAATAAAGAGAAAATATGTCATCCCACGTGTGACAGGAAAAAAACAAAAATGAGTCAAGGGCAGGACACAGCAAGACCTTGCCATCGTGAATTATTCGACTTCTGATGGTGGCCTTGATTGATGCGTAGCCTTGGGAGTAAATTAAAGTCTTAGTACAGACAGAGTAAATCTCCATTAATATTTGCTGTTATGAAAAATCGACTTATCTTTTCCCTGGTACAAACGGAAGTCCCAGATACTATTCTAATGTTGCCTACACTAATCTTAGCAATAGATTTTATCATTAATATCCATAGATAATTTTACGTATTGAATGAAAGCCTTCTAATAAATCTTCTATAATAAATAATAAAGGCTTCTAATTGTTGGGTTACACGCCAACAACTACCGTATACCTTCTAACCTAAAGGAGGATAAAATAAGCAATTTTTATAATCCATTCATATTCCCCAGCAAATAGATATTTTTAGGAGGTTCCGTTATCAGCACTCTTCAGGTACGGATAATAATACAAAAATAAAAAGAAATGGACGGTCTTATCTTTAGAAGCGATCTCTTCCAGACATCCTTTGGATTGAGAAGATTTAAAGGAAGTTACAACACAACACCGACGGCGGTTCATAAAAGTCGCCAAAGCCTCTTAATTTTCAAGCTAATCCAAGGTGGTTTTGTTGTTTAAGTCGTCTATTGGCACCTTGGGATCTCAATGAATTAGTATTCCATGTGTGATTGTTTACGTGTTGCCAATGCCTTCGGAAACACCACCTTCCTATTGTTAGGTGCTCCTAACCTGGCGGGTCACACTAGGTCATACACGTCTACGTCAGAGGTCAAATGATCCTTGAAAAACAAAGGAAGCTAACTATGCGTGAAATTCCAGCTTGTGACTGATCAGTAAAAAACAATAAATAGCATTCCTCAACCTTTTTGAGATTTAACTTTTTTTAGTAAGACGGGTTTGCGCTTGGCCTTCATCTCGCCTGGTTACATGTAAATATAAGGCCGAAGGTCGAGGCGCACGTAACCCGAAATCCTCAACAAACTGAGGAACTGGCTATCTTACCTCTTAATGCCGGAGCACAACAATTTTTAGAATTGTTATTATGGCGACAGAATAAGGTAAGATGGCGGTAGCTACCGCGGTAGCGGACTTAAACACCTAACCTTCCTACCACCACCCAAATCAAGCACAATATTGTACTCCCCTGGGGATCGAACCCTGTACCGGTCTGACACCGGCGGCCGAACCATTAGACCACAGAGGCGGTTTTGTAGTATATATGGGGTACTTAGAGGAATTTAAAATATTCCTGTATGATGGGATTGAGGTGCCGGTCAAGTATTATATTGGTGATTTTTGGCGTAATGTACCTGTACCCGCTAGTTTGCCCACGACCCCCTAATTAGATAAGGCCATCTAATTAGGGGGTCGTGGGTATCCTACCACTGAGCTTAGATAGCTAACTATAGCCACTTAATTATGTATTTAAGTAAATTGCTAACCTATCCATCGATCTTAAAATAGAAGGTTTCTGTAGCAGAATGGCTTGCGCGCTTGCATCACGAACTAGACCGCATAAAGTTACACTAGATTACATTACCTTGGCTTTATGGATGGAAGGATCTATTGGATAAGCAAAGATGAAATGAGAGGCAGTGCATTAACAATTAAAACCTCTGTTAAATTAAGCGCCACAGTGGGCTATTGGTTCAACCCACCGATTTCAGATCCAGAGGCCCCGGGTTCGATCCCCAGGGGAGTACAATATTGTGCCGGTTTGTTTGGTGGTAGGACTTTGTTTGAGTCTGCCTGGCTAGCTACCTGATTTTGTCATAATAACATTTTTTAAATTGTTGTGTTCCGGCATTTAGAGGTAAGATAGCCAGTTCCTTAGTTTGTTGAGGATTCCGGGTGAAGTGCGCCTCCAGCTTTGTCCTTATCTTAATTTGTTACCCGGCTGTATCTCACGAACCGTAATAGGTAGACACTTGAAGCGCTTCAAAGTCATATAAAAAAAAAACACTGAGAGTGTATTTCTATTGCTGCTATAACAACAAATAATAAAATAATAATACAATTAAAAATTAATACAAAAAACGTGTTTTTTTGGACGATTTATTTAATAGATGTAAACTGGTTTCACATCGCTTTTCCGAAACATATTTCAATTTGTTACATTTCACATAGGTATGTCGACCCACAGAACGATTATTTAAATAAGACTGAATTTATGCGATATAGTTCGCTACACCTTTGGTTCATTTCGTTGGTACATAATATACCATTTTATTAAAATTCGTTATACCAACTTTACACTACAGGACATTTAATATTACAGAACATTCATTTTACACAGCGCCATCTAGCCACAAACTAAGCATAGCTTTTAATATGGAAACTAGATTACGGATAGAATACTTATATACCTACTTTTTTATTGAAAATACATACGTACTACGAGTATATGATACAACACCCAAACACAGAACAGACATTTATATTCATCACACAAATGTTTGTCCTAGGTGAGAATCGAACCCACAACCTACAGCGCAAAGTTAGTACCAACTGAGCTATGAGTCTTGTTACATTAAATAATGAATTTTGTTTCAGTTTGGTGCTGGTACCTGCTAGTAATTATGTGTATTACTATATTATGTACTGTATTATTTTAGTGTCACATAAGAATGTTCATTAATTTCATTAATTAATTCACTTACATGACAATAGATGAAGTATTGCAGACATTATAGTTATATATAGTCATATTTAGGGCAATTCGTCGGATGCCCTGAGATGGTAGATGAGTTGCGGTGACCTGTGACCTCCTACCATCATGACTGCCGCTAATCGGTGACATCTTAACCGCTCTGTGCATTGCCACATAACAAATAGGTAGCTGCTATGGTAGGTTTGCTCCTCAGCTTTAGGTAGGTAGGTACGCGTTATATGGTTTTTGTAATGGTAGGTACTACATAAATCTATCTGTACTAATCTAATAACATATAGATGTATATAGCGTTTATTCACACAAAACACACATACAATAAAAAATAAATAACAGAAAATATTGTATTACAGAAAAACATTTTAATTATCTCCCACTCTACTCTGCAGTGTATTCTCTCCCACCACTTTTCGTCGCACAAAAAAGTTTTGGTTCAGAATTTCAATACGCTAAAAAGTTTAGCTTCAAAAATATTGTTAATATTAATTTGCATTTCTTGAAGATTTTTTTATATAAGTACTTACTAATATATAAAATTCGCACACTTCTCAATATAATGTTGGTAAAAAACGAGGAAACAGCTCCGATTCAAAGCACGTTTATAATTATTGTGGAAAATGACACGCAATTTTAGCAAGTTGGTTAGAGCGTTTCCGGCTTTAGAAAAATATGTGGTATCGAGTCCCGTCGTGGGTTGTGTATTTTTGTATCATAATAACATTTGTAATAATAATGTTACAGCACTTTTACACATGACACTTTTAGCATTACTGGTTTAACACGTATTACCATCTGTCGGTATGTTATTGTGACGATGTAACTGAATAAATTTCCTAACAAATGCTGTGTTCATTGTCCGAGCAGCAATCTAAACGCAGATTTATATCAGACTTTTTAATCTGTGCAAGCCATATTGTAGAGTAATAGAATACCTACTTGTACCTAAGTAGTGTGAGACATATGCGACCGCTAATCCGCCAAGCGTGGTAAATATAACAAAACTCTTTTCAATGCCTCTGTGGTCGAGTGTTTCAGCCACCGGTCAGATCCAGAGGTCCCGGGTTCGATCACCAGGGGAGTTATATATTGTGCTTGGTTTGATTGGTGGTAGGTCCACATCTTACCTCAGTTTGATGCCATAACAATAATTCTAAATTGTTGTATTCCGACACTAAGAGATATGATATCTAGCTCCTCAGACTGTTGCGGATTCCGGGTGAAGTGCGCCTCCACCTTCGGCCTTATCGTAGCTTGAAACCAGGTGAGATGAAGGCCAAGCGCTTCATCGTACACTTTAAAGAAACTCCAGTTTTGGAGGAGGCTCTGTGCAGCAGTGGTCATGTCATATAAGAATCAGAATCAACCACGTGGATCCAATGCGGAGTGGTGGGTTGCACGCCAATATTAAAATAAAACACATACAAACTGACATGAATCCTGCAGGAAACCCGAGGTCCGCTCTTGACTCAAAGCTGCCATTTCCCGTCAACACGAACAAGAAACACAAAATACCGCACAGTCTTGCCATTTTTATCAAAACCACATTATTATAATTCTTTGGTGACTTTAATTAATCAAATGAATCAGTTATTTTCTAGTTGCTTGGGAAAATCGCCATATTTTCAGTTTCGGTTTTTAAAAAGTTTCCGAATTTATTTTCTATCTGTGCAATGGCATCGTAAAGCGCGGGAAGTTTTTTTTTTTGAGGCAACGAGTGTTTTCGTGCGCGTCTTACCACTGCACTGACTATGTCTCATTAGGACAACATAAAACAGTCGATTGTAAACATGGATGATAGTCGAGGTTACTGGTTAGAGGATTTATAATTTTGCTCATTAGATTGCGGAGTATTTCAAAACAGTTTTTGTTAGTATTTCAGTGGTTTGAAAGTGTCTTTGACTGCCGTGGGCCAGTATAATTAGGGACTGGGTGAAATTGCGAAAGGTTTCATTGCTAGGACGGTATAGAAACCAACCTATTTATTTTACCAATTTTTATTTTTTTAGGCCTATGTTTTATTTTATTTTATTAAATAAGTATTTTTAGGTCTTTAAATAGTTTTAAAATGGATCTTAAATGGAATAAAAAAATAATGCATAATGCGTTGAAATACGGGGCGCGCATCGCTTGCCGCGGAGAAAATAGAGAACACCTCATTCATACTTTTTTAATGACTTGATAATTCGCTCGAAAAAATACAACGTTCTTATTTCAAACTTCAATGAATTCTTCGTCCCTTGCGCTTCGGGGTTTCCCAATGAAACAGCGATTCATCCATTGGCAAAGCGTACTGGCAATCTTCACAATTGTCCGGTGGACCCTCTGGTAACCTGCAAACCACCCCGTTGCACATTCCCTCGCCTTTCCGAGGATAGTCTGGAACCTTCTGCGGTTTGAACCAGGGCTTGTGTAGCTTATCCAGCATAGATTGTTCTATGGCTTGGAATTTCTTAATCGGAGAAGGTGAGATGAGGTGGAGTGAGTAACCGACAAGGAGAATCAGCTGTCAAAAATAAGGTTATGTATTTAATATAATCTTACATTAAAGTAGAGACCAGAGGACCCGGGTTCGATCCTCATTCGAGTACAATGTATTGTGCTTGGTTTGGCTGGTGGTAGGACTTTGTTTATTACCACCATCTTACCTGATTCGTCGCCATAACAACAATTCTAAAATTGTTGTGTTACGGCATTTAAGATAGCCACATCCTCAGTTTGTTGAGGATTCCGGGTGAAGTGCGCTTCCACCTTTGGCCTTATCTCAACTTGTAACCAAAACAAAAAAAAAACAAGTGAGCTGGTGGTCAAACGCTTGGAAAAACAATGAAAACTTAGGTTCGAACAATATCACTATTCACCTGCCAAAAAGTCCACTGCGGAACATGGAAGAAAAGGAAAAGAGTTGTTTTGGTTAGCATCAGTTGTATATGCTAGACTAAAAGCCTTTGTTATAGACATCTGCACTCCCCCTTCAATTCTGACACAGATTCATAACTACATTCAATAATTTATATAAGTCATCGTTAGTAATTGCAGGCCGGTAGGATTTAGCAGTTAATGATGTATGTTTGGTCTTTTATTATCTGTGGTAAGGAGTTGCTGCTATCCAACCCCTTAGACGGTTCTTACGACATAGTATTTCCCGGGCCACTACAGTCAGTATTGTAATATTATGGGGCGGAAAGCGATATTATGAGTACCTACCTATTCACGCTTAGACCTAGGTACCAGACTGTTATAGACACGTCTACTGCTGAAAATAGGCCATGAGTTGATTAGCTCAGCCTTTGAGGTCATGGGTTCGATTCCCACCCAAACAATTGTGTGATTAATATCTGTATGTTCTTTGTTTGGTTTTGTTATATGGTCTCGTAAGTAGGTACATAACTATGTATTCAAAAATGAATTCCCATGTAACAAGCTACGTTTAGTTTGGGGTTAGATGGCGCTGTGTACAAATTAAATCATATATTATATTGTAGCCATATATTTAACCTATCAAATATATCAAGTCTAAAAAAAACTTACCAAGAGCTTCATGATATTCTCACGTAGTAATATAACCTTTGCAGTGTCCGTTTGTTCACACGCTGTAATTAATCCTTTGTGCTGCGTTGTCCGTCTATAAATACTGCAGATATATGCGAATATACCGTAAACACCGTAATGCTCCCAAAACCAATATACAGCACACACAAACAGCTGTTATGATTCGATAGACGGCCCGCGGGTGCGGTGCGCGATCAACTTACAGGCTTACTTAAAACGATTCTTTCGCCTATCGCTGCTTTCAATTACCTGTAAAAAAAATATGAAACCAAACTAAATCAAAATATTTATTTGCAAAATTAATGGAGATTGAATAAATAAATCTATATTTTATACCTACAGTTCCAAGTAAATACTACATACTCAACTACAATAGGCTCAATAATTTTATAAAAAAAATCATATCTACCTAAATGATTGTTCTTTAAAGTTTCAAACACCAATACCAGTATCACTGGCCTGTGAATATGTTAATATCGAAGTAAATTCCCCCTCGATAAATCTCTCCATATTATTTATAAAAAAAAAATGGTGTTTCGCATATCCGCACTAAATGCTTAAAAAACAAAATAAAAAACTAAAAAGTAAAAATGTTTAGGTAATTCAAATTCTAGAGAGTTATTATTTTATTGTACGACGGGGTAGCGCTTGGCCTTCAATTATGTTAATCTTAATTATTGGCTAACGGCATGGGTCGCAGACCACGACCTTGGACCATATAGCATTTGTAACACCGTTATCAGATTATGACTCAATGTTTATATCCATTAAGAGAATAGCTAAAGAGTTGTTTGACAAAAATATTTTCATTGTTTTGTTAAGTACTAAGTACTAGTGAAAGCATGTGATTTTGTTCCAGTTATCCCGTGGGAATACCACGAAAGGAAAACGCTTTTAAAACTGGTAAGTATATTTTCGCATAATTTTTTTCGCGCGTAACCTTTTTCCTAAAATAAAAGTAGCCTAAGTTCCTCCTTATATCATCAGCTACCTGCCAGGGAAAGTCTAAAATTCTAAACAGCCGTTTCGAATAATCGAACAAAACAAACAGATATAAATAAGTAGGTATTTTTATTAATTACCTATCGTATAAACTTTCATATGCATCTTTTAAAAAAAAATTTTAGCATCACAAGCAGACACTTCACAGATATTTATTTGTAAAAATATTATTAGGTAGATAATATGCCATTTCTTGACCTAGACACTTGTGTATGCAAGGATGAGGTCTGTATGATGGAGCAATCCTTTTTAGAAGATATCTGAAGATATGACAACGAAAATGACGCTTTCTAGTGATAGCCAAGCGTGTGGCCTTATCATGACTTGAAAATCAAGTAATTTGAAGGCCATACACATACCAGTCGAGCGATAAAAAAAGTATAAAAAAATACCCAACTAGTGCATTTTGGACGCTGTCACAATATAATATTGGAACAGGGACAAATCAATCAGGTCCAACTAGGAAAAGGTTCTACAGGGATAACAAATCTTAGGACAAGACATACCATATATATGTTACCAATATAGCTAGATACTATTTATTTATAGTTAGTTTTTATCGTTTATTTTTAGTAGTATATTTCATAATATATTTATCTAAGCTTCTAATTTAGGTCTTGGTTTTACTCATGTGTTTAGTACTCCTGATCTAATTCCTATAAACATGAAATTATAGTATGCAAGTAAGTAGCTAATAAGAATTAGTCAAAAATATTTTAAGATTGGAATTTGTTTAAAATATGTTCCAATGGTCGCTTAGTAATTGGTTCTGGTTAAGTTCTGATACATTATGTATCAGAACTTAACTTTTGTCAAAGTAAAAATTTATGTTTGGATTAATTTTATGTTATGATAAGTAAAATAAATTAAATATGCACGAAAAACTCACCTTTTCACACGTAAAATGAACAGCAAACTAGTTAATATTGACCTCTTTGACCCTCCGCGGCCCTCGAATGACTGAAGATGCGACTTTACATCCAAGAAACAGGATTCAACTCTTACAAATGTTATTGTCCTTAAATGTCATCGCTCCTTTTCCTGTCTGACTCAATCGCGAAAGGAACTTGAAAAAACCGCATTAAGTCGTAATTAACCTTATTATCTATTTTCTTTGTTAATATGAATTTGCGTGTGACGTATTAATGGAACAGGGAAGGAAATAGTAATAAATCAATTACATAACATGTTTAAGTACTAAACCAAATGCATATTTTTTTCACAAACAATTAAAAATAATATGTACATATGTGAATAAATAAATAAATAAATATTTGCAGGATATTAATTTCATCCAGCCCCAAACAAAGCACAACTTGTTATATGGGAACTTTTTCGATTACGGATAGAATACTTATATACTTTTTTTTTAGTAAATACATACTTATCATACAATACAACACCCAAACACAGAACAAACATCTCACAATTTTATCACACAAATGTTTGTCCCGGGTAGTAATAGAACCCACAACCTACAGCGCAGAAGGTAGAGTTACTACCAATTGAGCTACGAGTATATGAGGCTTGTAATTAAACTATCTGTAATTAAAAGAAGCATTCGGGTTACCCAAGTACCGTAATAAATGGCCTTTATATAACTCAACTGTTCCAGAACGTACCAGACGGAAGCGTGCCCAAGACACTGGCTCCATTGACACGCTGAATAGCTATGCTAATTCGCTGGCCAAATCAAATCTAGTCCTGGGTTACTTTCAGCATGCGTGTTTTTTTCAGAATATTTAGTGAGGAAATCCGTGGATAAGTGGGCTCACAGTGCACTAGACATTTCCAGAAAGCACTGGTAAGATCCAGTACACCGATAGAACACGGCAAGCCGTTGGATGCCGCTTGTTTACAGATCCTACCTGTCACCTAATTGCATAACTTGAAATCCATTAATAGATTAATTGAGGCGACACGTGACCCAAGGACTGGCTCTTATTTAGGCCAGCGAATTAGCATAGCTATTCAGCGTGGCATTGCAGCCAGTGTCTTGGGCACGCTTCCGTCTGGTAGTAGTATGGAACAGTTGAGTTACCTATAGGCCGTTTGTAACGGTCTTTGGGTAATCTGACTGATTCCTTTGTACATAGTTAGTTTAATTGTACTTTTAATTGAATAAAGAGTTTGTTAATTTCATTAATAGTGAACTTCAATTACCAGTGGTCAACCCAGTCAGAATTTTGGCGGTAAAGTGACAGTTGACAGGTAATGTCTAGGCTAGGTTTCAAATGTCAAAAATGAAGTTGATGTTGATAGTCATTTGACTTACACAAGCGTGCTGGTCTTAGCAAAAGTTAGCGATTCCGTTGCCCTTACATCACTTTGAGGTAGGCCACACCTACAACAAAACTAATAAGTTCCAAACTATACATTGGTAAAGTAATGGAAATTATAAAACTAATGGAAGGCATTCTTCACTCATTACAAAAACAAGCAATTCGTTGCTTACATTGGTAATAAGAGCAAACACTAATAAGTATCTACAATGTATGTAATGTAATGTAATTTTAATGTGTCATAAATAATTTTCATTTTTCATTTTCATAGTGGTTCTGTACCTACTGTAAATACAAGTAAAGTTAGTAAAGTAAACATCATGTATTAAAGCAAAACTACAATTAAGTAATAATAGGCCGGAAACGGTCTTTAGTAATCCGACTGATTCCTTTGTACATAGTTCGTTTGATTGTTCATATTAAGTATTTTGAATGTTTGTGAATACATTTTTGGCAACTGTGATAATATGAAAAATATCAGTAAAATCTAAAAAGTGTAGTTTTACTGGAGGTACATATACAAATTGTATCGAGAAAATCTGTATATTGTTGCCAAAAACTTTACTATCGTCGTCGGTTGAGTTTAACAAGCCTCAAAGCTCTGTACTATGTTCTGTGCTCTGTTGGTAGTAACTCTGCCTTCCGCGCTGTAGGCTGTGGGTTCGATTCCCACCCAGGACAAACATTTGTGTGATGAATATAGATGTTTGTTCTGTGTTTGGGTGTTGTATCATATAGTAAGTATGTATTTAAAAAAAATATTTAAGTATTCTATCCGTAATCTAGTTCCCATATTACAAGCTATGCTTAGTTTGGGGCTAGATGGCGCTGTGTAAAAATTAATGTCCTATAATATTTATTTATTATTTATTGAGCTGTCAGGAAGTTAAAAAATATATAATAAAAGTCGTAACAGAAGCAAATTAAGTAGGTAGATGTTATTTTATTGATATGAGTATACCTAGGTTTTCATATTTTTTCCTTATTAGACTTTAATTGGCAAAAATCTGAGGGAGACCTACTGGGTTAGTTATTTAGCATTGGTAAATCCAATATAACGCCTACGGAAGTAGCTACTAAGCGATGGGCGTTCCTTGTCCCTTGTTGCAGCTGGCAATACTAAAGGCGGGTTTCCATCAAGAAATAAAAGCAAAATGTAATAGTGTTATCAACTTTGACCGTCTCGATGAGGCGAAGCGACATCTGGGTCATCTATATATATTCTGAAAATGCTTAGATACGCGGGTAACGTTAGCCCCTCTTAGGCTCAATTGGTAGATCCTTTCTGACCTAAAAAGATGAGGGTTCAACGCACTTAATCATATATTTTTTTGAATCCTTAAAAAAAGACTTGTGTTTCCCCTAAAAAGTGAAATACGGGGAAAAATATTTGTTGGTTACTTTGTTGAAGTCCGCCTGGCTACCACCACCATCTTACCTAATTCTGTCGCCATAACAACAATTCTAAAATTGTTGTGTTCCGGCATTTAGAGGTAAGATAGCCAGTTCCTTAGACAGTTGAGGATTTTGGGTGAAGTGCCCTTGAACCTTAAGCCTTATATTCAGCATAAATAGGTGTGATGAAGGCCAATCGCTTCCCCGTCATACATTAAAAAAAAAGTTATTGTGTACTTTTGAACCTACAAACATTCATTCATTTCTTCCACTTTTATTGAATACCTCACGGTCACGGATCATAATACAACATAGATACTAAGTATATCTGGTGGGCAGTGGACTTAATAAGTAGTTGACAACGCAATAGTTTCTACATACTGTCACGTTTCAGTGTTTGATTCAGCGTGTGATATTAAAGTTATTACTACTTGATACAATCAGCCCTCCTACATGGTTCACGACCACGGACGAAGAGACAAAAAAGAACATAAAAATAAAATACACAGATTATACTAATTATTTATAGTATATATATATATAGTATATAGCATGAATAAGGAATAATTACCTGTGAATATCTTATCTTATAACAAGCCTCATAGCTCAGTTGGTAGTAACTCTGCCTTCTGCGCTGCAGGTTGTGGGTTCGATTCCCACCCATGACAAACATTTGTATGATAAATGTATATATATGTTTGTTCTGTGTTTGGGTGTTGTATCTTATAGTACGTATGTATTTATAACAGTATTTAAGTATTCTATCCATAATCTACTTAGTTCCCATATTACAAGCTATGCTTAGTTTGGGGCTAGATGGCGCTGTGTTAAATAAATATCCTGTAATATATATTTAATTTATTTATCTATCACGATAATTATCTGGAGGTCAATCCTTAATGTTCAACATGGCATGAATAATTATCTATCGATCCCTACTTCTGCAATATGGCGTGTAGGCTGACCAGCTAAGCTAAAATATCTGTAGACAAAAACCTGGGAAACCTTATCTGTGGTGTATTTTCTACGATTTCCAATCCACATACAAAGCGCGGATAGTTTATCCCAGTGAACGGTGACGGGCTGTTGATGTAAAGTTTTGATAGTCTTACTACGTTTGTATGGAGCTGGGTAAACCAGCTGACTCTAGCTAAGTTCGACACCGTTTATGTCGAAACAAAATAGTTTACTTACAAAATCAGTAAATATACGTATTTATTATAATTATCCGAAATAAAGCTCGCGTGCCAAGCAGCAAGGTCATTGTGAATTGAGATCAGAGTTAGGATTTGTTACAAAATTATACCTTTTTAGGGTTTCGTATCTCAAGGGGACTAACGGGACCCTATTTTTTTTAAATACAACTAGAAGACGGAAGAAGCAGGTATCGTGCATCTGTTGCCTATAACAATGTCTTACTGCGTAGGTCACATCCACAAAGAACATAACCTACACGGCGGCACTGCATTGCGCCCGTCAACTTGATTTTGAATTTGTGCCCGTAATTTCATCTAAGCTTCTGCTGTCTGTCCATCCATTGGTTTGTCTGTAGAAAGTTTGTCTGTTGACAGTTTCAATTTTCATAAAGTGTGTATTTGTACTGTACTTAGTCTTTCAACAAATAATACAATAAAAATTAAAGGGGTACCTATACAAATGATTATTTTCCATTAATGTGAGTCGGAACCCTCAGTGCGCGTGTCCGCACTTGGCCGGTAAATATATTAATTTTGAAATCCGATTATTGCTAAAATATGTTTCATTCTGGTGCTGTTTCCAGTTCATGAAAGTACGATTCGTAGAATTCATTACTGCATAAATAAAAACCACACTTCTAACAAAAGCAATTAGTCAATTTGAATGATTTCCACGCAGCGCCGTCTAGTCCCTTACTATTTTATGTTTGACGAATATCGTTTACGACGGCTATAATATTTAATTTTAGGTTGTGGTAAAATCGTCAATGTCTCAATTCAAACAAAGTGAATTAAAAAGGCAATAGCGTTTTTGGATGCAAAAAAGAACCTAATAATCTTGTGATGTAGGTACTCCACATTCAGTTGAATTATATGTTGTCAAAATAACCTTTAACAGATTTTTCCTGCTGGCAGAATATTGAATAACAATTCCATCCGTTGTTTAAAAAATACCAAAGTCTATGATGTAAGATGTACTTAATTTTATGTAATTTTAACTAAAATAAGGCAATCCACTTGCATCATAGATTGTATACACCAAAATACATTTAATTTTGATATGTTTCACGCTTTAGAACCACCCATTGTAAATTATCAAGAAGTGCCTGGATATATTATTTGTGTCAAAATCCCACTAGCGCCATCTAGCAAAAGATGCACAAAGCTACGTTCTTCGTTTAGCGCCATCTATTAGAATTTTACAAAACTATCAAGATCGAGTAGTAGCTTGGAACTGCGCCATCTATTGGAATTTTCCAGACCCACAGCGCCGTAGACCCGTCGAAGACCTTCGTAGCCCATGCGTAGAGGTTCGTAGCAAGTTCATGAAAAAAATATTGTCAAAAAAAATCCTTTCGAACGCAACTTTTACAGTTTTTGTTATCCCTTCTTTGTAGATGAAGGGAGACCTTTTTATGTTTTGTTTTATATTAAAAGGTGCAAGTAAAAATACAAATGCAATATAATCTTACATTAAATTTATTTCTTACGTAATAAGGTAGCTAGTTTCTACTATATTACTACACAGCTAGGACCAAAATAAAGTTATTATAAATAAATAAATAAATATTACAGCACATTCATTGTACACAACGCCATCTAGTCCCAAACTAAGCATAGCTTGTAATATGGGAACTAGATTACGGATAGAATACTTAAATACTATTTTTTTTTGTAAATACATACTTATCATACAATACAACATCCAAACACAGAACAAACATCTATAATCATCACACAAATGTTTGTCCTGGGTGGGAATTGAAACCACACCGTACAGCGCAGAAGGCAGAGTTACTACCAACTGAGCCATGAGGCTTGTTAAATTATGATTAGTTATATTTTATATGATAATTTAATAAATTAAGTCTAACCGACAAAACCTATGCTTAAATCAAACGAAAACAAAACAAATGCCAAATACAAAGCAGAGTCTATAGCGGATGCCTACGTCATAGTAGCTTTATGCATGCAAAGTCTCAGCCCGATCGGTTTGAAATTGACAAAGTTTCATACAAACTTTCATCCCCTATTTTATCCCCTTGGGGGTAGAATTAATAAAAATCCTTTCTTAGCGGATGCCTACGCCATAACATCTACCTGCATGCCAAATTTCAGCCCGATCCGTCCAGTGGTTTGGGCTGTGCGTTGATAGATCACTATATCAGTCAGTCACCTTTGAGTTATATATATTTAGATTGACAGGAGCGTTGGTGATGAATGATCTGTGAGGTTATTGGCGGTAATAAGTAGAACAACGTTCATAGCCACCTCTGTGGTCTAGTGGTTCTATCCCCAGGGGTGGGCGGACTTAAACCGCCCGGCCCTAACATAACTTGAAAATCAAGTGAAATGAAGGCCAAGCGCCAGCTCCCCGTCATACAATATAAAAAAACGTAGGAACTGCGCGTGGAGTTCTTGCTCGTCTGCTGCCGTGTGGCCTACCGTAGGATCATAGAGTTTACGTGATTGTACTGCCAAATATGAGTCGCCTTTTGGGGTGACTACCCATACTTGTGGTGGGATATACCTCCTAGTAGACTACCCCAGGCAACAGTTATGGCTGAATAATCTTTGAAAAAAGGCTTACGGGATAAAGTGAGAGGCAACTTCATGATGACCTGCTAACAACCATTTTTAAGCAATTTGTTTTTTATACAACTAGGAGACGGAACAAGCAAGTAGACCAACAGATGTTAAGTGCATCTCTTGCCTATAACAATGCCTTACTGCGGAGGTCACATCCACAAATAACATAGTCTACAAATCAAGCCTAACGTGCCTGTAATTTAACCGGTGACCATACCCTTCAAACCGGAACAGCGGCCCAGACAAGCCTTTTCTGAACTCCTGAATCGGATGGTTGAATCAACACCACAGAGGCGGTTAAAGCTTCCCCAGTGCCTTAAATCGGTTTCTGGGGAAGCTCACTTCATCGTAGACATCATACTCAGCCAGGTCATAACCAGGCGATCCTTGTAGTCAAGAACTAAGCCTTATCTCACTCAGCCCATCCTAGTGTGTAATTTTTTTCTTATTCTCTCCTTATTTATTCATGATAGCCAAGTAAACTTGTATTTCTGGACTAGAAGACTTCAGAATTGTATTGATGCGGGAAATCGGACGAGGGCAAGGAGTTCCATTCCTTATCAGTATTAATGATAATGGTAGAGGTGGAACGATGTGTTCCGCACAATGGGACATTTACAAGGTACGGGTTGTAGCGCCGTACGTCTGCTAGTCCGGTGGTGGAAACGGATTGTGGCTAGATGGCGCCGTGTGAAATTAATGTCCTGTTCCTTATTTACTTTTAAAGGTATAGGTGTTTGAAGTTAAACTTTTTGTGGGAGGATTTGTAACAACCTTTTTGTGTCGGAACCTATTTGTGTGATGAATAGTGGTTGGGCACTGTGTCGGGTAGAGTGGGAGATAATAAAATTTGTTTGTGTTATTACAGACAAAAGGTTCACTTCTGTCTTGTGTCTTTACGACACAGCCTATTTTAGTTTAGCTAGTAATATATTTCTTCAAACTGCAAAACGGACTGGCTAAACAAGGCAAAAGACAGAGATGTTTGGAGTGAAATGGAGGAGGCATTTACTCGTTGAGAGGTCCTTAATTACAAATAACCAACTTAATTTTAATTATAACATGTTATTTAAATATTTAATTTATTTGAATTTAATGCATGAATTTTAATTTAATTTATAATGCGTGTTGAATTGTTAATTGATGAGTTATGTGAATGACGTGTTGAATGAATTGAAATACCTAAATTCTTATTTAAATTGTATTTTTTTTTATTATATTATTTATATTACAATTAAATTATCAATTAATAATTTTTTTAAGGTAATAAAGAGGCTATAATAATAATAATTCTTCAAACTGATACTTATGTCCAAGGGTGTAGGACCCATTTCTATAAAATTGGCATGATCACGATGGCTGGTTGGTAGGAAGATAATGCCACTAGCATTAAGCCCCCTGTCTCAATTTAACTTAAAGGTTTGCTCATTATTAAATTCAGTACCTATTCTTTTCGCTGGAGGCGCTGTTTATGTTTTCATTTATCTTTATTTTTTTTATACACGACATGAAGTCAGAACAAGCAATCAGCCCATTTGATGTTAAGTGCATCTCTTGCCTAAAACAAAGCCTTACTGCGTAGGTCATATACACAAAGAACGTGGTTTACGCTGCACAGCATTACGCCCGCCACCCACTAATTTCAGATCCAAAGGTTCCGGGTTCGATCCCCAGGTGGAGCAATATCGTGGTTGGTTTGGTTGGTGGTAGGATTCTGTTTAAGTCCGCCTGGCTAGCTACCACCATCTTACCTAAGTCTGTCGCCATAAAAACAATTCTTAAAAAAATGTTATATTCTGGCATTTAGAGGTGAGATAGCCAGTTCCTCAGTTTGTTGAGGATTCCGGGTGAAGTGCGCTTCCACCTTCGGCTTTATCTCAACTTGTAACCAGGTGAGATAGAGGCCAAAGCGCATCCCCGTCGTACAATAAAAAAAAATGTGGTGGTGTGCATACCCATCAAACCAAAAAACAGCATTGCTGCTTAGCGGCTAAAATAGGTATACTGGTAGTACTTCCCCGGGCGAGCCCTTTAACAAGGAACTCGACTTCTCTTAAACCTCTACTGTCGTCGCTAAGTAAATAAATAAATAAATAAATATTACAGGACATTAATTTTACACAGCACCATTTAGCCCCAAATTAAGCAACTTGTAATATGGGAACTAGATTACGGATAGAATACTTAAATACTTTTTGTAAATACATACGTACTATATGATACAACACCCAAACACAGAACAAACATCTATATTCATCACACAAACGTTTGCTCTGGGTGGGAATCGAACCCACAGCCTACATCGCAGAAGGCAGAGTTACTACCAACTGAGCTATGAGGCTTGTTGTCGCTAGCGACTGTAGTTTGCATAAACCTGTGGTAGCCGTACAGGCAACATACGTCTTAGTGACAAACGCTGATAGCTGGCCTAGTGGCATGTTTATGGCCTAGGCAGTAATTGCTTTCAGGCAATATGGACCATTTCAATGCGTCGGGTTTCTATCAAATGGTCCTATACGAGTGTAATGGTTTGGTAGCTCACAGATGAGGATAGATGGCTGTCTGTACATAAAACTATACCGAGGGTTCTGACCCACATTACGAAGCAAAATTGTAATATTAATTTTATGTTTTGTTGTCATATAAATAAATTAATATTACAGGACGTTAATTCCACACCGCGCCATCTAGCCCTAAACTACAATCGCAAAGTATCGGCAAACTGCGAAAATTTCAACTGTCTACCTATTACAGTTCAAAAGATACAGGCAGATGGACGGTTGAACAGACAGCGTAAGCTAGCTAGAAAGCGTAGTAATATGATCCCGTAATGGTTTTTGAAACCCTATTAATTGACCGCCTCTGTGATTGCCTACCGGTGTTACATCCAGAGGTCCCGGGTTCGATCCCCAGGGGAGCACAGTATTGTGCTTGGTTTAAGCCTGGCTTGCTTCCACCATCTTACCTAAGTATGTGTTCCTGCATTTCCTTCGACCTTATCATAACTTGAAACCAGGTGAGATAAAAGTAAAGCGCTTCCCCGTCGTACAAAATAAAAACTTTAAAGTAGCTCTATTCGAATACATACATAGGTAAAGTATAATCCGTATTATCGGGATATTTACCACGATTTGATAATGGATGAGACCACGGTTACACTGAAGTCTTGAATTGTTACCGTCTGCCCCCACAAACGACCACTACGCTGTGGCAGATGGTAACACGTATGGGTCTTTGCAAGTACGTGTGCAACGGTAGTCACTGGGAACAAATCACTCATCACATCAATAACCCATTAATGTCCACTACTGGATAGAGCCTACTCCAAAGCTTGGAGAGTTTTACCATAATCACCACGCTTGGCAGGCGCTCGGGGGCAATATCTGGGCTTATTTGGCAGACCAATGCTATGTTTTGTTTATTTATTCACCAGTTGTGCTAGCTGAAAGCTAGCTGAAGGTCTCAAAATGTCCTAGACTTTGATAATTATTAGGTAAAATAATGATGAATAATGCTACGAGATATCTTCGAATCCTTACCATTAATGAATACCGCGCGTATGGGGTAATATGGTTTGACATCTTAGTCAAAGTTTATAAGAGGGCAAAGTGCAGTTTTTTTTTTTTTTACTGTGCGGTTGCGGCTTAAGAATCGTCTAAAGGAGAAGTAGAGCCCTTTGTGAAAGCAGCATTGCTGTGACTTGCTGTGTTCTGGTTTTAAGCGTATGGTTACCGGTGAAATTACGGGCACGCGAGGCTTAACACCTTTATGCCTCAAGTTGACGGGCACATTGCAGCGACGCGTAGGCTATGTTCTTTGTGGATGTATCCAACGTAGTAAAGCATTGTTATAGCCAAGAGATGCACTTAACACCAGGGACGCTACCGCCGACGGCTAAGCCGATCTCCATTGATGGCTTTAAATTAGCTCCATGAGAACTAGAAACGATTTTTACCGTCAAATGTACTGAACGGATAGGTTTCATAACATGTGTATACTTTTGAGATGGCAAACGCCATTTCGGATATGACACATACCTAAATCGGTAAAAATCGTTTCTAGTTCTCATGGAGCTAATTTAAAGCCATCAATGGAGATCGGCTTCGCCGTCGGCGGTAGCGTCCCAGATGGACTACTTACTCGTTCCGTCTCCTAGTTGTATAAAAAAACGATCCTGTAATTCAGCCCACGGATGTCGTAAAAGCCGATTAAGGGATCTTACCAGAAGGGCAGCAGCTTCCTTCTGTGTATTATTTACCTTTAATACGATCACCAAACCTGCCAAGCGTGGTGATTACGGCAAAACCCTCCACAGGGACACTAACGGACTTTTTGCGTGATATTTCATTACGATCAAATTTCGACCACTGGCTTCTTGTATTTTAACCGCCTCTGTGGTCTAGTGTTTCAAGCCACCGATTTCAGATCCAGAGGTCCCGTTTTTTTGTACGACGGGTAAGCACTTGGCCTTCATCTCACCTGGTAACAAGTTGAGATAAGGCCGAAGGTGGAGGCGCACTTCACCCGGAATCCTCAACAAACTGAGGAACTGGCTATCTACCTCTAAATGCCGGAACACAACAATTTTAGAATTGTTATTATGGCGACAGAATTAGGTAAGATGGTGGTAGCTAGCCAGGCGGACTTAAACAAAGTCCTACCACCAACCAAACCAAGCACAATATATTGTACTCCCCATGGGGATCGAACCCGGGACCTCTGGATCTGAAATCGGTGACGTTACAAAATTATCCTAAAATATGTGAATGACATATGTTTTTGGATCATTTTGTAACGTCAAATCTACCGCCTGTTAGGAATCGCGACCAGCATACAAGGAGAAAGGCAAGAAACTCGGGCTTGTTAATTTGTTGATGATCCATTCAACATTTAGGTATACCTACAGTTTAAATAACATGCTTCTACTCATACCTACCCCTCTATACAGAATATATCACAGACCAATATAGAGGTAAAGCGAAAGGCGGGTAGGGGGGGCGCGGGGAAAGTTGCCTACCCCATTCAGACCGCGTCTGGCGCCCGGGAAGGCCACACGTCACTCGTCATGCGATTTTAAAATTGGAACAGTGATCGGAAAAATGACAAAATACAACGTGATCTTCGCGGTTCTGCTCGCCGTGTCGCTGGCTTTGGGTAAGTGGGGGAACTAGCAGAACACCCCCTGGCTTAGTTCAAATCTATTGTTTTAATATTACAGGATATTAATTTCACACAGCGCTATCTAGCCCCAAACTAAGCAAAGCTAGTAATATAAATATATATTACAGGACGTTAATATCACACAGCGCCATCTATAACCAAACTAAGCATAATACAAGAATATAGGAACTAGATTACGGATAATATACTTACATTTTTTTTTTTGCAAATACATACGTACTATAAGATATTACACCCAAACATAGAACAAACATCTATATTCATCACACAAATGTTTGTCTTGGGTGGGAATCGAAACCACAATTTACAGCCCAGAAGGTTCTGTTACTACCTGAGCTATGAGCCTTGCTGGGACAATATGGGAACAAGTTACGTATATATGAAACTAATAATAATAACGTTTATTGTTAAAAAAAAAGTTGTACAGCCTTATTATTTAGTAGGTAAACCTAATAGGTAGGTAATGTATTTAGCACTAAAAATAAAACATTGAAGATATATGACCTCTAAACTAAGTTGAAAACTTATATTTTATAGGCCGAACCAAAATAATATTATTTTGTGCACAATAAGGTAGGTGGATGGTCCTTTGACACCTGAACTAAGTGAATCACTTGTATTTCAGGAGTCGAGTTCTTAACATATTCTGTTGTACTGATTGAATCTCATTCATGAAATAAAATATGATACTTATTTTCATAAATACATACGTATCATACAATACAACACCCAAAAACAGAACAAACATGTATGTATTGTTTAGCTTCCATTGTTATTGATTTTTTGATAGAAATAACAGTTAATTACAAACAGTATATATACTTGTAGTAATAAAATCGATCAAGTGCGGAAGCACAAAGCAGAATCCACGTTTATTTTACCGTTTCTATATTTAAATTAATTTAATGTATTTATTTATTGTTATAGCATAGAAATACACACATCTACCTATGTATACCTGGAATATGAGATGCACAGCCTGCTGACAGTCAAACGGACGTACAGCTGAGGCTTTGGCTTCCTCCGATAAGGGGAAAGCCAGATCATTGCTACACCTATATTGAACAAAAAATCTATATTTTTTAACCGACTCGAAGACGGCTGGACCAATAAACATTTTTTTTTTGTTTGAAAGGGTTTTGCTTCACAAATTGTCCCATTGACATCAAGTCAGGATCTGGTGATGGGATCCTAGAGAAATCGAGGGAACTCATCAAATATTATAGGCAAACTAGAAGCGATTTGGGTATATTACAGCAATAGTGAGGAAAAAAACGGACCACATGTAGGATCACGCGTCCTTCTGTCTGTTCGTCCATTTGTCATTAAAGTAATTGGAATAAAATACGTCATCCAGGTAACCGAAATTGTATCATATTCTTCATTGAAGTCGGTTTTCTTTTTAGTTTTTAAAACGTAATTATTACTAATGAAATTAATTATTTTGGGCAACAATTCATTGCTTGTGGGATATGCTACGTAATCTATCCACGTAGATCCCACCCTAAAGCTGAACTGGTTTCGTAAAACTTCGTAAAAAAAACGTGTCGGTTTGATTTATTCATACAAATATAGCGGATTTATTGCTAAATATATTTATGTTTTTAAGTTAATATTGAAAAATGCATCTCCACAAAATGTTTTTTCTAATTGGCCCATAAAAAAACATAATTACACGACAGATTCATTTATGTAAATACATACTTATGATACTTACAATATAAGACTTAACAGAATAAACGTCCAATTATTAATAATTCACCAAGCAAATGTTTGTCCCGGGTTGGAATAGAACCTACAGCCTACAGCGCAGAAGGCAGATCTACTACCAACCGAGCTATTTTAGTGAACGACCATCCTATTAGCGGTCAATCGTTGCCAGAAGTTTCTATGTAGGTACACTGTGTTTTAAAATCCATTCAAATGAATTTGTATTTGTAATTCACCCAACTCACCCCTTCCCCCTGAACAAAGTACTTACATTTTTATCATTAAGGCCTTATTGCCTCAAACCAAAGTCAATTTAATTATTAATCAAACGAAAAGTTATAATTAAAAGACATTGTATAATTAGCCATCCCAATGTTTTACTAATTAATACTCGGTTTGATTAAGTTTCGCAACTTGTTAGGTTTGATCAAAGGGCTTTTAGCAGAGTAACAAAGTTTATATAGATCGTCGTGTTGACTGACTGAATATCAACGCACAGACTCATTTAATACACAATGGGCGATAAGCCCGTCCATTGTACTGTTATTGTTGGTTTGTTTGATTATCAAAATGAAATGAACAAGTATAACAATGTAAAGGGAAGCAATCGAGTTATCTAAGGACCGTTACAAACGGTCTATAGGTAACTCAACTGTTCCAGACCAGTACCAGACGGAAACGTACCCAAGACACTGGCTGCATTGCCTCGCTGAATAGCTATGCTAATTCGCTGGCCTAAATAAAAGTCATTGGGTCACGTGTCGCATCAATCAAAAGCCCAGCATATCATAATCCTCCTGCCCATTTTCCCACGTTCGGGCATTATAGGCAGGCAAGAGCTGCACAAATAAATGTGTTGATGAGATTTGAATGTTCAGTAAAGGGATAATGATTTGGGAAATAATCAGAGAAAAAAAACCCAAGTTGATAAAAATTTTACACGTGAATTAATTAATTATTAAATTTTTCAATAGGGTAAGCGGAATAAATAAACTGTTAATTTTCTCTCACAGAGGTACAGAAAAGGACGTTGATTTCACTAGGTACTATTTTATACTTTTTCATAAATTATAAGCACATTAAAGTGGGTATTAAGCTCAAAGGAAATTTAAAAAAGGTACTAACTACTTCTGAATTATTTAGTTTGCGTAGTAATTAGCACCGTTCTTGAGAGGCCTGAGGTAGGTTTTGTAAAAAACCTATAATTCTGGTCACTAGTGCACCCACAAAGCTGGTAAAAAACTAAGTATTCAAGTCGTCCGTATTGCACAGAGCTTTTTGAGCAGAAAGTGCGTACGTAGCTTGAACTTTAACCACTTTTTTAGGAAAGTTTTAAAAATAAAGCTAAGTAAGCTTTATTTTTACCGATTTCCTCTCAAAAAGCTAGCAATACAGCCGTATTGCTAGTGATATAGAAAAAAATCGTGACATAGTAGATAAGTATGCAAAGTAGGTAAAAAGGTAGGCATAAGTAGGCAGTGTAGTGTAGAACGCTACCTAGCGCCATCTCATCATAGTGGTCTCGACAGAGCTTACCTATTTAAAACTTTTGGGGTGGAGACGTTGGGTCCGTGGGGAGCTTGAGACAACACGTGACCCAAGGGCTGACTCTTATTTAGGCCAGCGAATTAGCATAGCTATTCAGCGTGGCAATGCAGCCAGTGTCTTGGGCACGCTTCCGTCTGGTACTGGTCTGGAACAGTTGAGTTACCTATAGGCCGTTTGTAACGGTCCTCAGGTAGCCTGACTGATTCCTTTGTAGGTACATAGTTTAATTGTACATTTTATTGGATAAATTTGTAACTGAAAAAAAAAGTACATAGTAATAACATTATCTCTGTGTATCGTATCCTCTGAGTGGTATGTCACTACCACTATGCCTGATCATTTCTCTTATGATCGTCTTCCACGTAGCCCTTAGCCCACTTAGGGCACCGCACTGTACTGACTGACTGTTGATAGTATCATGTTAGGTAGGTACATATAATTGTATTATTGAATTAATTGTATGTTTTCTGTTTAGTTCATTAAATAAATATCTATTGGGTAGGTACCTACGTTACCTAACTGTATCTACTTACCTACCTATGTATATAGTTTGTAAGTTCATGTGAGATAATAAATAAATTTCTTTCTTTCTTTCGTAAGATGGTGGTAGCTAGTAGGGCAAGTCCTACCACCAACATAACCAAGTAAATATTGTACTCCACTGGGGATCGAACCCGGCACCTCTGCATCTGACACCGGTGGACGAACCACTAGTCCACAAACGAGACAAACTAAATAAAAAATAGGGCTTAAAATGCAAAGTAAGCTTCTGTTCGTCTGTTGACAGACAACGAGTAACTGAATGAAAACTACTGCTCCAGCGCGATTTGGCGGAGTTTTAGGAAACACACATTCGGGCGGATAGTGCGAAATCCTTTGTTTTTAAGCCTCATAGCCCAGCTGGTAGTAGCTCTGCCTCCTGCGATGTAGGTTGTTTGATTCCCACTAAGGACAAACATTTGAGTGATATATTTATTTTTATGTTTTAAAAAAAATATATTAAGTAAGTATTTTCCGGGTTTTCAAAAATATTGCGGGGCTTTTGATTGAGGCGACACGTGACCCAAGGGCTGGCTCTTATTTAGTCCAGCGAATTAGCATAGCTATTCAGCGTGGCAATGCAGCCAGTGTCTTGGGCACGCTTCCGTCTGGTACTGGTCTGGAACAATTGAGTTACTTATAGGCCGTTTGTAACGGTCCTTAGGTAATCTGACTGATTCCTTTGTACATAGTTAGTTTAATTGTACTTTTTATTTAATAAATGTATTTCTAGAAATAAAAAAAAGCAAGTATTATATTCGTAATCTAATTCCCATACTACAAGCTTTGCTTAGTTTGTGACTAGATGGCGCTGTGTGAAATAAATTTCCTGCAATATTTATTAATTATCAAAGCTCTTTGAAGGTTGTCAGGATTCCTTCGCACTACAATAACATCCATTCGCCTCAAACGGTTCTATTCGTATTCCCATTAACGAGAAAAACGCAAGAAACCATTTTCCTGAGAACCGTCGCCATTGTACCGTCGCTCGATCAGGGCATTATATAAATCGTTATACAATGGCACCGAGTTCCCAGCTCACAAACAGTAGTATATTATGTACTCCTTAGTGTACAGGGTGGTCCGTTGGAGCTGGAGCTAGGATTTTCAGTTGCACAAAAATATCACAGGAATATTATTAAACGCATTTGTTCGTAGGTTTGGATATTTGGATGTTTGATCCTCATACAAGGCATCTTAACAGATGTGAATTGAAATGAAATTTTTTTTGGTAATAACAAACATTACAGTAACACATTTAAATTTAACAAAGAAGTGATGTTCCTGGTAATACAATTAATCCTTGATGGTGACATTGGTACCCAAACTAGGACAACCTGTGTGATGGCGTACCAATGCCCTCCGCCTATTGTGGAGATGTAATGAAAATCAAAAAATTAACAGTGACCCAAAAAATTTAAATGTAATCTATGTGATAGAATAAAGATGTTGTTTTTTTTAACATTATTAGGTTTACAACAGTAGTTATTTAGAATAAAGAAAAATCACTAATAGAAGCAAATCCATAGAAGTAATTGTATATAATAAAAAAAAAACTTACTGCAATTTTATTTTATTCTTGTATATGCAATAACATTTCAGTCGAGTTATAGTCCTGGTTTAGAAGCCAGTCCATAACCGATTTCTTACATTGATAAAGAGAGAGGGGTAATATTTAAGAATTCGATTAAGTTTTTTATAAATATATTTTTTCATGAAATAGCCATGTCGTCGTGCCAAACAAGTATTACATCTAACGTTGGTACCCCTAAACATTCGACTTGAGCCAGCATAGGGTCGTAAATAAGGGTTTGATGACGTAGACAAATTGATTTAAAAGATTTAATTTAAGAAAAAAAAAATTAAAAAGATTTAACTGAAACTGATGCATTATATTGCTCTGAACCGGAAAGGGGACTTTTATCCCATTTGTTTATTTTTATTTTGTACTACGGAGCTTGATGTGCTTTGCCTTCATCTCACATGATTTCTCAAGTTATGATAAGGTCGAAGGTGGAAGCGCACTTCACCCAGAATCCTCAATACTGAAAAACTGGCTATCTTATCTCTTATCTTATCCCATTAATAGTTTGGGATGGAAATAGGACGTCAAAAATCGCCATACAAACTATATTGAATGAACTGAAGTTTGCACATGTTTTGCTCAAAACCGGGCAGTTGTCATGAGCTACGTTTTGTCACAAATATCAGTTCCCGTGGGATGGGATGGGAAGTAGTTCTGATTTCTGCACTGCAGGTTGTGGGTTCGATTCACCCAGGAAAAACATTCACAATTCACAAATTTAGAAAAGACATAAATCTAAAAAACTTTTGTCCACGACAAGAAAATGAGTAATCTTTATATTTTCTTAGATGCCCTGAGAATGACTCGGTCTTTTTTAAGTAATGCAAATTGATTGGTAGCTATTTGTTACGTCCCGTTTAAATGTGCCACCCTGTACAGTTTAAGTTCACAGCGTTGCAAGAGATTAAGGACTCAATTTAGGAAACTGACGAAATGAGCAATTTGTATTTTTGTGAACAATTGCGTAGGATTAAGTTAATAATCCCTTTTTTATTTGCGATGGGTCAGTTCTTGACTTGAAATATTGCATGGGCAGTATGACGCCAACAAAGAAACGAGCTTTCTCAGATAATACCTATTTAGTCCCCTTTTGACGGTGTTTGGATTTGGTCGTACGTTTGTGGAAATGAATATAAAATAAATATTATTAAAATACTCCTCATATCCACCTCATACATAAAAATATATGTTTAATTTTGTTTTATTTTTTATTGTACGACTGGTGCTTGACCTTCATCTCACCTGGTTTCAAGTTATGATAATGTCGAAGGTGGAAGCGCACTTCACCCAAAATCCTCAACTAACTGAGGAACTGGCTATCTTACCTCTAAATGCTGGAACACAACAATTTAAGAATCTTTGTTATGGCGACAGACTTAGGTGAGCTGGTGGTTGTTAAAGTCCGCCTGGCTAGGACTTAAACAAAGTCCTTCCACCAACCAAAAACAGTTGTTTAAACAGTCGGTCTTATGAATAAATACAACATACACATGATACGATATAAGATCCAAACACAGAACAAACCTCTATATTCATCGCACAAATGCTTGTCTCGGATGGGAATCGAACCCCAACTGATCTATAAGGCTTGTACTTACAAACAAGGCACTAATTGACTCACAAAAAGGTAACTCTATCCGTAGATATACTACAAAAATCATGAACCAAATCTAACCCAACAAAACCAGTATGATATGACTAAGCTGAATTTAATTTCCGAAAAAAAAACAAATGTATTGCCGAAACACGGTTCAATGGACACTCTCGAGTTCTGGACCCGGATGTAGACTATTACATATTCTATGACCTCGTCAGGGTTGCCAGTGTTCATATAAAGAGTCAAGAGATTGACTGCATTTTGGATATTAAAATGAATTTTACACAGCGCTTTCTAAACCTAAACTAAGCAAAGCTTATAATATGGGAAAAAGTAACAATTTAAAAAACTATTAATATATCTAGATAATTACATAATAAATTTATATTTTTATAAAATCTCTTTATTCAATTAAAAGTACAATTAAACTAACTATGTACAAAGGAATCAGTCAGATTACCTAAGGACCGTTACAAACGGCCTATAGGTAACTCAACTGTTCCAGAACAGTACCAGTACTATAATAAATGAATTAATTGGCATTGTGTCGTTCAGATGACAGTTTACAAAATTAAATCAAATAAACTGTATTTGATTTAATTTTGTTGTGTTATGTTTTTTTCAATTAATTATGTTACATTTGTATTGCTTATAACTGCATTTTGTCATATTTTTGAAATTGTATTTTGTTTTATTATTTCTTTGTCATTAACTTTATTTGACAACTTGTTTCACTAGGTACGTACTCTATATAAGTTCAACACACCTGATGTAAATTGATGACTTGCCTTGCATAGCATTTTTGTGATGTAGCCAGTAACATTTCATAATTATAAAATCTGAAATTTAGAATCATTTCTACGACTGTTCTCTAAAGCAGTAGGTAGATAAGTTATTTGTAGGTACAATTATAACTTCCATAGGCTTGAATCCATGTCGCTATGTAGCCTTGGCCTGATTCGCTTGAGTTTCTACGTCGAGTTTGGTTTGCATCCCCCGTCTATAATGGCTCCAGTCTCGGTCTCGTACAATAGCTTCTTTATCAGCTTTTATATTCCTGTTTACAGTTATTTCGTTGTCGTGGCAGTTTCGAATCTTAAATATCGAACCCTTCAACTCAACCCATGGATGCCGTAAAAGCCTGCTAAGGGATCTCATCAAAAGAAGCAGCAGCTTCGATCACCAATCTGCCTGCCAAGCGTGGTGATTATGTCAATCATTATGTCAAAAGGACAAAAATTTAAGTCGATGTTGATTCTGGTAATCGTCTGGTAAATACGTACTATTCTCAAACATTCGGAAAGGGCGCAGGTCATTTGACGTTCCAAAATGATTCTAAAAATCATAGCAGTAATGTGTTTTATGGCATATCAAGTACCTGTATTTTTTATTTTACGACGGGGAAGCGCTTTGCCCTCATCTCACCTAGTTTACAAGTTATGATAAAACCGAATGTGGAAGTATACTTTACCCGCAATCCTCAACAGTCTGGAGAACTGGCTATCTTACCTCTTAATGCCCGAACACAACAATATATAATTGTAGTTATGGCAACAGAATTTGCTAAGTTGGTGGAAGCTCCAGGCGGACTTAAAACAAAGTCCTACTACCAACCAAACCAAGCACAAAATTGTACTCCAGAGATCGAACCTGGGACCTCTGGAGGTTAAACCAACTTGAATAACCACCAATAGGCACAATGTTTCGCAATGTTTGGGGCAATTCAAATAGTAATTTCAAGCTGATGCTATGCGTTAAAAGCAGCCACTCTCACTAAAAAAAGAGTTCAAATTTCGCTGAAAATCCGATACAATAAGCGTAACAGTGGAATATGGCAACACTATATCCGGGTATTCTATTACAACGCTTGCGACCGGGTGATGTAGAGCCGGATTAATCGCCTGGGACCGTACACCGGTTCAAGTTGTTTCAATTCGATTAGTGCCACAACGTTTCTACATGTCGCAGCAGCTTTATGACAGAGAACACCACATTATCTAGAGTAATCCTATTGGAGAACTTCATAACACAATATTCTTCATCATCACAACAGCCCGTAAACGCCCGCTGTTGGACTTCTCTAAGACTGGAGGGGTTTGCCATAATCACCACGCTTGGCAGGCGCATTGGTGACCCCATAGTGACTCAGACGGCTGCTGCTGCCCATACCCTGGTGTATTTAATTCTCTTAGTCGTCTTTACGACATCCTCAGGAGGAAATGGAGCGGTCCTATTCGTTAGCCGGAATAACCTCGGCAATTTTCTTAGTCACCTCGAAAACGCATTGATTTTAAGTAATTTGCTAAGCCTAGGACACAGAGCGGGCTGCCAGGCTGTCTGTGTTCTGTAAATTCCACATTGTCGAGTGTGAGCATGGTATATTCAACCTAATCCCTCCATCCCCTTTCCACCACCAGACTAGCAGACGCACGGCAGTTTACAACCCGTACCTTGTAAATCCGTGTAATTCTATTATGCCAAACTCATCGATTGCCTCTACCTTTATAAATAATACTGGCAACAAAACTCCTTCCTTGCCCTTGTCTGTTTTTCCGCGTGTTCAGTCCAAAGTGTTCCTTTTAGACAAGCGAGCTCCATCTTAGGCGACATTGCCTCTTGTTTTTAAAGTGAGCTGATGGGCGAACGCTTGGCTATACAAAAGTACGATATACCAAGTTGTTAAAGAAAGCAAAAATAAGAATTCACATTTAGCATTTACTGGGCATGTATACTCGTATAAGCACAGGCTGCATGCATTGCCGAGTTCAACGGCTGAAAATATTATCTGAGCAAAAATGTGCTAGTTTATACTTTACATAATATAAGTATATTCAAGGCTTATTAAACATACATAACATACCTAATACAAATACCTATATATATACAACACAAACTAAATCTCTATGGAGACTAAGAGCTCTTTGACTCTGCTCATGAAGATGGCATGCGAGGACAAAAAAATAAATAGCACATTGTCACCTGTTTTTCAAGTGAGCTGAATAAGGTTTAACATTCAGAATTTTGCGGGAATGTTTGAGCACTAAACGGCCACTAGAATAACCAAAACTCTCAAAATCAAATTCAATCAAAATCGAAATCAAAGATTCTAATATATTTGGAAATCTGTAAGAAGGGTAGTCCCTAAAGATAATTGAGCGAACCGTTTCAATAGACAAAGTTTTGCGAACATTTTAGTCTTCATGCATTCTAACAAGAGTTGTTGCTATCGGCCGTGTCTAGGGAACTTACAACTGATAGTCACAGGCATAAATGTAGCCACAGTAAAGATTCTTACAGTAGTATACATCACATTAAAACTATTTCTTACGATGTCTAGTTCAAAAGGTGAATTAATGAATGAATGAATGAATGAAAATACTTTATTGCACATCTTATAAATAGACCTAGATAACAAAAAAAAAAGTGGGCAGTCTTATCGCTAAGAAGCGATTTCTTCCAGACAACCATTGGATGGAGAAAAAAGAAAAAAAGAAGGAGAAGGAGCAAAGGTGTTTATCTTAAGATTAATAATTCCTAATTCATATATTGTTCGTGAACCTAGGTATACAAATGTGGTAAAGCTTAGTCTATCTGCTAGGTCCTGCTAATAAGCTTACAAACATTACAATTATAACAAATTTTCAATGAAGGTTGGTACTTGTTAAGGCCCAGTGGCACTGCTCTCTCATACAAAAGTAGTTTGTTGCTTATTTTGAAGTGACATGTCCCATTCAGAACAGGTGTATTTCAAATTTGAATCGGATAATGTACAAACCTTGAGTTTGTACAGCAATACATTTCCTAAAATCATTCATCACATCAACAGCCCATTAGTGTCCACTGCTGGACAAAGCCACTTCCAAAACTGGAGGGTTTTACTATAATCACCACGCTGGCAGGCAGATTGGTGATCGCGGAATAGAGAAGAGAAATAAAGAAGATAAAACACAGAAGGAAGCTGCTGCCCAAAATTAACATAAACTTTAATGTACATAATAAATAAATAAATATTACAGGACATTCATTTTACACAGCGCCATCTAGCCCCAAACTAAGCATAGCTTGTAATATGGGGACTAGATTACGGATAAAATACTTAAATACTTTTTGTAAATACATACGTACTATATGATACAACACCCAAACACAGAACAAACATCTATATTCATCACACAAATGTTTGTCCTGGGTGGGAATCGAACCCACAGCCCACAGCGCCGAAGGCAGAGTTACTACCAACTGAGCTATGAGGCTTGTCAATAATGTAATTGTAGATAATGTAGGACGCGCTGTATATCATCTACCAGCTACCACGGTCCGCTTTTCCACTAACTTTGAGACCCATATAATGTTCAAAGTAATGATGTTTCAATGTAATATCTAGTTGTTCGTGTGTTGTGTGTGAGTGTGTGTGTGTGTGAGGGTGTGTTGTAGAGGGTAAGAGAGTTGTTGCTCCTATGTGATCTAGTGGTTCACCCACCGGTATCATACCCAGAGGTCCCGCGTTCGATCCCAAGGAGGTACAAATTTAGCTTGCTTGGTTTGGTTCGTGGTAGGACTTGTTTAAGTCCGCTTGGCTAGCTACCACCATCTTACCGAAATCTTTCGCCACAAGAAAAATTCTAAATTGTGTTTGGAAATAGCCAGTTCCTCAGTCTCTTGAGGATTCCGGATGAAGTTAGTTTCCACATCACACAATAAAAAAGAACTGGGAAGTATCGCTTCATCGTATACCTCACCACTGGGTCAGCTCTTAACCTCGACCTTGCCTGGGCAACCCCAGGCAAGGTCGAGGTTAAGAGCTGACCCATTGTGATAAAAAAAAAACTACCATTGCTTTCCTTAGAACTCTCAGAGGCCCTTTACCTTCAGTGGATTTTTCCCTGGAAACATTTGACAGTACCATAATAAAGCAATTTAAAAATGCCCAGCTGCTCTTCTGTTTACATTGTTTACTGTGCCGGCGATTCTTGGCTATAGGTACGCCCCAGGGGCTACTTAGGCAACTTCTTTTTCAATAACCTACTTTAGTGAGTTAGCTAAGTAGATAGTTTTTCTCGAAACTTGGACTAGATACGTTACTTATAGCTTACTTTTAATGTTTTCTAGTATAAATCAATAATTCATAAATATTACTAGACATTTTATACAGCGCCATCTATCCCCAAAGTAAAGCTTGTACTACTGAAATAGATGAATACTACTGGAGAATATTAATATTTAAATACTTTTATATCGTAACATCAATATTTATCACATAAATTTGTCCCGGTTGGGAATCGAACCGGAGTCCGGTGCTGGTTTGCCATGTTCCGGTGATGCATGAGAGAGCCATTGCCATTGTAGATATCAATATAAATAACCTGAAAATAGAAAGATTTTAGTAAAAAAAAAAAGATTTTTTTTTCAAATCGACTGCGCTCGGATCGGCAACACGCCGGCAGAGGGCTCGTCAGTTTAGCAGTAAGACTATATTTCCTGAGGATGCCTCGTTTAGGGACGACAAAAGTGAGGAATTAAATTAAAAAAGAACCCGAATTTGTAATTTTTTTTTTTAATTTTTATTGTACGACGGGTAAGCACTTGGCCTTCATCTCACCTGGTAACAAGTTGAGATAAGGCCGAAGGTGGAGGCGCACTTCACCCGGAATCCTCAACAAACTGAGGAACTGGCTGTCAGTCCCGGGTCCTGCATAATAGTGGTCGTGTCAGACGCCTGGGGCGGGTTGTAAAAGTCTGACAGACTAAACGAGCGTTCCGAATATTCCAGTCAATTGAGCACAAATATGGCCGTAAATAAAGATGGACGCTGTATTGATACAGTATTGGCGCGGATCCAGCATCGATCATCTTGCGGATATCCGGTGACACACTACATCCGCCATTTTCTTTAACGAAATATAACTAGGAAATACTCCGCACTTTGTATTTTATTCAGGCAGGCGATTTAGCTAGTTGCTTTTTGTTAGTAATAATAATTAATAAATACTCAAAAATTTTATGAGCCTAACTTTTACAAATTTGTTGACTTGCAGTGTCAAAACTAATTTAAAACTTGTGTCGCAAAACCTTTTCCCATGATGTTTAAAATCTTGTTTCTTTCTGTAGGTAGAGAAAGGTTTGCTGGAAGAAAACTCTTATTAGGGTTCAGCCCGCCTTTAACATACTTTTTAATGTTAAGTTATCTTGTACAATTATCTTTGTACGTGTGCAATAAAGTATAAATAAACAAAAAAAACCATCAAGTTTGATTATAATTTAGTAATTTTTTTTTTCTATACAAGTATACATTTATTCAATAAATTAAACTAACTAAGTACAAAGGAATCAGTCAGATTACCTAAGGACCGTTACAAACGGCCTATAGGTAACTCAACTGTTCCAGACCAGTACCAGACGGAAGCGTGCCCAAGACACTGGCTGCATTGCCACGCTGAATAGCTATGCTAATTCGCTGGCCTAAATAAGAGCCAGCCCTTGGGTCACGTGTCGCCTCAATGAAAAGCCCCGCAATATTTTTGAAAACCCGGAGGGCACCGGCTCCCCACGGACCCAAGGTCTCCACCCCAAAAGGCTCAAATAGGTAAGCTCTGTCGAGACCACTATATTTGCGCCTTTTGTGATCCTCGGCCGAATCAGCCGCCGCACCAGCCCTAACTGATGTCCCAGGCAGATGAGATGGCGCTAGGGTGTCAACGCAGGTAGCGTCCCACACCAAAGGCCTACCCATTTCCCAAGGGACAAGAGTCATACCGTCGGGCCGCTTACCATCATCACGTAACAGACCATTCGGTTCAAGAACGGCTGGCACATTGACACTGGTAAACGCTCGACGGATAATGTAATTTAGTAATTGCATACAACCAATTAGAAATAATGAAGTAGTAAAGTAATACACAGCAGATTAATCTACGTAGGTATGTTTTATGGACTCCTGCTGACATTTTATAAGCTTTAGAGGAAACCCTTAGGACTTGAGTTCCGCCGCCCGGAGATTTATTTCACCTACAAAATTAACGCGTATATTTTATTTTTCGTCTAAACAAATGAGATAAAAATAACCCATCGGCCACTTTCGAAACCAAGTTTCGAAACCAGTTTAGAAATCAGAATTACATTTATTTTTATGAAACCTGGTTTTGAAAACGTTAGAGAACCTATTTTTTTTGTAAAGGAGACATACTTACTCCAAATTTTACGAACGCGGCTTTAGGGGTAGGTATCCCTTTAATAAGTGTAAAGTTATGGAAATAAACCAGAGTAAAATTAAATTAAAAACAAAGTAGATTTTCAAACAAAGAAGAAACCCATTATCCTTATTTTAACTCTAATAAGTATGCGATCGGCTGGTTTACTCAACGTACCCGCATTCTTTAACAATAATGAATAAAATGTATTGAACTTTGTTTGTATGTAAGTATGAAATAGGTAGGTACATTATTATATGTTACAAAGTGGTACACTTGGCCTTTATCTCACCTGGAGTCAAGTTGTGATAAGGCTAAACGTGGAAGCGTCCTTTACCCTGAATCCTCAACATACTGGAACTAGCTATCTTACATGTCACAACAATTATTAGATTTGTTGTTATGACGTCATACCAATGTAAAATGGCGGTACCTAGCCGGGGACATATCCGCCAGATTCCACATTCGCATAAATAAAAATATATACATTTTAGTCCACTTTAACAAGCCCTACCCAAATTCAATTTCGTAGTCCCATGGGGAACCCGGGACCTCTGGATCTGATTCTGGAGGGTGAACCACTAGCCCACAGAGCTGGTACCTAACCTACATGGCCTCCTAATTTTTTGATTAACCGTTCCCTATAAAACCAACCTTCATCACACATCACTCATCGGTTTGCTGCTGAATTGGATACTGTATATACCCTGCTTAACCCTAACCTCCTTACGATGAAAGATGGAGCAATAAAGGTCAACTCCCATACATACATTCAGTGTCTTGGGCACGCTTCCGTCTGGTACTGGCCTGGTTGAGTCGATAGACCATTTGTAAAGGTCCTGAGGTAGCCTGATTGCCCCCCTTTAAAACTTACTATTTTCGTTTACATTGCACACATTGTTTTTATATTCATTTTCAAATTTTTTTAAATAAATCTAGACAACAAAACGATAAAAATAATAGTGAGTAGTAGAAAAAAAAAAAGAGAAAATAAATATTTTCGAATTTATAAAATAGAAATCTAGACCACATAAAAGTAAAAAAAAAAATGCGGTAAGGAGCTAAGAGTACCTGGCTGCATTCTCGCATTAATATTTTAATCAATTTTAGAGTAAATTTTGCATACAAAGCTGAGGGCATTCACTAGTTATAGGCTACGTACGTATTCAGTGCGGCGGTAAACGTGCAAATAGCCGCCGCGATACCATCAAGATAAACAGAACCCCGTCCCGAGCTGTATGTACGCAAATTGCCGAACTTATCTCGGGTTACGGTTTACGGTACCCTGGTTTTGATGAAAAGTGATTTTTTATCGCCGTTTAAAAATGGAATAGGTTCATCTTCGTATTTTTCTTTGCTTGGGCTTATTTTGTGTAAAAATCCCAACTGAAAGGAATTAATGATATACTTACGTTCATATAAAAACAAAAACCCCGCTACGCAAAAAGCGAACTAAGACTGAAACAAGATTAACACAGAAACATGAATGTATAATGGGAATTCTAAGGTTTAAATAACTTAATTCACATACGAACACACGGTTCACTTAAAATGAGATACATGAGAAACAAATTACCTAAAATTAGATAATTACTACAAATAATTTTACAACTAAATATTACGTAAGTATAACAAGATATTACCTTCAACTTACTAAACATATCTTTAGGAATTATTTTCATATGTGTTTTAATCGTACAATTTATCCACCATAAATGAGAAGACCAAGTAACGCTCGTAGCAACGTAGTTTGTAGCTCTTTCTGGCGCGTTCGATTCAAATTGAATTTTGCCGGTGTAATTGGCTGTTTGTAATGCGTTACTTTATAAATTATAATTTGCAAATCCAATCTTATAAGCTTACTTTATTTACTTTTTTTGTCACATCCACAAAGAACATGATCTACCGCATTGCGCCCGTCAACTTAAGGCATAAAGGTGTTAAGCCTCACGTGCCCGTAATTTCACCGGAACCCTTCAAACTACAACACAGCAATGCTACGTGGCGGCTGAAATAGGTCTGGTAGTACTTCCCCGGACGAGGAAGCTTTCCCAAGGAGCTCTACTACTCTTCTATCATTTGTACTAGAGAGTGAAAGGCACACAGATATGAGTTCCTATAGGTACTATCTTACGTACTGGTAATCCTGTAGCTTTTGTTAGTATGAGGCTAGATGGCGCTTTGTGAAATTGATGTTCTGTTCTGTAACCTACTACAAAGTCTAAACGGTCTTCGTAGATGTAAATGATTCTGTGCAATTATTGCGATAGTAATACATTCAAAACGGATATCAAATTATTTGAATAAAATAAATCACTTGCAGAATCGAATCATCGCTTTCCATTTACCGCCAAAAACAGCCACCAGAGCGCAGCACAATCCATTCCAAACCTCGCGGAATATTCATTTCGAATCGGAATTTAAATTCAAAAATCGAACACAACAGCGAATGGGTTTACACTGAGCGCATTTTATCCGGGTCTAGGGCTGCCACATTATTAAAAACACCCGTATTTTGCATCAAATATTATCTACTAAATTCGTTTCCATACATACTTGGTGCAACTACCTAATGATTAGACTAGAAACTTAATAAATACACACCTTTTTGTGAAACTCACAGTCTGTGAGTTTTTAATCAAATTAATTGCAGCTTACTAGGGTTCTGTACCCTAATCTGGACCCTGTTCCTAAGCGTTTGTCTGTCTGTCTGCCCGTTTTGACTGTCATTGAAATTTTCACAGGGTTTTTTATTGGTAAACAGGGTAAAAAATGATAAAATGAAAGGTGTGATTAAACCAAGCACCATAAAAGTGATATTTTATCTTGAAATGTGAGTCAATAACCTTGAAGTACCTGTCCGCACTTGGCCGGCTCATTCTTAGTTTTGCCTAGTTTGTAGAATGGAATGGGTCCTAATGCATTTAGTATACAACCCCTATACATATACAAGTCGTGAAATACTGCTCAATAAAATGTGCCGGTTTTTAAATGAAATTGCCCGGATTATGCCGAACGGCGCTCGCAATCACCGGAAATATATCGGCTCCGGTATTGACAGCCTTACTCGGAGATAACAAGCTAGAGCCTATTCCTTCTGAAAAACCGTGTGTCCTTATCATTGATTGAGAATTTTATATTTTACTAACTAAATTTTCCATTGTATTTTTTAAATTATTTATTGAAGGGTTTGTTCAAAGCTGAACATGTCACTCTTGTGCCGTTATGGGCCTCTAGTTTCTAGTATATCTACCTACTATGGTAGTAGAATGTAAAGGAAACTAGAGGACTTCGACCACAGGTTCAATACAAGTTAATGAATCACTTTAATCACAAATAAAATAAATGAATTTAAGTTAAATAATATAAAAATGAGAAAAAAGATGAATTTACCACGAATAGCAAAGGAAGGCACATAAGTTATTAGGGACGTGGTTCAACCTAAAGATCGTTCGTTTCCGCTTCGTAGTTCCGTACTTCCCTGTGTGATGATGATGGTGGGTTGTCCTCAGGAAACGTGAGAGCATCCAGGAAGTACAGCCAGAAATGTTCCTTGAGCTTGTGCTAGTGCGCAACAAGGTTTATCCGGGTCAATTTAGCCCGACGTCCGCACCGACGGGTTAAAGCCGCGTACTTCGCGGGTGCGTCAAGACAACGCGCGTTCTCAGCGCATAGGTACTCCTGGAATTTATATACCAACATAGTAGACTGTGGTTATCTACTCTCCGTTCTGAGTAAAGTCAAAGTCAAAGTCAAATATTTTTATTCATTAAGATTTTTAGGATCATTTTGAAACGTCAAATCTACCGCCTGTTCGGAATCGCGACCAGCACACAAGGAGAAAGGCAAGAACCTCGGGCTGATTAATTTTTTGATGATCCATTTAACATTTAGGTACAGTGTTTATAATAATTTAATAACATTACAAGTGTTACCTACATCATAAAACTAAAAACTTAATATTATCTTAAAACATTGATTACTACATAACTATCTAATGGGCAGTTTCTTGACATTGAGAAATCACCATTTAACTGTCAACTGGTATAGCAACATCGGGCCACGCGTTCTTATCGTCGATATATTCACTTATTTTGTAGTAGGCTCTTTTAATTAAATTATTCTTTATATACAATTTGAATTTACGAGCAGAGAGTTTGGTGGCGCTTTGAGGAAGCTTATTATAGAATCGTACACAGTTTCCTAAGAATGAATTATTTACTTTTCCTAAGCGATACCTAGGTATGTCAAGTTTATTTTTATTTCTAGTATTAACACTGTGTACATCACTTCTTATACCAAACTCATCAATGTTCCTGTGAGCGTGCATTAGGTTTTCATAAATATATTGGGAGCTGACTGTCATAATACCTATCTCTTTAAAACGTTCCCTGAGAGAGTCACGAGTTTTCAATTTATAAATTGCCCGTACAGCTCTCTTTTGCAGGATAAAAATGCTTTCAATATCTGCTGCATTTCCCCATAAAAATATGCCATAGGACATAACGCTGTGAAAGTAACTAAAATAAACTAACCTCGCCGTGGTTTCATCAGTAAGATGCCTTATGGTACGTACTGCGTAAGCTGCCGAGCTTAGCCGGCTAGCTAATGTATTAATATGAATACCCCATTGCAACTTTGCATCGATATTTAAACCCAAGAAAGTAGTTGCTTCCATAAAGTCCATAAAGAGTACTCATCCACGGCAATACGAAGAGAGCAAAAGGAAGGTACTTTCGTAGTAGTTTTGCCGGGAGGTGCTATCAGAACGGAGTTCACCATATAAAGTTACCTATTTAAAAGTTAAAATATAAAAGCTGAAGGCCAAAAGATATACAATTTAATAATGAAATGCAAGTGAAATAAAGTATAGCAATTACATTTGAAGGTAGCGTGAGATTGAGAGAGTGATGCTATAGTAAATGGTATCTAATTATGATGAATATGTAAGCAAAGTTGAGTGCAAATAAAATAGATATGAGATGAACAGCTGTAAAAGAATAGATACCTATAGGCAAGTACACAAATATTAAGGTGAAGCCAAGCAACATCGTGGATGTGTATTTTGTGTGCCATGTAGAACTTACCCTAAATCGGGAAATCACTATCACTCGTTTTTTAAGTTAATAAATAACTAGTAGTTCGCCCCGAACTGAGATCTCGTGATGGTCTTAGGTATATAACGTTGTTCGAGGCTCTCTCTTGCTTGTAACTCTTATTATATACGAAGCCAGAATAAGAGCAATGCACCGACCGTATGTCATAGAAGGTGGGCAGAATACAATAAGTGAATACGTCACCCCTTATTAACATGAACATGAAAGACATCAATCAACCTTTGACGCAAGAACAGAGAAATACTCAAATCAACTCATCAACAATAAATGTACCAAACAAAAATGTAACTCTCTCTATCAATAATTGGACCAATGTTTCGAATGTTAACTTTTACTTTTAATTCTCATTATTTTTAATAAATGCTTATCTCATATTATTATTGTGTAAATTTTTTCGCAAATGGTACGAAAATTAGGGTATTTTCCACGGTGATAAAGCTGTCTTTAGTCTTGGGTGAACTTAAATCCCTCGCTACACTCAGGACTCGTCTTAAATCCCTCGCTTCGCTCGTGATTTAAGTTTTTAACACCCTCGCTACGCTCGGGAGTAAACCTCGAGTCCTTCGTTACGCTCGCGATTTAAATCGTCACCCGCGACAGAAGACACTGCTTTATCCCCTTGGTTAATAATCTACAATAATTTATACTGAAGTTCTCGGGCGCGGCAGTAAGTGATGGATGCAGATAGATTGGGCGATTACATGACAAACAATTTCAGGTAAGTTACCTACCAGTTGGGATGAGACTTTATTTCTGTTATCCTTTCAAGATTATTCATAAATTAATACGCTACGATGAAACTTCAGACCCCTTTAAGCTTAAAGCACGCACAGGGTAGTGTGAGATTTAGCTTAAATAAAATTGGATGAAGGTATATAATATAAAATAAAAGTGGATGGAGACGGTTCAAGATAGCCCTTTGTGGCACTTTTTGGGGGGCCTTGGAATATGTCAAGTAGTTGATGTCGATGCTGAAATGATTTGGCGTTCGGACTTTGATTTACCTGTCAGTTGGCTTCACAAATATTTTATACTTAATTAGATTGTATAAAGTAGATATAGGTAAGATACTATTTGTGATAAAAGGAGGCCTATTTAGTAGTGGGCTGTGCGTAGACTGATAGTTATGATGATGTTAGTACTCCACCTGGATTAGTAAAATCGCATAGTCAACTTTTTTGTAATATACGAAGGGGAAGCGCCTAGCCTCCTACCACCAACCTACTACCACAACTAAGTACCCGGGACCTCTGGATCTGTCACGGGAAGACAAACCACTAGACAAACCCCTCAGCACGGGGCGGGGATAAAATGTTTGTCCTCTGTTTTTATCCACCTTCAAGAGCATTTTGTCTCCCGATGGTGGATAAAAACAGAGGACAAAATTTTAATCCCCTCCCCGTGCTGAGGGGGCAGAGGTGTTTGAAAACCTAATCCTTCGTTACCTGACAAAAGCGCCCTATTTCTGATGCTAAGACCTGCCGGGGCCTATAAAATGCTGAACAATGTTTATAAATAACCACAAACCATTCACGCCATAATAAGCAATTACAATAACCGCATCACAACTTTCACTATAACAAGTATGCAAGGAAATCGTTTTCACTCGGCTCGTCGTAGTCGTAGCGACGATAGCTCTGTTTCCCAGAAATTATTTACATCCGGGTTTGTCATCCTTTTTTTTGTTTTTTTTATTGATCTTATCCATCCATACTTTTTTTTCTTACATAGCTTGGGTCGGCTTTTGACCTCAAAACATGCACAGGTAAGACTGATCTATTATGATACTTGTTTTATTTTCTCGATTAAACGGGTTTAATGTCAAGCCTTACAGCTCAGATGGTAGTAGCTCTGCCTTCTGCACTGTAGGTTGTGGTTTGGATTCCCACCAGGCACCTGGGACAAACATTAATAGATTTTTCTTATAAATGCATTCTTATCAAGTTTACATTATTATAACAAGCTTCGCTTAGTTTAGGGCTGGGTGGCGTTGTGTTAAATGTCGGGTAGAATTTAAAAAACATAGGCATGGATAAAAGTGACGCCATAAGGAAGAACATACGCTACTTCTTAACCGGGTACCATGGGCAATGCTAAAACAAAAGCTAGCATTCCATAATACACAATAAATTATTTTTTCAGTCTTTAGGCAAGCCAACTGTTTCATCTTCATACATCACAATTACTATCTGATACCACTTAGCTTCACGGCAGTAAGCTATACCGATTTATGTTCTAGGAATTTATTTGTATTTATCCGATACCGACATCCTGGTTGTTATTCATAGTAACTGTATCCGGCTGATTATCTTAAGAGCACTTTTAGTATAAGTAGGCATTAGAGCATCAAAAAATATTATGGAAATTATTTTTCCTTGGAAAAAGGAAATGAAAACCTTGTAGCTATGAGCCAAAACGATACAAAATGATCCTCAAAGAGTTTTGACTTTGGCTTAAAACCCGTGATCATTGTTGTTATGCTATGTTTTATTCTTAAATTATGACCTTTTTGCTAAAACGGCATCAAGTCGGAAAATTACTTAATTTATTGACAGCTCTTTGTTTGAAACAAAAAGTTTTCAATAAATTAACTTGCAGGTGACAAAGCTATAGCCATTTATTTTATAGATAAATCCCGGACATGCATCCGGGTAAGCCGGTTGTAGCCGTTTGAAAGCTACATCGATCACGGAGCGTATGTTTTGTGAGTATATCCGGGTTTTAGATATATCCGGATTTTAGGGTTGTCAGGGGAGGGATTGTAAAATGGTTAAAATCCTAGAATTTAAATGTTTATAAAATCAATTTGCACTTGAGAACAGGCAGTATATAATACAAAAGACGCATATACTAGTGGTCTCGACAGAGCTTACATATTTTAGCCTTTTGGGGTCGAGTCCGTGGAGAGTCGGTGCCTTCCAGGTTTACAAAAATCTTGCGGGGCTTTTGAGTGAGGTGACACGTTACCCAAGGGCTGGCCCTTATTTACAATGTGGCAATGCAGCAAATGTATTTTTGACTTGTAATCCGGGATGGGGCTGTCCGGATATGCAACTGGGTAGCCCGGGTGTAGCTGTCACATACATGCTGTAAGCGATCAGTTTAAATAGGGAGAATAACATGGATATTACTATTTTTAACGAAAAATATGACGCAAACCTATACCATAGTACAATAATTATTTATTCTGCGCTAATAGGTAGTAGGTACCAAATAGTTAAAAGTTGAAAAAACTTCGTTGTTTTATCAAATACGGTTAGAAAGTATAACAGTTAGCCGAGGTGGATCCGGTTCACGAATATGACCCCTCCATTTTCTCCTGAGGATGTCGTAAAAGGCGGCTAAGGGAATACAAGACACCAGCTACTGCGATTACCAATCCACCTGCCAAGCGTTCTTATTATGGCAAAACCCGCCGGTCTTGGAGAAGGCTCATGTCCAGCATTGGACGTTAACGGGATGATATGATTATGATGAAAGTATTATAATCTGTATACATCAGTATATTAGTACGCAAGCTCAAATAATTTGGAATACGGTGCTTATCGCTATGTAACAAGATTACCATAATCATCATCGTGATGTTTGGCTTAGCAAGTCGGCAATAACTTATCAAATATATGAACTTGCCCATACAATTATTTTCAAGTTTTAAGAGAAGTCGGTTCCACTGCTTAGTTTGGGAATAGATGGTGATGCCTGCAAAAAAAAAACAACAGTAATTAATCTTAAAAACATTGCATTCTGGCACCATATTAAAATTCCTGATAATAAGCCTTTGCCACTTCAACAATTCATACAATCGTAACGCCACCTCATACGTCAAAAATGACAAATTCCATCAAACCGTTTAGGCTGCAGAGTGCACACTAATTTAATAGGTAGGTATGTACGTACCTATACATTAATAAATAAATAAATGAGGAAATTATTTCACACAGCGCCATCTAGCTCAAAACTAAGCATAGCATATATAAGTATTCTATTCGTAATTCAGTTCCCATACTTGTAATATGGGAATTGAATTACGAATAGAATACTTAAATACTATTTTTTTTTTGTAAATACATACTTATCATACAATACAACACCCAAACACAGAACAAACAAATTCACCACACAAATGTTTTTCCTGGTTGGGAATCGAACCCACAACCTTTAGCGCAGAAGGCAGAGTCACTACGAACTAAGCTATGAAGCATAAATAAAAACATACTCTCAAAAAAACAGCCCTTTTGAGGCAATTGGGTAAAAAGTGCATGTATTTAAATAACCTCAAATGTCCATAACAGTGCAATAGGGTGATTTGCTATACCACCCTTTGGCAGGCAGATTCCCGGGTGGTCTGACCTACCTAGTCATACCTGGAGCATAACGTGCGACGCGCCTTATAACCCCGTTTTCGATATAATCCAGAAACTAGGGGTGTGTCGGCTGTCAGTTGCACGAGGGCTGTGTATTTCTACCATGTGTGAAGCGCGATGGAAAATACTCGTAAATAGAATATCTTCAAATGGTGCTGAGAAGCATGACCTATATTTGTCAGAAAATGTTGCATTAGGTATGCGCAAAGCCGTAAATGCCCCTGGCAATATGTGGGCACTGGAAGAAGTTAACAAACATCCCAGGGTCTTCCTTGTCATCGAAACCACCAGGGGGTTTTAGTGAATCGTCAGAGCCCCGGTAAACTCACTTTTTTATTGTACTACGGGGAAGTGAACCTTCATCTCACCAGATTTGTTCAAGTTATGGTAAGGTCGAAGGTGGAAGCGCACTTGACTCATATTCCTCAACAATCTGAGGCACTGGCAATCTGCCTCTAAATGGTGGAACACAACCATTTTAGAATTGTTTTAGGTGCGTGGTAGCTAGGCATAAGTCCTACCACCGACCAAACCGATCACAATACTTTACTCCCCCTGGGGATCAAACCCGGATCTGGATCTGACTCCGGGAGGTAAACCACTAAACCACGGAGGCAGTTAATAAATGCAAATATATGTTAAGGATATGGATATCCTATCGATTTTTTTTATAAATTTTGGGTTAGCTCTTGACTTAGGCCAGTGATGATGATATTTACAAAGGAGCGGCTTTCGAGACGGTATTGCTCTCCCGCGCACCGCTCAGCAAACCGTTTGGATGGTGGTTGTTGGTTCAGGTGAGTCTTCACAGGTCCTACCAACAGAGTTGTGATCATTCAGTCAAACCGCTAGCAAACGCCAGAGATTCTGTTGTCCGGGGTAGCACTCTTGGAGGTCACACTTACCCCAGCGTACTATAGCCACTGACGCGTTTAGGCGACCATAGTAGCCTAATAATTTTTCCCGTTGAGCGTTAAGGCTACTATGGCAGCCCAGTCGACCCACAGTCTTATTTTTGTTTTCCTCTGTTTCAACATGAAGATAGCTTTTACTACTCGTCACTAGATGACTCTTTAATAAATTATCCGTGTAATATATACCCTTTGGAAAAACAATCTGGCAACAAAATCTATTTAGAAAAAAAATTAAAACTTATAGCACGAGAGTTTCTGCAGACCACACTGCTAATGAAGTTAAGCACTGATCATGCACTTGGCCTAGGCGGCCTAGGCCTCAGATATCACAGATTTCCTGAGAAAACTATGGCTCCCAAAAAATTAAACCTATAACAATACGTAACTGTATTCGTTCCTACATTTCATTTCTATTATAGTCCTATCCATCGAAACGCTGTCCGGTAGAGATTACTCTTAGTGATAAGACTGCCCACTTTTACATTGGTTTTAATTCTTCTCTGTGTGTGTTTGTCTATGTGATACTATTGAACAATAAAGGATAATATCTATCTATCTAAATATTACAGGACATTAATTTCCTGTGTGAAATTCTCAGTGAAAGTGCTCCAAGCTACGGAAAACTATGTATAGTGACGAATTTGCAAATATGTTGCTGGAAATTCGGACAAATACGTTCACTAATCACCAACATCACCGGGAAGGCTAACAAAGCGGGGAGTGTTCAGTATTCTGGGCCTAAATACCGTCGTTACGTCCCTTTGAATCCATTTGCCTCCTCGTTTCCACCTGCCTTTCAAATCTTTCAATATAGTTTTTAGGTCATGTAGATATTTGGAGCAAGCTTAGGGAATAGAAATGATCTGAATTACGGCTAATAGGGATCGTTGCTTCGGCGTATTTCTAATTTTGATATACAATTTCTTGTGTATTTATATTTTTTAATTTATACTTAAGTCTTGGCGCGTTTGGGAAAAATTATGAGAGTGATTTTTGTTGATACGTGCGCACACCGACACCATAAAGATGATTGCGTCTTAGAAAAATGATGAGAATGAAAATCATTCTCATTATTTTCATCACGATGCGCGCGCACACCGACACCTAAAAGCGACACCATGAAGTTGGTTGGTCAAGTTTTTGTGTGAACTGATAACTGTATTCAAGGTAGTTTAAAGAGTAACAGTAGGTAATGAAGCTATTCAATTACATATTAATCTGCAATACGTGTTTTATATCAGTGGAGATAAAACAATGTGTTCATACATGTGTATTTATGTGCGATTTTAAATTATGTATGGAGATGAATTATTATTTAATGTTAGTATTCGTGATAAAAGTTGTGTTTTTTTTGTTATAAGCTTTTAAGTGGGTTAATAGATTTGATGATAATTTTGGATACATTACAAATTATTATTTAGTTATTTTTGTTTTGTTACGCTAAGATAACTTCTTAAGTGCATATATACTCGTTTTTTTTATTTAAACAACATCTAGCCCCAAACTAAGCATAACTTGTGATATGGGAACTAAATGATATGGATAGAAATGCTCTCAATAACTTTTCATTAAACCCAAATACATAACAAACATTTACGTGCATCACACAAATGTGTGTCCTGGGCGGGAATCGAACCCACGACCTTCACAGAAAGCTAACCAGTGTCAATGTGCCAGCCGTTCTTGAACCGAATGGTCTGTTACGTGATGATGGTAAGCGACCCGACGATGACTCTTGTCCCTTGGGAAATGGGTAGGCCTTTGGTGTGGGACGCTACCTACGTCGACACCCTAGCGCCATCTTATCTGCCTGGGACATCAGTTAGGGTATTGTGTTTTTTTTATTAAATATAGGTACAATACAACAATTCCATACAAGTACATAAATGTTTTATCATATTCTTTGTTTGGATGACATTCATCAGTAATGGCAGACAACAACTCAAGATCGGAGTGATCGGAAGAAAATTAAATGGGGGAGGTCTTTGCCCAAAAATATAATAAACATGACGTCAAGTTTTATGCCATATTTTACTTAAACCAATATAGTAATTCAAATGCAATGAAAAAATCCGACAGTCCAGTTTCAGAGATAACCCTAGTCTTCTTTTTACGGTTCGGATATCCGGACGCACTGACCCGGATAATAAGCTCCTAGTGCATCGGATTACGAAGCTTGGCAATCGGCCAGTCCGATGCGGCTACCACAGGGTTATGCCAACTACATCGCTATCGAGGACTGGAGAAAATGTATGAAAGAAAACTTGTGAAGCCTTTTATGTAATATAATTACTAATGCTAGTTATTGAATAGCGTTAGAAAAGGTACATGACTAAACCAGAATATGAATTAAACAAAACATGACTAAAACCGAACATGACAATCATCTAATAACCCCTAAATTTGGCGGTACAATTACGATGACATTGAAGTAAATTGTGTTACATCACGTATAGTAAGCTACTGGGATCCTGGGGTATGGTAGGTAGTAGGCACTCAGTTCCATATTGCCCTGATGGTTGTCCTAGTAATGTAGTTATAGATTTTCCATTACAACTTTTGAAACTACTTGATTTTTTTTATTTAACGTAGTAAAGGTAAGCTCTTGATTTCGAAACGTGTTGATGCAAGAATGAGATATATAATATATAAGATTATTATAAATAATATATAAGAATGAGATTCGATGGATCGAGCCCACTCAGAAGATGCTTAACTCTCTTCTTGAAGACATTTCATTTTTTCATTTTTTCACGGTTATCAATTAAATGTAGGTACTGTTGATGCTATAGATTTTTTAGTGAATGATGTTATTACTAACTTGAATAAGAAAATGAAGGTAGCAGGTCTATTTCTGGATCTATCTTCTGCTTTTGATACAATAGATCATCCAATACTACTTGCAAAACTAGACCATTACGGCATACGAGGAAATGTGCTTAACCTCATAAAATCATACCTCAATAATAGAAAGCAGTTTGTCGAAATTAGAAGCGTTATAAATAAACAAGAAGTTATTGCCAAATCTAAGGCCACTACAATTAGAAGGGGTGTGCCGCAAGGCTCAATCCTGGGACCAATATTTTTTGTGATATTCCTAAATGACCTCATCAATTTCATAAATAGCACCGCCCCGGATATTGGGCTAATAATCTATGCTGACGACACTAATGCAGTGATTCCAGCAAACAGTTTGCATGAACTCAAAATCAAGATCAATGCTGCTCTGTTGGCTTTTAATAAGTGGTTCGATGCCAATAATCTTAACCTTAATATTAATAAAACATGTGCCTTATTGTTTAAAACAACCAGCCACAATAGCGATGAAAGTGACCGCTTTAATGAAGACGTGCATGTTACTTTCTCAAATAGCATCAAATTTTTAGGCGTCCAAATAGATGAACACTTAAACTGGAAAAAAGAAATAGAAGCTATAGAAAATTCAATTAGTTCCGCTTGTTACGCTCTAAGAAGCTTGAGGGAGGAGGTAACAATCAACCAATTAAAATTAGTATATTATGCCCTGATAGAATCAAAAATTAGATATAGCATTAAATTCTGGGGAGGGAGCTATGCCTACAATATGAAAAAGGCCTTCATAATGCAAAAACGCGCAATTCGAACTATAGTTAGAATACCTCAGTGGGAATCATGTAAAGAGCATTTTAAAAATCTTAATATACTTACGGTTCCCAGTCTGTATATATTAGTAACTGTAAGTGATATTGTTAAAAACCCATATCGCTACGAAACGGCTGAGCAAAGATTAAAACGCCTTACTACTAGACGAAAAGATATTGGGACACCGTATTGTCCAAGACTAGAGATAGTGAAGCATTGCTGCAGATACCAAGCTGTCAGATTATTTAACTGCTTACCAATTAAACTGAAGACAATAGACAGTCCGAATTTGTTCACTTCTGAATTGAAAAAACTTCTGCTCGAAGGGTGTTTTTACTCTATTGACGATTATTGTTATGATGACGCATGAATAATATTTATATTAATTAATTGAATTGTATATTTCTATGTTTAAATTATATTTGTGTACATTTTTGTTTTTAGTTTAAGAGTTTTCAGACACGATTGTATAATTGTTTATGAATAAATAAAATATGAAATATGAAATTAGGGTCGTAAAACAGCGGAAATCTAGAGGCTCTAGGCTGATTTCAAGAAATAGCCGTGCGCATAATCAAAGATTATTGAAAGAGCTTAGTTCTTATAAGTGGAATATTAACGTGTACGCCAATTTTTTGAATACTTGAATTTTACACAGCCTCATCTAGTTCCGAACTAAGCAAAGCTTGTTTGGGAACTAGATTACGGATAGAATACTTAAATACAGTTTTTTTTGGTGAATACATGAATATCATCCAATACAACACCCAAACACAGAACAAACATCAATATTCATCACACATATGTTTGTCCTGGGTGGGAATCGAACCCACAACAAAACAGCGCAGAAGGCAGAGCTACTACCAACTGACCTATGAGGCTTGTTAATATACCTTAGTATATAATATTACCTTATTGATCTTCTTCTTTAATTTAAGAGTTTGACTCTTGTGAATGAACAACTGATGAATGTTTCTCCATGTTGATCTTTCTAGGGCAGCTACCTTGACCTCCCTAGAAGATACGACAGCGACCTTCTCTTTCACCTGGTTTATATAGTTTATTCTCTGTCTCCCTCTTCCTCTTTTACCGTCCACTTTCCCTTCAATGATGTTCTTGATGAAATACTCGTGTCGTATATGATGGCCGATCATTTTTCACCTTATCAATACAGAAGCCAAATCAATCGTCTTTTCTATTTTAAAAACAACCACGCTGAAACAGAGATTGAAAAAATAGGTGCCTAGTCAAAAACTGATTCATTTTTATATTTCGTACAATTTTCCTACTCATTTAATTGCAGATAAAATACCAAACACTAATGTATATTTATTTTATTATTTAATATTGACTTGTCAAAAAGAAGATAAAACTTAAATGTTACCATTTGCCCGGTGTAATGAGTTAAGACATTACAAGTAAATTGTCCATTATCAAAAGCTAATAGCTCAGTTCAGTTATCTTGGAACTAAAATTGAGGTTAAATCCACAGTGTAGGTGAAAACAGCTGCATCCTGCAACTGGTCTCAATACTCATTTAGTGGTTGCTCTACCTTTTGTGCTGCTGGTTGTGGGTTCGATTCCCATCCGGGTGGTTTTTGTGTAGGTATGATATATGGATGTTTCTGTGTTACGAGTTGTATTGTTTGGGCGGGAAAAAAACTATTGTTACCGTGTTTTTTTTTATTTTGAGTCATATCAGTATTAATCCTTATACTAACATAATGCCAATAAACAAAAAGTTTTTATCACTACATCTGCAAAATGATACTGGCCACTTGCTTTTTTGAAACCTAAACATTGATTTAAAATAAGAGTAATGAGTAAAAAGTTTTAATCACGGTTTCAATTTTGACATAATTTCAAATAAAGAATTGGTATTTTATTTTCTTCGTTGGTATAGTATAATATAAAGCACTATGTCTAAGAAAGTGCTATTCCCAACTCGGGGCTACCTCTACACCCTCGTTGATTGTCGGTCACTTTCGTCCTTCGATAATCTCCCCATCTAACAATGTATCAACTCTCTCTTTGGAGAAATTTTAGGGCTTTTTTTCATCAGTTCATTTATCGTTGTCATCATTTTAGCCCACATACTTCCACTATTATATTTACGCCATAAATAGCGGCACCACTACAATGTACACAGCCTATCGAGTAAGGGATCTTCCAAGAGTAGCACAGTTCCTTATGAAAAGGATACCATCACACCTGTTTCGGTCAAGCAGAATTGCTGTTGCGGTTTGAAGGCAAGTGAGGCTTTACATCTTCATGCCTCTAGTTGACGGGCGCAATGCAATGCCGCGTAGGCTATGTTCTTAGTGGATGTGACCTAAGTAAGGCTTTATAGACAAGGGCATGCTCTTAATATCAAATGGGCTCCTACCTTGTTCAGTCTCCAAGTTGCATAAAAATTCGTTTCGCGTTTAGTCGTGGTCGCCATGCGAGAACCTTTACTCGCGGTTATCAGTTCTGCGAGCTTTGTGGCCTGCCCACTGCCACTTCAGCTTGCCGATTCTGAGAGCTATGTCAGTAACTATGGTTCCCAACCTTAGATATTACGGGCTACACATCTTGTTTTGAAAGAGGCGTATGTCCAACAGTGGACAGTAGTGAGCCAGCTGTATAAATTAGATACACTCTGACACTATGTCGGTAATGGGCCGTTTGCCAAGTCCGGCGAAATTGCTCGCAAATTGCGGGCAGAATTGAAATAATATTTTATTGTTGTCGAAAACTGTGCTTAGGAAACTTCTGTCGTCTGTGAACTACTTCAATATTAGAGGATCATATCTATCAGATATACTGGCCTATTACTTAACTAGATTACGGATAGAATACTGAAATACTTATTTTTTGTAAATACATACTTGTCATAAAATACAGTTTTGGAGGAAGAATGTTAATGTTAAAAGAAAGAAGTTCTCAATTCGAACAGTTATTTTTTTTTACTTTGTTTTAGTTTATATATATTTTTTTATTCTCATACAAACATCACTTTAACACTAACAAATTAATAAAGCCCACCATAGGTTAGTTAAAATGTTGTAGACCTAAACCTACCTATAATTAGATTATGACTAAATAAGACAAGATATTTCCTTCAAATTACTAAACATAATAACAGCTAAGTACTGAATATATTAATTATGAAGATGATAATAGATGATTAATTATTATTTATATTATGAAGTAAGTATTATATTTTGGTGGAGCATTGACCAATCTGCAAAATTCTTTTTTGATTTATTTTTTAGATGTAAGTCTGAAATTCTATATATAGGTCCCATTTTCATGTGGTGAAAATCCGATGAAGATCTTTGAACTGGGGACCAAAATTTCGCAACAAACAACAGCAAACCATAGATGCCCGCTAATTGAGGTCCGATTTGCATTGTTTTTATTTGATTACCTACAGATGGTGGTTACATATATTTGGTGATCGTAGGTTCGATTCCGGCCGGACACCAATGACTTTTTGGTGGTATACTGACTATGACTACGTGACTAGTACAAGTGATAAAATGGTGTTTAAATTATCCATAGAATCATTCTCAAGATTTAGACAAGTTGGTTTAAATTTTTATCAAAAATTACTCATTCCAGTTACGTACGACTCCAACATCGAATAAAAGAGATTATAAAGAATTTTCTTTAATGGATCGATTATAGACTTTATTACTGCCCAGGCAAGCTTCAAGGTCAAGAGCTAACCCATCGAAAATCCACAATACATTATACCTTCCAGACGCCCTTTGAAGGAAGAGCGATAATCTCGTAGCTGTCAGGTTTAAATTTAAAGGAATGAGAAATAATGTTTGCGATTATTAAGTAAAATTTACAAAAACCAAATTGAACTAGGTCACCGGAGTTTTTCAACGAATTTCTAGCAATTGCTCGATAGTTAAATTCCGTTCAAAAAGTTGCTCAAACGATAAAACTACAAGAACTTTTTGCTCGGCGTCCAATGAATTGCAAAAAACTTGGACAAACGACACTTGTCCCTACTTTACAGGGTAGGAGCTAGGTTTATGCTTTTGGGGCACAAATTGTACTTAGAACAGATTGCAGACTACTGCAATCACTAGGTCAGTGTTTTTATGTTTATTGGAAATAGCTTTTAACCTTGAGGCTTGTCTGGACATTACTTGGACAAGGATAAAGTCGATGGAGTGAGCTTTCTATTGAATACAGACCCTCCTGGTAAGCCAGGCGGACCTTTACAGATCCTACCACCATTGATATTTTACATTAATTTAATGACATCTGTAACTATTTCAATCATCATTTTGCAAATGTTGCTATTGACTTTACAAAAGGACCCAATTCATCTATTGAAAAGTCTCAACTTCAGCTGAAAGAATTTGTCTCGCCTCAAAATAATGTTTTTTTATTGAAATCCAATACTGTAGCTAGAGTTATCAAAATAATTAGAGCAATGAAGGCAAAATAGTCTAGTGACTATTTTGCCTTCGTACATACCTTAGGTACATAACACCATACATGATAAAAAAACTAGAAAGTGAAATAGCAGTTCCTCTTATGAACATTATTAATAACTGTATTAACCAGGGCTATTTCCCAGAACAAATTAAAATTACCAAAGTTGTTCCCATCCATAAAAAAGGCACTGATTGTAACAACTACCGCACGATCTCATTTGCCATGCTTCAGTAAAATCTTAGAGAAATACATAGCACTGATGATGCTTTGCTAATCTGTTATGTTCCTATTATTTTGTAAACTCAATTCTGTAACTTCTTGACTTAATTATTTTGTAAGAAACCAATATGTATGTGTGACCTATCTAAGTGCTATGTATTTTCTATGGATGAAATAAATAATTGAATTGAATTGTGTAGACCACTAGAGATCCCAACCCCCCCAAAATATGCAATTTATCATCAACAATCACCACATCCTCAATAAAAACCTGAATTAAAAATAAATAATTAAAGTGGTAACCTTAAATGAACAGAAAAAAATTACATTAAAAAAAAATATCTAATAAGTAACGTGTTTTGCCTGCCGTGTTTTGTCTGGCCTCTACACGAGGCATCCTCAGGAAATATAATCTTTGCTAGGCTAAAGCTCGTGCACGCGAAACACGTGTCGATTTTATTCTTTCAAAGAAACTTATCGGATTTGTTACTCAATATTTTTATGTTTTCGCATACTGACGTCTGAATCTATAAACTAATAATCAACAGTTTCAATGAAATTATTTGAAAAGATCACCACAAATGTGAATTGGTAAATCGCTGTGTGGTTACTCAGGTAGATACTGCTCTGCCATCTTTTTTCTATTCAACTAGGAGACGGAACAAGCAAGTAGCACAGCTGATGTTAAGTGCATCTCTTGCCTTACAGTGTAGGTCACACCCAAAAAGAACATAGCCTACACGGTACTGCATTGCACCCGTCAATTTGAGGCGAGTTATTACGGGCCTCGCGTGCCCGTAATTTCACCGGCAACCATACCCTTCGAACCGAAACACAACAATGCTGCTAGGCGGCTGAAATAGGAATGGTATAGTACCAGTACTTGCCCGGACGAGCCCTTTCACAAGGGGCTCTACTACTCTTAATCTTTTAGTTTAGTGATATCCTTGCGTAAGCATCCATCCTCATGGATGTCGTAGGAGATGGATGCTTACGACAACTATGAGCGGGTAAAAAGGGACCTAAATTCCTATCTCTAAGCTCCTTCAAATGGCCCGTATTATAATTTTTCTGGATTGGGGCTATGTTATGTTAATGTATCTAAAGCCTCTAATTAGTGTTTGCTCTTGATACAGCCCTGTCTCCAATTTTATTTAACTTTTTTGTTTCGCCTCGATCACGTTCAGGGGACTATTTAAATTTTCACAATTTCCATTGTACCTGTCGTCCATATTGATTATATTGATTCGGTTTTGGTGTGTACTAGATTGGATGATGTAATCTAGGTACAATGATGTTCAACTAGGCACAATGATGTTCAATTTAGGCATAATGATGTCCAATCTAGGCAAAATAATGTTCAATCTAGGCACAGAGCTTACTCTACTGCTGCACAGTGTATTCAGAACTGGAGGGTTTTGCCATAATCCACGCTTGGCAGGCGGATGATAATCACAGTTAAAGTGAAAGACAGATGGAAGATGCTGCCTTTCTGCTAGTGAGATTCCTCAGTGACATTTACCATATCTATATTTTTTTTACTTAGATTCGAAGATCTAAACAATATAAGAACTACATATTTAGAAACACAAACCTTCCTGCAAATAGACTTATTTAAATGTAATTATGAGAAAATCAATTTGATTTAAAAATGTAATCCAAGTTAACTAGAAATCCGATTTACGACGCTGCTACTGTCGCTGTCACATTTACATGTCAGTTTCGCGAAACCGTATGTTTCACCCCTACCAAAAATATCTCAACGCGGCTAAAAAAGTGACAATTCAATAAGTAAGACATCATGAAATAATAGACCGATATAAACAACAGAAACTCCACAAAGGAAAGGGTCAACAAAGAATCCAATCAGCCTGAAGTGGCTACAGTCAGCACACCAACCATTCTACTCAGAGAACGCTGAGCGCGTACCTACCGTCAGCAAAATACGGAGTACATTTCTTAGAAAGACATATTTCTATTATACCTAACAAGCCTTTTGTTTCTAACAGAACCCATATTTATGAATAAATTCAATTCATTTTATTCATTCAGTGCTTTTATTGTATGACGAGGAAGGTCAAGCCTTTATCTCTTTTATTCTAAGTTACGGTAAGGCTGAAGTTGGAAGCGCACTTCACCCGGAATCCTCAACAGTCTGAGGAACTGGCTATCTTACCTCTTTATGCCGGAACACAACAGTTTAGAATTGTTATGGAGACAGACTTAGGTTAGATGGTGGTAGCTAGCCAGGCGGACTTAAAGAAAGTCCTACCACCAACCAGACCAAGCACAATATTGTACCCCTCTGGAGATCGAACCCAAGACCTCTGGATCTGATACCCATGGGCGAACCACCAGACCACAGAGGTGTTAAAAACCATATCGTTATATCTATCAAAATATTAAATAAATTTTTACTCATTAGTACGTAGGAAGATACTGACGTACATGTATAAAGGTATTATAAGATAAGATAAAACATCATTTATGGCCGATAAACGCTATGTGGCCAAGTTGGCCAGCCTTCCGATCCGGAGGTTTTGGGTTCAATTCCAGTCGTGCATCAATAGAATTCTCTGTTTTTTTAAAGTGTATGTGTACATTTAAAATGCTCTGACGGTGTGAAGGTCACATTGTGAGTTTACCGGGAGGTATGTCCCTAGAACCAACAATCCGAATGTCACGTGACCTCGCTAGTATTCCGCTAAACGGCGATGGGTTTGCCACCTGTCACGTATTGAATAATAGCTACTTGCAAACGGCATGTGCCAAACGTAGGTTCGGACGTGCCTCTGATTACACCCTAGCAGGTTATCCGGATTATCTACGCTCTAACTAGTGATCAGAGTCTGATACTTTTAATATGGCCAATTAAAACGTATAATAAACGGTTTGTATTAGAAGTGCTGAAAGCCGAAAAGCGCAAGGCAAAACCCAACACAATCCAAAACCAGGTAAAAGCTAAATACCGAACATAAAGTAAATCCCCCGGAAGTGGGTCCTCGTAGCCTGGCAGCCGGTACCGTCAGCATAATATCGGATGCCCATTATCGGAGATCTTCATGAAACTGGACCGCGAGGTGCGGGTAAGGATGACCGTTACACCGTTGAATTGAAATGAAAAATGTTCTGCACTGACGCATTTGTCGCATTGAAATTATAATTTAACACCAGCCATTTTTCACAAATATCTAAAGAAACGTGTGATTATGATTAGGGACATTAATAGTTACGTCATCATCATAATTTTTGCCCACATACGTCTACGGCAGAACATAGGTCGATGCCAGAAATAGCAACGGAGCCGCCTCCATCCATTGACTCCCCGCGACCGCCACAATGTCCACGGTTCAATTATTTAAATTGGGTGGCTGCGTAATACGAGAATAAGTGCTGTTGTTTTGTGAATAAAAGTCTTCTCCACCTATCTCCTTAAGTGCTGGTCGCAATCCCAAACAGACGCGACGGTAGAGTTGACGATTCTATGGTCTAGTGGTTTGCCCACCGGTATCAGACACAGAGGCCCCGGGTTTAATCCACAGGGGTGTACAATATCGTGCCTTAGTTTGGTAATTGAACTGCGTTTAAGACGTAAAAATATCACCACAGTAACACTGAAACTTTGGATTCTATTCAAATACATCTTCACGTATACATTCCTACGTATGTAGGAAATGAGCGCCAAAATGGCGAACATGTAAGCATAATATAAAATGACACGCCTCGCAGCCTCGCCTTTAGCAGCAGCTGTGTCATTTATACAAGTTAGTTCTCTAGCTCACAAGGGCGCTCACATGAATTACTGGGAAATATCTTTGGACGACTAATTCAGTCGGTAGTATTCTCTTTGGACTAATTGGCGTATGCGAGTAAAGTTCTCTTTGGTAAAGTCACAGTACATTTTCTTCTGTGGTCAACAACTTTTGCAAATGAGGTTTTATTCTTATTAATAATACAAATAGTTTATTATGGCCTATGATTATGGATACCATTTAAACGGTCAGTTATTAAATAAAAGGTTATGTTATACTCGTATTATAAGATATTAGTTATCTCCAAAAAGTATTTTGATATTGCATAAATTGAATTAAAAAGGTGTTTCTGGGTGCAAAAAAAAACGTAACTTTATTTCTGACCGAATTATATTTGAAGAGTAGTAGAGCCCTTGACAAAGGGCTCTTCCAGGGAAGTAGGACAATACCTATTTCAGCAGCATTGCTGTGTTCCGGGTTGAACGGTATTGTTGCCGGTAAAATTACGGGCAAGCGAAGCTTAACACCTTTATGCCTCAAGTTGACGGGCGCTATGCAGTGCTTTTAGGCTATGTTCTTTGTGGATGTGACCTACGCAGTAAGGCATTGTTATAGGCAAGAGATGCACTTAACATCAGGTGGGCTACTTGCTTGTTCCGTCTCCTAGATAAAAAAATATATGTTGTCAAAATAACTATTTTGCTAATTTTACACAGTACAGCCCTAATAGTCTTTAGATATTAGAGGTTCTTCTAGCCCCATCGGACACTTTCTTCACAATCCCAAGTGGTCTTGTAATATAAAGAATCATTACTTATGTCAAGAAAGAAGTTTATGCATAAATGTGGTGGTCCACATAGAGCTTTACATTTATGTGTAACATATTAGAGGTGAACCTTTTAGATAGCACATAAAATGTATAAACCTTTTAGATGTTTATTCTTATACATATCTTATACGTAGATATTATTTTATATGTTTTTGTTATTGTGCGACGGGGAAGCGCTACCAGGTAACTCTCTCTGTCTCACCTGGTCTTTCAAGTCATGATAAGACCGAAGTCCGATGTTTTTCCGATTCATTTCACCCGTTCTGGTGGCCTATATCTAACCGCACTGTGTAAATGCAGTCGTTCAATAAACCCATACAATATTAGGTCTTCAGAACGACTTTATTACTTCGAAATTGGAGAATTTTCCGCCTCTGGATATTATATTATACCCTTCTTGACCTCAACGTAATGTTCATACGTAGGTGTTAGCTGCAACGACCGATATCCGCTGGAGAGGAAAGGTTCTCGCATCGCGACCACTATCCAACGTGAAACGGAGTGTGGGAAGACCCCTCGATGAACCGGTCGTGGGGAGTCGATGGATTAAGGAGGCTCAGAATCAATATTTGTGGTATCGATTTCGAGAGGCCTATTTGTTTTTTTATTGTGATCCTGGGAAATGCTTGGCGGTCAACTCACCAGATTTTTTAAATGTTATGATCAGGACGAAAGTGGAGGCGCACTTCACCCGAAATCCTCAACAAACTGAGGAACTGGCTATCTTATTAGAAATAAGATAATGCAAACAACAATTTTAGAATTGTTGTTATGGCGACAGAATTAGGTAAGATGGTGGTAGCTAGCCAGACGGACTTAAACAAAGTCCTACCACCAACCAAACCAAGCACAATATTGTACTCACCCTGGAGATCGAACCCGGGACTTACGGATCTGATACCGGTACGCGAACCACTAGACCACGGAAGCGGGTAATATATAAATATATGATCAGCAGTGGATACAATTGGACTAAATTGAAGATTAATATCTACATAATTTCATGTCAGTAAATTCATTGAGGGCATAAAATGCCTGTTCAATGATGTGTTCAGACTTTCATTCTTCATTATTGTATTATATTAAAAACTTGTGAAACTAACGAGAGTAAAGAATTTACTGTAAATTGCGCTCTTGTGACCATGCTTTGTTATTAATCTTGTTATTTATGGAGCTCTTTTACTGTGTTTTGTTGCGACGGCGTTTTGAAATATTTTCTGTAAAGAATGTGTGTTGGATTTGTGGTTACGAGTCTTACGAGTAGTTGCAGTTGTACATAAATCAACAAAGAATCCTCTCAATTATTTTGTGTACATACATAAATACTCGTACATAATATAACATTAACCGCCTCTGTGGTCTAGTGGTTCAACCTACCGATTTCAGATCCAGAGGTCTCGAGTTCGATCCCCAGGGGGAGTACAATATATTGTGCTTGGTTTGGTTGGTGGTAGGACTTTGTTTAAGTCCGCCTGGCTACCACCATCTTACCTAATTCTGTCGCCATAATAACAATTCTAAAATTGTTGTGTTCCGGCATTTAGAGGTAAGATAGCCAGTTCCTCAGTTTGTTGAGGATTCCGGTTGAAGTGCTCCTCCACCTTCGGCTTTATCTCAACTTGTAACCAGGTGAGATGAAGGCCAAGTGCTTCTCCGTCATACAACAAAAAAAAACACAAAAAAATAAGACATTTATTCACATATTTACACATATTTTCTATTCTTAATACATTATGTAGACGGAATAAGCATGCACCTGATGTTAAGTGCATAGGTCTTTGCCTATAACAAAGCCTTGCTGCGTAGGTTACATCCACAAAGAACATTACCTACGCTGCACTGCATTGCGCCCATCAACTTGAGGCATAAAGGCATTAAGCCCCGTGTGCTCGTTATTTCACCGGCAAATCCCTTCAAACCGGAAGTCGGCAATGCTGCTTGGCGGTAGAAATAGGGATGGTGGTAGTACTTCCCCGGACGAGCCCTTTCACATGAAGCTCTAACCTCATAAAATCTCACGAAGGTGTGAATGTCATATCGTGAGGACACCAGCATATCCCAAGGACAAAGCTTGTAATATTGATATGGATTACGGATAAAATATTTATTATACAAAATCGATTTGACGTGATAGGTACGTAGGTAGGTATAATCACGCTATCGCCGAAATTGTAAGACCTTCACTTGAAATTTTACCAGGGTGTTCATTATGCTACTTAGGTGCCCACTAAGATCGGATTTTAGGAAATTCCTCTTCGAAGGGGGTGAAATGGGGTAAGTAAAATAGTTTGTTTGCAAAAACAAAAATAAACTTAAAAACTTTATTGATAATCCAATTGAGTTGAAATTTAGTATGTGTATTTGTTTGCCTTGAAATGCTGATTATGAAAAAAAAACTTGGAGATTTTTCCTCTAAAGGTTGAAACGGGGTAATACTTATTATGTTAACAAATCTTTTCATTTGATCCGATCGAGTTGAAATTTTGTTTATTTGTGTTTATTATAACAAGATGCTTATTTATAAAACATGTTTATACTCGTAATATATAAATGTATTTAGAAAAAATATTTTATCTATGTATCCGTAATCAAGTTCCAATATTAAAAGCCTTGCTTAGTTTGGGACTAGATAGCGCTGTGTAAAATTAATGTGCTGTAATTTATATTATATAACCTTAGTAATATAATTGTATGTAATATGTAATATATATTACCATAAACTCAGCGGGCCTTTTCTGGTTCATAGTACCTCTATTAATCTAAGTGTTACCGAAATGTTTACCTATCATTATTTCCCTGTCCTTATCCCACTCAAGGCAGGGTCGGCACAAAATTGTAACCCATTTTGGACTGAAATAAATTGTACGTTGAAATGCTTTACCGATATTAAAATCCAGTAAAACGCTGCCAACAACGGACGCTGAACATATCACCGGAAAATATTCATATTAAAATACGTTTATCCGGTTTAATATTAAATACGCTCGTTCAAAGGCATTACATTAAATTACGGTGAACCGTAAGCCGCAAAAATAGAACGAACATACGAGATTATGTAAAAAAAGTATTTAAGTATTCTATCCGTGATCTAGTTGCCATTTACAAGTCATGCTTAGTTTGGGGCTAGATGGCGCTGTGTGAAATTAATGTCCTTTAATTTTTTTTTGATACATGCATTGGATTCCGGGTGAAGTGCGCTTCCTTCAACCTTATAACTTGAATAAATCAGATGAGATGAAGGCCAAGAACTTCGTAGTACAATAAAAATAAAAAAAAAACATACACTCTTAGACTCAACAGTCTGAGGAACTTTCTAACCTCTAAATGCCGGAAAACATTTTTTTTTGAATTGTTGCTACGGTGACAATATTGTACTCCCTTAGGGATCGAACCCGGGACCTCTGGATCTGATACCGCAAGGGGAACCACTGGACCACAGAGGTGGTTTACATTTTTTGTATGTATGTAATACATCTCTCGGCGAGCCAGTTTTGTTGTTTTGCCAAAGGTTCGGACTAACTACGTCAAACCATGTTTACATTTGAATGTGCACAGCTTTATAATAAACTACCCGCAACTATAAAAAATGTTAGCTCCTTTCACGCTCGTCTTGAATGCGTGAAAGGAACTAACATCTTTTATCTAGATTTATTATTGACAACTACTGATATAAAATACCTACCTACATACATACTGTGAGTATTAGTATACTACCTGCAACATATTATATTTTTAACATGATACCGTTAGGCTGGATGCTTGGAATGGGTATAATAACACCCTACCTATCTATCGAAATTTGTACCTACTTATCAAAACAACCAAACCCAACACATCAAGCCTCATAGCTCAGTTGGTAGTAACTCTGCCTTCTGCGCTGTAAGTTGTGGGTTGGATTTCCACCCAGGACAAACATTTATGTGATGAATATATAATGTTTGTTCTGTGTTGGGTGTTTGTATATTGTATGATAAGTATGTGTACAAAAAAAAGTATTTAAGTATTCTATCCGTAATCTAGTTCCCATATTACAAGTTATGCTTAGTTTGGGGCTAATATTTATTATTATTATTCTTATTATTATAATCGAACGATCAACAGCTTATGTAATAATCTACCCTAAGACCAACAACTAATCTCATGTACTATATGTATTAAGTGACGAAGAAGTCTTTTTTGAAAATACATTTCTTTAAACCTGAGAGAAAATAAAAGAGCTCTTATTCTTTTGCCTGGGCAACGGGGACTACAGCCTGCCAATAACTTGAGTAACTAAGTAATTGAATATTCTCGTCAACAATATTCTCTGATACAAACATTTAACGCGTGCAAGCAAACTGTTCTACGGTATTTCTCCAGGGATCATACTAGTTACTGGCATCTACAACTAGAGTTGAGCAAATGTCCGGCATTGGTCCGGCTTTTACATGGTTTAATTTATATCAACCAAACGGCACCAGAATACTTACTTCTATATATGTGATGTGTGATGTAAGATTTACAATATTTATTCAATTCAAAAGTGCAATCCTAAAATATTATGAGTACCCTCTAGTCTTGGCAAATTGTGATAAATGTTACTGCCCTAACAGCTCAGTTTGTGTAAGCTCTGCGCAATTAGGTTATGGGTTCGATTCCCACCAGAGATCCGTTATATTCTTTTGTACAATAAAGAGTGTTTGTTTTGTATTTGGGCGGTACCTATATGCTAAAAATATACCTACCCTAACAAACATTGCTTGGGATAGGGCTAAATGGTGATATGTGAAATTTAAAAGGTAACAAAAACTTTTAGCAATTAGTCTAGGTTCCTAAAACCTACCGAACGTTATATAGGTCGGTACCGATATCTAATTTCTGATTTTCTTCTATTGTGTTTATTTATTATCATTTTTTAATTGTTTATATAACTTTTTTTATTAATTTTTTCTTTTATATAAATTTTTGTTTTCGTAAAATACGAAAGATCGGTCAGATCTTTCGTATTTTACGAAAACAAAAATAATTTATGTCGAAAATATGAAATCAATCTCAGCTATCCGACTTTCCGCAAGCGTGCCAACTCTACAGCACCACTGTTAATAATTTATTAAACGGTAAGTTTGCCGTCCCGGGAATAGAACCCACTATTTGTCAGATGGGATGAATCTGTTAATCTTGTACACGGTTAGGCAGATAGCAGACTCTGCCTGTTAGCTTGTTGGATTATAGGATCAAATTGTGAGGTCGTCAGAGATAGAAGTCTGTTAAAGATACAGTGTGTTTACCAAGTCTGATGGTTTAGGTACGGGGACGATTAATGTGACGGAAAGATCTAGGCCCAAATTAAGCTCGTAATATGGGAATAGATTACGGAAATAATACTTAAATACGTTTTTATTTTATAAGAATACCATCACACAAATGTTTGTGCTGGTCGGGAATCGATCCCACAACCTACAGCGCAGAAGGCAGAGCTACTACCAACTGAGCTGTGAGGCTTGTTGTTGTTTGAGGTAAGATTCCCCAGATGGACGTATGAGTAGGGGTAGACTAAGGAAGAAATTAATAGATTGTGTGTGAATGTCTTTATTTAATTGATTAACACTGATTAAATATAAGACCGAATAAATATTTGCAATGAAGAACATATTTTAAAAGTATTCAAATAAAATTTTAAAACATAAATAATATTAAATTTATTAATAGCATCAAAATTGTTTGGATTAAAAAAAAAATGACTATTAAAGCCATTCGTGATTCTCGCAAAACCTCAAGCATACCAACATAATCTTGTTCAACTCGTCGGCAAAGAATCACAGTCGGGCCTAACGTCTTATAGCATTCTCGTCTTGATATTACATTACTGTTGTCTCGTTTTTTCTACACTGGATAGATAGTGTCAAAAGTAAATTCATATCAAAACAAGAATGCTATAAGAGGTCGTGGTACCCCCCGGGTTCTGGTCAAGAAGTGTATTGAGAGCGGCGAGGGTTCGAGGCAGGGGAGAATTTGCTCTAGCAATTGTGCGACTATAAGGCTATGCATATGAGAGTAGTGGATTATACCCACTTATTTTTTTATTCGCACTCCCATATTCCAATGTATATAGCAAGACATGTAAACGATTTGGCCTTCATCTAGTAACTATAAGTTTCAAGTTCATGATAAGGCCAAATGTGGAAGCGCAGTTCACCTGGTATCCTCAGTCAGAGGAACTGGCTACCTTACCTATAAATGATGGACACGACAATTTAGTATTTTTGTGATAACGACAGACTTAAGTAAGATGGAGGTAGCCAGCCAGGCGGACTCCAGAGCTCGTACTATGTAAAATAGGTCTCAAACACACAGATAAATCTCAGTGCTTGTAAGATCCACAAATCTAATATTTGGGCACATGAAACATTGGTATTTTGTCTTGCATGTGGCTAACACGATTTCTGATATTTTCTGAAATACCGCTGTGTTTTGCATATATCTTCTAATTTATCTCAGAAAAGGCGCGACACATCCGTGTAAATTAAAAAAAAAATATCAAATGCTACCATAAACCAAGCAAATTTGTACCCCCCTAAATATCGAACCTGGGACCTCTGAGACCACAGAGGCAAACATAGATATTCTCGAACATAGATATTCCTGGCGGCCACAGAAGGAGGGACTTCTGTGGCCGCCGGGTAAAAAGAGCTGTTTCAGTAATGTTCGGAAAGTGAATACGACAAAGTGTCCACATAAGCAGCTGATAGTGCCATCATGGAGTCAGTGATACTCGCAGCGATTCACTTCAGCGATTATGTCGTTTATCCACGCTCCACAGCTCTCACGTTACAGGCCGTGGCCAGGCAGCGGCGGAGCGATGAGCTGAGAGATTTTAATATTTTTCATCATCATCATCAACAATTAATCGCAGTCGTCTTCTGCATATAGTCTCTCTAGCCAAATGTCCTGCACTACGCTTGCCTAGACGTGGTCTCCACTGTAGGACTCATTGACCCCTACGCTTGTTGGTCCTGCGGCAAATATGGCTAGCCCACTGCCCTGAAATAGCGACAGATACCTCTTTAAGGTATCTTCAGACGAAAATAAGAAAGAAGAAGAAGGAAAAAATAAACCTCTCACTCACACTTATTGTCGCTGTCGGTTCTGCCCTACCTAGACCCAATGCGAGTGGAGGAGTCTAATTTCAAACTTTTTATCATAAATGTTGGGTTTGCTCTTGACCTCTCCGCTTGACGAAGCCAGAGCAAGGGTGAGGTACACGAACTTTACTATTTTGTTCCGAAACTTAAATGTAACTCCTCGCCGCTCTGGTCCGCTGACCTCAGCCCGCAGCCTTACTATTGGATAGTATTACGTATCCCGCGTTACACGAACGCACTTTTACCGGAAGAGCACTCGATACTTCGGTGAATAGTGTGCTTGTATTTTCATAACGTTATCAGATTTATACTATTCTCACATCAGGGATTCTATTCTAGCGAGGGTGATTGAGTTCCTGGGATGATTTACTATGATAGCGAGGGTGAACGGGCCTGGTAGAGATCGCTCTCAGCAACAAAGCCATCCACTATGTATCTACTAGGCTAGCGAGGGTGATTGGATTCCTGGAATGATCTGCAAGGCAAGCTAGGTTGATTGGTTTATGGGATGATTTGCTAGGCTAGCGTGGGTGATTGGGTTCCAGGAATTATCTACTAGGCAAGCGAGGTTGATTGGATTTACAGGTCACTGACTAATTAGCTGCTTATTTTGCTGGGATTAGTTCTTCTACAATGGAACGAGTCTATTATCTCTCTACCATTATGTAACAATATTACTAGCAATCGATTTCCCGCTTTCCAGTGGGAATTTCCCAAAAATCCTTTTATAGTGCATCCTACTTAAGGAAACCCATCTCCCTGAATTGAACTTAGTGGATTAGTCGCCTTTCTAGGACCTCTTGTTTGGGCTGTGTGTTGATTATTAGTCAATCAATCAGGCTTACGAAGATTTAATATAATAAATATGTAATGGTTTACCTAATAAACTTCCTGATAGTAATAACCTAAGCTATTTAATTTTTTTCTTAATCGATATATTACTAGAGCTTATTGCATCTCACGATTGACTAGAAATTCAGACGAGACTAGTATTATCTGAATCAAGATACTCCTAACAGGGACGTCGAACGCCGACATCGTCGGTTAAAAATACTTTCGTGTAAAATGTGATAGCTCCCTAACAGTCCCGGGAGAGAGTTTCACCGGGCAACTTAACTTGGGACCACGTGCTCTCATTATCATTAAACGGTTTGCGCTCTCACATATTTAAAATAAACACTTTATTGTGAAATACTTTTAACCTCTGGTAAGAAAATAATCCTTGGGTTATTTATTTATTTAGATTGGGTCGGCTCTTCACCTCGAAACTTACACAGGCTGTTGTTACACCCAGAAGGTTATTTCTTCTTGAAGACATTATAGTATCGCAGCGTCAGTACTTGACGCTGGAATGACTCTCATTCCAAGTTTTTGCAGAGCGCAGAATAATATATTGTCAAAAGCGCTCAGTCCTAATAAGTGCGTCTGAAATCGTGAAGGCGGAATAAGGCCGTGAATCTCCTAGGAGTAGTAGAACCCCTTGTGAAAGGGCTCGTCCGTGGAAGTACTACCACTATACCTAATTAAGCCGACAAGCAGCATTTCTGTGTTCCGGATTGAAGGGTATGGTTGCCGGTGAAATTATGGGCACGTGAGACCTATATGCCTCAAGTTAACGGGCGCAATGCAGTATCGTGTAGGCTATGTTCTTTGTGAATGTGACCTACGCAGTAAGTCATTGTTATAGACAAGAGATGCCCATAGCATCCAGGTGTGCTGCTTGCTTGTTCCGTCTCCTAGTAGTATATAGAAACAAAAAAACTTACGACGATGGCTCAGGCTGTCGAGCCATGCTATAGCAAGGTACTCTTCACCACTCTAGGCTCTACGCTCCACCGAGTCAAGCGACACTTTGATATTTGAACTGTTATTAGGTAATCTGACTGATTCCTTTGTACATAGTTGGTTTAATTGTACTTTTTATTGAATAAATTTGAACTGTTTGAACTGACACTGTTTGGTTGGACTATGCCGTGAACGATTTGTTTGTCCTCTGACTGTACACAGCTAGCTAAAAAAACAGGCATAGCTGCCTACCCCGGCTACAACCGGGCCTTGTAAATGTTCCATTGTACCGAACTCATCGTTTCGTCTCCCTTGTTTATTTTCCGCACCAGTACAATCTTGGAGTCTTCAAGTCCACAGTGAACAGGTTCCATCTTCACATCTTTAAAAGTGAGTTTGGCTATTTAACAAGTCCCTCTGTAATCCGGGCCTGAATTAATGTACCTACGTCTTTTCGTGTCATGTTTATAAATATCTCTCTTTACTGGTAATTTATGAAAAAATCTACCCATCCATCCATGTCGCTCACCGAATTGCCGATGCATCGCAAAAAAAGCCTTATTCACGGGCATTAAAGTCGTTTTTAAGAAAGTCCTGTCGGCAATTTATCATTTGGAGCACATAATTCAGTGGTTTCCAAATCATTCCTGACGCAAGATAAGGCCCTGAAGCGAAAGATTCAGGGAAAGATCAAAGGTACTCGAATTTAAACTTTATACTCCAGGTATAAAGATCAAATTAGACCTGGGAACCTGGGAAGGTATTTTTAGGGTAGATTTTAATGGCATTAGAAAGGATTTTAAGTAAATTACAGGCTCTATGTATTTTATGGAGGTTATCTCATGCTGCCATCTAGGCTTTACTTTGTAAAACCTTTATGGAAATAAATAGCACCAAAAAGTATTAAACATACTGTAGATAGAGTTGGTAGGTCAAACGATTCTATCATAGATAAAAAGAAAACCGGTCAAGTGTTGATACGATCACTCCGAGGGTTCTGACTAGGAATTAATTGCAATTAGGATATTCGGATTTCCGAATTATCCGAATATCCGACCCATTTGAATATTCGGATAATGGTACACCTGTAACCGGATAATTGGGATAATAATGTCCACATCAATCAAAATTATTCCGATACCACCGGTATTCGATCCAGAGTCCCCGGTTCGATCACCAGCTAGGTACAATAATTGCTTGCTTTGATTGGTAGGACTTAGTTTATGTCCGCCTAGCTACCACCATCTTGTCTGTCTGTCGCCATAACAACAATTCTAAATTGTTGTGTTCCGGCACCATTTGAAACCATGTGTCATGAGTTTCCAAGGCAAGCGCTTTCCGCTACAACTAAAAACGTACGGATAATGCAAGCCCTCCAACCCATATTTTTTTAAACCTTAAATTTGTTTTAATGAAAATTTTCAGTGTATTTATATGTATATATATATATATATATATATAGTATATATATATATATATAGTATATATATATATATATATATAGTATATATATATATATTTATATACACATTTCAACTAGCAGACCGACAGCGAAGGTTTAGTAATCGGCTGGCCTATTACCTAACTCTGTATAATTTGGGTTTCAACCGGTTTCAATAAAAATGGCGCCTTTCTTTGACTTCTCAATGAAACCGACAAATCATTAAAAAAAAAGCCGCCGTTTTGATTGAGACCAAAATCAAACAAACTTTAGTAATAAGCCAGCAGGTCCCGTTGGTACCCTTTGGGTACGGAAACCTAAAAACAACTATACATGTTAAAACACGGGTTTTACATACGTATACGCACATACGATACGTAGTGTGAAACGCGAAACTGATAGATAGATAGATAGATATAACGTTTATTCACACAAACACAAAACACACATACAGTAAAAAATAAACAACAGACATGACAGTAACAGTTACGACATTATACATCAACAGAAAGGTATTAAAAAATATATATATATATACATATATAATTTGCATAAGTGACGTGACTGGGAGCTGACGACAAGAAAATAGAACACTGCAGTGAGCCATGCTGCGTGAAAAGCCCCGAGCTCAGCGTGTGCTGCGAACGAGTCCACAGCGCTGATTTTCAGCACAGGGCTCTGGTGACAATATAAAAACAGGGATACGATACCAAAATACTACTAAAAATTAAATTAAAGTATGACCTACACAATTTTCCATGAATAAATACAAAAAATACTACACAACAAAAATAATAAAAAAAGACTTAGGCATTTGTGACATACTTACCAAAGCAAATAAAATAAAACAAAAAGTATTTTAAACAATATTACTGCATAGAAAAGTAAAAAATAAATAATAAAAAAAAAAAAAAAAGGTCAATACCGAAAATGCCAAGAAAGTGCATGTAATGTAATAAATACAATGAAAAATATAGTAAGTTATATGAAGGTGAATTAGTTATTGGGAAAATTAAATAAATAAAAATAGTCATAATTCAAATAAAAGATATATTAACAAAAACTTACTGAGCGGACCTTTGCAAGTCCAACAATATATTTTTATATTTAATTCTAAAATTAAACTTTGTTTGCACCGCGCGTATTGGGGGGGGCAGTGAGTTCCAACACTTTGTGGCACAGAAACGAAAACTACCACGAAAAGCTGCAGAGCCATGCTTTGGTGTACACAAGAGTAGAGAAGAAGAGCGAGCGGAATACTTTTTAAATGCTTGAGCCCATACAAATTTAGAAAATAAATACAGTGGCTTGTGATACTTTATTACTCCAAACATCATAGTGGACAGATGTAAGAGCCTTCTGCTTTCCATTTTTAAAATATTGTGCTCATTAAAGAAGGGTGTAACATGGCTGCGTGGAGGAACATCAAAACAGAAGCGAGCACATGCATTTTGTACTCTTTGTATAAGATTAGAAGTTTTTTTGAAGAGGCAGGGTCCATACACACAATCAACATAATTAAATTTTGAGAGTACCAGTGAGTCAACAAGCATAACACGGAGTTCTGTTTTAAGGTGGTTTCTTATTTTATATAAAACACTCAAACGATAGAAGCTATTGCGAACAGTCTCAGATACGTGCTTTTCAAACTTAAGCTGTTCATCTAGGATAAGTCCAAGACTTTTTGCTTCAAATACACGTTCTATAGGTTCTCCACCAACAGCCAACTGCGGATTTAAGTTTGTAATTTTAGCAACTTGATTTTTTGTTCCTAAAAGCATAAATTTTGTTTTTTTACTATTTAGAAGTAAAGAATTTGTTAGCGCCCAGGTCTGAATTCTGTCTAGATCCTGAATGATTTTCGCTTCAGCGTACCTAATTTCATCTGGTTTAAATGAATAGTACAATTGGATGTCATCAGCATAAATATGGAACTTGCAATTTTGGATGCATTTTGTAATATCCGCACTGTACAAAATAAACAAGATTGGGCCCAGAATAGAGCCTTGCGGCACACCTCTCGATACATCGCGCACTACAGAGAGCTTAGCAGACCCATTATCCCTCCTAATCTCAACGCACTGTGATCGATTGCTTAAATAGGAATCAAACCATCGTATCGCATGATCATCAAACCCATAGTATTGAAGTTTAGAAAGAAGAAGAGATATATTCAAAGAATCGAAAGCGCGCGAAAAATCGAGGAGAACCAATATTGTACCCATACCCACGTCCTGCGCTGCTAGGATATTGTCTGTAATGTCAAGTAAAGCAGTATCCGTCCCCCTGTTCTTTCTAAAACCAGATTGGAGGTCAGGCAAGATATCATTTTTTTCCAGATATTCAGTCATCTGTGAACACACCACTTTCTCCAGTACCTTAGAAAGGCAGGGGAGTATACTAATTGGACGCAAATCTTTGAGCTCAAGCGGATTAGTGACTTTAGGTAAAGGCTTGACCACTGCTTGTTTCCATAATAAGGGAAAGGTAGCCGAAACAAGTGACTCATTGACGATGGTTGTAATGGTGTCCAAGCTCTGTGGTAGCGTGAGCGTTATCATTTCTAACGATATTTCATCAACTCCAAGAGCATTTGATTTTATTTGTTGTAGATATTTTAATACTGAATTAGAATCTGTTAGTTTTAAGGAGAATGTAGATGAGCTGTGCTTATGAAATTCGAAATATGTTAGATTTGAAATTGTTACATTATTATTTATTGGTATATTTAGAAAATGGTCATTTATAGAATTAGGGTTATCAAAAAATACAGGGAGTTCGATTGATTTAGGGGGGAGAACTTTGGATTTTAAATTCTTCCATAATAATTTAGAATTATGCTTATTACTATTAATATGCTGTTCAAAAAATGCTTTTTTCTCGCTATGTAAAGCTGTTACAACATGTTTTTTTAAATCTTTGTAGTAAAGCCTATGGCTTTCCAATGTGGTCTCGCGATATCTGGCAAGCGCAGCATCACGGAGACGCATCATTAGTTTGACATTGTCAGTGAGCCATGGACTAGGCAACTCAGTGACAACCTTGGACTTTATTGGGGCATGTAGATCAAATAATAGTTTAATCACGTCGTTTAACCTGACCACCATACTATTAACGCAATCTAAGGAATGAATTTGGTTCCATTGAACGGAATCTAAATCACTAGTGAATAAATCAAGACATATATCTTTTATTGGTCTGAACATTAAAGTTTTTATTGGAAATTTCGGTTTTTTAAAAATTAGTTCACAAGTAACAAAAGCATGACCAATATCCGACCCTACTAGTTCGACACTGGTACTACGTGTACTTACATTTGTACATACTACGTCAATTAGTGTTTGACTGTGGTTTGTAAAGTGGGTGGGCTTTTCTATAACTTGGCGTAATTCTGTGTGTATGAGAAATTCATTAAATAGTTTTGTTTTGGAATCGAGTGGTTTCAACATGTCGATGTTAAAATCCCCCAAGACCACCATGCTATCAAAGTAAGAAAAGGAAGAGACTGAATTCAGAAGGGCATCAAGAAAATCAGGTACTTTTACCCAATGCGGTCTGTATGCTGTACCAATAATAAGCTTAGAGGACTTAACCGTTAATTTTAGCCACATTTGGTCAATGTTAGGACTTATTGGGTGCGGGCAAGAACGTACATTGACGCCACGCCGAATATAAAAACCAACACCGCCACCGATCCCGCTGCACACATTTGCGGGGCGGGGCGTGTACCTCAGCCGGTAGTTGGGCACGGTAGGCGCACGACCTTTCTGCCCCTCACGGATCCATGTCTCATTTAACGCCATTATATCCACAGAGTACTTCATCATAGTAGCTATGAAATTATCGTGACCCGTGTTCAGGGAATTGGCATTGTAAAGACCAACTTTTAGAAATTTGTTGCTACCCATTGTAACTAAATATAAAAGTTACAAGATTAATAAAAAAAGTCTGAAAGTTATAGATGTAATAGGTAAAAAAATAAACAATATTGTCAGTTAATGAGTTAAATGATAACATTTTACATAAGTATATAGGTATACATAGGTTACGTAAATAATGTGTAATAATTTTAAAGGATAAAAATATATGTAGTAAACAAAAATAGCGATATAAAGTGACCGATAAAAGCCTATGCAGTGAGAGCGTTACACAGCAGTGCTCCATTTCCAAGTAGGTATACGTCAGCGGTAATAAAAACAAACAACATAACAGGTAAATAAAAAAATGTCTAGAAAGAAATTTAGAAAAAAGGTACAGTGCACAGTAGGTATAAGTAGGTAGCATGTATTTCAAACAGCGGGCTTGGGAAAAATCTGGTCTAAATCAGAGTCGGATCTAACTCGAGAATAAGAAACCCCCTGCTCCTTCCTAACGTAGATGCGTCCCTCCTTCGTCCAGCAGTACTTCCATGCACGCGCTCGACACTCCTCTCTGGCCTTGGCAAACGTTTGAGCGTTCTGCCTAGTAAGGCGCTCATTTACGTAGATACGGGCGGGTGCAGCATCTATGCCTAGATCGGATGTGGTGATGCCGCGGCGGACGCGGGCCGCCTGCAGGTACTCGTCGCGGACGGCGCGCCGCGCGAACCGGACGGCGATGCGGCGCGCCCGGACCGCAACCTGGGACCCGTCCTGGGCGCGGCGGGGCGCTCCCTCCCTCTCAGCCACAACAATGTCGCGATCCTCCAGGGACATGCCCATTTTCGCTCCCAGCAAGGATATTAGGTGCGTCTGGTTCTCGCCTTTGTGTTCAGGGATGCCGGTGATCAAAACATCATTCAACAAGTAGTCTTGTTCGCGCTCATTAAGCTGCAGCTTTACTTCTGTGAAAGCACGTTCTAATGCGCTTACGTCATCCGGCCTAGTGGGGCTATCACGAGCCTCCAGAGTCTGCAGGCGAGCCTCGAACGCATTCAAACGCTCATTGAAACCTTCGCGTGTCGAGGTTAACTCGGTCCTGAGCTCACGCACTTCCTCGAGGAAGGAGCTCATGTTGTCCTTCGAAGATTTAAATTCCGTAGTCATTAAGCTCTGCATTTTAGCGAATTCTTGGCGCATCTCTTTTCTCAGTGCTCGTACTACGTCGACATTTACATGATCGGAAGACCGAGTCTCGGCAAGACCGGAAACCGGAAGTCCCACTATGGGCTCAATGGGATCCGCGCGGCTCTGAACCGGGTCTAGGTACGCTTTACTCATCACGGGCGTAGACGGGTCGCGCCCCTTAGGTGTTTTAGATTGGCAGATGCCGCATCTCCACGAGTCATCGACCACCACTCCAATGGGCACACGTACACATTCATTGTGGCTGCGTGATTTGCATTTTGGGCAATTTATGCCCTCCTTCGTTCCCAAAAACTTTCCACACGCAATGCATTTAGTCATTTTTCTTAGAATGGTGAGGCTTGTGATTCACTTGATAAACCAAATACAGTAACCAGATGAGGGAGTTTCACTACCCAGTAGGACCGGTCGATTAGCTAAAACTGCCAATTATAGATTATAGGGGGCGGCACTCAACAGTATCGCATCGATCGCTCGCAGTGTGGTTCCGCGCGCAAAAGGTCAGACTCGACTGTAGATAGCGGTTCGACGAGTATCCGATAGATGGAAGTATCTACCGATTCTTCGCAATGCAAATGTAACACAAGCAACGTTACTAATTTTCAATGGAGGGTACTCAGACTCACTGTTTCAATGAAGATGATAATCCGAATTGGTGAATATCCCCTTATTAAAAAGATATTTGCAACAATGTAACAAATGCACTAGCTTGCCGAACAAAAATACTATATGCACTACACTTTCCGGGCAAAAATTGGTATCTATTATATTTTTAAAACCGAAAAGTTTACAGATCGTGTGGTATCGAATCCCCGCTTCAACGGTCACTGAACGAGAGAGCTTTTTTTTAATTGTACGACGAGGAAGCGCTTGGCCTTCATCTCACCTGGTAACAAGTTGAGATAAGGCCGAAGATGGAGGCGCACTTCACCCGGAATCCTCAATTAACTTTGGAACTGGCTATCTTACCTCTGAATGCCGGAACACAACATTTTTTTTGAGAATTGTTATTATGGCGACAGAATTAGGTAAGATGATGGTAGCTAGCCAGGCGGACTTCAACAAAGTCCTACCACCAACCAAACAAGCACAATATATTGTACTCTCCATGGTGATCGAACCCGGGACCTCTGGATCTGAAATTGGTGGGTTGAACCACTAGACCACAGAGGCGGTTAAGGCTGCGCGCGCCGCGGTCGCTACCAACCCGACGAGTCACACATGATGATTCACCTGTTGAATCGAAACAGTTGGTGTCTACATCAACGTAATCGTTTACCTACGTGAGTAAAACCCGTGTTTTAAAATGTATAGCACGACCAACGCAAGTTTTGAAACTAAAAAAACTGCCTAAAAGCTTCAATAGGGGTAACAAGCCTCATAGCTCATGTTGGTCTCATAGCCTCATGCTCTGCCTTCTGCGCTGTTGGTTTAGGCTTTGATTCCCACCCAGGACAAACATTTGTGTGATGAATATTGATGTTTGTTCTGTGTATATATACAAAAAATTGTATGTACACAAAAAAAAGAGTATCAAAGTATTCTATCCGTAATCTAGTTCCCATATATAGCTATGCTTAGTTTATACACAGACAATAAAATACTAACGGACAGATGCCTCATCTCATACAACGAAACACGACCGTCCTAACTCGGTCTGTTTTTCGGGCTATTTTGTTTCGACTACTAAGATGATAGATGGCGCTCGTCATGTACAACTCCACTAAAGTCGGGGTATGCTAGTTTGTCTACCTTACGCGCTAGATGGCAGCGTTAACTTACGCTGAGGCCGCGGTGGAGGCGGTGTGGTGGCGGCTATGACAGCCAACGAAAACAAATGATAATCACGTAACGCCAGTTTTATTTAGTTTACCGTAGGTACTTACCTATTTTATAGTTAGTGTCTATAGAGGTTGGTTTCCCTTGTCCGCAGTATCGTCGCTCCCAAGCCCGACGTCAGCCGATGAGGATGATGATGACGACGACCAGACCGTGCCCAGCCGTCCCGAGGCTGATGATGATGGACGTATCTACAAGAACCCGAGGAACTCGCCATCTGCGCAGTGCCCTAGGGACGAAGAACAGGCCACGTTACTGGTAAGTCCACTGATTCTTTTAAACCCCCCCATTCATCCCGCACTCTAGAGGCTTGGCTATGAAATTGTGATATATATATTTTTTTTTTTATTATACTACGGGGAAGCTCTTGGTCGTCATCTCACCTGGTTAAAAGTAATAAAGCCGAAGGTGGAAGCGCACTTCACCCGGAATCCTCAAACTAAGGAACTGGCTATTTTAACTCTTAATATCGGAACACAACAATTTTCTAATTGTTGTTATGGCGACTGAGTTAGGTAAGATGGTGATAGCTAGCCAGGTGGACTTAAAAAAAGTCCTATCACCAACCAAACCAAGCATACTGAAACCCCCTGAAGATCGAACCCGGGACTTCTGGATCAGAAATCGGTGGGTTAAACCACTAGCCCATAGAGAGAGAGAAAGAGAGAGAGTCCGGGTGAACACTTTTACCTTCAGCCTTATCAAAACTTGAAAATCCAAGGTCAAGATGAAGGCAAAGCACCTCCCCGGCGTGCATTAGAATAAAAACACAAGCTAGGGATTCTGTCATTAGGAGGTACATCACACCAGCCTCAAACTTCTACTGGCAAAGTCTCAGAACTGCAATGGTGATGATGATCTGGTGTCCAACTTATCCTCAGGGTCAGAAATGCCTCCGGAAGTGCTCCTCGGATGAAGACTGCAAGAGTAAAAAGAAGAAATGCCTTTGTGATGGGGCTTGCGGCATGTCCTGCATCAAACCTGGTGAGTCTTAAGAATAGAATAGAAGAGATTTTTTCGCAGAAATACAATAATTGGTCCTGAAAAAAAAAGGAAATCAAATTAAATTTGGTACGTACCTACACAAATTTGTAAAATTTTGAGTACGTACAATAATGGCCCTAAAACTATTTTTTTCTTCTAATAATAGAATGTATTACATACGTATTTAATTTAAATATCCCTATCAACCTGTCTCGATTAGTCTGGGTACTCACATTATGATTATTAAAGTAATTTGAGTACCTAGAGCAGACAAGGGTACACGCTTAGGGTACACGTATAAGTATCACAAAAACGCAGAAACGAGTCTTGACGAAAGTAATTACGAGAGTTAATTTATAATTTGTAATGAATTGCGTGATTTTGACGTGACATTATTTTGTTACTGTGCATTATTTTTATTCTATTTCGTTCGTGTTTGATCCTGAGTCGATTGTATGAATTTATGAATAGAATTTAGGTACTCGTATTATATAGCGGTTTCATCTACTTTAACCATGGTATGCCAATTGTATTTGGTAAGTTAAATTTTGTGTTAAACTAGTAGAAGAGCAGTTTTACTCGCATATAACAACGGGCGCTGAAAATTCATGTGTTCCATATTAAATTTAATCTCTCCTACCTGCCCCACAGTAAAACGAAGTGTGATTTACATCACTGACATTTATTTTTTGTTATTGTACGACTGGGAAGCGCTTGGACTTCATCCCACCTGGATAAAGGCTGATGGTGGAAGCGCACTCCACCCGGAATTCTCAACAGACTGAGGCTATCTTACCTCTAAATGCTGGAACACAACAATTTAGAATTCATGTTATGGTGACAGATTGATAAGATGCTGGTAGCTATTCGGATTTAAACAAAGTCCTACCACCAACACAAAACAAACCAAGCACAACATTTTACTACAATGGGGATCGAACTCGGTTCCTCTGGATCTCGGAGTTATGTTCTACAAAAACACCACCTTAAATCGTATTACAGTATACATACTATACTAATTATAGAGGCTCACTAAGACAAAAACGTTCACGTATTCGAGAATGTCCATGTGGCTTTGTCTGGAAACAGCCAACGATTTCCAACCGAAGCGTTGCTTATAAATAGGTTTTTTTCTCACTTGATTTTCAAGTTATGATAAGGCCGAAGGTGGAAGCACTTCACCCGGAATCCTCAACAGACTTAGGAACTGGCTATGTAACCTCTAAATGGCGGAACACAACAATTTAATAATTATTGTAATGGCGACAGAATTAGGTAAGATGGTGGTAGCTAGCCAGTACCGGTCAAGGGTAGTAGCTAATTTAATATCCGTATCGTTGTAATGAAACTTTTTTTTTACCATTATTTTTAATTTTAACCACAGTACAAGAATAATGTAAACTATATTACTCCTCTAATATAGACAAATCGAACGACGCACATACAAATCCAACAAGCCTAAACGGCTTTCGAGCGTCTACATTACATACTCTTGAAAAACTTAGTCCTCCTTCTGAGTCTGGTAAAATCTGAGGCTCATTTTGGGAATACTGTGAAAAAAATGCGCGTTAAAAAAATATGATTGAGACGACACGTGACCCCAAGGGCTGGCTCTTATTTAGGCCATCACATTAGCATCGTTATTCAGCGTGGAAATGCAGAAAGTCGCTTCCGTCTGGTACTGGTCTGGAACAGTTGTTACCAATATACCGTTTGTAACGGTCCTTATGCATCTAGCCCGACTTCTTCCCGTGTACATATAGGTACATGTATTATTTTTATTTTGTTGTGAATAAGTAGTGTTATAAATTATGACTATCATAACTTAAACCGAAAGATAGATTAATGATGTGCCTGCATTCATATTTGAATCGACGATTAATCATATTTCATTTATGCTAAATGCTAAAAAAGTTGTGTGTGGAGTTCTTACAAATGTACTATAAAATAAAATGTATTATAAAAGTACATAACGTAATAAATAGGTTCAATTATAGATAATTATTTGAATCGGTATCATGTGTATTATTGCGTATTTTATACCATTATTATGTCAACAAAACTACATTAAAAAAAGTCTGAAAATATCTTGAAAAGGAATCAGTTGGAACAAATGTTAAATCCATATTCAGGTATAGCAAATCACAATGATGTGACACAATAGAATCGAGAGTGAATATCGCATTAAAGCTTAGTATCTGCGAGAGAACCTAGGTGTACTACTATATATCTAGGTTATGTCTACAGTTTCGGCTAACAATTGAAACAGAGTAAACAAATAAACAGGAGTTCAGCTAACATTCTGTGAACTGTATCTGTCCTTCGGGTTCAGTGCGGAATGTAGCCAGGGCTGTACTCAGGTGTACGACACCAGGGTCGGTCGAAAACCTAATTACCATTTACGTAAAAACTTATTGAGGCGTATTTTTGTCGCATATTATTAACGGGCTTATATGTTTATTTCTCGAATTCATCATGGACTCGGAGTCCTGTTTCGTGAATGCATAAATAAATTAATATTACAGGAATTTTATTACAACCTGCGCCATCGCCCAAAACTAAGAAAATGGGAACTAGATTACGGATAGAATACTTATACTTAGTCGTTTTTTTGGAAATACTTATAGATGACCGATAGAAAATAAGTATATTTTCCTTCTTTTTTAAATACTTACTTTTGTGTGATGTCTATTATATGCTTGGAGGTTGTATACCAATACAACCTCCAAGCATATAATAGACATCACACAAATATTTGTCCTGGGTGAGATTCGAACCCACACACAGAAGGCAGAGCTACTCCCAACTGAGCTGTGAGGCTTGTTGTGCATATATTAATATACTGTATTATACAGGGATAACTTTAAAAAAGGGGGTTTAAAGCTTAGAAGCGGTCTCCGCCACACCTTTTACTCTTCAGTAAACGTAATCTGCACTAACGCTATACAGGGTAAAAATGCTTACCTACAGCACATTATGCAGCAAATTAAATCCTTCATGTTTGAACTTTAAAAAATAAAAACGTTTAATAACACAGTTTTATGGCCTATCATAAAAAACGAAGCATTGCTTATCGTCTTCATCTAGAGGCTACAGCAATAGATCAGCTCTAAATCGAATTACGCCGCGACTTCTATACAGCCTCCTAGCCACTGCAGCCCAGGAATTGGGTTGTGGTCCAGTGTCAGGAGCACCTTGAGGCTATTCAGGCATTGAGACTCTTCTATATAATTTCAAATTTAAATCATTTTATGTACCTTATCCTTTTAAAATCATTTAAATTGTTACCTATTTTATTTTTGTGTTTATGTATTATATTGAAATAATGGACCCTGCTGGCTTACCCTTGAACACGATTCCGATCGATCGGTATTGAATGTGTGTCATTTCTTACTCTTGAACACTCTTGAATGCGAACCTAGCGCCAAATTGACTTATATTATGTGGATATTGAATGAACTAATAGCGATTGGAATTGAATTGTCCAATCCATCTATGCCCTAAACAACGGGTGGGCATCCATGCCATAACTAATAAATTTTTGACAAAACAACGATTTTTATAATGGATTTGTTTGAAAATATGTTAAGATTGATGATTTAAACTATTTGTAATCACTGTGTACTGATAAAATGCCCAAATTTTGAAGTGTCATAACACAATCATAATCCAATATAAGCGCAATTCCGATTTCAATCCAATGCTATCAAATTGTTTTTCAAGAGGCAATTAGTCAATATTGTTAGAGTATTGGATTGATTTCAGATTTCAGATTCAGATTCAGATTTCATTTATTGGCCACATTATAACAAAGATTGCTAAACAAGGCAAGGCACAATTTTTACATAAAATATGTTGATAAAATATGTTGAACTTTAAGGTAAGTTAGTAATAGGTATCTAGTTCACCAAATTCAACTTAGTTCAACAAATTATCAAATAAAGTTAAATGACAGAAATTAAACCACCCACTAAAACAGTTCAAAATATGTCAAAATGGATTCAGAATATATAATAACATAGGTATTTCATTTTCTATTTTCAATAACACAAAACCTTAAATGAATAAAATTGCGATTGATGTTGAATTGGAATTGGTATTGGGTTCGAGGGTAAGCCTGCTGGTCTGTTATTTGATTTTTTGGTCTGGTATATTGGTTTATTGAAGTCCAGTTCTTCGACCCCTTTAGTATCCTTAAGTCCAACCCTGAGTTAAAATCATTCCACCAACGTTGCAGGAATGTAGCTGTATCCGTCTTTATTACATTCTACTCCTGATGAACCCTGTACTGCCTTTATACATCAATAATAAAACAACAATGTCTTCTGTCTGTTCGTTATCAGCTTTCCACATCAAGTTTAACGTACGTATGACATATTATTATTATATTCATTTTATTTATTTAACACTTTATTGCACAAAATAACTAGTGTACAATAGGTGGGCATAATGCCGATGGCATTTTCTAACTGCCAACCAAACCAAGATTGTAAGAAAAACAGAGGTTGGCGTGCTAACATACCTACCTATTAATAATAAAACTAAGCAACATAACTAATCACCTAGAATTAATACTCACTACCTATCTTTATATCTACTATACTATACATATTTTATTTGCATACAATAAACTATACTATAACATTATAAATAAGAATCAATATTAATATATTTAAATACTTAGGTACCCCTAAATGAACCTACACAGAAATAATTAACATCAACAATGAAAATACTTATACAAAATCAAAAACATTATAACAAATTCATAAAATACTAACTAGGAAGACTAAAGAACGTAATACTAGGATTTGAGATAATGCTCACGAATCAGTCTTTTAATACAGTCCTTCGAATCTTCTCTCCTCATGTCATACGGAATATTATTCCAAAGCCGGGCTGCAGTGACTGAAAAAGATTTACCAAAAGCAGAATAATGATGTTTTGGTATTTCAAGCAGTAGATTATCTGCTGAGCGTAGCCGCCTGTCATGGAGATCATCTTCATAATTATGTAATGCATATTTAAAAATGAAAATGAATAAATAAAATATTTCTGGATATTTTATACCTTGCCATCTGAGCATATCTTGTAGTATAAAGATAAAAATAAAGAATATATCCGCTGGCACACATATCAAGGAACGTAAGCCAGATACAAAGAAAATGACAGAGAGAAGATAAAATACATAAAATTTTAAAAGAAAACAAGATCATTGCGTACAACGTAGAAAGCACAAACATAAAGAATCATAAACAAATTATATATTTAAACGACAACGTATCTGTAGCTACAGAGGGCATTACTAATCAGTCCCTAAAAGCGCGACCTGAAAGGTTCTGCCTCAGTTTCACGCCGCTAAGGTCCATGGTACATGGTAGGATAGGGGCACTGATTTTAAGCCTGGGCCTTATCTGACGTCTTTTATTGGAATCTTCATGGTTCTGTGATATAAATTTCAGATTCACGGCGTATTATAATCCCCTTTTGATCCCCCCACTTAGTCCATTGCGGAAACAATGACTAAGTGCTTTCAACAATATTTCATTATGCTCCCTGCAAAAAATTGGAATCATTGCCCTTATGGTGTAAGTCAATGGTAATCAACAGTGATTTTATTTTTGACATTTGACACCCAGCCTAGACTTGAACTGTCACTTTCGTCTTTACTTTTGACAGATTCTGAGTGGGTTTGACGGGCTGGGTTCAATTTGATCACCCGCCGACGCCCGGCGATCATGACTTCTCTTTTGCACGCGTCGAATTTGTATTTTGTATCCTGCTGTCAGTGATGAGCGGGCGTCGACGGACGGTCAAACTGAACCCAGCCCAGGTAATCGACTTGAAGTTAACTGATTTCAAGTTATGCAATACCACTGCAGCTCCCAGCGGATATTTCCACCTGTTGCCAACCCTTAAGTCTTCAAAAAGTATTTTTTAGTTCTTTCGCGATTAGAAAATATTATTTTGATTTGAATAACGGGTATGTTTTGCATATTTGACCTATTATTACCTATTTATTCCGACGTTTTGGCGGGGTTGCACCAGACTGTCTGTCCCGACCACGGCTACATACATAAAATGACCACATAATAGGTAAAATACGCGAAAAATACATGTTTTTGATTCAAAAAGATAACGTAAATCTCCTTGCATATGCATATTTCCAGGTCAAGAACAAAACATCAAGCAACAAGGTCGAATTTAAACAATAACCAGTTGAATGTTGAATAAAAACTAAAACCCGACTGCAAATATTTTAATAATTTGACAACGCGTGCTAATTACTCTAGTGGCGACATCTAGTTTAAAATTGAAATAAGTACCTATACTTAATTTTAATTGTAATTATAGGCTATAAAATACTTTGTTTAGTCAAATTTTTAGTATACAAGCATGTGTTTACATTTCTATGAAAATATGTGTTCAATATTAAAGACATCACTGGCTTACAAAGACGATAATTTTAACAATACATTCAAGGTACGAGTGACATACTTTAAACTTAACTTGTGACTATGTGGTAGCATAAAAGTGGTTTAATACATATATATTTCGAATTGGCATATAACTAGCCTTCATTTGATACCCATATTGATGGTATAGAATATTTTTTTGTGTCCACAACCCCTCTAACTTTTGATTCACAACCCCCATATAAAATTAATGTAGCCTATGTCACTCCCTCAATAGATCAAAAGACATCATGAGTGGAAGTTACAAATTACATACCTACTCTCGAAAAACATAACCCTCCTTCTGAGGCAATTGGGTAAAAATACAATACGATATAAATGTAGGTACGAGGAGGCGTGAAGCTTTGTACATATTCAATTAACTCCCTTGAATACTGACGGCTTACACTTTCATCGTGAATTCATGGTCGCGTATATTCCGCTCTAACTTAAATAATTTCCACAAGAGATTTTCGAGATTTTCTCTCCACGCCTTAGAAATTAAAACGTTGAGAGTTTTAGCAAAATGTTCCTGTAAGATAAGAAGCTTTCTTCAAGTAAAAATATTTCAAGGATGGTTCTTGAGATTGTACATATTCTTGTACCTACATTTTTTTACTGTATGACGAGGACGGAACGGGAAGGACTTGGCCTTTATCTCATCTGATTTCAAGTAATGATAAAGCCGATGTTGGAAGCGCACTTCACCCGGAATCTTATGGCGACACACTTAGGTAAGATCGTTGTCCTACCCGAGCCCAATACTATTGATCTAACACCTGAATGTTAAATGCACCTCTTGCATATAGCAAAGCCTTACTTCTACGCAGTAAGGCTTTATCACATCCACAAAGATCAAATTAAACCGGCAACCATTCCTTTCAATTCGAAACACAGCAATGCAGCTGGCCGAAATAGGTATGGTAGTACTTCCCCGGACAAGCCCTTTCACAAGGAGCTCTACTACAGAATCAGATCAGAAGCTATGGTACATAAGGTTTCAATTTAGTTTTTTTGTACGGAGCCCTAAAAATGAGAGACAAACCTTCTCCTAAGCGTTATAATAAAGTGGCTTTCAGTAAAATGCGTAATCTTAATGCAAATTATGATAGAGATGGGAGAAAGTTTTCAACTTGCAATGCTCATTCATTCCAATTTCAAATTATATTTCCGCGATTCATTAGCAACTTTAAATCTCCATTTTCCTTTTAACATCGGCGATCTGCGGTTTTGCGACTGTAGCGATGATTAGTCGTTGCATTTAGCTACTAAAAAGTCGATCGCTGATGCTAGGAGTGGCGTATGCTTTGGGCCTTAGAGTCTACCCTAGTTGCCCAAAATGAGAGAGATAGTGCTATACATTCGTCGCCGAGTGAAACGGATGAGAAGGGTCTTTTTGCAAAAACACAACTTTTGTTAATTATTACGTGATCGGTATCGACAATTGCTAAACACAGAATTAAGATACACAGAAACTATAAAGCCCATAACTATATCGTAATGTGTACCGAGATGCGGACTTCACTCCGGTGGTGTAGCGAATCTCAAATACACGAATGTTTTCGGATCGGAAACTTTACATTTTGTCGGATTCGACTTAGAGTCCGATAGATTTCAACGCTACTCTCAAACTATTTCTGAAAATATTCTGTGGAATTCTCGAAAATGTATTTTTCTTACTTTTCGTAGTTTTAAATAGCGTTTCCGGAATCACCATCACAAATTTACGATATATATTTTCACGCCAGAACGAAATCACTATTAAGTGATTCTGTCACACTCAATTTCGATGTAACTCAGAGTGCTTAGTGCGAGTTGCACTTGATGTTCATTCGATTCGCGTTTGCTCACCGTGAATAAAGAGGTTTTTAGTGCTATTAACTCAAGAAAAATAATACCTACCTACGTACCGTTCGCGTCTCGTGAGATAAACCGACCAATTTTTTTATGTAATTTTTGACAATCTGGTCACGTTGTACGCATGACATGCTAGATAGCGATGTATCAATTTCATACAAATCGTGGTAAACGCAAATGCGTTCGAGTAGGTATGGAGCAAGTAGAAAAACTCGTACTAGACACACAGTATAGGTATTTGACTTGATCGCCTAATTTGGTATAATGACGTCGGTTAGCATTTCAGTAAAAGTAAGTACCTACTACAAAAATGTTATCTCTAATGATCAACCAGTTTCTGACACATTTTATCATTTTTATCTTCAAACAGTATTAATAAATTATCATTCTTTTTGAGCACTAATAACCTCTGAAAACCTACCTTCTATCACTGTAATGAATAGTAAATCTAAAACAGTTAAGTTTAGCCTGAGAAATACGAATGGTTACCGTCTGCCCCAACGAACGACCCCCACGTGGGGCCAGACGGTAACACTTATGGCTATCTACCCCCACGTATGAACAGTGGGGCCACACGGTAATACATAATTACCGTGTGCCCCCATTTCTCATACGTGTGGTTTCTCATACGTGAGAGTATGATAACATACCATAATTTGTAATTCTATCTGCCTCCACAACTAAATCTTGTTATGACAAAATTAACTTCAGGTACTACTTTGTAAATAAATTCCTAATATATATATATATCTATATATTATTAATTTACGATCAATTTTGATAATTGACGACACCAGACGAGCACATTGTTGATCCGAAAACACTTGATCCAGCCCATTTTGTTGATCCAATAATGCATCTTCATTAACAAACTTTAAAATTTTATATAAACTTGGATCTGGATAGCTGATGCTCTACGTTTTAGATTTTCAAAAAGAATATTTGTTTTACCGTAAAAAAGTATAACGTAGAAATACGCGCGTAGAACTGTCATTTGGTGGTTCCATCAGAATTCAACATTTCGCGAAACAAAAATAGATCGATCAACATTCTGGGAAATTATACATTTTGGCATTTCAACTTTATTTGAATTCAACTTTCTGTTACTGAAGAGTCATAAGCACCGAGGCTGAGCGCACAGCAATTCCACCCTTATTATAACTATATGTTGTACGAAAGAGGCTAATCTGAGTTAGTTTTTTTTTTACATTTCGACATACAAACTCTTCGGATAAAACGTTTTACTTCTATATTCTGTGACCTCATTCGACTATTACAACGAACTCTAGAAGTTAAGTTCTCTTGTAACATTCATTTGTTAACGTTAAATGTTTACCTTAGTAAACTACCAAACCCACTTCACGGCTAATTACGAAACTGACTGCAAACACCGTGCGCCAACCCAGGGTTTTCCTCAAAAGTAAACCGGCCAAGTGTGAGACAGACTCGTACAACGCGGGTTCCGACTTCTAATCCACATTTCAAAACATTTTTTTTTTATTTCGTTGAACCTTGACTTATTCCGGTCCAGTTTTGAAAATTGTTGTCTACCTATGTTAAGCAATTTTTTTTAAGTTTATCGCATGTAGATATGACTGATGTAACATAACGATTAAGGAAAAGTAATAATAATTACAACTAGACGGACAGACGGCCGGATAACAATATATTAATAATAGGGTCCCATTGGCAGACATTGGGCACAGAACTTAAATTCAAAAAACAACACTGTGTTTTTCTCAAAAAATATCGTGAAAGTAATCCAAATGAGCCAAAAGAGCCAACTCATAAGGAAAGAGGTGAAAAAATGTGGTAATGAGTTATAGGCCTGCTTTCTTCGCGTTGACGTGTACCTGTTCTGTTAGCAGAATTTATTTATCACCGCCATTGGCGTCTGCCATGATTCTTTATGGACCACTACTATGGCACTGCTGTGATTTAGCGTGCCTTCCTTAGGAACGTAATCATCATACTTGTAAGACAATGATGTGACGCAAGCATTTCCTAACCAAACTTGGAAGGGTTAAGAGGGAACTTCCTAGATGAAGAAGATATAACGCCTCAAGAGAAATAATTTGGGCAAGTTGAACTCACTTCGGCCATTTATCACTGGGTTTTATTTATAACGCAAAATAAGGTTTTATCCCGCATTGTACGTATATTTATCCCAGGATTCGGCAGGATTACACTTTCCGGGTCTCGGGCGGATAATAGAGTTTTATTTTTATAATAATGTTAAAGTCAAAGTCAAGTATTATATAATTAATATAAATATTTTTTTAGGATTACTTTGAAACGACAAATCTACCATCTGCTCGGAATCGCAACTAGCACACAATGAGAAAGGCAAGACCCTCGGGCTTTTTTTTTTGCAATATACCTAATGCTAATTGACGTGGCAGTCGCGGATTTAGAAACGCCCCCTCCAACTAAGCCCATGGATGTCGTAAAAGCCGACTACGGGATCTCACCAAAAGTAGGGCAGCTGCTTCCTTTTGTGTATTATCTACACCTTTACTTTTTCTTTGTTGTTTGTTAAATACATGAATTTTATTCATTCTATCCTTCTTTCTATTTTTCTTTCTTTCTTTACTGCGATCACGAATCCACCTGCCAAGTGCACCTTACGTAAAGCAAGTCATTAAAGCCCTTGGCTTTAGCCGGGGTGTAATTATGGACTGAATCACATTATAACCCGCTGGGTTATAATATTTTTACTTTTCATAGTTCTTATTGCAATGGCCTTAAAGTCTAATTTCATAATAATAGATCAACAGACTAATACTCGAAGGGTAGGGCCGGCGCCGCGTCGAACTTATTTGAAAATCGAACTTTTTCTTCAATCGAACTGGCCACGGCAAGCTGAATGGAACACATTTGAAATTAAACAAAAGCCGCGAGTATTGTAAGACGCTATTGCAGCGTATATACGTAATAACTGCAAAGATTTTATAAAAACATATCGAAATAGAAGAAAAGTTATGTTAAAATTTTGAAATGATCTCGTAAACATGAAAGTCAATGATATCGAAAAGCATTCAATGTTGTTGCTGGTAAACTTGCCTAATACCAAAACAAATAGAGAACGGTCATTATAGTTCGTGAAGAGTATGCAAGAATCGTCGAAAAGTACCAAGCTCTACGCTCCTCTAACATAAACACCAACCGTTTTTTTGTCGGTTAAAGCAATGGCAAATGCACCAGACAAGTTATTGGCAAAAATAAAATTAGCGCCATGCCAAAAGAAATTGCAAAATATTTGAAATTGAAAAATCCCGAGCTCTACATGGGCCATTCTTTTCGTAGAACATCGGCAAGTCTGTTGGCAGATTCAGGTGCAGACATGGCCCAGATAAAATGACACGGTGGCTGGAAATCCGATGCAGTAACGGAGGGCTACATAGAAAATTCAATACAGAACAAGAATAGAATAAGCTGTCGATTTAACCAACAGGTAAAAACATAAAACTTCGTCTAATAATTATGATCCTTGGACACCTTTGCAACCACAGCCATCCACCTCAAAACACATCACATCAAGCCCACTGCCTCAAGAACCACCTTCCCCAACCTTTACAGTACAAAACGACCTTCAAACGCAAGTTTCTGAAAAAAAAATGTTAAATCGGACTCCCGATTTAACTTCCGAGCGTAGCGAGGGTCCTTCGTTACGTCCTTCGTTACGTTCAGAATTCAATATCGCGTCCGTGACATAAAACAGTGACAAAAAAACTTTATCCCCTCGATGTATAATCGACTATTATTTCGTAGTAAAGTGGTAAGACTTCTTTTGAGTTCGCCAGGCTAGCTACCATTTTCTTACGTAATTCCGTCGCCATGACAACAATTCTGAAATTATTGTGTTCTGGCATTTAGAAGTAAGATAGCCAGTTCACCTCAGTTTATTGAGGCTTCCGGGTCTCTTCACCCGGAAGCTTTCACTTTCGGCCTAATCATAACGGCGACAGAATTTGCTAAGAAAATGGTAGCTAGCCAGACGGACTTAAACAAAATCCAACCACCAACAAAACCAAGCACAAAATCGCTCCCCCTGGGAATCGAACCTGATATCGGAGTGTTGAACCACTAGACCACAGAGGCGGTTAAAATTTGTCATTTAAATAATCATTCGTTGTGTAATATTTTTTTTCCAGTAGCAATGATTTAACTTTAGATAAAAATATGTTGTTAGAACTAGACTCCTATATAACCTTTGGTAAACGATTGGAGATCCTAGGCGCTATGCAAAATTATACTATGATTTAAGTAAGCGGTTCTGCTTTTTCTTAAGTCCTTGGATTTCCTTGATTTCTTGATCTAGTGTAGTGAAAACTGCATAATATTACGAAATTGTAATAGTTTCCGAAAGTTACGGCCTGATGTTTATTTAACGGGCTATTGATAGTTCCGGGTTCTAGGTCAACAAGCTTACTATGAATTTATTTAGGCCTATTTACTATCGTTAAAATAATATAGTTTGGATCAATTTGTATTTGTATAAGCTTAAGATTGTTTGTGTTATACGGGTGGCTGTTTACATTTGAACAGTACATAGTCATATACAGGGTTGTTTTTTAAAAGGGGGCTGTTAGATCAGCTGGCCTATAACCTGACTCTGTTTTACTTGGGTTTCAAACGGTATCGATAAAAATGCCAATTTTTCTTTTATAAAATTTTTCGGTTCCATAGATATGTAAAAAAAAAGCCGCCATTTTTATTGAAACTGTTTGAAACCCAAAAGTTGGTTGGACAGGTTGGGCGGCTTATGTATACGCAAAATTTCTAGTGTTGCTTTGCCAGCGTTCTTGTCTTTCGTCTATAGTACACATTCTTTGATTGAGAAAATTCTAACACCATCAATTTCGGATGTTCCTGGCAATATACTCCAAATTTCTTATCTTGACGAGGCTCGAAATGCTTGACATAGTGCTTGTCCTAATACCGATCCCCCAAAACACCTTTCGGCACAACGGCAGTGGGACGGGCCTCTGTGCGAGTTGACACGGAATTATCTATTACATACGTGCTCAACCTCCACAGATCGTGCTTGTCTCTTAGCTGTTTCAAAATGGGAATCAGGTCTTTGGCTGCAAACACATCCATCTTACAATACCGGTACACTTATGGATCCTGTAACTTTCCGTATTGCGACTTGTCTTCGGTTGGGTGCAAGATGCTGCGCCTCTCACCAGTGCCGGTGCGGTGCGGCCGTAGATCAACTTGGTTTTCACGGACTTTCGTGAACAAGGCCTGCCGGCAGGATTTCGCACCACGCAAGCCTTAATGACATTATCCGTCGAGCTTTTATCAGTGTCAATGTTCCAGCCGTTCTTGAACCGAATGGTCTGTTACGTGATGATGGTAAGCGGCCCGACGGTATGACTCTTGTCCGTTGGGAAATGGGTAGGCCTTTGGTGTGGGACGCTACCTGCGTCGACACCCTAGCGCCATCTCATCTGCCTGGGACATCAGTTAGGGCTGGTGCGGCGGCTGATTCGGTCGAGGATCACAAAAGGCGCAAATATAGTGGTCTCGACAGAGCTTACCTATTTGAGCCTTTTGGGGTGGAGACCACCAAAAATCTTTTCAAAAATCTTGCGGAGCTTTTGATTGAGGCAACACGTGACCCAAGGGCTGACTCTTATTTAGGCCAGCGAATCAGCATAGCTATTCAGCGTGGCAATGCAGCCAGTGTCTTGGGCACGCTTCCATCTGGTACTGGTCTGGAACAGTTGAGTTACCTATAGGCCGTTTGTAACGGTCCTTAGGTAATCTGACTGATTCCTTTGTACATAGTTAGTTTAATTGTAATGTTTATTGAATAAATTATATTTCAATGAAACAGATTTAGGTTATAGACAGCATGTACTGTAACCGCAGTAGGCCTCACAGATCAGTTGGTAGTTCTGCCTACTGTACTGTTGGTTGTTGGTTCTATTCCCACCCGGGACAATCTTTTGTCTGATGGATATATATGTTGTTTTTGGGTTTGGGCTTTTGTAATGTATAATAAGTATTATTTAAAACCTCCATATATCTATTTTATCAGTATTCTATCCGTAATCGATTGCCTTAGTAGGTTTATTACTAGGCACTCTTTGGGTATCTACAAAACCCTAAAAAGTCATGAAAAAAGTTTTTTTATTGCGATAAAATTATTATCTTCTGTTCTTTTAAGTAACCTTACATATTTTAAGTTTCTAACATTACTTAAAATAAAAAAAATATTTGCTATATAATCATAGGTACTTTTAAGTACCTTGTCATATTTAAGTTTATAACAGTAAATTATAATGAAAACCTGCGCCACATTTGAGCAAGAAACACTTCCCAAGACCACATCCAAGTTCCCACCACAAAGCACTTAGTTTGACGTACAACCTCACATCCGGGCGCGTCCTTCCGGTTTTGTGAGAATGCTACTGTGCTAGTTTGTTTAGACTTCCGTTTCCGGGCATGAAAAGAGGTCGGAATCTTATGAACGTTGAAGTTTTAACTAGGTTCGTTCTAAACTTGTATTCTTGTGTTTGATGTGGTTTGTTTGTGAAAATATAAAGTAAAGATATGGAACTTAGACCCTATATGTATATCTAATCTAAGAAAATATAATAGTGTCCCGGAGATAGTCCGGCATCTTACATCATTAGGTTCTGAGATCGATTCCCACCCAGGAAAAAATATTTGTGTGATGAATATTGATGTTTGCTCTGTGATTGGGTAATGTATTGTATGTTAAGAACGTTTAAAAAAATGTCTATAAGTATTATTCCGTAATCTTGTTCCCACATAACAAGCTTCCCTTAGTTTGGGCCTAGATGGCGCTGTGTGAAATTAATGTTCTACAATTATTATTATTATCATTATTATTATCTCTGACATGGCTCAGCCAAGTACCAGTTGTGTAACTACCAGGGCTTGATTGAGCGTCGCGCTGCGCTGGGCGGCTCACCAGGCTCACCTGCTAGGTGACCTGCTATATGATCTGCTAGGTGACCTGCTAGGTGACCTGCTAGGTGACCTGCTATATGATCTGCTAGGTGACCTGCTAGGTGACCTGCTAGGTGACCTGCTAGGTGACCTGCTAGATGACCTGCTAAGTGCTAGGAGCTGCTAGGTGACCTATTTCACACTGGACTTTGGCAGGAGGGTGATCGCTAGCCAGGCGGGTTTAAAACAAGCCTAAACCAACCAAACCGAGCACAAATATCAACCCACCTGGGGATCGAGCCCAGGACTTCTGGGTCTGATACCAGTAGGCGAACCAATAGACAATAGAGATGGTAAAATTGTTTGGTTGTATTTTTGTGTTCCATCATAATGGATCTGACGAATAAAGTCGCGGGTTGAGGCAAGAAGGCGCAATAAAGGGTCTTTTAACGCTATTCCTATCTCAACCGTAATCTTTAGTCTCGAATTGCCAATAAAGATCAAGTCAACGATTTCTTCAGCCATAAAACACTATCTAAGCTGTAACCACGTCTGAAGGTTCTTGTTGGTAGACCTGCACGTTTTCTTGAGCTGGTGAAAGAGCTTAGGATTTTTTTTGACCTGACAAGGGAACAAGGTCACCGTGACCACTGCCGTTGTATTTATTATATTGTTATTAATTAGGTACTAGGTCATTTTTGGATTATTTTGAAATAGCAACTTTAATGCCTGTTCTGAATCGCGACCAGCACACCAGGACGGCAGGAATCTCGGGTTGGTTCGTCATTTGAACGAAACCAATTGATAGAGCCCAATTTGAGGAAACCATACCCTTCAAACCGAAACACAGCAATGCTTGGTGCCATGGTGGTTGAAATAGGCATGTTGGTAGTACTTCCCCGGACGAGCATTTTCACAAGTAACTCTTGCTACTTGCCTAGCGAGAGCCTCTTGAGGGGTTGGTCAAGCCTTTTCGCTCCAGTCACGACAATCGCGGTGATAGACGTTAAAGTTTCTTCCAACGTTGAGTAGAAGAAAAAAATTAGATCAGTATTCATACTTTACGTAATCAAGTTCCCTTATTAGGTACAAGCTTTGCTAAGTCTGGGGCTAGACGGCGTTTTTTTTTCTGAGCTTCTCACCCACAATTATCTACACCTTTACTGCGATGACTAATCCGCCTACCAAGCGTGATTATGGCTAAACCCTCCAGCTTTGGAGGAGTCTCTGTCCAGCAGAGGACACTAATGGGCTGTTGATGTGTGATGTGAGTTTTTGATCGATATATCGTCAGTCCAACCTTGAGGCTTGCAATGATAAGATGGGAAGAATTCCATGGGCTGCAAACCGATTAAAACCCAAATAAAACAGAGTGAGGTGATAGGCCAACCGGACTATGTAGTTGGTGCAACGTCGGTTTGTGAGTCTTTAATTACCGATACTTCCTTCTTAGTCAATGATGTTGCCAGTACCAAAAAATATTTTAGTAAAAAAAAATGGTGTCTACCTAAATTATTTTGTAATTATTATAATTTATTATTTATTATTAGTCGTTGATATGATCATGTTTGCCACCCTCCACCTTATAAGAGCGTGTAATAAATCCCAAAAGGCTTTATGGTCGTAAAATCAGCAGGCGTAGTACTTTATCATGACAGCGGTGACATGGCGATGAATTTTTGCAGCGTTTTATTAAAAGTGTCGTTTGATATCCGTAGGGATGGGACACGCAGGCCCCGGGTGTTGAATGAGCCGGATCAAAACAAAACCAGGATAAATATCATCGGGTCGAAACAGAAGCATCTCATCAGTAAGATGCCTTATTGTACGTACTGTGTAAGCTGCCGAGCTTAGCCTGCTAGCGAAGGTATCAATATGAATGACTTTACTGCGATCATCAATCCTGCAAAGCGTTGTAATTATGTCAAAACCCTCCAGCTTTAAAGGATGCTCTGTTCAGCAGTAGACACTAATGGGTTGTCGATGTGTTATGTATATTGTAATGAATTTTTCAATATAAGAACGTGTTATATCGTCCTGGTAGTACGGTCCTTTCCCCATAACGGAGGATGCCAAAGTTTTTGTAAAATGTGCACTAAGCGTAGAATATAGATGTAAGTTTGAGGATGTAATCAATTTGATTAAACTCTTTCAGTAAATAAAGATTAAAAATACGACTAGATAGTCGGTTTCCCACAGACCTATTTGATTTGGTTCTGTGTCTTATTTTTATTTTTCTACGTTACGGGGAGGTTAACCGGAACACAACAAATTAACGCCATAACAACAATTGTTAAATTGTTGTGTTCCGGCATTTAGAGGTCAGTTCCTCAGTTTATTGAGATTTCCGGGTGAAGTGTGCTTCCACAATAATCATAGCTTGAAAAATCAGGTGAAATAAAGACCAAGCCCTGTCGTACAAAAAAAAATCATTTTGTTTGAATCCAATATTGTGGACCGCTCGATTCTCACATACGGCTTGGCATGCTGGGTATTGAGGGTATTGAAAAAAAAATGTCATAAGCTACCCATCCCTAGTAAATCGCGTTAATTAAAATACTGGCACGTGTGCGATTAATCTCGTAATAAGCGGCGCGAGTACTCTCGCGAACAAAACACAAAACAATGTCAAAGTTTCATTGCTCGTTGTAAAATACAAGCGGGACTTTTAACTGTTTCACTGAATTGTAGCATCTTTTCAGGGATTGTTCCCAATTCTACAGATTCCTGTCTCTACAAATTCCCTGTTCTACAGACTCTTCATTTTACCGATTCCCAAATCAATAGCTTCCCAATACTATAGAATCGTAACCCTACAGATTCTCGATTCTACAGATTCCCAACTCAACAGATTCCCAAATCAACAGATTTCCAACTCTACATATTCGTAATTTCTCACTTATTTTGAACTAGCATCTGCTTGCGGCTTTGCCCGTGTATTGGGATAAACACCTTTAAGTTATTCCTGGTAATGAACTTGTCCCTTGGGAAATGGGTAGGCCATTGGTGTGGGACGCTACCTGCGTCGACACCCTAGCGCCATCTCATCTGCCTGGGACATCAGTTAGGGCTGGTGCGGCGGCTGATTCGGCCGAGGATCACAAAAGGCGCAAATACCTACCTACCATACCTTGGGACCGTGGGAGCCGGTGCCCTCTGGGTTTTAAAAAATCTTGCGGGGCTTTTGATTGAGGCGACACGTGACCCAAGGGCTGGCTGTTATTTAGGCCAGCGAATTAGCATATCTATTCAGCGTGGCAATGCAGCCAGTGTCTTGGGCACGCTTCCGTCTGGTACTGGTCTGGAACAGTTGAGTTACCTATAGGCCGTTTGTAACGGTCCTTAGGTAATCTGACTGATTCCTTTGTACATAGTTAGTTTAATTGTACTTTTTATTGTATAAAGAGATGTTACTTTAAATAGATATATAAAAAAAAAGAGAATTGATCAGAGAAATGGCTGACGTCAGCACACCAAAACTTCTCCTGGCAGGCAGGACGTAGCGGCCGCTTAAGGCATCTTACTGATGAAGCTACGGCGAGGTTAGTTTATTTTAGTTACTTTCATAGTATTATGTCTTATGGCATACTTTTATGGGGAAATGCAGGTGATATTGATAGCATTTTTATTCTACAGAAGAGAGCTATACGGGCAATTTATAAAATGAAAACTCGTGACTCTCTTAGGGAACGTTTTAAAGAGATTGGTATTCTTACAGTCAGCTCCCAATACATTTATGAAAACCTAATGCACGCTCACAGAAACATTGATGAGTTTAGTAAAAGAAGTGATGTACACCGTGTTAATACTAGAAATAAAAATAAACTTGAGATACCTAAGTTTCGCTTAGGAAAAGTAAATAATTCATTCTTAGGAAACTGTGTGAGATTTTATAATAAGCTTCCTCAAAGCGCCACCAAACTCTCTACTCGTAAATTCAAATTGTATATAAAGAATAATTTAATTAAAAGTGCCTACTACAAAATTAGTGATTATATCGACGATAAGAACGTGTGGCCCGATGTTGCTATACCAGTTGACAGCAAAATGGTGATTTCTCAATGTTAACAAATTGCCCATAGGTAGATAGGTAATAACAAATGTTTTAAGATTAAGTATTTAGGTTTTTGTTGTATCTACTTAGAATATAATTACAAATTGTGTATCTAAATGTTGAATGGATCATCAAAAAAATTAACCGGCCCGAGGTTCTTGCCTTTCTCCTTGTGTGCTGGTCGCGATTCCGAACAGGCGGTAAATTTGACGATTCAAAATGATCCTAAAAAATCTTAATGAATAAAGAAATTTTGACTTTGACTTTGACTTTGCTTACCCTCTGAAAAACCAAAGCTCCGATTTCTGGATGGAGTGGAGCAGGACCTAAGAGCAGTTGAAGTGAAAAGCTTTAAAAGTCAGAAACCGAATTGCATGTCTGAATCTACTTAACCAAGCCATCAGGCATGTCCATCGGCTGTAGTGCCTTAGATGATGATGAATTTTGTCGACGAAAGTTTGAAAAGATTTCACGAAAAATAAAACGTTTTCCAACACCGAAACTTCTCATTTTCATTCGTAGCAACAGGAGCGAGAGCGTCGGAACTCGATAATATTACTGAATTATTCATACAGCCTTCAATCAGCTATCGATAAGCTTTATAAGTTATCGATAAGCCTACGGTACGTTTACCATGAGTTTTCTCCAAACGGTATCGTTAACGTATAAATTCCTAAATCAACAAGCCTCATAATTAACCTATGAATTTTGTGAAACGGCAAATTCTACAATTAATTACAAATTGACAAGCCTCATAGCTCAGTTGGTAGTAACTCTGCCTTCGGCGCTGTAGGCTATGGGTTCGATCCCCACCCAGGACAAACATTTGTGTGATGAATATAGATGCTTGTTCTGTGTTTGGGTATTGTATCATATAGTACGTATGTATTTACAAAAGTATTTAAGTAGGTATTCTAACCGTAGTCTAGTTCCCATATTACAAGCTAAACTTAGTTTGGGGCTAGATAGCCCTGAGTAAAATTAATGTCCTGTAATATTTATTTATTTATAACGTATAAATTCGCTTCTTAACCGTGGTACGGTTGTCTAGTCCGGAAAATGTGTTTTTTCCGTGTTACAGTTGACCGTTGCATAGATATTTGGTTAGGGTAGAGGGGCACATGTAGGTATTAAAGCTATGCAGACAAAAAATATTATGGGAAACAAAAAAGTTTGTGTTATTTTTTAATAATTTAATAAAAAAAAAGCTTTTTACACACCCCATATCACCACCATTTTGAAAAAAATCCATGCACAGAATATTTTTTTTATTTATTGTACAGTCATATCTGAATTGTTATTATGGCAACAGATTTAAGTGAGATGGTGGTAGCTAGCCAGGCAGACTTAAACAAAGTCTTACCACCAACGGCTTGTTAACAATAAACGGTTTTTTCGTTTAGAACCGAAAGAAAGCATTCAAATGCCACTAAACGGTCATGGACTCGAGGGTGAGACCGGCTAGTGGGACTCAACCGTTCATCGGCAAACTGCCAACTGTTTCTGCAGTAACTCATGGTAAGGCTACAAAAAGCGAAGCACCTGCCTCCGATCGATGTCAAATTTGGTTAACAAGGGGTGAGAAATGTTCATAGCATTTAAGGTGATTTATCCGTATGGAAAATTGCATCCATCCAATTTGATAGAGGTATGCAGAGTTGATAGCTCTCAAGTATTGGAAAATCTCAGGATGCTTTCAGGGAATGAGAGTTTTGTGGATCATCGGTGTTGGATCCAGAGGTTTGATCCCCAGTTTGATCTCTAGGGGAGTACCATATTGTGCTTGGCTTGGTTGGTGGAAGGAATCCTCAACAGCCTGAGGAACTAGCTATCTTACCTTTAAATATACCGGAACACAATATCTTTTTCAATGATTGTCATTGCGACCGACTTAGATGGTGGTAGCTATCCAGGTAGACTTAAGCGAAGTCCTACCACCAACCAAACCAAGCACAATATTGTACTCCCGTGAGCATAGAACCTGGGACCTTTGGATCTGAAACTGGTGGGCGAACTATACTAGGCCACAGAGGCGGTTAAAATGTCATGGTTTTTATATTGCAATGAAATTATTACATTTATCCATAGTATGGTAATTTAATTAGCCTTTTACATATTACTTCTTCTTAACTCCACTAACACAATGTTTAGGGTACCGTACTCAGAGTGTGTCAACGGGACCCTGTTACGTATCTCCTATTTCAGTCCATCCCTCTGTCTGTCAGCGGGCTGTCAAATGAACTGTATTAGGTAGACAGTCACAGAGTGTGTATATATTTGTTTTTATAGTGCTATAACCATAGATTTAGAATAGGTATACTAACTTTATATGCCATAGAGTGATAAGTGATAGCTTGACGTGACTTTTTGCTTTAAAACGTGGGCCGGAACCCTAGGTAACGTGTCCGCACTTGGCCGGTTTTTGCAAATAACAAGATAGATCATCACAAACTTTTATAAAACTCTAAATACAGTATGTGTATAATGCATATGATACCTACCTAAGTAAGTAGTTGTATTTTTTCGTCTGAAGGGTACCTGGTAACCCTTAAAAAGCTTTTCGTTTCATCAGCGTTAGGTATTTTTGAATTATTCATACATAAGCTTATCTTAGGTTTATGTAAAGTAGCCGGGAGTGGCTTTCAGACGACGAAAATTATTCAGATTGAATATTTATATGCAAGAATAAAGAAAATTGAGGGATTTCGCTTTCAGTGGATTCGTTACTTTTATTTACATTTAAATGTTGTGTTTTTGTGTGATTATGAATTATTTTTGGTCTGTTTTTTTAAAAGGAGTTTATGAATATAGGCCCACCTTCAGATTCTGAGGTTTTGGATTCAAATCCAGCGGTGCACCAATGAACTTCTCGGATTTTCGGAAGAATATTTGCGCATTTGACACAAAATGTAATGTAATGTAAAAAGACTCCCGTTTACGCACTTAGACTCCATCAGAATCATAGAATAAAATTACCTACATTTTAAAAAGTAATTGAGATTGATCTGACTACAATCATCCCCCCTCTTTTTTGCACCCTCCATATAGTACAGGATATTAATTTCACACAGCGCGATCTATCCCAAACTAAGCAAAGCTGTAATATGGGAACTAGATTACGGATATAATACTTACATACCTTTTTAAATAAGACATACTTATTGTACATATTATGCCGTGACAGTCGCGGCTAAAGAATCCACCCCTCCAACTCAGCCCATGGATGTCGTAAAACCCGACTAATGGATCTCACCAGAAGAGGGCAGCAGCTTCCTTCGGTGTATTATCTCCACTGTTCACCAAACCAACTGCTAAGCTTGTTGATTATGGCAAAACCCTAGAGGTAGCTCTGTCCAGCAGTGGACACGAAAGGTATGTTAATGTGTATACAATACGTATAAAATTAATAAAGCCTTTGTGACTTATCCTATTAAATCGATGAGACACTTCACCCACATTTATACATCAAGATTCATCAAGTAGTTTGAGTAGAGCAGTAGAGCGTGTCAATACACACAGGTATATTTAACCGCCTCTGTGGTCTAGTGGTTCAACCCACCGATTTCAGATCCAGAGGTCCCGGGTTCGATCCCCATGGATGGGAGTACAATATATTGTGCTTCGTTTGGTTGATGGTAGGACTTTGTTTAAGTCCGCCTGGCTAGCTACCACCATCTTACCTAATTCTGACGCCATAATAACAATTCTAAAATTGTTGTGTTCCGGCATTTAGAGGTAAGATAGCCAGTTCCTCAGTTTGAGGATTCAGGGTGAAGTGCGCCTCCACCTTCGGCCTTATCTCAACTTGTGTAACCAGGTGAGATGAAAACCAAGTGCTTACCCGTCTCAAAAAAAAAAGTTACTTTCATAATATACATACATACATACTAGCGAATAACATAACAGGATGGGGTAAAATGTCAATATCTTCGATTTTAATATTTATTATTGTCCTGTAATATTTATTATTCTATATTATTATTTTTTATTATTTTTCATCCGTTGAAATTTATCTTCATACTTTATTAATTCCTTCATTGAAATGTTATCCAGAACATTTTGCTTACATGGGGCTCGGAAGATTATATAGTAGAATTTGGCAAGCGAAGTTAGCAAAAGCTCGTGCTATATAAAGCCAGTTGGTTCTGGGCAATACCAACTAAAACATTTATATTTATTTAGCCACATTAATGCTAGAGGAAGTAAGGTTTCCGGTTTATGCAAGTAGGTCAAATGTAACTCGCCTACTTTTAAATTAGTGGGTCACTCAACATTTTTTATTTATTTCCCGTACGCTGCTAATTCTGAAATATATTTTAAAATATCCCGCATTCACCATGTTATTCAAATGTGAAATGTGGGTTATCTTTTGAAGCGAACGGACTCCGAGGGAAATGTATGTTTTTTGTGTAAAAAAACAGTGACCATGCATTTATAATAATACTAATGGGTTTGCGGGTGAGGTTTTCCCATATTTATTAATATTTCGCTTTACTTCATTTATTGATAAAAACTGAGGTTTTTGTAGTTATTTTTAAATAAATTTACTAACAACCTAGCAACTAAAAGCTTCTAAGCTTAATAAAATATAATGATGATGCGCGCTTAGCTAAAAATAATATATTCACTCTCGACTTTAACCCCGCTATAATATTGTATAATTTATTTATATTTTTTTGATAAATCTTACTCTAAATACATATAATATAAGACAAAATACTGGTTTAAATTTTATATAATATCCCTATGTTACTGGAAATTAATTTCAGACAGTGCTTCTAGTCCCAAACCAAGCAAACCTTGTAATAATATATATGAATTACATACCGAAATATACTTTTACTTACACCTCCTTTTTTTTATAAAATAAAAAGTTATTTTTGATAGTTATTTGGAATAAAATTACCTACATTTTAAAAAGTAATTTCTGTGTAATTTGTGTTCAGTAATAGAGCAACAATATGTGTGATACCTGTACAATGCCTGCAATTAACCAATTATTTATTTTTAAAAATCTTCAGAATTATATGCGGAAAACTGCCAAAGAAATATGAGATAAAAAACTAGAAGCCTTTTTTTCTACGCGGCTTATTGTTCATTTTGGAAAGAGAGCGCTGGATTTTGGCCGCAACCGCTACGATCATTTTGGGCTATTGACTTTTGCATTTTTAAATTCCACTCCGCCATATCCAGCACGCCTCTGCAACCTTCGTGTAAATCCAACACGATTAATCCCCAAATCCCTGCGTATCACACACCCCTGCGGGCACATCCATTATTTATCCATCAAAATTACACTGTCCATCTCACAGCCCCTTACCGTGTCCCACATCAACGAGATGGATGGTCAACCTACCAGCCTCTGCCGCTAAAGAATGCAAGAGGTCAGCCGTGAAAAGGCTGTGTGGTGTGAAGAATCAAAAGTCGAGTTCACCTTTCAATGCTCTGGGTTTAACATGTTTATTTTCGTTTTGATGTTTTGTTTGGTTTGCTATTTCAGTTTTGTTTGTGTGTTATTGGCGATTTTAAGTCAATGTTATTTAATATAAGCTTTCCATTCATCAAGTGTGTACCTAATACCACCAGCTATGGAGGATCTTCATTTAATGAACAGCTTTCGAGGATGTGGATGTTATCAAAATTACATTGACAAAATAGAAAAACGCAACTTAAGAACATTTAAGCAGGACCTGTTGATATCCTAAGAATAATAAATTGCATGTAATTATTTCATTGCCTTAGTGTTTAGCTACAGTGGAAAAGTGAATTTATATTACTTTTTTTATTTATATTACTCTTTTTATATTTATTATCACTTTAGATTAATTAAAAGTTAAGCATTAACAAGCCTCATAGCGTAGTTGGTAGTAACTCTGCCTTCTGCGCTATAGATTGTGGGTTCGATTCCCACCCAGTACAAACATTTGTGTGATGAATATAAATGTTTGTTCTGTGTTTGGGTGTTGTATCAATAATACGTAAGTATTTACAAAAAAAATTGCAACTGTTCTAGCCGTAACCTAGTTCCCATATTACAAGCTATGCTTAGTTTGGGGCTAGATGGCGCTGTGGGAAATTAATGTCCTCTAATATTTATTATGTAGTTATTAAGAGTGAAGAAGGTTCTTTTAAATAAATTTCAAGAAATGTACGACACAAGATGACGAGGCTTGCCTACCTTTGTGAATATATCTAACAAGAGGCGAAGCCTACCTGGCGTGCTACCTGCTAAGTAGAATAGACATATCTAGTACCTACCTTACCTGCACGCCTAGCTAGTACGTAGGACTTTTTCAAGCCTGGTGAGATGAAGGCGTGTCTGTTATGGTAGCGTACACATAATCGAATTCACGTTCGTTGTTACGCCTAATAAATTCTGCGTAAATAGAGCCGCCTCTGTGGTCTAGTGGTTCAACCCACCGATTTCAGATCCAGAGGTCCCGGGTTCGATCCCACGGGGAGTACAATATATTGTGCTTGGTTTGGTTGGTAGTAGGACTTTGTTGAAGTCCGCCTGGCTAGCTACCACCATCTTACCTAATTCTGTTGCCATAATAACAATTATAAAATTGTTGTGTTGCCTTATCTTAACTTGTTACCAGGTGAGATGAATGCCAAGCGCTTCCCCGTAGTACAATGAAAAATGAGCATAATTAGTGCAAAAATAAAATAAATAGTGCCTCATTGGTTTAAGAAATAATGACCATTCTTAGTGGGTACGCCAGCATAACGATCAAGCTAGCGTACACTTGACCGTACTCGAAAACGGCTTATACTATAGCAACGAAATTTACACACAAAAATACTGCACAATTACTGCACAATTACATTACAAAATTTCACAATGATTTAGAACTTTCCTTTTAAGACTTTTTAATAACATTCCGTGCTGGCGTTATGGCAGCGTACTCATTAAACAACGTTATAGTTCTATTAGAAAACGAGCTTTTCTTATTATAAATGCTATACGTATAAATAGTGTGTGAAATACTGCCTCTGCCAGTTGTCATACTTTATGAAATTTCGTAGTGGAACATTATAAAATGTATATGTGAAGTTCTAGGAACAAAAGCATTGTGTCGCACATAAACAAGCCTCATAGCTCAGTTGGTAGTAACTCTGCCTTCTGCGCTGTAGGCTGTGGGTTCGATTCCCACTCAGGACAAACATTTGCGTGATGAATATAGATGTTTGTTCTGTGTTTGGGTGTTGTATCATATAGTACGTATGTATTTACAAAAAGTATTTAAGTATTTTATCCGTAATTTAGTTCCCATATTACAAGCTATGCTTAGTTTGGGGCTAGATGGCGCTGTGTAAAATTAATGTCCTGTAATATTTATTTTATAAAAAATAATTTGTTAGTGAAATTATATACCGAACAATTTAGTTAGGTAGTAAGAATAAGTAGTTTTGTTACTTTATATGAACTTGCCTCAAGAGAAGATAAGCTTTCATGAGTACTTTTACCCATATTTACTCTTGAATCTTTATTTTAAGATTCGCGGGGAAGTGAATCTTGAAACTGTATTTTAAGATTCGCGGAGAAGTTACTCTTGAACCTTTATTTTAAGATTAGCGGAAAAGCTACTCTTGAACCTTTATTTTAAGATTCGCGGGGAGAAGTTACTCTTGAACTTTATTTTATGATTCTCGGGAAGTTGCTCTTAAACCTTTATTTTAAGATTCGCGGGGGAAGTTACTCTTGAACCTTTACTTTAAGATTCGCGGGGGGAAGTTACTCTTGAACCTTTATTTTAAGATTCGCGGGGGAAGTTACTCTTGAACTTTTATTTTAAGATTCGCGGGGAGGTTTCTTTTGAACTTTTATTTTATGATTCTCGGGGAAGTTGCTCTTGAACCTTTTTTTAAGATTCGCGGGGGAAAGTTACTCTTGAACCTAAGTTGAGTTGAGTGTCGCATACTAAGGTAAGAAGCCGTCAAAGCTTTGTAGTTACGGTTAGGACATTGAAAGCACTACTGCGCTGCAATCCTACCCTGGAACAAAATCGAGAACTGGAACAGGGATTCGTATCAGGGTACACATCGGTTGTCAGCCTGTCGCCAAGTTGTTCCGCCGGCTTTACCGAGCTACTCTGTAACTAAAACGAAGAAATTGGAAAATTTGTTTGACGCTGTGATCCAGTGGTTCGCCAACCTGTGTCAGATCCAGAGGTTCCGGGTTCGGTTCTCATGGGATTACAATATTGTGCCAAGTTTGGTTGATGGTAGAACTTCGTTTAAGTCCGCCTGGCTAGCTACGAAAAATGTATCAGACTATGTATCTTTGTTTAGTAATGAATATTTTATCTACATCGTCTATTTCATCACATTGCATCATCAACAGCCCTTTAGTGTCCACTGCTGGACAGAGCCTCCTCCAAACTTGGAGGGTTTTGCCAAGTGTGTCAGTCGGATTTGTTATACACAGAAGAAAGCTGCTGCCCTTATTCTTTATTTTCTATTTCAGCTTATTCCATTGTGTATTTTTTTATGTTTTTTGTATTGTACGCAAATGTATAAAATTCTGAATCTGAAATGAAATTACATAATGGAAATCTAGAATACGAAAACATAAATCTTACTCTACTGTTTCAGAGTAGCGCCCTCCCGAAAGCGCTGAAACTTTGCGCTCGAAAGTTTGAGTTTCTTTTTGTTGTCGTATCTCCTGAATGTTTATATATATTTCATTCCGACGTGAAACAGGAAACTTTCTCGAACGTTCTCGTAACTAAATGAAATAAATCAATCGCGCAAGTTCTTCTTACAAACATCTTTAATGATAAACGAGATACAACCGCCTCTATGGTCTAGTGGTTCAACCCACCGATTTCAGATCCAGAGGTCCCGGGTTCGATCCCTATGGGGAGTACAATATATTGTGTTTGGTTTGGTTGGTGTAGGACTTTACTTAAGTCCGCCTGGCCAGCTACCACCATCTTACCTAATTCTGTCGCCATAATAACAATTCTAAAATTGTTGTGTTCCCGAACACAACAATGATAATATAATGTTAAGATAGCCAGTTCCTCAGTTTGTTGAGGATTCCGGGTGAAATGCGCCTCCACCTTCGGCCTTATCTTAACTTGTTACCAGGTGATATGAAGGCCAAGCTTCTGCGCTGTAGGTTGTGGGTTCGTATCATATAGTACCTACCATATGTATTTACAAAACAAAAAAGTACATCAGTTTTCTATCCGTAATCAAGTTCCCATATTACAAGCTTTGCTTAGTTTGGAGCTAGATCACGCTATGTGAAATGAATGTCCTGTAATATTCATCTATCTTCTAAATATATATAACTCAAAGGTGACTGACTGACTGACTGACTGACATAGTGATCTATCAACGCACAGCCCAAACCACTGGACGGATCAGGCTGCAATTTGGCATGCAGGTAGATGTTATGACGTAGGCATCCGCTAAGAAAGGATTTTGATTAATTCCAAGGGGATAAAATAGGGGATGAAAGTTTGTATGAAACTTTGTCAATTTTAAACCGACCGGTCTGAGACTTTGCATGCATAAAGCTACTATGACGTAGGCATCCCCTAAGAAAGGATTTTGAGATTTTGCATTTGTTTTGTTTCGGTTAAGTAGTTTTGGTTATATAGACTCTGCTTTGTATTTTGCATTTGTTTTGTTTTCGTTTGGTTTAAGTGTAGGTTTTGTCGGTTAGACTTTTTTAAAATGGCTAAAGAAAATCTGAACGTTAATGGAGAAGTTGAAGAATGTACTGTCGTTTTTAAGTTTTGTAGGACCTAATTTTTTACACACGCTAAACAAAAGTAAAGCCGCAAAAATTATACCTTATTAATAATAATACTTCTTAACGCGAGCGAAGCCGCGAGCAAAAGCTATTTTATTTATATTTACCCAACGTCACAAACAAAGCCGTTTTCGGGAAACACATACAAACTTTAATTAGAAAATGCTTCACGACTATGAACCCTAACCTTATCAAGACAAAACGTTAATAATACCCAAAGCAAAACATGTTATTAACGTTTCTTAGAAATACAAATGTAAAAGAAATAAAAGAGTTTTACTTCACGGACTTAAAATTATAGTTAACCGCTGTGGTGTAGGGATTGCCTACCGGTGTCAGCTCCAGAGGTCGATCGGTTTGATCCCCAGGGGAGCACAAGTATTGTGCTTGGTTTGGTTGGTGGTAGGACTTTGTTTAGTTCCGTCTGGCTACCCCCATCATAGTCTGTCGCTATAACAACAATAATTCTAAATTGCTGTGTTCCGGCATTTAGATAAGATAGTTCCTCAGACTGTTGAGGATTCCGGTCCTATAAATGCCAACACAATTTTAAAGGCGACACGTGACCCAAGGGCTGGCTCTTATTTAGGCCAGCGAATTAGCATAGCTATTCAGCGTGGCAATGCAGCCAGTGTCTTGGGCACGCTTCCGTCTGGTACTGGTCTGGAACAGTTGAGTTACCCATAGGCCGTTTGTAACGGTCCTTAGGTAATCTGACTGATTCCTTTGTACATAGTTTAATTGTACTTTTTATTGAATAAAAGCAATGGCTAAAAAAAAACAATTTTAAATTGTTATGTTATGGTGATCACTGAGGTAAGATGGATGGACCATTAACCAAGTCGAGCAAAATTTGTACCGACCTAGAAATTGAACCCGGGATCTCTGGCTGTGTGGTGTGTCTCAGAGTCTCTGGTCTCAGGTTTTATTTGGACAAAAAAATGTATCAGATCTATATGCAACCTACACACAGAAAGCTGTAAATCTTAGTTTTCAGAACTAAAAATACTTACTTTGCCATGTATGTATATAGAAGTATAGTGTAGCAAGAATATTTTGTGTATGGCCATACGCATCTTTAACCACCTTTCTCAAAGTATACTTGCGGCTCCTAGTTCATTCGTTTTTAAACTTAGGCTTAACAATCTGTTAATAGAAAAAGCATATTACAGCACTCAGGAGTTATACTAATTGAAAAATTGTAATTACATTATCTAAGCCGAATTAATAGCTTACTAACATTTTTGACAAAAATGTATGATACTAACTTTCTTTCGAGTACATTATTGTTTAACATATATATTGGTGCTTAATATTTTACAAGCCTCATAGCTCAGTTGGTAGTAACCCTGCCTTCTGCGCTATAGGCTGTGGGTTCGATTCCCACCCAGAATTAATATGTGTGTGATGAATGAATTTTTGTTCAGTGTTTGGGTGTTGTATCTTATACTATGTATATGTGTTAAAGTATTTAAGTATTCTATCCGTAATTCAGTTCCTATATTACAAGCTATGCTTAGTTTGGGGCTAGATGGCGCTGAGTAAAATTAAAGTCCTGTAATATATATTTAATGATTTATATAAAATCTAAGTTTGAATTCTAAATGCTTAATCTGAAATGTATATTGCAAGCGTGTGAACGCTGAGTATGGCCAAGTGTACTATTACTGTAGCAACTTCCCCTCTTACCTACCCGTATTACACAATAAATGAATTATGAATAATGGAATATGAATTCTGTGATACCGGTGGGCAATCCACTAGGCTGCAAGAAGGTACTACATAGTTTATGCAAAGAAGAACCTCTAGAAAGTGTTAAAGTTTAAAATGTTCAACCTCGTTTATTATAGAAAGCTTCTATCAAAGCTGACATGTATTAGTTATATTATTAGTTTCAGTAATAAGCACAGAATAATTTCAATTGGGAAACGTTCTTGCTAAACCTATGTGAATGTTAATATGATGATGAAAAACCCACCGGAAACCATTTAGCAAGTAAAGCTGAGGCAAAGTTGGCTTGGCTCCATGCCACATGCTAGGTTAAAGTTGGACCTGGCCAGCGTTAATAACACATTACTGGTTCAATTCAATTCAATTTATTTGTATAAATTTTTTTACAATGTGTTTTAAATTTTTAACATAAATAATTTCACTAGTCATCCAAATCCTAACATGCGATATAATATTAACAAATGAGTCAACACGTGACCAAAGGGCTGGCTCTTATTTAGGCCAGCGAATTTTCTTATCTATTGAGCGTGGCAATGCAGCCAGTTTATTTTGCACGCATCCGTCTGGTACTAGTCTGGTACAATTGAGTTACCTCTAGACCGTTTGTAACGGTTTGTAACCGGACTGCTTCCCTTGTACGTTATATAATAGGTATAGTTAATTTAATACATTACAAGTACATTTTTTTTGTAAATTAATTTAACCTGTAATATCTATTAATATCTAGTTATCTTAATATTCAACGCGTATACAGCGAGACATCCCCAAATTACCCTCACCTAGACAAATCTATACGAGGGTTCAAGACAGACCGAAAGAGCCTATCCCCAGTCGCAAAGACTAATGGAATGCTAGGCAGACGTGCCAAGATCTATGTACCTACACCCCGGGGAGGTAAATCGAATGATATAAATAGGTCACCCTGAGGTAGGGTCCATGAATTTAGTATTAAAGCGGACTCCAACTGATATTTAAAAGAAATGTTTATTGTGAGTGTTTCGCGGTAATGCGGTATTCTGCATTTGGTTCGTGAGCATTTGTGTGGGTTCGAGTCATCTTGATTATCACAGCACGTTTGGCGCAATTCATATTACTGATTTTACGATTGATCTTTGTTTTAATATACATCCACGCAAGTATATTAGCTACGTCATCATCGGTCTTCTACACCTCAACCGCTTCTGGGAGGTGCGGGTAAGAAACAAGCATATGCTCTTATTTTTGAATTCAACTTCAGCGGTGACAATTGCTGAGTCATGTGTTTTTTTTTAATTATATGAAGGGGAAGCGCTTGGCTTGGCTTCATATCACCTGGTTACAAATTGAGATAAGGCCGAAGATGGAAGCGCACTTCGCCCGGAATCCTAAACAAACTGAGGATCTGGCTATCTTACCTCTAAATGCCGGAACACATTTTTTTTTTAAGAATTGTTATTATGACGACAGAATTAGGTATGATGGTGGTAGCTAGCCAGGCGGACTTAAACTTTTTATTGTGAAAGGCTAGAAGTTGGCCTTTAAGCGGCATTGAATTCAGGTTCAGGAAGGTTGCACATCTTACACGCTACGTAAGAATAAAAACGATAAAAATATTACGTATATTGTATGGGATGGGAACCAACCATATTTTTATATTGTTTGTCAGATTATCCGCCCTAGTAAAGTACATTCTCTGAAAACTTGAATAGTTATCTAATGCAAAACAAAATATTTATAGAAATCGTTTTTTAAAGGTAAACCAGACATAGTGCGTAGTAATAGGTTAGTATTCTGCTATCTGTGGTAATAGAGTTCTGTCGACACTTTCTGAGCATGGAACCTTAATAATAATTTCATGAAGATGTTTTAAAATTCCTATCCATACAACATTTGAAATAGTATCAGAACACAGCTTTGTTTATAATTTTTGTGAATAGCATTACCTTGTTTATAAGGTCAAACTGTATTTAAATTCTAATATTAGACGGTCGCCCTGCGAGATCCGCCCAAGCGATATGCCTGTATTTTGTAACAATGAGCCTCCACATAAAAGCCTTATAAATAGGCTGTAGGTACCTGCCGCCCGCCCCCGCTTATTGGTAAATCGTTTTGCTAACAATGGCATTCTTGGGCGGATGCTAAAGGCGGCTATCCACTGTTAACGCGAAAATATACCATGACTATCAAAACCTTACTTTTAGATAGAGATAGATAACGTTACAGCTTTAATTATTTGTGGACGGTGGATTATATCTTAAGCTTATTTATAGGTAGTTTAACACAGTGGTCTATTGGTTCGGTGTCAGACTCAGATGTCCCTGGTTCGATCCCCAGGGGAGTACAATATCGTGCTTGGTTTGGTTGGTGGTAGGACTTTTTTTTATTGGTGATAGCCAAACGTTTGATTACCAGCTTAATTGAAAAACAAGAAAAGATGTGGTCTAAGAGCACGCTTGTCTAAAAGGAACTTATTCAAAATGGACTTAAATACTCCAAGATTGTACTCGTGCAGACAAACAGACAAAGGCAAGGAGTTTCATTCTTTACCAGTATTAATGATAAAGGTGGAGGCGAAACGATGTGTTCGGCACAATGGAACATTTACAAGTTACGGGTTATAGCCTTCCGTACGTCTACTAGTCTGGTGATGGAAAGGGGAATTAGGGATTAGGTCAAAGATATTTTACTTGTACTTTGTTTAAGTTCCGACATTAGGAGTTAAGATAGCCAGTTCGTCAGTCTGTCGAGAATTCAGAGTGAATTGCGCTTCAACTTTCGGCCTTATCATAAATTTGAAATAGGTGAGTATATGGAGGCCGTAAGTACTTCCCGTACATTAAAAAACAGACATTAAAGGCGGCTTGTATTCGACATATACTCCGACTAGTAAATACATCGGGTTTTTATAGCAAAGCACGCTATTTCCTCAACCTTTGCCCCGTAGGCATTTCCCAAGTAACATAAAACAATTGAGTAGAGCGATCCCAGAAGGAGGCTTCAGTCACGCCCGGGGCTGATTGGCTGTCTGCCTCGGACCGGCGACCCTTGGCTCCGGATCTCACACATTTGCATCCGACGTGCCCTGAATACTGACATTACTAGCAACACGGCTTCTCCGAGTTGAGTACAACTTCTAAATTGCTCCTCAAACTGTTGAGGATTCCGGATGAAGTGCGCTTCCACCTTGCCTTAGCCGAGTGCTTCCCCGTCCGCGTCATATTATAAAAAAAATGTGGTAAGATAGTCAGTTCCTTAGACTGTTGAGGATCCCGGGTGAAGTGCGCATCCATCTTCGGCCTTATCATAACTTGATACCAGGTGAGATGAAGGCCAAGAGCTTCCGCGTCGTACAATAAAAAAAAAGTACGTATTACCAGTACGTAGTACTAGGCGGTTGTTCGTAAATTATAGCTTCAAAATACAACGTGGATTCAGAGATGAGAACTACGCCACTACGTACATAGGTATCTACATACTAATGTTTTACCCGACTCTAGACGGCCTCAGAAGGAGGGTTATGTTATTCGAGAGTAACATAACCCTCCTTCAAGTATGTTTCATGTCTGTATGTATTGGATTTCTAACGGACTAACTTAACGGATAGATGAAATTTGGCTTGAAATATGCCAGTTCTAAATATTAAACCACTTTTATGCTACCACTGCGTAACCTGGTCATGTCTATAATATTGAACACCTTATTTCGTGATTAACACCGTATTCATAGAATGTTATTGTCATTTTTCTTCTTACTTCGATTATATAACTTTTATTGGTATGTACCTAAGCCTAACTTTGTAGTGTCATCTAGTGCATTTATTGTGAAAACTTTGACTTTGATAAAAATAAAATAATAATATTGCTGTTGATGGTTAGGAGCTCTGACCGTAGCATCTAAGCAGTGTCGATTTGTTTTTTAATTCTCGGTGTGTTTCAGTAACAGAAATTATATCGCGCGTAGCTATAGCTGAGAACCGAGAACCTTAATTAACCTTAATTAACGGCAGTATCTTGCTAGTCCTACTATTGTATTGTCCCGAAATACGACAAAGGATAACCTATTCCTTGTAGTCCCATTACATTTGGGTGTTGAATGATATCGTTCGTATGGATACATAACAAGCCTCATATCTCAGTTTGTGATTTATTTGTTAATTTATATTTATTTATTTATATATACATAATTAGAACGGTATTTATCCAGTTACTCAAATTGGAAACATTAGTAATAATAATAAAAAATGGTAACAATGGAATGTCACACAAATGTGCCTAGTCATATCAACATATTAAACCATTCAAATCAATAAATCAATTCTGTAAAAAATAGCATAATGTCATAAATAGTACATGTCAAATAAGGTAGTAAATATGAATAAGAATATATATAATAACTTAATGTTACGTTCGCAATATCTCAGACTCGCGCTCTGGATAGTTTCCCATGCATCTGCAAATAAATCACATTCTGTAATAACTCTGCCTTCTGCGCTGTAGGCTGTGGATTCGATTACCACCCAAGACAAACATTTGTTTAATGAATGTAGATGTTTGTTCTGTGTTTGGGTGTTGTATCATGTAGTACGTATGTATTTAAAAAAAGTATTCAAGTATTCTCAGTAGGTATGCTTAGTTTGGGGCTAGATTGCGCTGTGTTAAATTAATGTCCTGTAATATTTGTAATTTGTATTAACACAAAAATGATTTAATATATTTTCATACAAAAAATAACGTATTAATGCACCCTCACACGACTCTCAAATAGTGTTTCGGAGGCGTCGTGGTGTCGTAGGTTTACAACGAAAAAATAACTAAAAAAAAAACTCTTTTTGGAAAAAAATGGAACCGACTTCATCACTAAAAACTTACAAATAACTCTTAGTGTAAGTTCATATAATTTGAAGGCGGTGCCATACAATAAACATGTTGTTGTGCTTGGCAATTCGGCACCAACTTCAAATGATATGAACTTACCCTAAGAGTTATTTGTAAGTTTTTAGTGGTGAAGTCGGTTCCATATTTTTCCAAAATAAGTTTATCTTTATTATGGTTCATGTTTGCATATACCTAATAAAAAAATATATTTAAGTAGGTATTCTATCCGTTATTCAGTTCTCATATACAAGATATGTTTAGTTTGGGGCTACATGGCGTTGTGTGAAATTACTTTCAATAGACGAGTTTCAATTTAGTTTCATTTCGGAAGAGTTCAATTATACAAAATTATTTATTTGGATTGAAAACAATGTACATAAACGTATGTAACGATAATGCTCGCAAGAGTTTTTAAACACAGCGCGAAACCATTAACGTCCTCCGAGGATGTAAAGGACGATCTCCTTTGAATATTTGGGAAACCACTTCCAAAGGATCGATGAAATGTTGGACACAGATTTGTTTTGTGTGACGGGGAGATGCTTGGCCTTCATCTCTCCTGATTTTCAAGCTATGAAAAGGTGGGAGCGCATTTCACCCGGAATCCTCAACTAAGGCTATCTTACCTCTAAACGGAACAACAATTTTAGAATTGTTGTTATGGCGACAGTATTAGGTAGAGGCTAGCCAGGTGGACTTAAACAAAGTCCTACCACCAACCAAACCAAGCAAAATATTGTACTCCAGATCTGACACCGGTAGGTGAACCATTAGACCACAGAGGCAGTCAATGGATATACCTATTCGCTTGACCGCAATCTCGCGATGATGTGGCCTACTATATACTATATAGCACGTCTTAAATACACTTATTTACTCTCGCCTTGAAAAGGCCCAGTAAGACTGACTGCATCCTTTAAATAATCCACCTTGTACATATACAACTCACCCGCATTTAATACCATACCTATCCGCTTGTAAGGATTATGTGGACAGGTTTGATAGGCAGGTACAGGAAGGAGTAGCTTTATTGAACTGTGTGAGGCTGAAGGTTTTGCGTGTTATTAATATTACTATCAGCCCTTTTATCCCATTGTTAGGTAAAGTGTTAGAGATCTTCACTAATATTTAATATTACTAAGAATGATAAATTAATTTATTGTCTATAGAGGTAGTAGTGGAGTAGAGTATCTAGTAGGTAGCAATGGTCTTATTATTATCTTTACAGTGTCTCTCTTACATAATACGGCTTACAAACATTACGTGCCAATTAAACATAATCTGAAAGTGATGAGAGTTAATGAGGCAAAAGAGGAGTGCAAGGAGTAAATGGAAATCCGTTGTCTCAGCCTACCCCTATGGGAAACAGGCGTGAGCCTATGTATGTATGTAAACATAATCTAATAATAATAAAAAGTCCAAATGAATGTCACAAATAAAGTCAAAGTAAATTGATATCAATAAAACATAGATAAATCAATTCATATGTAATGTTATAGTCTAGTTAAACGGTCAGTTTATTCAGGAGGTTTTTGTCAGAACCTAAATGTCGTCACGTCAGCAAACATTGAATAAAGTCCTACCGACGTACTCCGCCTTTTGTTCGAATCATAATGCCGTCGAAAACACTTTTTACTGACTGAATATTTTATTGAAAACAAAAACATGATGTTATGTAATAGCTCGCAATTCCATAACTGTTGACACATTTATCACAATTTACTAGTAATCGTAGGAAATTTTCTATATTATAATACATTTGAGGTGCTTGCAAATTATATCGCCTTCAGGCTATTTTTATTTTTCAAAACAAAATCTTTATCTTCTTGTTTCTAAACAAAAAGTTTAGAAACAAGGAAACGTGAGTACCCAATAATCCATGTTTGTCCGGAACCTTCGCAAGAGCAGAAGAACAGCTTTCCACTTAGCCATATTCCGGGAACTTCACGAGTTTCAACGAATTGAAAACTTCAGCTGAGAGGGATTTCGTCCCGGATTCAACTTTATGTCGTAATCAGCTATATGTCGTAATTACTTAGCCGTCCCTTCAACCCATATTTATTTATTTATTTTTAATTAAACGTTTACTTACCACATAGTTGGTAGTAACACTGCCTTCTACGCTGTAGGTTGTGGAATATATAATGTTTGTTCTGTGTTTGGGTTGTTAGTTGTGAACACAACAATTCTTGGAATTGTTGTGTTCCACAAACAACAGAATTAGGTAAGATGGTGGTAGGTAGCCAGGCGTACTTAACCAAAGTCCTACCACCAACAAAACCAAGAGCAATATTGTACTGCCCCTGGGGATCGAACCCGGGACCTCTGGTTTTGAAATCGGTGGGTTGAACCACTAGACCACAAAGGCGGTTAAAATTCAGCCTTGAAATGAAATGAACCCCTTGTACATGCTATGCAAAACCTTTGAAAATAATGTCAAGTTCATGGCCCTGAGCCCCGCAGCTCATAGCGAGGGTAAGTGCCCTCCAGCCTCCGAACCCCGGCCTCTACTCAGCAAAGACAAAAACTGTTCATTTCTCAAAAGTTAAGTATTGCCAATTTTTATGTGGTTGAATTGAGATTTTTAGCTTGTTCTTAGATTTTAATTAAGGTTGAATAGTGGTACCTTGTATTAAAACGTGGTCATTTTAGCTCCTCATGCCACATTTTCAAGTGTTTTAGTAGTCAAACCGATGATCACATTTTTTCATCGCAAACGATTTTGACAGTCATTTATTAGAAAGTAAGATTAATGATAAGATAATGAAAGCAACTAAGATGAAGCACGCTTAGATAGAAAAATCATATTAATAATAAAAGGGAACTTAATCTACTGTGCCTTTTAAAAAATATCGGGGATGAATTCATATTAAAATTAATGAGATTTAAATGAACTGAAAATTGATAACTAATTGATTGGGGCGTTACTTCGCCTTTTTTCCATTGTCCATTATTCTGTTTTTTTTTACGCTGGATATTTTGAAAAAATATTAATTCGTGTTACTAAGTAGTCTCGTAAGTACGAGAAATTTGCAGCAGGACTATTTCCTTAGAAAATAATAGTCCTTGTTAAATATAAAGATATGAATATTTATTCGCAGACATGAAATGTTTATAACAACAGTTTTATTTTCACTGTAACTGCATGGACATGTGGACATAACTCTGTTTCTATTTGTGGAGACCTTTTCATGGTAATTTGTTTCTAATATTCAGCGCCAATACTGATTTTATTTGCCGATGGGTCTTAAAACTAATAAATAAAAGTAAATTATGTAGATAAGCTAATTACCTAAACCGTAGTACGTTTGTTCTACATTATATACAGCATGCTATAAAATCTTACTATCCGTGCTAGTTAACTCTGTGTTATGGCAGGGTTATAGCTTGAACCCCCTATATTGTCACAACATATCGATATACGACGGAATATATAGCTATTTCATTAAAATTACTATAAAGTACGATAAAATTAATTAAAACTTTAGTTCAATTGCTTAGTTAAGTTACTTGCAGCTCAGCGATTGTGACAGCGATAGCAGAAAATTGATGTTTTATGAACTGTCGACTCATTAATTAATGGTTTTTGTGAAAATCTCGTTCGTTTGAGGCATCGACGCCTCTTTTAGGGCTCCGTGCCCAGAGGGAGAGATTTAACCGCCTCTGTGATCTAGTGGTTCAACCCACCGATTTCAGAACCAGAGGTCCCGGGTTCGATCCCCAGGGGAGTACAATATATTGTGCTTGGTTTGGTTGGTGGTAGGATTTTGTTTAAGTCCAGCTGGCTAGCTACCACCATCTTACCTAATTCTGTCGCCATAATAACAATTCTTAATAAAATGTTGTGTTCCGGCATTCAAAGGTAAGATAGCCATTTCCGCAGTTTGTTGCGGATTCCGGGTGAAGTGCGCCTCCACCTTCGGTCTTATCTCAGCTTGTTACCAGGTGAGATGAAGGCCAAGCGCTTCCCTGTCGTCCAATAAAAAAAAAAGGTGCCAACCCTGCTACTAAGTCTACTCTGCCCTTCGTCTGTGTGTCAGCGGACTTTATCTCTTGAACCGTAATAGGTAGACAGTTGAATTTTTTACAGAGTGTGTATTTCTATTACCGCTATAAAATATCATTTACTCACAGAAAAAGATTCATAGATTAGCCCGAGGTCATAGCATGAGATTAAACCGTGAACCCTCAAAGAACAAGAATGCTGCATACGATTTCCTTTGCAATCGAATCATACTAAACTGGAACCGTGTACCTGAAGGACTTTAAAAACAAACTAGATAAACCAATAAACTATTTCCTACCAGAATAACCAAGTGTTTTTTTTTTATACAACTAGGAGACGGGACAATCAAGTAGCCCACCTGGTGTTAAGTGCATCTCTTGCTTATAACAATACCTTACTGCATAGGTCAAAGAACATAACATGTAGTTATGTTGGTTAAAAGAAAAGGCACTGCATTGCGCCCGTCAACGTGAACCCGTAATTTCACCGGCAACCATACCCTTCAAACCGGAACACAGCAACGCTGCTTGGCGGCCGAAATAGGTGTGGTGGTAGTAATTCTCCGGACGAGCCCTTTCACAATGGGATTCTACTACTCTTAAAGTCTTAGTGTGTAGTGACAATATGAAACCAACACTGTTAAATAGGTACATCAGCCCCAGTGCTGCCCGCCTATCACTAAATAATAATTATATGGGGGTGCAAACACTTGATATTTTGCCCTGAAATGTAGGCCATTTAATTTAACATAAAATTACCAACCAGTTGCGTTTGATCCTTTCTCTCAAAGCAGTTCTTTATAAACCTGTCTCTGGAGATTCATCCTGAGTACTCGAATAATTACAAATCTCTGATCAAAGGATAACCAGCACGATCTGGAGAATAGCTACTTTGGCACAAAATGTCCGTTTCAAAGTCGTTTCTCAATTTTAATTACATTTTCCAGATTGTGATTTGACAAACTTGAAATATGATTGTCTTCGAAATTGAAAGGACTTCAGTACTTATCTTTCTGAATGGGCGTTTGATTTTTAAAGGTTTCAATGCAACCTAAATCTAGTATGAATGAAGAATAGTAACTTTCTAAATATGTATAGTAACCATGTTTTCATAGATTCAACCTTTTGGGGTGGAGACCTTGGGTCCGTGGGGAGCCGGTGCCCTCCGGGTTTTCAAAAATCTTGCGGGCTTTTGATTGAGGCGACACACGACCCAACACGTGGCCAGCGAATTAGCTTAGCTTTTCAGCGTGGCAATGTAGCCTGTGTCTTGGGCACGCTTCCGTCTGATACTGGTCTGGAACAGTTGAGTTACCTATAGGCCGTTTGTAACGGTCCTTAGGTAACCTGACTGATTCCTTTGTACGTAGTTAAGTTTAATTGTACATTTTATTGAATAAAGATTGTCATATCAGTAAATATATTAATCTTAAATACCTACTCATTCGAAATACATACGTACTATATGATACAACACCCAAACACAGAACAAACATCTATATTCATCACACAATTGTTTGTCCTGGGTGGGAATCAAACCCACAGCCTACAGCGCAGAAAGCAAAGATCTTACCAACTGAGCTATGAGGCTGAATGTTTGTGAGGCTTGAATTAGAAATATAATTTATTTATTAATATCTAGGGGGACTGTGGAACCCCTACTCGATGGGCCGAAGACATTGTTGAGATCGCGGGAAGTTGATGAATAAAGGAGGCTCAGGTCGCTATTTTAAAGGGCGATTGGGGGGGGCATACACTTTTGTATTTTTCTTATTGTACATTACTACATTCAGCACTGGACTTGTGTGGGCTAATATGGTGGTGATGATGATGAATATCAAGCCGAAATGTCTACCTACGAGAGATCTACGAATGATCTTTGAAAAGTCTACACATGATATACGAAAGGGCTACGAAACGTCTATGACTGATCTACGAAAGGTCTACGAAACGTCTATGACTGATCTACGAAAGGTCTACGAAATAAAGCTTACGAGATAAGGAGATACTCCACTGTATTTTTTTTTGTATATGAGAGCGATAAAGGTTTCAAGACCTTTTCTTAAAAAGTTTTTATGTATTTTCCCGGTTTTAACACGTCGCTGTCCATTGTTACAGACCGCGAGTGTCCGGAACTGGAGCAGCCTGAAATCGGTAAAGTCGCGCTGACCGGCCGCTTGTTTGATGACAAGTGAGTAGTGCTGTGTTTACATTGGTTTCCCTTACCTAACAATAAAAGTACCTTAAATGAATGAATTAATGAAAATACTATATTGCATCATCTTAAAAATAGAACTAGATAATAAAAAAAAAATTGTATATAAAATGGGCGGTCTTATCGCTAAGAAGCGATTTCAGACAACCTTTGGATGGAGAGGATTTCATGGCTAAAGAGGTGGTTGGTAGTGCACATATTAATGAGGGGGTCTAGCTAAATTATATATCATACATTATAAGTAAAGCTATCCTACAAATATACATACTACTCATATAATATAAATACCTACATATTATACACCATATACTTACATACTATACTATACAAATATAATACACAAATACATATATATATTATATAAAAGAAAGCGGCAACGCGTTCCATAAGCGTACAGCCTCCACAGTAAATGAATCATTGTAAAAACTAGTTTTGTGAGCAGGGATCTTAGAGAGCGGGAATGTGAGAGGTGCAGGAATTCAAAACGTTCCTTTAAGTAATTGGGGGTCAAAGGATATTTAATAAAAGAGAAAGAATGTGAGAGTTCTGGCGAAGGTGACTTGAGCTTCGAGCGAAATACAGAAACATGGTCATATCTCCGAAAAAGACCGAAAATAAACCTTATACAAACATTCTGAAGTCGTTCAAGTTTACTTAAACCACATCATGTGCTATCTGTATGTTTGTATTTACGTACATTAGGTAAATCTATTTAAAAGTTATAATTATATATAAATATTAATGTAAGTATACAATTTTCCTTTAAGAACAGAAAGTTGAATTCCAAAATTTTTTGCATAATAAAAAAAATATATCGTAAAACTAAAATAACTAGTAATTTCTAAGTTAACGCTAAATGCTAACATAGAGTTTTTTAAATTATCGCGATTATTATACAAAATTAATAACTGATGATTAATAAGGTTTAGGTTTCATATTTATAAGTTCAGTTCCTACTTTTTAAATTTTTCATAAGCAATAGAAGGCAAATCTTTAGTGATGTACCTATTCAATACTCTTTTGTGTCACTCAGTCAGGAGTCAGAGCAAGAGCCCTCGCATCTACATACAAGTTTTCACTTAGTTAGAGCGAGGAACTCCCAACACAGATGCCTACTTAAAACTATAGTGAATCCTACCTACATAAGCATGTTTAGTACTAAGTCTAATTGTTTTATGTTTAAAGTTTTTACTGGAATAATTGAAATAAATTAATTAATAATGATGAGCAAAATGTGCCCAGTATGCTGGTAACTTAAAGGTAACAAAACCCTCCAGCTTTGTAGGAGGCTCTATCTGACTGTTGGTTTGATGTAATGTAATCTGGAGGGAGTATCGTGATAATATAATAATAAGTAATAATAAATTTAAACCTCTTTTTTACTTTTTGATAATAATTTTATTTATTTGTGGCCAACAACTACATACAATAAAATTTTATTTAACCTTAAATAAAACATGCGTGCTAGTGCATGCAAATCTAGCATTATCTTAGTAGGTAGGTAATTTAAACAAAATGAAAAACATTTTGAACACCAGCTCCCACACTGCTCACACGTCCAACTCCTGAGTAACGTGTATTTTACCTTCAGAGCGGTGTATACGTGTCCTCATGGCTACCATGTCGTGGGCCTGCAGAGTCGCAGCTGCCAGGCCGATGGCAAGTGGGCAGGACAGCCTCCAGCCTGTAAAGAGAACAGTAAGTAAAGAGATCACACCAAGCACGATCTATGATCATGGATTGCCCAGATTCTCCTCTCAATGAATATGTCAAAAAAATAAAAAAATAGACTCAAGATTACTTTCCCTCTCAGGTGAATTCTGAGAGAGAAAATAATCTGATACTTACTACTTTTATATAGACACAATCATCGCATTAAATTGAGGTTTTTGTGTCTATACTAACTTTTATCCGTGGCTTCGCCCTCAAGAAATAGCCTTTGTTGTTGCCCATGACATTGAATTAGGCCTGCGAATAAGCATAGTTATTCAGCGTGGCAATGTAGCCAGTGTCTTGGCCACGTCTCCGTCTGTTATTGGTCTGGAAGGAACCTATGCAACTCAACTGGAGTTACATAGGTATACACCGTTTGATAACCCAACTGCTCCTCAACTTTTACATACTTAGTTTTAATTGTGCATATTATTTTTATTTGTTTGTGAAATGTAAAACCTTAATAATGTATTAATAATGATTTTAATAATGTATTCCAGTCTACTGCCTCCAGCCTCCTACGATCGAACACGCGCGCCACTCCGCCCTGCCTGAGCAGGCTACCTTCGACCTGGATGCAACAGTGCAGTACAACTGCCACACTGGATATGTCACCAACGGCTTCCCCCGGGCCAAGTGCCTGGCGATCGATGGCCAGGCCTCCTGGTACGGACCTGACATCAGCTGTGAACGTGAGTAGCTACCACCATCTTACCTAATTTTGTCGCCGTAACAACAATTATATATATATATATATAATAATACAACATTCTTATCTCGTCTAGGCTTCCCTTGATAAAAGAGAGTGACTCAAATTCTCAGCCGTTGAGATGCCTATTTGGGAGGCTTTTCTTGTCTAGTTGCTCCTCTTAAATAAGATATTATAACCTATAAGGCACAGCACGTGTTTGAACTCCGCAGTGCCGTGACCCGTGACCAAAACCTCTAAAAGCTTCTTGTTTCTAGATTATTCTACTTTTATCACTGTCTGTCCAGTGTGGAAAAAACGAGACAAAAGTAATTTCATAATAAAACAAGAATTATTTTCTATTCTAAAGGCTATATGATTCCCTGGTCCCTTTGCCGTACTATGTTTATTCACGAAGATATTGAAAAATCTGTACAGAACCTTTAAAAAACCTGAAGATAAGGCAACAAATATGATCATCCACAAATCCCATCAAAAAAAGTATATCGGCCTTATATTGGATGACAAACTCTCTTGGAAAGCACATATCGCACAAGTGAGATCCAACTGCTATCTTTATACCACGCAAAGCCCGTATGACTATTTACAATTCTCTAGTCAAATCTAATCTATCAATGGAAATCTAGGGTTGTGCAAAAACCAACCTTAAACGAATAATTTTCGAAAGCCCTTAGACCTGTGGAATAACGTATTGATAATGTATTAAAAAAAAAAAAAGAATCATGACTTTTCCCCCTTCGAGAATCACTTGGTGCTCACTGCTCACTAGGTGATAGCCAGAGGCACTAAAATAAATTAAATTTTCAATAGAAAATAGCCTGAAGTTTATTTTATGTGAGTAATAGAAATGCTATTCCTTTGAGTAATAATTTCTAGGAGATGGAACAATCAAGGCAGTCCACCTGATGTTCAGTGCTTGCCTATAGCATATAACCAAGCCTTACTGTGTAGGTCACATCCACGAAGAACATGACCTACGCGATACTGCTTTGCACCCGTCAACTTGAAACATAACGGCAACACCTTTTTTCATCGCCTACAAGCCAGAACACAGCAATGCTGCTTGGCGTTGGGTTGTGGTACCTACTTTCCCGAAAGAGCCCTTACACAAGCTCTACTACTCTCTTACCAGCTCGTTCATGCGGCGAGCCGGGCGACGTGCCTCACGGGTGGGTGACAGCTGACTGTCACACGTTCGGATGCCGTGCCGTGGTCCAATGTGGACAAGGGTTCGAGCTGGTGGGCAAGTTGGAGAGATACTGCCAAGCTGACGGCGCGTGGGCCCCGAAGGAGATGCCGACATGTGTCCGTAAGTCATTTGGGATTCTGTCGTACTTTGGGTTGGTGATGGATCTGGCTGAATACAAATATTTTCCCGCTTTCATGTGCGTCTTGCATAGAACAAAAATGTTTGAGGAATTATTCGTCGCTTCTCGATTTAGCTTGACAAGAATCTGCAATCTTCATAGAGAACTGTTTACAAATACCGAAGGTTTAAATAACCTAATAAAAGTTCCTAAAATAAATTGAGCAAAGAAGCCTTTTTTTTACGGGGGGAAATCTGTTTGCAGACACCCTAACGCACCGAGGAATGCGAAAGGGTAGTGTCAGGATGACGGACTCGTCGACTCACTAAAACCACCGCGGTGGCCGGCCTCGATGTATGTCGAGGGGCTCCGACAACTCTTAATAGAACATTTCGGTGCCCCCTCACATATCGCCTTAAAACGCACGTCCCGGGAACGACACCCATAGTCACCCCCAGGCCTATTCTAATGAATTCGCTACATCGCAACCTAACAATAACCTTAAATATTAGACTGGGGCCTATACTCAAGCAAACCTCTTTGCTACGAGTATAATAACCAAGTTATTTCCTCTTTCTGGAATAGTCAGATCCTAGACGGTCACCAAAAACAACGAAAATCCTACCTTATGTTACTAAATAATATTATAACTTGAACAAAACTAAGTATACTGTTGCATACCTATAGTGAAAATACATAAAAGAACTACACAAACTTTTACATATATTTTGCTAAATGACATTGACACCGGCTTGAAACTCAATCCAAAAATCTTGCGGGGCTTTTGACTGACGCCACCAACGCCCCAAGGGCTGGCTTCTTTAGGCCACCGAATTATTATAGCTATCAGCGTGGTAATGAAGCCAGTGTTTCGGGCACGCTTTCGTCTGGTACTGGTCTGGAACAGTTGTGTTACATATAGACCGTTTGTAGCGGTGGCTAGGTAACCTTACTGCTTCCTATTACCCAAGAGCTAAGCTGCTAAAGTTTGCAAAGCTCGGGTTATTTTGAATACTACCAGGATAACTGCGGTGTGCACATGCAACCAATTTTTACAGATAGGTCACCAGTATTACCAATTCTGGCGGACACAACACTTCCCGTGAAACCACATCGTTATTTCTACCCGACTTACTGACTTGCGCAACTGTAACTGAGCCCTCTCGGTTTAGTTTTGCAGTTAGTGCTTGTGGCTCTGTTATTTTAATTGTTGTATCGCATTACACCGTAATGGTCTGCAGTGCCTATCAAATGTTGGTGTACCTTTGTAGACTAGCTTCAGTCGCTCTCTTGCGCGCCATGTTTTTAACAGCAAGTATTTTACGCGTAATGTCACAAACAATGAAATAGTTTTTGGGATAGGTGTGATCTTCTAGTGATGTACTCTGGGATACAGCATCGCTGGAGTTAGCAAGCGTTTATGGCGAATGACCGTCTAGGTAGGCTCGCTCTTTCGTATTCGTAATTCGTCCATCCTTGCCTGTGTAAGTTTCAAGGTCAAAAACCGAACCATTCTTAAAATCTTAATAAAAATAAATGCTCAAAGGTTCACCTGGTGAACTACTACGCTTTTAATATTGGATGTAATCTCCGAAACTACTCGTCAGATTTCAAAGAATGTTTCACCAATATCTAGGGTTAATAAAGGTTATGTAACTCGGTAAAAAAATCTGGTGACATTTGCTTTTTTTTAAGTTGACAAATAATGGTAAAGCGAATGCGTTTTTTAAGGAACTCAATAAGTCTAAAGAATAACAAAAAACTGTGTATCTTTTGAGGGTCATCATTTTGTACATTGTTTTTTTTTACTGGTACTCTTACAAATATAATCACTTACTGAATTAACGCCATCGCCACAACTAGTCTTTGGTATCAATTAAATGACCCTTGTGTCGTGACCAGCCAGAGTCATCACTAACCCTTACAATCTTATAATTTCCAATATCTTGCATCGTGACAATGTAGTTGCCGATTTTCTGTGTCGTCTGTTTTGGAATGCTGCATGGGGCCTGTGATTTTACAAGTCGTCAGTTTTCACTCTTCACTTCCAAACGCGTCCGTTACAAATATGTAATTCTTTACAAACCTACTTTGTGTTCTGTCGTCGACTATTCATTTAAAAGAAATCGTTCGATTTTTAAATATGATAAATTCTGAAAAATACTTTTGATAACATGTCTCCTTGATCTTCGCGGAGTAAAGAGTGTACTGCAGACTTGGGGAGGGCAGGTCCATGGTTTTACAATGGTTTCATGGGATAGTGGCATGGTGCTTCGTCTATATCATGGCTAAGGCATATCATTGTCATGACGCAATAGGTGTTATGGGTGTCTCACTTTGATCCTTTATGTATTCTAGGGTTTTCGTTTGCTTGTTTGTTTTATTGAGTATGTTTTTTCTTTTTAATTGTGATCTACTAACAATTACTTTTGCATTATTCTATACGTATTTCTTGATTAATTATTTTTATAAATTGCATTGATTGTTTATGTTCAGCATACGTTTAGTTGATAAGAATCAGCCTTGTCTTAAGCATCAGTTTTTAAACACACAATAGTTAATATTGTTAACAATTTGCTTTATTTGCGCGTAGCTCTATGCAAATATCGTTTTAATAACTAATATAAAAGCTTCGTAATAATTTTTATTTTTGAAAACATTTTGTAATATAGGTTTTTTGTAGCTGTTTTTTTTTCATATTATTTGATAGAAGTTAGCGGATCGCTAGTTAAAGTGAGATTCCCACTAATTGTAGATCTAAAACAATTAAATTAAATTCTTTTTTCTCCTTTCCCGCTGCTAGAAGGAGAGAAGGGGGCATAAAACAAATTAAGTAGTATTCAGCGTTAAAGTTGTTATAATATTCAAATTCTATACACTCTTCCTTTAAAGATAATAAGCCATGACAAAACAATAATCTTACTGCCTATAGCTTATTAGCTATGTAGTTTAGTAGAGGCTTTAACTAAATGTTGATATTACGAGAATTTACTGTGAAAGAATTTCCTATCTCTATTCTATACTATGTAGTGGAATAAAAATGCAAAATATAATGTTGTTTTATTTATCAACGAATATGCATGATTGAATGTTCAAAAATAAATCTTCTATTTTAACATCTTGCATCTTAAATATTGTTAAAAATATGTGAGCTTTGGTTTTGGTATGTGAAATAGCGCCATCTGTTACTATTCATGTGAATTACGTTAAAGCGACGCGTGTCGCCATCTAGTGGTCACACAGGTGCAGTGTCCGCCGCCTGAGGCGCCGCGGCACGGCAAGGCTGTGTACACATCGTGCGCATACAACTCGGTCGTGTCGTATGAGTGCAAGTATGGTTACCGCCTTGTGGGAGACGCGACGCGGCGATGCGGGGCGGATAAGAAGTGGAGTGGAGCACAGCCTGTGTGTAAAGGTGCGTTCTATTGTACATAAAGATGTACCCTATATGTTTTTAACCGCCTTTGTTGACTAGAGATTCGCCCACCTCTGTCAGATCCAGAGGTTCCGAATTCGATCCCCAGGGGATTACAATATTGTTCTTGGTTTGATTGGTGGTAGGATTTTGTTAAAGTCCGCCTTGCTACTTCTTCCACCTTCGGCTTTATTATAACTTGAAAATTAGGTAAAATTAAGGCTAAGCACCTTTTCATAGTATAATAAAAAAAATCATGACAATAGACCACAGTTCCCAAATAACTAACGAAAAACTAACCATAGACTGCCTGTCGAACAGTCCATTTGTGATTTAAGTTTCTTTTATAATAAAGTGTTTTACAAGCAAAGGATACTTTTTGCCTTCTTTCAATGCCGCCCAACGTGGGACAAACCGTATTTCATTAAATTTTCAGAAATAAACTGCGGGCACCCTGGCCAGCTCTGGAACGGCTGGCTGGAGAACATCTCCTCAGGGACAGGACTTGGAGCTTCCATCATCTTCCGCTGCCAGGATGGAATGAAGATGGAGGGAAATGGGTCAGCAATCTGCCAGAGCGACGGATCTTGGAGCTATCCACTGCCTATGTGTCTTGGTAATAGTACTTTACTGATAAATATAAATTAATGGACATTTAACACAACGCCATCTTGTCCCAAATAAAGTATAGCTTGTACTATGGGATATAATTACTTAAATACAAACAAACAGACTCACGACTTTTTCCCCTTTGAGTATTTACCTCTGATCACTACTCAGAGCGTTAATTTTATGAGGATCATCTACTAGGGGGTAGTCAGAGGAAAGTCCAAACTTACGTTCGGCACATGCCCACGGTTTGCAAGTAGCTAGCATTCAATACGTGACAGGTTGCAAGCTCATCGCCGCTTAGCGGGATACTAGTCAGGTCACGTGACATTCGGATTGTTGGTCCTAGGGTCATGCCTGTGACCTTTACCGTTCTGACGGTAAAGGTCACATTGTGAGGATGTGTATGTCTCAAATGCGCACATAAGCTTCCGAATAACCTAAAAGTCCATTGGTGCTGGGATATGAACCCACAACCTTTGGGTTGGAAGACGGGCCCATACCCACTTTAGCCACACAGCCCATTACTGGAATACTATGCATATAAAAATTAAAATAGATAGAATCTATTTTAGATTATTATTATATGTTGTTAAATGTTATATGCGATAGAAATACGCACTCAGTGAAAATGTTAACTGTCTACCTATTACGGTTCATGAGATACAACTCGCTGTCATACAGACGGACAGACAGACAGCACAGGCTCCCTTGGAGTTGGTTGGCACCCTAGGGATAAGAAACCCTAATTAGTTCTAAGGTTCTACGTAGGTACATTAATGACAAATAAATGGATTTTCTTTCTTTCTTTCTTTCTTTCAAATATGTAGGAATGGTAAAGTTTCTTGGCTTTAACCCTTTAAAGGCCATTTTTGGCGTGACGTCATAACCGTGACGTCGCGTGACGCGTGAGACTAAAATGACGACCTCTCCTAAGTTGTGCAAGGGAGCTGTGTGTTACTTATATCGTTAGAATGTTTATTTACTAAACTACCACATTAAAATGTCCTGTCTAATATTACAATGTACTAGTAAAAAAATAGTAAAGTCCAAGTTTAGTTGAATTCTCTGTTATATTGGCCGATAAATAAACTTGTAAATCAATTTCTATTTTATTTTAGCTCCTTGCGTGGTACCCCACGTCTCGCAAGGAAGAGTGGTGCTGGTGGAAAACAAAACAGCAGTAGCAGAGAACAGCACATACGAAACCAACACGCAAATCGTCGGCAGCTCATCGATGGTGGAGCATGGTGAGAGAAAACTCTGTGACACTAAAATATAATCATTTACTCTCTGCTAACTGGGTCATATCATAAATCATCGGACGGAACAGTTTATAGCGTAAGAAGATAGCACCAACGATAGTCCTTCTTTGAAAATTTGGTCATCTCCAAAATGTATTTTGTCAGCAAACCAAGTGATTTAAATAAAAACATAATGACTTGTAGAATAGTGCGGAGGCTTCTGTAGACCGCACTCCCTGATGCAGTTCAAAATACTGATGAAAGTGACTGGTATAAAAAAACATCATAATAATAATATTACAGGACATTGTCAAATCAAAATCATAAATGTATTTATTTCTTGACAAATTAAATACTTAATTTAAACTAGGGGACTTCTTCTGTTAAGTTTTGGAAAACCTGCGTTAGAAGGGTCCCCTCTTTCTTGAGGTCTTATTTAATAGAATTGAAATACATTTGACATTTAACCCCTTGAGTTAAGTACGTAGAACAAAGCTCACTTTAAAAAAAAACAAAAAAAGTGGGATTGGAAGGGAAGAAAAAGAAGAAAAAATTAAGAAGAATAGCAATGTATTTCTATATCTTATTTAATGACCTACATATTACTCCACCGAAATTTCGAATTATATGCGGTCACAATGACTCGTTAGCTGTTCTTGCTGATCAAATATTGAAAAGTATATCATTTTATTACTTGCTATTCTAAAGCAACGACGATTGTCATGTGTAACATACTATCATAACAAACTCGCCGCCACCAGGGTCATATGCAGTATATAATTATACTGCAGATAACTGATTGGGATTTATATCGTGGTTTATATGATACATGAAACTGGCGATTAAATGGTTCTCTTAAATATAATTTTATTTCCTCAATTTTCTTGCTTATGCTGTTTTCTAGATAGAAAGGGGTTAGTAGGTAGGCATTTTCTGGGATGCCTTGCTCCATCGTAGACCATGCCCTTGATCATGCAAGACAAGTCAATAATTAAGCTAGATCATCGGTAATTAAAAAAAAATATGTTAGCTGTCATCCGAAACGATACCCTCGTAGAAAAAATGTCTCCCATATCTAAATATATAAAATCGTCAAGTGACTGACTGATAAAAAGCCCAATACAGAGGTACCATTTGAGAATTGACATTATCAGCTGACCTTACCTAACTCTGCTTCTTTTGGATCAATCTGTTTCAATCGGAATAGCCAATTTTACGTATTGTATCTCGTCTTTTAATAATCTGCCGAAGTCAAACCGTCTAATATACTTTCAGGTGAAATAATCCTAGTGGACTGCGAAAACAACTACGAGTTTCCATCAAGCAATGCAGCAGTGACTTGCAACAACGGGACATGGACTCAAATACCAAGATGTTTGCCAGCAAGGTCTGCTATTTGCTCTTTTCTGGAATAAACATTCATATCATTAATTTGACACTAATCATTCAAGAGTAAACACGAATCTTACTTTTGACTAGAATGTCGACTGCCTGTATGCCTTGATGCACATAATCATAATCATAATTATAATCATAATCAATCATTGATTTGCTAGAATACATAAAATGTTACAGTAGCAGATCTAAGTGCTATAAGTCAGTAGGTACATGTATTCGACCTGCATGCAGGCGTGCAAATATTAATACTTTTTCATTCATAATAATCAAAACATTCAAGTAAATTATAAAAACAATTATACATTAACCAATCATTAACTTTACTCTTAAAAATATTCCCATTTAACACCTTAAGCTTCTCCGGTAATTTAATATAAAATATATAAGATAAATAAATATATAAAATAGCACAAAAAGCATATTAACTATACTAAAAATACTCGTATTACATTGAATCATCAAATCTACCGGCTACTCAAAATCGCTACATTACTAATACACAAGGAAAAAGACAAGAACATCGGATTTGTTATATTTTTGATGATCCCATACAACATCTTAAATTATTTATATTGATCATTAATTTTTAATCTCGGTTATTTGACGAAATCCGGGGAAGAACCGTAGTCAGCCCTAAGCCAAGTGCCCTTCAGTGCGTAAGTTCTCAGTGGAATCAATGCCAGTTTGTAGGAACATTCTGGAATTCCTGCATGTGCTCAATATACAGCCTTTTGAAGGAGAACGATCTTTGTTTAGGGACTAAAAATGTGTCCTTGGTTTTGTTTATGGTAGTGGCTAGCTAGCACCATCTTACCCAAGTCTGTCGCCATGATAACGATTCAAAATTGTTGTGTTTCGCTATTTAGAGGTAAGATAGCTAGTTCCTCAGTTTATTTCGGGTGAAGTGCGCTTCCATCTTCGGCCTTAACATATCTTTACGTAACGTCAGATGAAGGCCAAGCGATGCCTATTCGTACCATAAAAAGGTGACTAAAAGTGTCAAGTCAACAAACATAAAGAGTTTCATTCGAAAAATATGGTAATGTAAATGTTTCAACAACTTTTATTTAATAATAATATTTATTATATAACGTGTAAAATAAAACTACCTACGTACAGCAGCAGTAGTAGGAAGCAGTCGGATTACCTAAGGACCGTTACAAACTGCCTATAGGTAACTCAACTGTTCCAGACCAGCTCCAGACGGAAACAATACCACTTTTATTTTGGCTTCAGATGTAAGAAGATGCCTAAGTTCCCGCGCAACGGGATGGTCATAGCTCCAAAGACAGAACACGGGATGAAGGCTAGATTCCGCTGCAAGGATGGCTTTGAACTCCAGGGGAACCCTATTGTCGTCTGCTCTTTTGGAACCTGGAGCGGGGAGACACCTAAATGTGCAGAAGGTAATGTTTATCTTCAATTTTTTTGGCCAATTGTCAATTGTTCAATAGTTAGATACCTAGCCGACTGAAAACTTTACAATACATTTCTAATATTTTTATTTTTTTAGTGTTCTGCCCATTTCCTGGATACATAGAAAATGGCAAAGTCCTGTTAGTTGGAAACATGGGGCTATATGATTACCGACCGTATGTCAAAAAGGTATGAATCGAATTGATATAGGTATTTGTTTGTTAATGTTCCGTCAGCTTCTAAAGTATTGAGTGCTACCTTGGCATTTTGCAGGTGGTGAATAACAAACAGATTATGTATGAATGCGAAAAAGGCTACGTATTGTCTATAGGGCCGCCAGGAGCTACGTGCATAGGTGGACATTGGAGTCCAAGAGAACTGCCCAAGTAAGTAGCAATACGTCACGACAACTAGTCCAATCGAAAAGAAAACCCAATAGTATCGCAATCTAGGCTAGGCTTCCATATTACATTGCATAAGTGCATTGCTTAAAATTTTTACTAGCATAAAAAAATACAAATCTGAACTCTCAACAGTTTATCAAAACATACTAATTTCAGATGTACGCTCTATCAACATCCTCGAATAAGATGGAGCAGGAGACGCAGATCAATCCCGGAGCCAGAGATCAGGCATCGCAGATCAGCGTACCTCCGTCAGTACTACGCTAACCTCCGTCACCAAACTGATTCAGATCACCAATATGCTGACGAACTGTATGACAAATACAACCACAACACACATAAACCAACCTTACGGCATGCTAACTACAAAATTATGAAGAAATTTGACACCGATTTCGAAGACGATATTACCACTGTTGACGAAAACTCAGAAAACTTTCCAACAGCCGTTTATACTGTCTATAACGTACATGGTGAACCAGTGGGTCATAAATTGTATTCATACCAACCGGTGTATGAACCAGAGATCAATAGCAATGATGATATATCGGAATACGAAGAGTCAGCCGAAAATGACCCGACAAATCACATAACAGTACTTAAAGGAGGAATGTTCCCAGACCATAATGACAATGAAGAAAATATTAACAAGCTAAAACATCAGTACTTTGAAAGGTACTTAGACAAACGACGAAAAAGGTATTTGAACAAGAGCGAAGAGGAAAAAACCGAAGTGAGCTTAGAATTAGAAGGAGATGAAAGTAAAGTAGTGTCTACCAAATCCACAGTTGAAATAGCAGTTAAGACTAGACGAAAACGAAATGCGTACTATGAAGATTTCGCTAAAGAACATTGGAATCCGAAATCTACAAAAAAAGTCATAGATATCAATAACGATATCGAGAATCTTCTCAAGGTTATACCGTTAGAAATAAAAGCTGTAAACGACACAGTAAAAACATTTAACCATGAGATGGCGGTTATTCCTTTACAGTATAATAAAACTAATTCCACTGAAGTTGATAATATTATGGATAAGAGAGAAAAGAGGACAAGCAGGAAAACAGACAGGCTCAATCAAACAACTGCTGCAATACCTAAAACGTAAGTTTCTTAAAACAAATGATTGTTGAGTTTTTTGTTGCTTAGATTCTAAATCACTGTGTGTAGACAAATGATATCAATATTTTTGCAATCGTAGAGGGAGAGAAGGCAAAGGTGGAAGGCGGCAGCAGTCACCCGAAACTAGTGAGGAACAGGGACAGCATGGTGAAGTAGCCGAAGGAGGGAATAGGACAGAGAATGGAGAAAAGGGCAAGAAAGGACGTCCAAAAAGTCCTTGTGACCCGATCGAGAGCGAGCCATACGTTAACATTGAAATAGTGAAGTTTGGACGAGATCCCAACAATACTTTCAGCTCAGGTACGTACCTACATTATTTTCTTATCAATTGTTAGTGGAATGTCTGACATCATTTCTCTTCCTGTATGAATATCCCAAAATCGCTTCTTAGTGATTCCATACACAACATATCGAAGCTAAAATTTTCAAGGATTTTTCTCTGGCTTTGATACTTGACTGTCAGTTCAGTTAATCAGCAACACGACGACTTTTTATTTTCATATTTTTCCTTAATTTGCCGAAATGTCTCGCCTTTCGATAATTTCCATTACTGATACTGCAAATGTTTTCCATAGGAACCATAGTGCGAGTAGCTTGTGGAAAAGGCTACGGACTAAACCTAGAACTGAACGTGACTGCCAAATGTGTCAGAGGCAGGTGGAAACCCGAAAAACCCAAATGTGAAATCTGTAAGTTATTATTGACTGACTTATTACACTTTTAGCAAGTGTAGCCGCAACGCTGCCTAAATCATCTGTCATAGATATCAAGGCCTAATTAGTAAGAGGTAGTGGTTGACGTGAGTTGGTTGACGAAGGTAGCCAAAGATTCAACATTATGCCCACCCAGTACACTAGTTTATTTTGTGCAATAAATTTTCTAGTAAAAATAAATAAAATTAGATAGATAGAATTAGAGTAGATTGTTATTCTTATATCTTTGGAGGCGAGGCAATTTTATGCACGTGACATTTATAATAATCTTTACATTTATAATTCATCTAGACATGTATTATTCTGGACCGATTTTAAAGATTTTTTGTGTGTGCGTGTGTTTCTCAATGGTTTAGATACACAATTGAACCCGGTAGATGGCGCTGCGCCATGAGATGGAGGGAACATAGCCCTGGGTGTTAAACTATTTATATTACCTATCTATAGAAATATAATAGTCCTAATGAAAACTGCGAAAAATACGAATAAAACAAAAATGTAAGAGGTCTACATTGGGTGCTCATTGGGCGTTATTATTAACTAAATTATCTGCACTAATGTTATGTTCAAGAAAATTCAAATAGTGATTAATTATTTTGGTAAGTGATTTTACTAAGTTTACTGTGTTACTATGTTTTGACATTTTATGGAGTATCGTTTGCGCATGGTCGTTTTGTGTTGGCTATTTTCAATGAACCCGTCTCATAATTTTACCCATTCTTCATCGCATTTTGCTCTCCGATTATTCAGGCGTTCCGTTATCTTTACTTTGCACGATCAAGTTATTGTATTGTTTCATTGTCACATTAATTTACACACATTAATTATAAATATAAGAACCTGTACTTAAAGTCAAAGTGAATAATTGTTTATTCAGTAAGATTTTTTAGGATCATTTTGAAACGTATAGTCTACCGCCTGTTCGGAATCGCGACCAGCACTCAAGGAGAAAGGCAAGAAACTCAAGCCTGTTAGTTTGTAGAAACCGGCTCTCATAATAAATTACTGATTTGTTAGGCCCTGTTAGTTTGTGTATTATTTTTAACAAGAGAATTTAAATTCAGATAATGTTATCAGGCTACGGTAGGTATATAAAACGTTTACAAATTTTATACAATTATACTTACTACTATCGTCATATCATGACTACTGCTACACAGAGCTCCCTCAACAATTTGGACGGTTATGCTATAATCCCCACGCTTGTCTGCGGACTTGTGATCGCAGTAAAGCTAGATGTTAATTCCCAGAAAGAGCTGCGTTTTACCTTCGTTGGCTTTTACATCTGTGTATGCAGTGAAACATGCCTACCCCTCTGTAAAGCAGGTGTTAGTTTAGCCATCTCTGTCCTCAGTACCATGTCACGTTCCTTCAACGGAGTACGGGATCTACACGATGGCTGAAGGTGCTGTCCACACAGCCGTCCAGGTGCTGACAGGTATCCAGGAGGAGAAAGAGCTCAATGACACGGATCCTGTCCCCAACGGGCAGGTGGTACACTTCTCCTGTGAATATGGGTGAGTAGCACTTGGCTTGTAAATGGATAGATCACCAGTCTGGATCATCAATTAAACGCGACAAAGTTCACCGCACCAAGATATGGAACACCTTGGGATTCCCATCGTCTTTTTTTATTTCTTGTCTTTCCTATTAAAAAATAGCATATTATCAAATACTCCAAAATGTCTGAACGTATTTTGACGGGACTTTCACAGCTAATGTTTATACGTCAATCTGCCTGTCAAGCGTAGTGATTATTGCAAAACAGCTTTGTAGGAGGCTCTGTCCAGCTGTGGTCACTAACGGGCTGTTGATGTGGGTGCAATCTGGGATTTTGGAAATTTGATGACAGGAATGTAGGCTCGGGTGTTCCATAAATGATATATTGCTTGTCTTCAGGTACAGCGTCCAAGGGCCGACTAATTTACGCTGCTGGCTTGGAGAGTGGGCGGTCACCAGTATGCCGGAATGCGTGGCAGGTAAACTCTTGAAAGATAACGAGGGTCCCTAATTATCCGAACCTATCCTATTTATCTCACTGAACGCGAGGGAAATGCTGCGTTTTTTTCGGAGTGCTTTCGGAGTAGATATTCTATGTTATATGGGAACAAAGATTTGCAGATTCATTTAATTATGGGTACTAGCTCTAGGCCAAAACAAGGATAGACGCATTGACAGAACACAGCAACCATTTGGCGCCGAACTTCTTCTGTATCTTAACAGATTCTTCCACCAGTGTTGTGATTTTCAGCCGATTCTAGCAAAAGCAGAGGTGGATCAAGATCACAACTACCCAAATCCCTGTTCAAGTACAACTATTAAAAGTTTTTCTGCTACGTTTATTATTGACCGAGCGAGCGAAGCGTCTCAGATTGTCCAAAAATGTTTTTTTTTCCACTGTCTGTCGGTTGTCGTTCGGTTTGTTCTCGCCTACAGGTTGCATTTTTCAATATTTCGATGAAAATTGACACACACACATGTTTCTTGATTTATTAAAATTTTTAGTCGATCGCGATTTTTGATCGGGCTAAAAATATGGGGGAAAAGGGGGAAACTTCCTGGGCTGTATCGTTATTTATCAACGAATTTCAATGAAATTTGAAAGATACACTAAAGAGTTAATTATACACAAGATGTTGTGAAAAAATGCGGGGAGTGGATGGGGAGTGGGAGCAGTTGTGGAGAAGTTTGCTGTAGGATTTCAATAAAGTTTTTTTTTTCGGAAAATGCATAGCTACCTACGCTTACTAATTAGACCACACAGTCCTCTCCGCCTTAGCAAGACAAATCCGTAGACACCGGTTCGATCTTCTCAGACCAAGGGAATGCGAGTAATTGCTAAAAATTCTACCCCTATTTGCTCAAAAGTCTAAAAGGAAAAGTGAAAGAGGAAATCATTGGTTATTGCTTTCGTTAAAAGGGCTCGCGAGGTCTACTGTTCTCACAGAACCACTAGTATTACGATCCTTAACAAATAAGAATGATTGACTTGAATGTTTCCTCCACTTCTTCTTAGCTTCCTGTGAGCTACCCTCCCTGCATGGCGCGACCTATGAGGCTGGCTACCGAGCTGGTCTCACGGTTGCACACGCATCGTCTGTCAACATCGCGTGTGAAGCCGGAAGAACGCCTCCAGCTACCTTAAACTGCCACTTAGGCAGGCTGCAGCCTACGGCTCACGATTTTTGCAGGCCATTAGGTAAGATGCCGTATAATAATACTCAGAATAGAGTTTGAGGTGTTTTTCATTGTCGCGCAAGCTGTCAATTGTACTTTAGATCTGTTAGTATAACCAAATAAAAATAAAAATAATGTAGAAAATATCGAGAGAAACAAAGAGCAGCCAGTGCTCTTGGATCCTTACCTCTGGGGCAAAAGTAGGTGTTTTTAGTCTAATTTTTGAAGATATTTATTTAGAGAAAAAGAGATGCATAACAATAAACATGGACTAGAATAAATGCTAATGGAAACAGTGACGGAGTTATTGTCGGAGTAATTATTTTAGAAGACGCAGCACAGGACAGTGGACTGATAACAGTAATAAATAGGTGCATTAATGCTTCTAATTGGATAAATTCCGTTCTAATTATGTATATAAAAATAAATTAAATAAATAAAAGGTAAACGAGAAACTTATTTCAGAAGTGCAAGGTTATGAACCATGGAAGTGAAACGATAAAACGAAGGATAAGGAAACATTTTAAATTACAGCAAATCTGTCAAGACCACGACCGACATCCGCGTTCCAGAGTGGCTCTGACATCTTCAGAGAAGACGTTTCGGAACTGGAGCCAGACATGGATGAAAAGACTATCACTGATTGTGGACCGCCAGCTAGGTAACAGTTTAAAGATGATGATAGTTCTCCAGATGAAATAAATGCAATAGATTTCAATTAAACTAAATAAAATGGTGTCAAATTCAATTTAGATATTTCAACAGAGATCTATTAAAATTAATCATATATAATGTTAGGTGACTTGAACAAATGTATCAGAAATTGTAGATACTGAAACATTTGTTGGATATTATAAAGTTAATGCTTTCATTGTAGCTTCCGTGTTAAATTTTAGTTTGTTTTGTTGTTAACTAAAACCATGCAAAATATTAATTACTTACAAGACAAAATATTGCTTTGATATAAAATTTGGTTCTTAGTTAATTATCTTGATTTGCCGTTTCGTGTGGTGCAATTTAATAAGAAAGTTGTACGTACGTAAATATATCTCTGAATTATGAATGAATATCGTTGGTACAACTTTCTTTATCGGCAAATCAAAGTCATCCTTTAGTGGGTGGGTGGCGTTATTCAGACCAAAAAGTATTTTGCAAAGAGTTTGCATTTCTTATTTGCTGGCTGGAAAGACTGAAGAGAACCCAGGCGTACAGGGATGCAAAACCCTGGTGAGAGCCACATAGGTTCGAACTTTCGCTTAATCAACTTCCACATTTTGAACTTTATCACTATCACCAGAAAGATCACCGATAACATCAATTATAGCATCTTTATTAATTTCATACAAATTCTTCACTATTTTGGTAATCTTCTTTTTCAAAAAGTGTTTTCGTGTTTGAAATCCTCAGGAAACAGGGCTTAGACATCTAGGTTGTAGGAAATAACGCTTTATGTTTATGTGGGTAAAAGCGCTGATTGTTTGGCCGTGGTTGATGCTTTTTCTGTCTTGGCCATGCTTCATTTTGGTTGCAAAGTTCTTTAAATTTCCAATAGGTAGTGCATGAGGTTTATTGAAAAACGTAATAAGAATACAAATGTACTGTCGATATTTATTTATCTGATAAGGTTTCTTCTTCCACTTATATCTATCGATCAGAAAAAAAAGTTGATATCTGAAAGGTACAGAAAACCACGTTTCACTATTCTAAGTCAATTTAATTAAATGCACTTAATTTTCTTCATGATAAATGCTCACACAAGAGCAGTTGGTAAACCAGGTCGATTTGATTTTTCTAGGCATCTCAATTTTTTTGATATATTTTATCCAAAGCTTGATTTAAACTAGTTATCTCTTCAAGGGTCCAAGGCACATTGATTTACAAAGACGGGGCCGAGGTCAATGAGACTTATGGCGTGGAAGGTTACCCTCATGGGGCTGAGATCACCTTTAGATGTATAGCATCTATCATGGGAGAGAAGACGACATGGAAACTCATTTGTGAGCAGGGGAACTGGGTTGGGAAGAGCTTCAGCTGTGGTAAGTGACTATTTTTGAAGAAACCTAGTTTACTCTTAATATATAATACTGCTTAAAAACACAGTAGGATATATAACACTTTAATGAACAAGCTATAAACAGTTAAATAGCACTGTGAATTTGAAATACTTTTCTCACTATTAGGTACACTAACGCCTCCTTGAGGTGCTCTTATACATGATTTATCATCAAAAGTGTGTATTAAAGTAATTTTGAAACAGATTTACCTCTACTTTCTATTTTGCTTCTGTAACATAATATAACAATATTAAAATCAAACTATTAAACAGATTACTTACATAGAAGCTAATCGATAATTACTTTGTCGAAAGCTTTGTGGAAATCAAAATATTGTAGATTTTTTTAATTTATTTAAAAAAACTACAAATTAAATATTATTTATTTTTAGATGAACTGGATGCCCAAAGCGAAGAACTAATGAACAATAACTCGTGCACATACACCAATGAAGAGATTAATGTCGTCGCCTTCTACAATGACATGGAGATCACTGAGAACGTAGACTTTCCGCCTGGTTCTGTAATCGTGTCTAGGTCGGTACTTCTATCCATTCCTATGATTTGTGTCCTTGGTTTGGCTGGCGGTGGGACTTGTTTTAAGTCCGCCTGGCTACCACTATCGTACTTGAGTCTGTCGCGACAACAACCGAACGATTCTTCCGAGGCCAGGTTTTCCTTGTAAAATCTTTACGACCGTACACCACTGTACTTCTAACAATAAAATAAACTAACAGACACAATGAGGCCTATAAAACGGACTCTTTCTCTTTCATTTACCGCCTGGAAATATAAGAAGTTTCCATAGAAAATATTTATTAGGAGAAATTAGAAATATAATGAGCTCTTCAAATGCGAGCACAAATTCCATTTCATCTATTATGGAGGTCACTTAAAGTGTGCAAAAGATGCAGAAGGCGAAAATGGTTATAGAAATTAAAAAAAAAATTACACACACTAACCTATATTTCTAATTCCAGATGCAGTGACATCGGAAAGTATCTGATGATAGGATCTCAAACCAGGCGCTGCCTTGGTGGATCCTGGGATGGAACGAAGCCAACTTGCATTGGATTGAATCAGGAAAAGGACTATGCTAGTAAGTTTAGTTTGATGAATCTGGGGATCGAACCCAGGACCTCTGCATCTGACACCGGTGGGCGAACCACTAAACCACAGAGGTGGCTTAAACCCTGATAAAAGTGTATGTGTTGGTGTTTGAGTGGGTCTCCCGGTCTCTTAGAGTCTGGGCAACGAGAGGTCTAGATTGTCCAATCATTCGTTTGAATAAATGTTCCAGTGGACAAGCCGCCAACGATCCTGTTCCGGTACTCCAACGGACCGATAGCACAGACCAACGACGGCAAGCTCCTGGTGTACCCCGGCACCAACCTCCACATGGAGTGCCTCTGGATGAGGCGCTTCGGAAATCCCAGATGGAACTTCACGCTTTTCGAACCTGAGTAAGTTAACTTATGAAGGCCCCTCGGTACTACTGATTTTCGCACTTACATACAAACGTAGTCTGTCACATGTTACACACTTTTTGGGTTGGGACTTAACACCTTTATGCCTCATATTGAAGTTCGCAATGCAGTGTAGCATAGCTCATGTTAGTCTTTTTTAAACTTTCGCGAATTAGAACACATTATTTTGGGAGTCTGCCCGTGACCACGGCTGGTGCAACTTTGCCGAAACGTCGGGATAAATATAGGTAAAATACGCGATAAATACCCGTTTTTCGAATGAAAATAATGACATAAATAAAGGTCATGTTCTTCATGGATATGACCTACGCATTACGGCTTTGTTTTAGGCAAGTAAGTACAAGCATCATGTTGAGCTTGCTTGTTCCGTTTCAAAAAATAAAAATAAAATTAAACGAAAAATGCCCTCTGGAAGATCTGGTCGCCAACGCAACAATTTGTCGACACTAATGACCCTCCACTTCCAGCTTGGAGCGTAAATACGTGGAAGGCTGGACCACTGACCCTGGCCGCGACAGTCAGCTGGAGTACCGACTCAGCATCCTGGACGCGAAGAAGGAAGACTCGGGTGTCTACCGGTGCGAGACGCCGGCGAGGCAGAGTCACCAGATCGAGATTATTGTCGAAGGTTAACATTTTCACATTATATTAACCCCCGACTAAAAGGGGTATAACTAGTAAGCCTTAGTATGTCGGTCTGTATGTTTGTGGCATCGTAGCTCCAAACTCAGAACGATAATAAAATATGTGACATATAAAACAGCGTCATCTAGCCCCAAACTAAGCATAGCTTGTAATATGGAAACTAGATTACGGATATAATACTTTTTGTTGTAAATACATACTTATCATGCGATACAACATCCAAACAGAACAACCATTTATATTCATCGCACAAATGTTTATCCTGGGTGGGAATCGAACCCACAACCTATAGCGCAGAAGGCAGAGTTATTTTCAACTGAGCTATGAGGCTTGTTGATTATGCATATTAGCTTTCTGCACTTATCTGTACAGTACTGAATATAAACTGTGCTATCTGACTCCGCATAGTAAGTAACGTTTGCGCGAGTCAAGCGCGTTTGTTTCGTGATCTACCAGTGTCTCCTCGCTGCAGATGTGCACTGCCCGCCGCTGCCCATCCGTCGGGGATTGGTCCCCAGCGCCGTGGGCACGAAGCTCGGCACCGAGATCAGGTTCTCGTGCGCCAATGGGAACGCACTCCTCGGCACCCATCTGCTGTACTGCAAGGCGACCGGCAACTGGAGTGCTCCGCTGCCTGTTTGTGAAAGTAACTGCTTTTTTTATCAGAAACTAAATTCTGCCCGTGGTTTCTCCTCCTTGATGCCATGTTTACAGGATTATTAATAATAGTCAAGCGTTTGACCACCAGCTTACATGTAAAACAAGATGTGGCCTAAGATGGAGCACGCTTGCCTGAAAGGAACCTATTTACTCTGGACTTGAAGAGTACAATCTTGGAGTCTTCAAGTCCATCCTAAAATATTTGAGGAACTGGCTTCTCTTACCTTACCTCTAAATGCCGGAACACAACAATTACCTCAAAACACAATAATTTAGAATTGTGGTTATGACGACAGTATAAAGTAAGATGGTGGTAGCGAGAAAGCCAATCAAACCAAGAACCAATTTGTGCCGCCCAGATCAAACCTCGGGATCGGTGGGCAAACCAATAGACCACTCAGGCCAAGTTACCTATACATAAGAAATAGCAAACACGCGGCCTACCTGATGATAAGCGTACCGTAGAAATTGAAAAAAGTTCGATTTCGTTCTCAATCTGTGTAGTCTTTTTTTATTGTATGACGGGGATGTGCTTGGCCTTCATCTCAGCTGATTTTTCAAGTTATAATAAGGCCGAAGGAAGCGCACTTCACCCGGAATCCTCAAGAAACTGAGGAGCTGGCTATGAATTATATTATGGCCTCTAAATGCCGGAACACAACAATTTAAGAATTAAAATCGAAAAGAAGCAATTGTGGTTTTTCTAAACTATATTTGAACTGGTAGCAAAATGCAGCGGTACTCTAAAGAGTTCTCACCTATTTTCTTGAAGATATTAGAGTCTTAGGATAGATACAGACGCAGATAGCGGGGGAAGCTGCGGGCTAAAGATAAAAATAATTATGATCATCTATTTGATTAAAGTTTTTTTTTTAGGTTCTTATAAAAAGTTTAGTTACAATAAAAAGTTTCTAAATTTTCACAGCAGGGGTCGAGTATAAACGTCCAGTGTTTATTTCAGGTGTAGAATGTGGAGACGTGGGCCTAGACACGCCGTTAGGAGAAGGTGAGCGCCCCCCTCGCGTGTCCATCGTATCCAGGGGGGTGGGGGGTCGCGCTGCCTTCAGCTGCGCGCCTGGGTGGGCGCTGAAAGGGCCCCCGGAGACCGTGTGTCTGCCACACGCTCACTGGGCCAAGCCTTTCCCTGTTTGTAAAGGTAAGCTGTTATTATTGTCTCAGAGTACACATGAGTAGACTAGGTAGTCACATGAGTAAATGTAAATAGACTCCTGTTTCCGCACTTAGTCTCCTAAGTGGTCCATTGAGCGTGAGGATATAGCCAGCCTAACTCTGGCCAGAAGCGCAGAATATTCCTGGGCTTCGCAGGCTTCACGGAGTGACCTCGGGTATAGATAATTGAAGATAATGACAACAGTTAACTTTTATGAAAAAGTAAATGTGACATCAGTGTCTCGTCAACTTATTCTATTACATTATAGAAAATATAAATATATTAGATAGCACACTATTTCAAATACCTATGCACTTACTATTTTTATTTGTATAACTGAATGAACAATAATGTCACTAATAGTAGTCATGCTGTCTACGTTGTCGCCTGGGCATACAATGAACACTGACGTAGGCCCATGGTCCACTTGTGTATAGGTACTACGGATACTGACGTAGGCCCGTGGTCCACTTGTGTATACTACGAACTCTTACACAGGCTAGTGGTCCACCTGGGTATACTACGGATACTGACGTAGGCCAGTTGTACGCCTGGTTTTGATCAGTTTGAACGTATTTGATTCCAGAGGTGTCGTGCCCCGCGCTGGCGCCCCCCGCCGCGGGCTACGTGCTGGGCCGGGCTCCGTTCCGTGCCGGGGACGTGCTGCAGTTCCATTGCAACCCGGAGCACACGCTGCACGGACGGCCGATACTCGTCTGCCAGGATAGCGGCCGGTGGAGCGATAAGCCGCCTACTTGTGAGTATTTCTTAACCGGCACGATATATTTGACTCAATCCTTCTTTCCAATTTCCAACTACAAGCAGACGTAGCAGACGGCAGGTACAACCCGTGCCTTGTAGATGTTAAACGTGAAACGCCCTGGTCTGTTCCATTGGCTTTCATCTCACCTGAATTTCAAGTTATGATAAGGCCGAAGGTGGTAACGCACTTTACCCGGAATCCTCAAAAGACTGAGGAAAATTGGTTATCTTAACTCCAAATGCCGGAACAACTCAATTTTAAAATTGTTATGGCGCCAGAATGAGGTGAGACGGTGGTAGCTAGCCAGGCGGACTTATGCAAAGTCCAACCACAAACCAAACCAAGCACAATATTGTACTCCCCTCGGGGATCGATCCCGGGTTATCTTCGTAGTCATACTGATATAACAAATTAGTATGACCACCAGGAAACGGCGAAATAAGGCAATCCTGAAAAATTTTACTGTTAGACCTATTTGTACTGAGCCTTGATTTTTAGTCAGTCAGTTAGTCAGCTTTACAACGATTTTAGATATTTAGATTACTGAGGAACTGGTAATGGACGCGTTGCCCTCAGCAGTACAATCTTGGTACTCCATGTTACCCACATCTTTAGGTGCCTACTTATTTTTCAAGTGAGCTGGTGATCTAATGCTTCTATCACCACTAAAATAATGTAGTCCTAAGCATTTGAAGGGTTTGATGAGATCTACCTTTTACCACTTGAATGATAACACTGGGACCACCTGGCTAGCGACCACTCTCCTGCTGAACTCTGGCGCGAAACGGTTTCCCGTGATCTGAGGGTACGTGGGAGAGCCAGTACCTCCTGCCACCTCAGCACGGGGAGGGGATAAAAATGTTGTCCTCCGTTTTATCCACCATCGGGAGACAACATTCTCTCGAGGGTGGATAAAAACAGAGGACAAAAATGTTATCCCCTCCCCGTGCTTAAGGGGCTGGAACAGCTCCTGGGCATCATATCTCTGGCCTAGAGCTTGACAAGCCTAGAGGTGAAGACCTAACCCATCATTTAGTGGTACACAGTATACCTCGCGAGCCCTTGTAACCATGGGATAACCAATGCTTTCCTCTTCCACTTTTCCTTTTATACTTTTAAGCAAAAAGAGGTATTAGCTTTAGTGATTATTCGTGTTCCCCTGGTCCTAGGAGGTCAAATCTGATGTCTACGAACGTCTCGCAAAGGTGGAGAGGACTGCGTAATCTGATTGGTATACACATTCCGAAAAAAAATCAAAAATTTTAATATTACAAACTCCCCTTTTCTCCCTCCTCTAGGTTTTTTTTTTTCACAAAATCTTGTGCAGACTTAATTCCTTAGTGTCTTTTAAATTTAATTCAAATCCGTTGATAAATAACGCTACAGCAAATTTTCCCTTTTCCCCCCCGATCAAAAATCGCAATCCACTAAAAAAATTTGATAAATCAAGGTACATGTGTGCCAATTTTCATCAAAATCGGTTGAAAAAATAGGCGAGAACAAACCGACAGCGGACAAAAGCACGTTTGGCCAGTCTTGAAACGTAGACATAAACATAAAACATAAAACATAAAAACATTTATTTCGTACAAATAAGTAGGTACAGAATAGCCATATTTTATATAATTTTAAGCAACAGTAGGTACAACTTGGCTCACGTTGACAGTTTGATAATCGGCTCGTTGGCACACTCATTATAACATGGCAGAGCTCCAACTCCCAACTAGGTTTCCCTGTGTTTGGGATATCAGCACTCCCCCCGGTCAAAAAAAATGTTTGATGTTTGCAAGTAAATTGCTGCATCTAAAGCTTAAGGCCCTCTTATCTGTCATACTAAGATAGGTAGGATGCACGAAAATTACATTTTGTTGATTACTGTCTGTATACTTGAAATAATTCTTTAGTTTAGTAGGTATCAAAAGAAAATTTGGAGGTTTTATATCTAAGTACTTATGTAAACTATATTAAACTAGCCGTAACGTAGGTAGGTATAGATATGTGATTTTTTATCCATATCCAATATAATACTAAGTAAATAGGTAAGTGAGTTATTTTATAATTATTATTAAGAGGTAAGTTAAGTAGTAGGTAAATAGTTTACGTTAAAAAATTACAATGATTATGATCATTTTAATTGGAATGTATGTGAATGTGATTTGAGTAAGTAAACTTACGTATATCACACAACCTAAGGGTAGGTAGGTATTATTAACTCATAGGGGTAATTTATAAAATAAAAGTGCTTAGGTATGTATATAAATAAAAAAAAAAAAAATCGGTAGATAAGGTAATGTTAAAAGTAAATATTACAGGACATCAATTTCACACAGCGCCGTTTAGCCCCAAACCAAGCATAGCTATATGTATACTTTAATGTATTTCTCTTAAAATGTAATCCAGGCATAATATTTGAGACTTGCCATTTATTAATTTTGTTGGCGAGTCATTGAATGTATCTAATAAAAAAAAAAAGGTAGATGTAGGTAGGTAATAGTTATGTGAGTTTTATAAGATTCTTGTACAAAAGGTTGTATAATCTAGTGTGGATGGTAGATTAAATAGGCATCTAGGTTTTTATTTGCGATAGGTCAGAATTTATCCAACTGTTCGAGCTATTAAGTACGTCCCCGAGTTTACTATATAACAAAGTTTTGCTAAACTACCGTCATTGTGTGAGTAAAAAATTGTCACGATTGTGCTTGAATGTCACAGAGTTAGTTATTGCAAGAAGCGGCAATGCAGGCTTAGCATTGGTTTTAACCATGAGTATTCATTACTTAGGTATTTTTGCCTCAGTGGAAAATATGAGTACATAATTATTAAAGTTTTAAAAAAAAAGTAAAGATTCAAAGTGATACAATTTATTAATGGAAGTGATTTATTATTTAAACTAGATATGTACAAAGTAATCAGTCAGATCACCTAAGGACCGTTACAATCGGCCTATAGGTAACTTAACTGTTCCAAACCATTTACCAGACGGAAGCGTGCCCAAGATACTGGCTTCATTGCCACACTGATTAGCTATGCTAATTAGCTGGCCTAAATAAGAGCCAGCCCTTAGGATATTTATTATGTAGCATGAATTCCGTTTTTCATACAAAAAGTGTTCGTATTGTTTTACCTCATTTGTTTATTTATTTTTGAGTATTATTTCAATGTTAAGTCAGTCTAATATTTAAAAAACTATATATATTAAGATACTATGTTTAGGATCCTTTCTGTTTCGTCATAGTCCTTTAGCATAAGCCAATTTTGGATTGCTCGCTTCAAGTTGTATTTAGTCATGTCAAATATATTAAGCTCTTTATTTATTTTGTTATAGAGATAGGGAGATAGGAATGTTAGCTGATTATCTGATGATTTAAATTTATTCGCATGGGTATTGCAAACGTTATGAGTGCGACGCTTTCCAGTCATCTCCTTTTTAATTGATATGTAATCTAATAGGCAATGCTGGTACAGAGCCACTTTTACTATGTATAGTTGCCTTACTGTTAGAAGTTTTGTTTCCAGGTAAAGCTGTTTAGTAGAATGCCGAAAAGGTTTGAAAAACATAACTTTTAGTATGCATCTTTGAGCTCTCTCTAGACTTATCAAATGTGTCTTGGGGGCACCACCCCAAATTTGTAGGCAATAACACAAAAGTGGTTGGGCTAACGAGGTGTATACCTTTTTGACTAGTTCTGAATCAGCTACGTGACGAAGGTTTTTAAATATATATATCAATCTACGTATTCTTGTTGACTGTTTGTTGATATGAGTTGACCATTTTAGATGTTTATCCAGATACATGACGCTTCGCTCGCTCGGTCAATTACACATTGATTTTATTGATTTCCCCCAGGTGCTCAAGCCTGCACATACCCTGGGACCACGATATCCGGTCGCATGTCTAGTGTGAAGTTCTACTACAAGATTGGGGAGACCGTTACTTTCACCTGTGAGCCAGGGTACAAGCTGAAAGGTGCTCCTATGCTGCGGTGTTTGAAGTGAGTATGCACATCAATGATGAACTAGTACCGGGTTCGATCCCCAGGGGAATACAATATTGTGCTTGGTTTGGTTGGTGGAAGGACTTTAAGTCCGTCTGGCTAGCTACCACGATCTTACCTAATTGTGTCGCCATAACAACAATTCTTAAATTGCTGTGTTCCGGCATTTCAATAAATAAATATTACAGGACATTAATTTTACACAGCACCATCTAGCCCCAAACTAAGCAAAGCTTGTAATATGGGAACTAGATTACGGATAGAATACATACTACTTACTATATGATACAACACCCAAACACAGAACAAGCATCTATATACATCACACAAATGTTTGTCCTGGGTTACTCTTACCCCCTACCATAGCCAGTTCCTCAGTATGTTGAGGATTCCGGGTGAAGTGCGCTTCCACCTTCGGCCTTATCTAACTTGTAACCAGGTGAGATGAAGGCAAAGCGCTTGCCCGTCGTACAATAAAAATAAAATAATAACAATAGCCTCGCAGCTCAGTTGGTAGTAGCTCTGCCTTCTGCGCTGTAGGTTGTGGTTTCGATTCCCATCCGAGGCAAACATTCTTGTTTTTTTTTTATTAGTGATAACGAAGCGTCACCAGCACACTTAAAAAACAAGCGGTGGTGTGGCCTAAGATGGAGCACGCTTATCTAGAATCTGTCCACTTAGAAGTGAACAGTTCTTAGAGACTAAGATTGTACTCGTCTTATTTATAAGTGTTTTACTAATAAACCATAGTCATTTTACTGGCAACCACACTGGGTAGGTGGCGTAGCCATTAAAAAAATACATCCCGTAGGATGTCGTAAAAGTCACCTTAATGGAGATCGGCCGACTGAAGTCGTCAAAACCCATTACCAAACGATAGCGCGATCTAGCTTTTTGATTTTAGCGCCATCTACCTTTTTTTTCCATGTTTACCCAACTAACGTTCCAGTAGCAAGAATAATGGCGCATGGATTTCGTTGTACGATCGACGAAATCCGTTTTTTCTCTATTTGCTCGGAAATAGCTATGAATTTTAATCAACTGTGCCCTATTCGGTACACAACGAAATAACACTAACCATTAACAAAACATTTCAATTACTGTGTTTACATTTAGAGTATTGTGGTACCTACGTGCTATAACTTTCCAAAGATAATCAATCAAATCACTACGTACCTAGGTGTTCTTACGATTAAGACAAGCGTACTAGGTATCTTACTTAGGTCACATCTTTACCTACCTACTTGTTTTTCAAGTGCGCTGTTAGTTAAACGCTATGCTATTACCAGCAAAAAAACATCGTTGAAAACAAGTGCACCATTTTTAGCCGGATAATGTCCACAGCTGTATCAAATCTGAGGGATTATGTTATGATCACAGCTCATTCATAGCTACCTAACTTATTATTTTAGCAAAAGATAAAAACAACCATATTGGCGCTTACAACAAACACAAGGTTACTTTAAGATAAGGTACTTGTACCTACGCATAGATAGAATTTCATAGCGCCATCCCTATTTTGTGAGCAGACCCCATCTTTCACATAAAGTTATTATTTTAGTCGGCGGCTGCGGCGGCGCGTCCAAATCGGTCTCAACATGGAAGTGTAGATATTTTCTATAGTTATAACTAGATGGCGCTAGGAGAAAAAGAACGAGAGCTGAATCGCGCTATCGATGCGTTTTGAGAATCAGCCTTATTCCGATTTTAGCCTGAGTATGGCTGTAGTCTGGCCGTCAATAATTACGGCTGAATGATCTTAATGAAATGTTTTTGCACTGCTTAATCAGATTTATATCTGTGAGCATATAACAAAATCCCTGCCCGTGCGAAATGCGTAAATACTCGTAGATATGACATGAGTGACTATGACTATAAACGAATGATTGAATGACTAATGGATATATTGCATTGCATTTTGCATAGTGGAGTTGGATAGGCTAGGTTAGGTTTAGATTTGAGTTTAGAGTGCCTATGTACCTACAATACAAACAACGCCTAGGTAGGACCCCTACCTATAATAGTGATTATGAGAAAATAAAACTTATACTTAAAATAAAACATAAGTATGTAGTTCCTTTCATATTTTATTATTAAATAGAATCATAGATTAATAATAATACAATATCCAGGAACTGGGCAGATGGATTAATAAAATTTTGGTACCTTGCAATGTCCTTCGGCCCACTCTACAATTACAACAATTTTGATTCCCATCCCAATTGATTAATATTTTCATATAAAATGTATTACATATATTTGCAATTGAGATAAGATAAAAGATATAAAATTAACATTTTATAGCTTACAAATAAAATCAAAAGGATCTATCAAATGAAAAAAAAATGGCTTGTTTTTAAATCAATTGTATTCTAATTATTGCAAGGGTTGCACTAATAGCTCCCTGTCACTTAATATTTGGTGAAACTTACACTACACTGAAATCTGTCATTGCATGTTTTGAGGCCTTGTCGAAGAACTCATATCATAGAACCTTATACAACTGTTTGAATATCTTATTGACTGCTTCCACTACACAACAACATATGTTACAGTTCTGATTGGTTATGCAAGCGCTGCAAGCTTGATAATTGATTTCACCTTCTCTGTAGCCTGGAACAGAGTAATTAAGTTGTTCCGGTAACGGCACAGTTTCTAATGCCTCTATCCAGGATAAAAACATCTCCGGCTTGAAAATACAGCATTAAAGGCATTCATTGTTGAATAAATTCAGATGTTGTGGCTGTATAGAGGCCCAACACACAATGTATATGTGGTTCCTATACTTGTGGAGGGAATTGTGTCTTCTTGTTACATATGGTAACTTACCATATTACCAACAGAAAAGCTCTTACCAATGGTCCAAATAATCTGTTTGGAAACATTAGATTTTTCAGAGCAATTTCAGCTCTGGTTACAAAATGGTTTTAGTGACAAGTTTCTGGGAAGAAAATCTTCTCTCTCATTCAAGTATTTTCCTGGCATCAGCCATTAGCCTCATTAGGGCTGTCTGTATGTGGGACATAAAAAGTTCGAAATTCTTTTGTCACAGTCACCTGTACGCTATTATAATAAAAATGCAGCAAGGCCAATTCTCCATTTTCTTTGTTTTGTAGAACTCGGAACAGAGCTGTCTGAATCGCTTCTTAGTTAGCCCAATCCAATAGTAGGCAGTTGCACCCACCATGGCTTCAATGTTTGAAAAGTCTTATACAGGTTCTCTTTCTTTTACAAAAGTGGCAAAATCTTCAATATGGTTTGCAATAAAACTGAATGGGTTGTTCAATGGTCCTCAATTGTTGCCAATTATCATTATGTAAATGAAAACTGCATATTCTGCACGAGTCTGGCACATAAAACTTAAAATCTGTAAAAAGTTTTACTTGCAGCCACTTAGGAACGGACAATCTCTCTGTTGAACCACATTCCGGAAAGAAACAATGACCTTGAGTATCAGGATCAGAAGCTGTGATCAGGCTCTTGAAAGATGTGGCAAATATATTGTTAGATCGCTTGATCTGCTTGTATGTTGTGGTTCTGATGGACGAGCTGCAGCTCGATCACTCCGTTGCCAGCACGGATGGCAGATTTTATCTGATCCTCTTAACTGAAACAAAGATTTCATTTTCTTAATATTTTTTTATGTATGAAAAAAGTGACACTATAAGCTGACAACTCATAAATAATATACAGTAAAAAAGATTACATCAGTTACTTACTTGTTGAGGTTTAATGCATTCCACTATAGTATTTATGAGGTGGGTCCCTCGCTGTGTCAGTGTGCAATATGTGAGATCTTGTTTGCAAGAGGGACGCACCACAGCACCACAGTTGACACTAACCACTATTTTTTGTTGTAGGCACTGTTTGTGGTTCTTGTACACTAGCTTCGTGCAATGCCAATGACCAGCAAGAGTGATATATTACGGCAGCATCTCCAACCTATAAATATAACGAAACCTTTAGAAGAGAAGCAGAATTACATTTTATAATATCTAGCATAAAGTATGAAAACAGAAGCTACCTACTGATTTGGGAGCGATCCATGGTGCAATTAAAGATTGCACTTCCACAAGATTCAAACGATGTCGCCTCCTTGCGAGACATCGGCGGCGCCTAAGTTGATGCAGCGAGACCCATTCGATACGATAGTGTGGGCGGCTTATGATCTACTGGGTTCAGTTTCCATGGGCGCTCCAAGTTCGACATGCATAGAGATATCGGAGTCATTGTCCATTGAAAATACTTATGAACTTCCACAAAATGCACACACAATCACACAACACAACTCATACACCAATTCATTCTCATTCATAAATTTCACAATGCCAAGCCAACAAAAACAAACCCATACATAAAAAAGTACTCTGTGACTAAAACGAATGCAAAACAAAATGCAAAGAGTAGAGTGGGTAATAGGTATAGGTAGGTACCAATTTTTTTTTTGTTGATCATGATCTTTTCAAGTTTAGATATTAGTTATTTAGCCATTAAACAATACATACTTCCTATTCCTATGTACGAGTACGATACGAATACGATTGTGATTGTGACATATGACATGACAATTTGTGATTTGAGATTTACACAGACAGATAAATAATACTTTAGCGATGTATGTTGTCCTATTATCCAATAATCGTAGGTAATCGTTTCTGTTTTTAACCTATTTAAAAAAATGAGGAGGTTCTCAATTCGTCGGAATCTTTTTTTTATGTATGCTCCCCGATTACTAGAGGACGCCTGGACCGATTTGGAAAATTCTTATTTTGTTTGAAAGGGTGGCATAATACACCCAAATCGCTTCAAGTGTGCAAGATATTTGAAGAGTTCCCTCGATTTTTCCAGGATCCCATCATCAGATCCTGACCTGATGACGATGAGATCACCTGGAAAGTAAACGGACCCTAAAAATGCCCAAATCATTTCAAGTTTGCCTAGAATATTTGAAGAGTTCTTTCGATAGGAAATCGAATCCTGACCTGATGTCAATGGGACCACCTGTGAAGTACCCTTTCAAACAAAAAAATAATTTTCCAAATCGGTCCAACCGTCTTCGAGTAATCGGGTAACATACATATTGAGAACCTCCTCTGTTTTTTGAAAGTCGGCTAAAAATAACATGGCCGTCAAATTATGCGTCGAAGTTTGACAAACGTTGTTCATCCACCATGAAACAACCAAGAACCGCTGGTGTGGTCTAGTGGTTCGCCTACCGGTGTCAGATCCAGAGGTCCCGGGTTCGATCCCCAGAGAATTACAATATTGTGCTTGGTTTGGTTGGTTGGACCTTGTTCAAGGCCACCTAGCGCTTTACAGACTTAGGTATGGTGGGTGATAACTATACCACCATCTTACCTAATTCTGTCGCCAGAACAACAATTCTAAATTTAAGTGTTCCGGTATAAAGAGGTAAGATGGCCAGTTCCTCTGACAGTTGACAATTTTGGATGAAGTGCGTTTCCACCTTCGGCCTTATCATAGCTTGAAACCAAGTGTGATGACGGCCAAACGCTTCTCCGTTACACTACGCCAAACGTAATGTTATAGTAAAATGTGCAATAAAAAAGTAAGAAATGAATGAAAACAAAGCTTAACACAGATCTGCCTCTTCAGGGATTTGAACCCATGACCTCCGGAACGAGAGTCACACGCCCTTCCACTAGAGCTGTTATCTCAATTATTTATTTCTTTCCAGAAACAGAAAATGGTCGAACGCAATCCCTCTCTGCGCTCCAATGACAAACTACACGAACGCTGACTCGGTCGCCATGTTGACAAGTGACATCGACGCCATGTTGTCGGACGCCGCCATCTTGCCGGACATCTTAAAAACGCGGGAAACGCCCGCCATATTGTCCCCGGAAAGTTACAAGACAGCCGTCACAAGAGCTGCAGTTTCCAGACTGCTACGCCGCGGTCCTATTGAGAACTATAAGAATCGGATTTTCAGATACAATAGGGTCTTTAGGAGAGACGGAGAGAGATAATTCAAGAGTCAAAGTGATATTAACTGTTGTGTGCCGTTTGGGCTAGGTTTTACCGAGATCTTCTAAGAATTCAGGGATAGAAAACTTGCGGTTTAGAACAATATTCAATTCTTAATGAGCGTTCGGAAAATTTACGAATGTGTCTGTACGTGAAAAAACACGTGCATTGTCATTGATGTCGAAAACAATAGGCTTATTTTGGTATTGTTTGATTGATTGTTTTACTTGTGTTTTGAATTTAAGATGTAGGTAAACGTATGACGCAATAATTAGTTCTCGTGAGCGACATAAACCGATACGACAAAATTCGATGCAATGACAAAAATGTCATTGCGTCAAAAAAAACATAGGCCCGATTTAAGATCCTCCTGTTGGTGGAGAAGTGGTGGGAAGTCGGGGGGTAGTTGGAAATAAAACCGGCCAAGTCCGGACACTCACACTGAGGGTTCCGATTCCGATAGGTACCGGGTATAGATACATATATAAGTGTCATGAAGGACTATGGATTGCTTCTAAAAGGGATGTTAGTTCAAATTTGTCGCTTTGCGTCTGCGTCGTATCGCATCCCACTGTCGCCTTATGGTCCTCGAGGACAAGGAAGGGGTTAGCTATTTATGAGAAGTAGTTGAAGCTATAACTTACCTACTCCCACTGCATATATGAAATTGACAAAATGGATTTGAAAGATTACTTATCATTACTTTAGTGTATATTTTAATTTTAATTGTAGCGTCCTAAATCTACTTAGTTGATTAACATTTCTTTAAAGACTGTTTAATTGTAGGTACATATTATTGCCAAATTATTAGAAATTATAAATATTTCTTCGAAATATTGTAAATAAACGTTTGAACTTCGCCAAAGAGTTTAAATACTCCTATATTAGTATCTACTTTTGTGATTATGATTAATAATATATTAGATAGTAATGTATTTAAATTAGTTGAGATTTTTCAAAGGAATAGTGGTTATTAGAGATATTGCTATAACTTAACGCCACGCACAAGAATTTGGAAAAATGATTTTTTATTGGATTACGTAGGTGGCTTTAGATATTACCACAAAATGACTATCCTGTAGAATTTCGCATAGCAATGTGCCTGTCAGTTATATACAGGTGGATTATTTGAAGGGAAATACAGATTTATTTATAACACCATTATTACATTTTAAATGGAAAGAAGTCCCCACTAAACCATCATTATTATTAAATATACTATTAAATTATTATTATTATGCAAAATCAGCTGCCTGCTTCTTTCCAGTTACACACGATTTGAGATATTGGAGTCAACCTTGCCCAGGCAAACGTCAAGGTGACTTAACGTAACGAAAAACAAACTAGATTTTTAAATTTACAACCTGTAATTTTGCAATACCTATTAGCCTTATTTTCTACCTACTAACAGCTTAGTCGGTAGAATGTTTACCTTCTAAATGTAGTAGGATCAAGACAAATTTGTGACATCGATGTTTTTTTTTAATTCCTATAGCAGCTTTGTTAAGTTGGTATGTGTGTGAAATGTCCAATAATATTTCTTTATTTTTAAGTAGTTGCTATGTTTAAAGTTTATAGCCACTTACGGAATCCAAAGTCATGCATATCAAAATACCTAAATTATCATCGTAACATAAGTTATTGAAACTAAACTTTGTAAAATTCTGTCCCACTATAAAAAAAACATAACGATAATAAAGAAATCTATGAGATAAATACAATGCCTTGTATTATTTTACGTTTATAACTTTACTAGCAGACCCTGCGCAGTTACACTTGCGCCAAGGTTCTAAGTTCATCACTATCGTTTCATTGGAGACCTTATTCTTGCCCAGGAAAGCCTAGAGATTCGGGGCTGACCCTATTTGAGCCGCCTCTATCTACCAACTCCACGAAGAGATAAAGTTTGATTGTCGCGGGGTATTTTTGATAACTGGGGTAGTTTATGAGAAATTGGGGTGGAAATAAATACAATATTTTGCTTTTTTTTTTATTTGCAGCGATTACAGCTATACTAATAAATCGGTTAAAATAGGTTTTTTTTTTACCGGGGTAGTTTTTGAGAAATATGGGTGATAAGTGAGACTAAGATCTATGCCTTGTGGGGACTAATTTGAAAGACTTCACGTTACAAACTTTTTTTGATTCTTTTTAAAAGGGGTGGTTTTTGTAACATGGCGGTGCGTTGTGAGGGCAAAACCTTGGTAATTAACTATTTACTGATTTATATACTGAAACCAACTATATACTATATATATATATATATATATATATATATGTATATATAATACTAATACAGCGGTGTATTGACATTAAGGGTTGCCTTTGCAAGGGGTACATGAGATTGAAATCTAGGGAAATGTCAGGTAACAGGATGTAAATAGTAGATTTATTTTTCATTCAATAGGGTTGTCAAGCCGGTCATGGTTATAAAGTGTCGATAAGATCCAAGAATTAGGTACTTTTGTGATGTCATGTCAGGAGTTTGACTGCGCACTATCCCACTTCAACAGCATAATATTGTCCACGTTAGTGAAAAGTAGGTACTTCCTCCAAAAATGTGTGGTTTGGCCATAACCACCACTTGGCAGACAGATTAGTGTTCACAGTGAAAGTTTTCAAAAGTAAACACACTGGAAAACTACTCTTTGGTGAAGCCCCTTGGTTGACTTTTACGACATCCGTGGGCTGGAGGCGTAGATTCTTAATCCAAGACTTCAGAGAAAACGGTTTCGAGAGCACTTTTCAACAAATTGTCGCTAAGCTTTTCATGTTAATATTGCATTCTGCCCCCTACTCTGATAAGATTTGTGTGAGGTGTAGTTTAGCATAGCTTTAGTACTTTGCTCTCATTTTGTCTTTGCATAAAATGAGAGTTAGCATCGAGTCGAGAGTGAGCCTCGAACACTCATGCTAATTGATCGAGTGAGCGAAGCGAACGAGATCTCTGAGTTAAGTTGGGAAATCCGGCACTGTATGTATGTATGTATGTGGAAATGTTTGTGACGGCACAACTCTCGACCGGATTATCCAATTTTCATGTAATTTAAACTGAATAGACATGACGTAAATATAATTTGATTGTCGTGGGCAATTTTTGATAAGTTGGGTTGTTTTTGAGATATTGGAGTGAAATGAAATACAATTTTTCGCGTAGATATATCTTTTGAAAGGCTGATCCGATCAATTCAAAATTTTGAAAATACAGACATTATAATAATACTTATCAAGCGTTACGACTAAGGGTGTCAAAAAAATCCTTGCTCGCTTGATCAGATCAGGGTTATTTTTTGAGAAATAACTTTGTTAAGTGAGACAAGAACATTTTTGGCAATTTAGAATTAGAAAGGGTACCGGCTACACATTCATAATATATATTTTACTTTAAAAAAGGGGTGGTTTTTGTAACAAAAGGATGCATTAAGGGGTTGAAACGCTTGGTATGTCTTGTAGGATCTGTTAAAGGCGGTTGAGCTTACAATTAACTTTCTTTTGATTTGCAGAAACCACTCCTGTATTTAATTAAGGGTTGCAAAAGGGAAATAAAATTGAAGTCAAGACTTAAATTTTGTGCAAAAACATAATAAATCAATGTAATAGGGGTTGAGACGGCAGATTTCAAAATAAGTAAAAAATGCCCAAGGGGCAAATTTTTTTAAATATAAGTTTGTTAATCTCCGTCACAAGCCAGACAACACGAGATCTCAGTTCGGGGCGAACTACTAGTGTAATTTAATTGAATGTATGGAAAGAACATTATGTATGGTAAGATTCCTCGCGCGTAGTACCTATAGTTAACCTGTATAGGTAACCTGTATAGGTAACCTGTATAGGTAACCTGTATAGGTAACCTGTATAGGTAGTTGTACCTACAAATAGCTCATATTGGGTTGTTTTTTTTTGTATATTGGGTTTCTACAAAAGTCTTTCAAACGTTGAGTATCCTAAACTCGTGAATCAAAATGTTTCATAATTTTCTTTGCTTTGTATTTATTGATATATATACTATTTAGATCCTAGCCAATGATATCAGCAAAATTATACAAAGTTTCTTATAAATCCATCCAGTAAGATAAGAGATTTTGATATATTTCAGGTGGAAAGTCTGGTTTAAAAATTCAAATTTAAAAAAAGTTATTTACAGGTCGGTAAGTATACCTACTGAAACAGCCTTGACTACGAAGTGATTATTTGGATAAGGAATAATACTCAAGTACAAATAACAAATAACGTGGTTTTACGTGTTTGTCGGTGTTTTACAGATTAACCAAGGTCCAGGGTTCGATCCCCATGGGGAGTACAATATATTTAGATTGGTTTGGTTGGTGCTAGGACTTTGTTTAAGTCCGCCTGGCTAGCTATCACCATCTTACCTAATTCTGTCGCCATAATAATAATTCTAAAATTGTTGTTTTCCGGCATTTAGAGGTAAGATAGCCAGTTCCTCAGTTTGTTGAGGATTCCTGGTGAATGCGCCTCCCATAACTTGACATCAGGTGAGATGAAGGCCAAGCGAATGAGAAGAATCTTCAACGGGCTGAGGATCTGGCCATCTTACCTTTCCTGTAAACGCGAACACAACAATTTAGATTTGTTGTTAAGACGACAAACTTAGATAATATGGTGGTAGCCAGGCTGACTGGAAACAAGTCCTAACACCAACCAAACTGAGCCCATGTACCACCCTGGGCATCGAACCTAGGCCTCTGAAACGAACGGTGGGTGAACCACTGAAGCAGTTATACAACAAAGATAACAAAGAAGAAAAGATAACAATAGTAGATTGTTTTACAAGGGACTAAACCATCCTATTATATACCGAGTTATAATGGGTGGTTTCGGCCCGAGTAAAACACTCTACTTTTTACTTAGATTGCGAGAAAATAAAACAATTCAAAATTAAACAATTTTCAGTAATTTTATTAAAAATTAAATGTGCAGTTAGAGCAATTTTGAATGTTTAGTGATATGTTTTTTTTGGAAATTTTATTTCGGTTCTCTGTAATTGGGATGTGATAATACTTTGAGTTGATTGTTGTGGAGTAAAAGTTGGAGATACTCGACTCATGCTTGAGTTTCCTGCATTATTAAGATCTGAGTGCGGCTTCAGCTGAGTTGACATATTCATCCAATCCCGCGATGTAGATGCTTGCGGTTCTGTTATGTTTGGTTGAATATTGATTCCTTCCGTAATCCGCTGCGTGACGTGATACTTGTTTTGTATAAGGTCCTCAATATAACCTTCAGCCACTTGATCGGACCTCCATCCACCGTGCCGTTTTAATGTCGTTATATTCGCACCAGAGTCCGCCAACAGAGTCGCGGATGTTCGGAAACAATGGCCCGTGTAGAGTTCCGGATTTGGTAAATTTAGATAAGTGGCTTGCCTTGTGCATTTACCATTTTGATAATTTAGAAAAAATCTTCTCGTTGAAACATTAGTGGGACGTAACTCCTGATAGGCTTTAACTATATTAAGGTATTCTCCACTGATGACAAATTTACGCTCTTTGTTTGTTTTCGTGTTCGGCAGACTCACAGCTTGTAGGTTTCCGTTTCTACGTCTTCTAGCGTTATTTAAAAATGTTTCGATTTCTTGTGTCGTCAAGAATTTAGATTTTTTTGCCTTGTATCCAGTGGACAATTTCTTCAGTAAAGCCGTCAAATTTACATATTTTTTAATATCGACTTCGTGTTTCGTTTGACAGGTCATTCTTAACATTGAATATGTGCTCCAAAGAGTCGACGATTTGAATTTTTTCGATAATTCATCAAAATAAGTGAGAAAAACCCCTTCAGTAAAAGAATCGACACGTTTCTCATCTCTCCATTTTATAAAATTTTCGTAACTCTTTAAATATATTCCACGTGATTTTGTCGGCAACAGATTCATAATTATTTCTTTGCCCTTTTCTTCCATTTGCATATTAGCATCTTCACTATCTCTTGATGACATTTTTCACGTTCACAATTTGGAAGTAAAAGTCGGGAAGTTATACGTAAAAGTTTGTGATTTGGAATGAATAAAATTCTAGACATTTTGCGCCAATTCCATCTTTTTTTTTATCTCTATCTAACCCGCATCGAAACAGTTCGCATTTTACCGTGAAGGGAAGAATCAACCTTCATAAAACCAAGAAGGTTCTATTTAAAAAAAAAAGATTGACGGAGTACCAAGAAGTCGTGTTTTTATGTAAGAGACCGAATGCTTTGTACGGGCTGATGATTTTAAACAAAAATTAAAAAGAAAAAATACTTTTTAGCCCTAGGTATTAAACTTAAGTTTTAATGGGGGATCGAACCCAGGACCTCTGGATCTGAAATCGGTGGGTTGAACCACTAGACCGTAAGTTTATAGCAATTTCCGAGCTAATGGGAAACAATGTACTGTTTTCGGTTTAACAGAATTCATGCGCCATTCTTATTGCTACTGGAACTTTGGAACCTGGAACTTAACACCATCTAGCGAGTTACATGGTAACTCGCTAGATGGCGTTAAACTCAAAAAACTACATCGCGCTATCGTTTGGTAATGGATTTTGACGACTTCAATCGGCCGATTTAAGATTATTTGACTTTGACTTTTACGACATCCGACAGGATGGATTTTTTATAATGGCTACGCCACCTAGTGTGGATGCCAGCTTTAATATGATTATTTATTTTAGTTAATAATTAGCTTGATGTGCCAGTATCGTAAAATTCACATAGCACTAACGAGCGAATGAGCTTGAGCGAATCAATCATAGAAAAATTTTACTGTCTGGTAAGTACCTACTAACACCTTGTAGGTAAACATTTTCCTCGGTTGGTTTGGTGGCTTAAGTTTCGTTAGTAAGGCTACGTATTTTATTAATTGCGGTAAGTTATATACAATGCCTTGTATTATTTTGCGTTAAAATTTCCTAGCTGCTCCCCACGGCTAGTAAAATTCGCGTGAAATTTCATATGTCAAATTAACAATATGGATATCGAAAATTGGGAGATGTTTTTGTTTATGTTTCACATTCACTGCAATATCAACACCATGAGCTAAGTACTAAGCTAGGTAATAATAATAATAGTCATCTTATTGTCTAGTAGACTAGACTTTAAATAAAATTTGATGTCAATAATTCTGTTGCAGGTATCTGTTTACTTTGACGATGTTTAGGTAGGTACTTCAAACTGCAACCTTTTAAATTGAAAGGGCAGCTTGGTTGGTATGATGGGGATGCTCGGTGCAATTACTGATTCTCCCTTGCAGCTCCAGTGAGTAGGTATTGTAGCCATAAATGTTTCCCTAATTCCGTGATGCGTAAACGGGTGCCCAAGTGCCCATTACACAGTTTTCAACTGCCTCCGTGGTCTAGTGGTTCGTCCACCGGTGTCAGTTCCAGAGGTCCCGGGTTCGATCCCCAGAGGGAGTACAACATTGTACCTAATTCTGTCACCGTAACATCCAATCCATTCTAAAATTGTTGTTTTCCGGAATTTTGGAGGTAAGATTTTCAGTTCCTCAGTTTGTTAAGGATTCCGGGTGAAGTGCGCTTTCACCTTCGGCCTTATCATAACTTGAAAATCTGGTGAGATGAAGGCCAAGCCTCCCGACCTCGTCGTAACTAAAATAAAGTCTTGTAGCATCAAACCTGCGTATTATGAGCACAGGCACCCCAACATAAAATTCGAGCCTGTGTGATGACAGCCCTGGTATTTCTAATGAGTTCAGAATTTCTACTCGAACGGTGCTCTTTCGCACTGTCAACCTTCGACACACATGTTTTGTTGTAAGCTTGGATAGACACGTTCAGTCAAATATTCTTCCGAGTATATAACAAAACGAAAGAACCCGTATAAAGGACAAAAATATAACAGTTTACGTTATAATAATAAAAACATTTATTTAGATAAAGATAAGTACAGACTAACCGTTTCAATTATTTTTATTTTTATTACAATACTTTCGTACAGACATTCAAGTACCTATACGGCAACGAATAGTCACTAGAAATATAACAAATAAGAAATTACAAACATCTAAGCATCAAAACGAATATGGAAAAAGGACATCTCAATACTTAGTTCCTCGACTCCTCAATAAAATACCAATAGAAATTAAAAATAAAATAACCCAAAAAAATCTAAAATATTTATTGAAAAAACATTTCCTTTTTTAGGTAACCTACATTATAAATTGTCAATAGCAGGTGTAAATGGGTGCATCCTGTATTTAATCAGTTTTGCGAGTGTTAGTTTTTGTGAGTGCACGCGCACTAATGGCTATATGTGCAGTAAGTATTTGTTTATTTGTTGCGCGGTCGCTCAATTCATGTATCTACCCATGTATACATATATTTCATAATATTAATAAATGTGTTGTATACTCGCTCGTAAGTTACATAATGTTGTTAACTGACAATGAGAACCTAGTGTTTAGTCAAACCTTAATAGGTTTAAAAACACTACTGACAATTATATGTTAAAATTTTAAGTGAATAAATCTATCTATCTATCTATCTATCTATTAGTGATACTTAAGTTTGGTTCTGTCCAAGGTGGACCCAATGCGAGTCTAAGGCAGTTGGTATTGGTAGTTGGTAAAAGTATGACATAATACTCTTAAGGCCCTGTCATTAGACGTTTCCTTTTTCCAATGGAAAATTATAGTACTTCTGAACAAGTCACGAGTCTATTTTTTATATGTGTGCTTATCGTCCTTGCAGCGGTCAGACAACACCTAGACTCAGAATAAATATTAGGACAAATTTAAATAAGTTATTTGTTCTGTGCCAGTAAAAGTACACATTACCTACCTACATACCAGCAACGCGATCTCAGAATAAGAATTATCAAAATGTTTTATTTACGATTCGCATGCGCCACCTACAGCTTGCCGTTGTCAACTCCCATTATCGTTTCTGCCGGGATTTTAGCGTAGGTATAGGTAGGTGGTAGGTAGGTATAATCACGCTAGGCGACGAAACTGTAAGACACAGACTTTAAATTTTGCCAGGGAGTTTATTGTGACATGTCCCTTAAGGGGGTGAAATAGTTTGTATGCAAAATCTTTATTTATGATCCGATTGAGTTGAAATTTAGTATGTGTATTTTTAATTACTTTTAGAAGTATTCCGAAAAAAATAACTGACAATCTAAAAGGATAGAAGGGGGCAAAACAGTTTGTATGCAAAATCTGTATTTATAATCCTATCGAGTTGATAATTTGTACGTGTGTTTATAATACTTTTGAAATGCTAATAATGAAAAAAAAACTTTGATTTTTGCTCTGACAGGGTGAAACGGGGCAAACATTTTTGAATGGTCTTTTTAATTTGATCCGATCGAGTTGAAATTTTGTTAATGTATTTATAATATCTGTAAAATGTGGTAGATAAAAAAACAGAAAAATCTTACTAATAAAGGGTATAATGGGGCAAAACAGTTTATAATGCTTTTATTCTTTATTAATGATTCGTTTGACTTATTTTATATTATGTGTTATTTTAGAACCTAAACTATCCACATACCCATATTTCATCTAAATCGGTTAAGTAGTTACGGAAGTGCCTCGTACGTGGTAACAATCATTTACACTAACTTTCGCATTTATAATATTAGTATGACAAAAGTAAGTAATTAAATTTTAAGTATTTTAATTTACGGCCCGAGGTTCTTGCCTTTCTCCTTGTGTGCTGGTCGCGATTCCGAACAGGCAGTAGATTTGACGTTTCAAAATGATCCTAAAAATCTTAATGAATACAAATATTTGACTTTGACTTTGACTTCTTCGGCCACCAAGTAAAATCTGCTTACAAGATAATTAGACAGCATGTTATTCCATATAATACCAGTTTCACTTTGTTCGCTGACAAAATACATGTTGTAGCTGACCAAAAGCTCTACAATACAAATGTTATCAAAATAAAAACACACTACCCATATTTCACATTACATCGACATCCCATTAGTGTCCACAGCTGGACAGAGCCTTCTCCAAAGCTGGCGAGTATTTCCCTAATCACCACGCTTGGCAGGCGGATCGATGATCGCAGTAAATGTTTAGAAAATTCACAGAAGGAAGCTGCTGCCGTTCTGGTGCGACGAGTCGGCTTTTACGACATCAATGTGCTGAGCTGGAAGGGTCCCGCCACGGCAGATGATGCCGATTTTCCCGATAAGGAGAGACATCCTATCGGGTACTGTTGCCTTGTTAATTATAAAACCTATGGGATGGGATGGCTGGGTTATGAAGGTTAGTGTACACGAAAATAAATCCAGAAGTGTATTGAATTAGATAGGTAGGTACCTACTTTTTTTTGTCCGTAGCGCTGTTTGCGCATTGCCATATACAATTAGGTAGGTAGGAGCTATTTACCTCATGTGGGTACGTCATTATAGCAGTCTCGACGGTCTGTGTGTGGTGTCCTAACCTCAACCTCCTTAAGCATTATTGTTTTAGAAAATAAAAGATTGATTCAATGAAATGTATGTACAATAAACGAACTATGTGCAAAGGAATCAGTCAGATTACCTGAAGACCGACAAACGGCCTATAGGTAACTCAACTGTTCCAGACCAGTACCAGACGGAAGCGTGCCCAAGACACTGGCTGCATTGCCACGCTGAATAGCTATGCTAATTCGTTGTCAACCATTCTTGTTTTGATATTAGGTCTTTACACGAACCCGCATAAAAATTCGGAATCCGACGCAGATTCCGAATTTTTGTGTCATATCTCTCAGCTATAGCGCTGATCACGTCATCTAGCAGACATATTATTACATTGTCTCGTCTTACAGATAATGACAAAAGTAAAGTAGTCTCAAAACAATACCTGGCCAGGTTGAGCACTCTCAGATCAAGGTTCTCCACGCTTCTAGTACTCTTTGCCCCACGCTACGGAGGGGAAGTTGCTTGAGGTGATTGAGGCTCAGCAAGACTAATTAATTTCCTGGGGATGCCTCACGTAGAAGCGAAACAGTTGTGACTGCTTCAGGAGGAGGGAAGAATTTTTTTAATAATTATGTTTCCCTATTGAAATGGATCTGTACAAAGTCAAAATCAATCTGAAATCCTGATGAAGCCTGAATTAATTAACAATGTCTAACTAATAAAATCAGGTTCGTTGCTCAACTGTTAAGAGCGTTTCCGGGCTTTAGGATTTGGGTTTCGATTCCCGTCGCGAGTTGTATTTTTTTTTGTCATTATAACATTTGTAAAGCTTGTGACCAAGTGCAATCACTTTATATACAATATGTTTATTGAGTATTTAAATTAATAAATAACAAAATGAGGTTACACAATCATACGTTTTTAATCAAAACCAATTTTTAAAAGCCTCCTCATGATCAACAATTAAAACACAAATCACTTTTCGTACACGGCACTGCTTTTAAATGCGAGACATAAATCAAGTTAACAAATGACGCAATGTAAAACCGTTCCCGTCGGACCGTCGCAATTTGATTTGATTGACGTTTCGAGATACTCCCGCGAAAAATTGCTGCAAAACAACTATACATTGCTGGTATTTTTTAAGCACACAAAAAACAATAGAGTCAAGCCAGCAATGGTTGATAAAATCAGCGATAATATCAACGTGGGTAATACCTAAAGTTGCATGAGTGCTGAGGCGATTGAAAACTTTAGCAGTGTTGCCAACGCAGTCGATTTGTCGTAAATAAGGCTTCTCAGAACGAGAATCGGCGAAGCTTTTATTATTATTATTATAAAGTCTAAGATGCTCCTTCAGGGACTTATTAAGCTTTTACTTAATATCATAAAAATAAGGAACCAAATGTTACTTACACATGCTGCTCAATATCCTTAGAATTCGTACATAATTTAAGAAATAGATATTGCTATTTTTCTGTACTTTTTTTTATTACGACGGGGAAATGCTTGGCCTTCATCTCACCTGGTTACAGGTTAAGATTAGGCAGAAGGTGGAAGCAAACTTCACCCTCACCTACCACACTACAAACCTAAGTACTTTCTGTTATTATATTTGTAGGTACGAGTATCTACCTAATTTTCCTTTGTTTTCTCTATCATTATCTTTATTTGCTGTAACTGCTTCCAACCAAGTAATCACATGGTAAGTTTACATGCTGGCAGAAAAAGTTAGGTACGACTCACGTAGTCCCAGCGAAGCTTGCGCCAGCACACAGCAGCTATAATATCATCGTTAACGGTGAAATTCTTTTAAGTGCCTTACTTACTACTTTTCTAGACGACAAAGCAGAATCCAGTATGTTTATCTTATTTTTACTCAGGCTAAAATTTCTAATTACCTATCTAAATATATATAACTCAAAGGTGACTGACTGACTGACATAGTGATCTATCAACGCACAGCCCAAACCACTGGACGGATCGGGCTGAAATTTGGCATGCAGGTAGGTGTTATGACGTAGGCATCCGCTAAGAAAGGATTTTGATTAATTCTACCCCCAAGGGGATAAATAGGGGATGAAAGTTTGTATGAAACTTTGTCAATTTTAAACCGATCGGGCTGAGACTTTGCATGCATAAAGTTACTATGACGTTGGCATCCCCTAAAGGATTTTCAGATTTAGCATTTGTTTTGTTTCGGTTTAGTAGTTTTGGTTATAGACTCTGCTTTGTATTTGGCATTTCTTTTGTTTTCGTTTGGGTTAAGTATAGGTTTTGCGGTTAGACTTTTTTAAAATGGCTAAAGAAAATCTAAACGTTGAAGAAGTCGGAGAAGTTGAAGAATGTACTGTCGTTTTTAAGTTTTGTAGACCCTATTTTTTCACACACACTAATCAAAAGTAAAGCCGCAAAAACTATACCTAATTAATAATAATACTTCTTAACGCGAGCGAAGCCACGAGCACAAGCTAGTTTTAGATAAACCTCTACAATTACACATTAGTTTTTAAGCGTTTTTCAATACCAAGCATATAGTATAGATAGCAAATAACATTTTATTATTTGGTTTCAATATTTTGGCATTTGGGCTACATTAGGCTGATAACGCTGTGAGAAATGGCGACATCAGACCCTGCGTCGCTGGCAGCATTGAACTTTAGTTGAGCGCGCGCCGCGTTGTAATACTGACGTATCACCGGTTTCGCGCCTAAACTTCCGAACTGTCAAAATTCGAATTCCGAACTAATTTACTTTTTTCTATTAGTGTTTTTTTTGCTGCCAGGCTCTTTCCCTCAGGCAGTATGTAGAATATTTTTGGTGATTTTGTGGGTGAAGTGTTTGTGTCATGGTGTTTATTTTCAAAGGTATTTTGAACGGTGATAAAAGGCGATACCTAATCGGGTAAGTTAATGCGCTTAGTAATATTTAAACCATTTGTTAGTAATTATGATATGCCGAAGTATTCGACCGCATTCTTGGTTAATGTAGAAAACAGCGCATTGTTGACGTAGAAAAACGTAGATAACTCACGTTTTTGCGTTTTTATTGGGTGTTTATCGAGGAGAACGTATTGACGCTAATTAGCTGTGCTGAATCCATTGCGATAAGAGTTTGTAAGACGTGACAGACAGTGGATCAAGTGCTCTTTGTCACGTATTATGTCACCGAAATTGGTAATTGTTTCTGTGTAATTAACAATGGATTACTTAATAATTACTAGGACGCTTCTCAGTTGTGAACTGTTGAGCTTTGTTCACTTGGTATCAAAACCCAAGATGAATGAAAAAAGGTACCTAGGTACTATTTTATTTACACACCTTACAGATAACTTAAATAAAATATAAACAATAAGCAATTAATATTATCTAATAATATTAATTATTATTAATTAATATTATTATCAAGTTAACAAGCCTCATAGCTCTGCCTTCTGCGCTGTAGGCTGTGGGTTCGATTCCCACCCAGGACAAACAATTGTGTGATGAATATAATAATATCTAATAATAAATCAGTTATTTGACACAATAATGATAGGTATAGATGTTTGTTCTGTATTTAGGTGTTATTTGTGCTATTGTATGATAAGTATGTCTTTACAAAAAGCGTATTTAAGTATGTATTCTATCCGTAATCTAGTTCTTTTATTACAAGCTGTGCTTAGTTTGGGGCTAGATGGCGTTGTGTGAAATTAATGTTCTGTAATAATAAAATGTAGGCAATTACTGCTGTTCTAAGAAATATGTGAGGTTGGTTATTGGTATTTTTACCTGCGGAATTCATTAAAATTCCAATTGATGTACGTATTTTTTGAATTGGTAATATGTGAGCTCATAAACTCGAGCCTTGTCTGGGAATTACCGTGGTCCCAGAAGAATTTTCCAATTTTTCGCGGTGTAAGAAGCGCTTGAGTGAGTGAAATGGTTGCGCAATTTCACGCGAAAATTTAGTCTATAAAATTACTTCTAGGTCCCAATTCAAATAAATCCTATTAGCAAAATAAAATAATACTCAAATAAAGTAAAAAAAATGAGGTCTGGTCTTTCCCAATACATGCTTATTGAATATAAAAATATTATACAGTTTGGGAGAAGTTAAAGTGAACCAAACTTCAGCAGCAGGGTGGTTATAAGTATGGCGGTCCTTAGTAGTCGTAACAGGTCCTATCACCACCATTAATAGAATATCAACGATTCCTTGTGGGGGTAGATAACTAGGAAGACAGATAAGCATAATTTATTTTTATTTAAATTGAATCCGAACTCAGACTTCACTAAAAACTTGAAAAAATAATCATAAGGGTCTTAAACTTTTTGAAATTGGGGTCGAGTGGAGACGGAACAAGCAAGTAGCCCACCTGATGTTAAGTGCATCTCTTGCCTATAACAAAGCCTTACTGCGTAGGTCACATCCACAAAGAACGTAGCCTATACAGCACTGCATTGCGTCCGTCAACTTGAGGCATAAAGGTATTTAGCCTCGCGGTCCCGTAATATTACCGGGAATAATATCCAACACAGCAACACTGCTTGGCAGCTGAATAGGGTGGTAGTACTTCTCTGGACAAGCCCTTTTACAATAAGATCTACTGCTCTAAAACGATTCGACTAACATAACGATAAACACCGCGTTCAAAAAAAAATATGAATTTACCAACATCATTACTTTCATGTTTTTGATATTTTTTTACAAATTGTTTTTCTCTTTTTAGTAATATGTGATTGAGTATAAACACGATTTTACACTTGTAAACTTGGAAACCACCACTTGTCTGTTAGTATCCATTAAAGAAAAAAACATGTAAATCGGACCTCAATTGGCGGAGATGTTCAATTATGACTTGCTGTTGGTCATTGAGGAGTTTTGGTCCCAAGATCTTCATCCGATTTTCACTAAAATAAAATGGAACCAATTTCAGGTTTACTTCTATCGATTCAAACAAGAATTTCGCAAATCGGTTAAACTCGCACAGATATTTGTATAGTACATACATCAAATAAAAAATATACAGTCAGTATAAATATAGTTAGTATAAATATACAGTCTTTCACTGAGTCGTCCTTTAAAGGGAAGTCGGTTAAAATAAATAAATCGGGCCAATGCGGACTCACATTTTAATGCAAAAAAAAATTATTGTCTGCCCTCTTCAATTAAAAAGAAAAATAAGTAAAAGACTCAATAAATTTTTCAGCTTCTAGGAAATCCACCTTTTTACCTCTAAACCTTTGAGGCAAAGATGAATCCTTATCCTCAACTTATACCTATTTTTTTAAATTTATTACATTATTATGTATTGGTTGCGAGTTGTGTCAATAGAAATAACACACCGAAAATTTCAACTGTCTACCTATTACGGTTCATACCACCTATTACGAGCTGTGCTCGCTGACAGACAGACGGACGGATAGACAGCGGAGGCTTAGTAATAGGATCCCGTTAGCAGCCTTTGGGTACGGGACCCTAAAACAACTAGAAAACAATTTAACGAACGATCGTGATTCGTTCACATTTGCGTTGATTGAAAATTACAAAATGGAATAGCGTGCCCGTGGCAATGTGTGGTGAAACCGCTTTCCACTGTTTTAGTCCCTTGTTACTCATACATTACTGAGTTACAATACCAGCAATGTACAAGGAAAGACAGTCTTCCCACAAAACCGGGTAATGTACTAAGAAATATTCTAACCAAGCTTAGAGTCGCATAAAGGGCTATTGAATGAGAATAGTAGTATCACCCAGGAAAAGTAAATCACTCATTATTTAAAAAACTGCCTTAAATCGTTTTTAACTTTCTGCTCGTAAATTCAAAACAATCAAAATTTACTTATTATAATAACGTTTTAAATACTAAAAAGAAAACCGACTTCAATGAAGAATATGATGCAATTTCGTTTACCTGGATGACGTATTTTTTCCATTCATTTTGATGACAGATGGACAGACAGACGCGTGATCCTATAAGGGTTCCGTTTATTTTTACTTTTGAGGTAATAAACCCTAAAAGCACCCAAATCGCTTCAAGTGTGCCTATAATTTTTGAAGAGTTCCCCCGATTTCTCCAGGATCCCATCATTAGATCCTGACCTGATGTCGATGAACCACCTGTCAAGTATACCCTTTCAAACAAAAAAAAATCCTAATCGGTTTAGGCTTATTCGAGTAATCGGGGAACATACATAAAAAAAACGACGCATTGAGAACCTAATCCTTTTTTTGAAGTCGGTAAAAAAAGCTTACCTTCAAGTGACTTTATCAATGATAAGAATGGATTCATCTTTTGTTTCATTTATATTCCTCGACGGGGAAGCTCTTGGCCTTCATCTCACGGATGTCGAAGCCGAAGGTAGAAGCGCACATCACCCGGAATACCCAACGGACTGAGGAATTTGCTTCCTTACCTCTCAAGGGAACATAACAATTAGAATTGTTGCTATGGCGTCAAACTTAGTTAAAATCGCGGTTACTAGCCGAGCATAAATTAGCCGCTGGGTTTCAACCCCGGGACATCTATAACCAACTCATCGCGGTTACTAGCTGAGCATAAATTAGCCGCTGGGTTACAACCCGGGAATTCTATAACCAACTCATCGCGGTTACTAGCCGAGCATAAATTAGCCGCTGGGTTACAACCCGGGATTTCTATAACCAACTCATCGCGGTTACTAGCCGAGCATAAATTAGCCGCTGGGTTTCAACCCCGGGACTTCTATAACCAACTCAATGAATGTAGATCGGAGACAAATAATTCTGAGAACAATCCTTCCTTATACTTTCACACGGTTGTCATAATGTGCTAACAAAGGATGTATTATGTGCTATACCAAGAGCCGCTAACCGTTCTCATATAAGGATGCTATTATGGCCACGTGCAAACAATAATAGCCAGGTACGCACCTTGCTGAGCTGTTACAGTTAACTGCAAAAACCTAACGAGTTGTTTCTTAGCTTTTTATGGTAAATTGTAGCTTAAAACAATGAATTGAATAACGCTTTGATGTACACAAAAGACATCAATAAATCAAACATTAGGTATCACAGTGTATAAGTACAACGGGCGGCCTGGCTAGAAGGCAAAGAAGCAAAATAAATATGAATTCTAAGAAGTTTTCTTATGTCCTAAGACTACGGCTGAGAACAATGAAGAAATTCTAAAATCGTCACCACCGCCAATGTTTATTTGAATATAATTACAACTTCAGGTTACATTACAATAAAATTCGCCACTATTTCCATGGCTACATGTAGGGAACAAAAATCAACAAAAATATTTTTCAAATCAAAATTAATGTTTCTCATATTGGTTCTGCAACAGCATGGATTAAGTTAAAAAATACTATTGTTGTTGGATACATTGTGGCGTGTATAAAGTGGTAAATTTCACGTTTTGTAAACCACGTCGTATATTCAAGTTACAATTTACAGATAATCCTTTCAGACGATAAATTGACTGGTAGGTACCTCAAAACCTGGTCTGATGTTATTTAAAGTTAAAGCAATTTATTACTAATTCTTACATTAACTCCGATCTTAAACACTATTAATATTTTTTTTACTAATTAATAGAATCACAAGAAACCATTAAACTAACTACTTACTTATGTACAAAAGAAGCATTTGGGTTACCCAAGAATCGTTACAAACGGTTTATAGGTAACTCAACTGTTCCAGACCAGTACCAGATGAAAGCTGCCCAAGACATTATATACATTGCCACGCTGAATAGCTAGGCTTCGCTGGCATAAATAGGAGCCAGGTCATGTGTCTCCTCAATCAAAAGCCCCGCAAAATTTGGCGACCCACGAACCCAAGGCCTCGACCTCAAAAGGTTCTTATTAAGTGAGTTCTGTAGAGACCGCTATTTTTGCGCCTTTTGAGATCGGCGGCTGAATCAGCCGCCGCACCAGCCCTAACTGATGCCCCAGGCAGATGAGATAGCGCTAGGGTGTCGACGCAGGTAGCGTCCCACACCAAAGGCCTACCCATTTCCCAAGGGACGAGAGACATACCGTCGGGCACCGGGTTGTATTTGAACTACGTACGATAAAAAAAATACATAAAGTTTGAACTTGTCTTTATTCTAAGATGTTCCATCTTAAACAGATTCACTGCGTACTTGTAACATTCAAAATATGTCCAGTCTATAATTTCTATAATAATGACGTCCTGTAGCCTTCATAAACATATCCAAATATACATATTAAAACACGGGGTTTATTCTCATAATACGATAGTTGATGAAGACACCAAGTCTGTTTCGGTTCTTCCAGGAAACCATAACGAGGGCATGTGATTCCCGGATTAAATCGTGTTATACTCACGCAAGAATCAAATTCTATTTTGAACCGACTTCAAAAAAAAGGAAGTTCTCAATTCGTCGGAATCTTTATTCATTTTTTTTTACGTATGTTCCCCGATCACTCGAAGACGCTATGACCGATTTGGAAAATTCTTTTTTTGTTTGAAAGGGTATACTTCACCGGTAGACCCATTGTCATCAGGTCAGGATCTGATGATGGAATCCTGGAGAAATCGAGGGAACACTTCAAATATTATATACACATCAAAATAATAGGAATAAATTCGTCATCCAGCTGAACGAAATTGTATCATATTCTTTATTAAAGTCGGGTTTCTTTTTAGTTTTTAAAACGTTATTATTTCTAATTATGACATAAACAACCTTTAGATACATAAATGGAGTCAAATACAGCAATTAATAGACGAGTGTATGCTCAGAGCATAGCTCAACTGGTTGGCCTTGACGAATGTACGTGTCTTGGTAATTATGTACTTAGAATTACATACGATGTTTGCTTACTGGTACATACTTAATACCTAGTTTAGACGAGGCTATAAGACTATATAGCGACGCCACTGTGATCTACCCATCATCAAGCGGAAACCCTACCCTCTTGGAGCAGGACTAGCAGTGGATAAATGTTACAGGGCATTTATTTCACACAGCGCCATCTAGTCCCGAACTAAGGAAAGCTTATATTACATATTACTTAGCGAACTAGATAACGGAACTAATACGTAACTACTTTTTTTTGTAAGTACATTGTTATGATATAATACAACACCCAAACACAGAACAAACATTAATATTCATCACACAAAAGTTGGTCCTGGGTGGGAATTGAACCCACAACCTACAGATCAGAAGGCAGAGTTACTAATACCATGAAATGAAATAAAATGAATTTATTGTTTGTAGTTCTAGGTTGTTACATTATGTTGGTCTTAAAATTATTTCTCGCCTCTCTAGTCTGCCGTGTCAGGCTTACAAACATCTACGTAATATTATTATTTAAAATATAAAAAGAACACAAAAAAATTTGACAAATGATGACAAGTGTTTTTTTTTTTTTATAATATGTCAAAGTAATATGAAAAAAAAAATCAGACGTACAAAATAAAAAAACAATACAAGTAGGTAATCAAAACACAATGCACAGTCTTATTTGTCAAATATTAAAATTATCATTCAGAAACTCATTGGCCGAATAGTAATCCAATAATTTCGAAAGTGATTTTTTGCATTCAAACATCTGAGCAGTGTTAGTTGTTATATGGATGTTACTTGCTGGTCTTATTTATTTATTTATTCATCTCACCTGTACATCTTACCTCTAAATGCCGGAACACAACAATTTCGAATGGTTGCTATGACGACAAACTTTGGTAAGTTTGGTATTATACAGAAGCCGCGTAATCCAAGTCCAAGTTACGAGTATAAGAACGTCACACCAAGCTATGTAAAGCGATACCTAGATAATTATCCAGTCTTCAAACAATAGCGAAGTACCTATTGTTTAAGACATTCATAATTTAACCTTGGTTTTGAATAGCTGGCTTAGGAGTAGGCATGCTTGGGATGAAATACTAGAACTAGATAGATAGATAGACTCCCAAACTTCCCCTTATTTTTCAAATTCTAAATAATTTATTTCGGTTGTTTCCATAGTTGTTAGTACCTAAACCTACCTCTATTAAGTTGGTAACCATAAAAACAGATGTCAATTATTCATGTCACATTAGTTCTATTGAAATAAGTTATGATTACACAGGTATATATATTAATTTGTTATTTTATCAAACGGGGCCTAACCATAACGTCTTTATAGCGTTCTCGTTTTCATATTACATTAATTTTGTCTCGTTTTGTCTACAATGGATAGATAGTGACAAAAGTAAAGTAATATCAAAACAAGAATGCTCTAAGAGGTCGTGGTAGCTCCCCTGATCACACATCTATCTTAGCTATCGCATATTTTTTTTATTGTACGACGGGGAAGCGCTGGCCATCATCTCACCTGGTTACAAGTTGAGATAAGGCCGAAGGTGGAGGCGCACTTCACCCGGAATCCTCAACAAGCTGTCTGAGGAACTGGCTATCTTACCTCTGATTGCCGGAACACAATAATTCTAGAATTGTTATTATGGCATCTCAGTACCATGCTCTCTTTTCGCGTTGTATTGAACAGAGTAGGGTTCAAAAAATACCTGTCATTTTTAAACCCACTCCGATCAATACAACGGTCTAATGACCGTTTGGTAAATTTTCCTTCATTATAATATACAGAGAAAAAAAATACATCATCAAATATCGCATATGAAAAAAAAAAGGTTATCTTACTACTTGCATGGTTAGTTCCTTAGAAATGAATACATACTTTTTTGTATATAAATTCTTAGTAATACGATCCCAAAGCACAAAAAAATCCTTTTGCGTGATTTTTTCTCCATAATACCTTATTGCGCACCGTAATATTGTGAGGTGGGATGAGAGAAAATTGCGAAACTTTACGATTACGCCGTCTAAGATACCTTTATTTACCAAAGCTCAATAAATACAGATAAGATACGATGCAAATATTTGTGGCTGGCACCTGAACAAGGAAAACATGGTCATAGAATAAAAACCGCTTATAACATTTCGTCTAAAAATGGAGAAATGGGCGCACCAAAATAAAACAAAACGGAGCTAAAATCTCTATTTGCTGATGACAAAATGATGGCCAAAGAGGGAGTTGATAGCTTAAACTGGACGCAAAGATTAGAGGATTTGGCTAGATCTGTCAATTAATGAGAAGGTGCCTCCGTCTTTGTTGCTACTTTCAAAAGCGCTGATAGTTCCGGAGCATATACCAACAAATACGAACTGATAGTTACAATTTCTGCATTGCCAGACACAGTTGCTACTTCTACTTAGGCTGCTATTGGAGAGAAAGAAGGATAAGGTAGGTTATTGTAGCCATGTATCGTCTGTTCCGGCTTACCTTATGTCTAAAGTGTTTGTTTGATCTCACATAATTCAACCGCATCGCTTTTTTGCGATTTGATCGCAATTTGAAAACCGATATCACATCGGTTTTCATTGTATATGTATTTATACGTAAAGGTACAAATTCGTAGCCAACAGCGAGAAAGCTTCATACAAATTCAATACATAAAACAAGACAATGCATAGGAATGAACCAGTATTGTCACTTGTACCTAAAAGCATAATTAATATATCAACTTGATGGACACCTTGCTTCTGAAGTTAAATCGAAGACGGATATTACTTTCAAAACATACGCGTGTTGCGTTTACATTTTTGAACACAGAATTTTTTGATTGTTCGATAGAAAACTTCACCCCCCACTTGGTAGGGTTGGTACAACATGTGTTCCTTCTCCATTCTCTCTATCGAACGTAATCTCAACCATCCATCTCTTCTTCGGTCTACCTCTACCATTATATCCATCCACACTCATATTCAACACTATTTTCTTAACTTCCTTAACTTCTTAACTTACTCCTGTTCTTGCACAACTTTCACACTTTCTATAATACCTAGTATAGGATATATTTATTCAGAAATAGTAAAAAAATATATGTACAACTAAACTATGTACAAAGAAAGCAGTCGGATTATCTTGACGTTACAAACGGTTTATAGATAGCCCAACTGTTCCAGACCAATACCAGACGGAAACATGCCCAAGGTACTGACTGCATTACCAGTCCTTGGATCACGTGTTGCCAAATTCAAAAGCCCCGCAAGATCTTTGTAAACCCGGAGGGCACCGGCTCCCCACCCACTATAATCTCTAATTTAGGTACTTGTTTTTTATCTTATAAATTTTTATAACTCCTCACATTTCAGCAGATTTTTGCAGAGTTCAGCCTATGTTTTAAAATGTTTCGCCAGAGATTCGCTTTGATTTTCTTAGTTTGCATTTACTTCTCGAATAATGCACGCTTGCCTAGAAGGAACCTATTCACTCATGACGTGAAGACTCCAATGATGTAGTGATTTGGAAGCACAGACTCAGGCAAAGCGTTCCAGGAAACCCGCCTAGGGCTTTGAACACGCTACTTTTAGCATAGGCAATCTGTGATTTTGCGACTACCGATGTTTGCATTTAGTGCATGATGAAGGTATATCCACCATAAATTGGTGGCAAACATCTAGTTGTCCAAGAGAAGAATAGAGATGGCGGAATCATATTGTGTAATTCCGTTTTCTGCTGCACGCTCTAAGGGATAGAATACCAAAAGGCACCCATAGTGGCAATTCCGCGACGATACCATTGTCCTCATGAAGCGATTGGTTTAGTCGGGGCCCTGAAAATCCAATAGACTGATAAGTATGCGACCTTTCAACGATGATGACTTTGAAGAAGCCTCGTAGATCTCGTCATCACTAATGATCCTCATCCCCATCTTCATTCAAACTGACCGCAACCCCACTTAGCATTAAGTTATTACCTGCCCGCATACCTATAGGTACCTCTAACTGCTGTATAATGAGATGGTCGTCATGCTTTGACGACTCCGTGTCATCGGTGACCTTCCAGTAGTTTGATAAAAACCACCTACCTGTGCCTCCGTACCTATTAAATAAGAACTTCTGATCTGAAAAACCACTTATACTCGTACGAATATCTGACAGACGAATTGTAAAATGAATTGAAATAATAATAGTAAAATGGTGGCGGTAGTGATAAGGTGATAAGTAACATTTTTTTTAAAACATTCTGATATTTATGCATGCAATTAGTGTTGCAAGTAATTACCTATTTAATTGATTGTTCAGTTCTATATTAATTAATTAATATTTGTATGCCTGATCAAAGGCGGAACATGGCCGAGCAAACTAGAAAAATATGAGAACTTTCTGTACACCTGTGTTTCAGACTAATAAAGTATTTGTATTTGTACCAATCTACCGTAAACCTGCTTCAGGACCAGCCGAATTGCATAACTTGAAATATATTACCAGTAAAATTGTCGATTATCAAACCCAGTCAGAACTTGTCAAGACGAAACTGACAGTTGTAGTTTAGGCTAGTTTTCAAATGTCAAAAATGATGATGTTGATTACCAGTTACAAAGGGTCCCTGGGTGGGATGTAAATGAGGAATTGGTTGATGCAGATGCTCATTGGGAGAAGAACACAATTATAATCATTATCTATCAGGTTTTACAAGCTGCTGTATATAGAATGAATTAAAGAATTAACACTATATTGTACACAGAAATTACATCAAGCAATACAAACATTTGGTGACATAATGAATTAAACAATGGCCAGCCTTACCACTACCAACAATATCATCCAGGAAACCTTGGGACGTTCAATAAGGCATCTCATTGATTTTAGCCTATTCTAGTTACTTTCACCGTGAAATGGGTTACGGCATATTTTTATGGGGAAATGCGGCTGATGTAATCATTTAAAAGTAACAACATTTTACAAACTAAAACAAGTGGCGACATCATTGATGGTATCAGACCCAGAGGATGAAGCTTAGTTTGGTTGGTAAGGCTTTTTTTAAGTCCACCTGGCTAGCTACCACCATCTCACCCAAGTCTGTCACCATAACAACTATTCTAATTGATGTGTTCCGGCATTTAGAGGTAAGATAGCCAGTTCCTCAGTCTGACAAGGATTACGGGTGAAATTTACTTCCACCTTCCACCTTATCATTGCTTGTAACCAGGTGCGATGAAGGGCAAAATCTTGGCGTAGAAGACGTTGAATATCAAGTAAATGTGGATCATAATAGATACAGATGGATAAGTAAGGTGTTTCATTTGCCACTACACTTTCCTGTGTGAAAGAACACACTGGCATTGCTTCCCACACCGCCATTAGATATTAGCGACTGTTGACGATACGAACAATGCGTTATTTGTCAAGCAGTTAGCTGTATTGTCAACTCACTGATCAGGAGCCACGTATTAAGCCTGCTGCAGGCCAAGAGCTCTCTTTTTTTTATTGTATAATACGACAGGGAGTACTTGGCCACCTGACAAGACCAACGGTGGAAGCGAACATCACCCGGAATCCTCAACAAACTGAGGAACTGGCTATCTTACCTCTAAATTTAAGAATAGTTATACAAAAATCGTGATTTTTTGCATTGAAATGTGGGACGAAACCCTCGCTGTGTTTGTCCACGCTTCGCCGGTTTATTTAATTTATAAAATCAAGTAAGCGACTAGCAATTCTACTTACAATAAAATCTAGAAGTAGTTACATGGCTAGGTATAAAGGTAAAAGGGATAAAATAACAGAGGTCAGCAATAAGCAATGGAGTGTGTTGACCTGCCACGCCGCCTGTGAATTTTACGAGCCGCCATAATGTGGAAACAGACTGTAAATGTTTTACGACCTCTCTTGATTTTGCCTCCAACGGCGAACTTTTAGTCTTCCGGACGGGAATCAAACCAGCATCTTCCTTCTTGTCACCCGCCCTGAGATTAGCCCAACATTTTACAAGACAGGTATTTATCACGTATTCACCTAGGTATATTTATCTGGTGCAACCCCGCCGAAACGTCGGGATAAATAAAGTTAAAATACGCGATAAATAACCGTTTTTTCGAATAAAACTAATGTGTTCTAATTGCGAAAGTTTAAAAAATACTATTTTACACAGCGCTATCTAGCCCCAAACTTAGCAAAGCTTGTTATATTGGAATTAGATTACGGAGACTATGAAAACATTTTTTTTATACTACTAGGACAAGCAAGTTGAACTTGATGTTAAGTGCACATAGGTATGGTGGTAGTACTTCCCCGGACGAGCCCTTTCACAAGGGGCTCTACTACTCTTACAATATGTCATATACATCATACAGAATAACACCAAAACAAAGAAAAAACATATGTATTCATCACACATTTTTTTGCCCTGAGAGGCCAGTCTTAATACACGGTTGTGGTTATAATATGATAGGCATGTAAGTACAAAAAATACAAGTAGATTTAATAGCTTAATTTTCGTGTATAATCGGACGTGGATCGTGCAGTTTCAGAGCTTTAATTTTTCTTAAAAAACATAAATTATAATTAAAATATATGCAATATATGTGTTTGCATGGAAACATTAGTGAGACGCAATAATGCTTTTGCGTTTTTGAGGAGCAACTAGGAAGACATTTAAATAAAATACGATGGGGAAACGCTTTATCTTACCTGGACTCAGGTCATTTAGGCCGAAGGTATATGCATTTCACCGGAATCCTCAACAGTCTGAGGAACTGGCTATCTTTCCTATAAAAGCCAGAACACAACAATTTACAATAGTTGCTATGGCGACAGATTTAGGCAAGATGGTACCTAGTAGCTAGCCAGGCGGACTTGAACAAAGGCCTGCCACCAACCAAACCAAGCAAAATATTGTACTCGCCTGGGGATCGAACCCGGGACTGCTGGATCTGAAACCGGTAGATAAACCACAAGACCATACAGAGGCGGTAAAAACGGCCTAACGGTATGCCGGTAACTATATAATCATATATTTTTCTTTATTAAGGTAAGTCATAGGGTCCTGTCGGCACCCTTCGGGTCCGGAACCCTAAAAATCATGACATGCGTTGTCATTAAACTTTTTTTTATGAATGAGACGGAAAAGTCGTTTTTGTTTTTCGTCGGAGCAAATTTTTCATAGAAATATAACAATTAAAGTAGGTTCATACATTCTCCACATTTGTTTATTTCCATAATTATTTAATCTCTGTGGCCTAAGTGGTTAGCGCTTCCAGAAGTCCCGGGGTCGATTCTCAGGGGGGTCACAAAATTTGTACTTGGTTTGGTTGGTGGTAAGACTTTGTTCATGGTTTCTTCTTTCAGCTAGTGTGAAAATTTGACCACCAGTTCACTTGAAAAAAAAGTAAATATGTGGCTTACGATGGAGCACGCTTGTCTATAAGGAACGTATTCACTTCAGACTAGAAAACTCCTAGACGGAAACACCAGAACGAATTGGTGTAGAGGAACAGACGAGGGCAACGAGTTTCATTCCTATTAAACAACATTACTATCACCGATGCCATTTCGAGTTTAAAAGTAAGGAAACCATTTTGAAAAATATTGATTCTGTTATTTAGTGGGATGTCTGAAATATAAGTATTAATTTCATCGCCTTAAAATGACTATTTGCACAACTCATGTAAGATAGTCACGTTTGCATTACCAATGCGGAAATGTGTTATTTTACACTTGAAAGAGTCAAGGTCAGACTTAATGGTTTATGTGAGTATGTGCTTCGTTCTGTTATGTAATGCTTGTGATAAAAACGGCGATTGTTCACTTTTTACTACGTTTTTACTGCTTTTTCTACGGTGTAAGCCTTTTAAACTAAGTATTGTAGTCCCGGCTGATTTTAAAAATCTTGCGGGCCTTTTGATTGAGGCGACACGTGACCCAAGGGCTCGCTCTTATTTGGGCCAGCGAATTAGCATAGCTATTCAGCGTGGCAATGCAGCCAGAGTCTTGGGCACGCTTCCGTCTGGTACTGGTTTGGAACTGTTGAGTTACCTATAGGCCGTTTGTCGGTCCTTACTGACTGATTCCTTTGCACATAGTTTAAATGTACATTTTATTGAATAAAGTCGTATTCTTATCTCCATAAAAAAAATATATGTATAGAAAGATAAACCTCCATGTTACTCCCATGCCTGTATACATATTGGAAACGATGTAATCGAAGTTATAGATTACGTCTACCAAATGTAAGCCAAATGGTCCTAGGTCCGTAGGTATGATTATATTATATATATATTATATTTAAAACTATATTCTGAGTTAGTGTATTAAGTATTATCGATAAATATAATATGATTTATGTGTCTTAGTTGTCTTAGTAGTAGTAAATTGTTTTGTACACTAATTCCCAATTGTTATCTATCTTTTCACTCTCCACATCACTGTTTTGCTGGAAGAAAACTCTTTTTAGGGTTAAACTCGCCTTTGCCATGTATTTTTAACCGACTTCAAAAAAAGGATGAGGTTCTCAATTCGGGTGTATGTTTTTTTTTTGTTTGTTTGTTACTTGATTTCTCCGCCAATTCTAAATAGATTTTGATGATTCTTGTAACGTTTGGTAGGTCATACTTGCGAAGTGGTCCCATACAAATTTTATCAAAATCGGTTCGGTTGTTTGGTTTTTATATCAAAACTAGCTTTTGCTCGCGGCTTCGCTCGCGTTAAGAAGTATTATTATTAATTAGGTATAGTTTTTGCGGCTTTACTTTTGTTTAGCGTATGTAAAAAATTAGGGCCTACAAAACGTAAAAACGACAGTACATGCTTCAACTTCTCCATTACCGTTCAGATTTTCTTTAGCCATTTTAAAAAATTCTAACCGAAAATCTCAAAATCCTTTCTTAGGGGATGCCTACGTCATCCCCTAAGAAAGGATTCTACCTGCATGCCAAATTTAAGTCCGATCCGTCCAGTGGTTTGGGCTGTGCGTTAATAGATCACTATGTCAGTCAGTCAATCACCTTTGAGTTATATATATTTAAGATAGAAGAGAAGATAGAAGATAACTGGAAAATATATGTCATCCAAGTAAACGATATTGCGTATTATGCTTTCCTGTGGTGTTTACGGTCACTTTGCCAAAATCACCACGCTTGGCATGTTGTTGATCGCAGTAATGATGATACGTAGTAGTAAGTGGAATTGACTTTGACGCATTCTGGCTATACATGCTGTATACATGTATCATCATCATCACTACAGCCCATAAAAGTCAACTGTATAGGACATGGGCCTCCCCCATACACCGACAGGCGTGTTGGTGATCTATGACTCTTTAACGACTACTACTGCATTACCACAGAACTCCGTTATTACTCAACCGATTTGGAAAATATATTTTCATACAAAAAATAACGTATTATTGCACCCTCACACGACTCTTAAATAGTGTGTCGGAGGCGTCGTGGTGTCGTAGGTTTTACAACGAAAAAAAGCTAAAAATAAACTCTTTTTGGAAAAAAATGGAACCGGCTTCACCACTATACACCACATACAATAAACATGTTGTTGTGATTGGCAATTCGGCACCAACTTCAAATTATATGAACTTACCCTAAGAGTTATTTGTAAGTTTTTAGTGGTGAAGTCGGTTCCATTTGTGTCCAAAAAGAGTTTATTAGTGCAATAAAGTATAAATAAAGAAATATAAATAAAATAAATAAATAAATCCAACTTCGATAAAGAGGTCAGCCGACGAATCAAACTCATATGGGCAGCGTTCGGGAGGTTTCGTTTATTCTCGTCAAAGATACCGCAGAGCCTCAAGACGAACGTCTTCAATCAGTGTGAGTTGCCAGTGACGACCTGGATCCGAGACGTGGTCGCTTACCATAGTCCTTATGAGTTCAAAGTCGCAGAACGCGCCATGGAGCTATGTTTGGAGTTTCCACACGTGATACAATTTGAGAACCAAAGTCACTACATTTTACAGGACAATCATTTCACACAGCGCCAAACTAAGCATTGCTTGTAAGAAGGGAACTAGATTACGGATAGAATACATATATACTTTTGTTTTGTAAATACTTATCATATAATACAACACCCAAACACAGAACAAACATCGATATTCATCACACAAATGTTTATCCTGGGTGGGAATCGAACTGTGGGTTCGATTTATAGCGCAGAAGGCAGAGTTACTACCAACTGAGCTATGAGGCTTGTTGTGGCACTGGCATAGCTCTCCGAATTAGCAAGCTGAAATGGCAGGCCACATAGCTCGCAGAACTGATGACTGCTGGGGAGACACACGACCAAACTTGCGTTCGGCACATGTCCATGGTTTGCAAGTAGCTGATGGGACTTTTTTAAGGATTACGTAGTCAAACGCAGGTCTCGTTTGACCATTATCTCGCCTTATGGGAACAGATGATGCGGCTTACGATGTAGCATGCTGGTAGACCCGCCAGGGTTCGCCCCAGAGGTCCTAGGTGCGATGCCCAGTAGCTTACAATATTGTGCTTGGTTTGGTTGGTGGTAGGACTTTGTTTAAGTCCGCCTGGCTACCACCATCTTACCTAATTCTGTCGCCATAATGACGATTCTAAATTGTTGTGGTAAGATAGCCAGTTCCTCAGTTTGTTGAGGATTCCGGGTGAAGCGCGCAACCCGCGCCTCCCCGTTGTAAAAAAAAAACATAAATAAAAGAAGAAGCCTATGTTGTCATTTTCATGATTTCGCATGTTCTTTTTTTTATATTTATATTTCGATACAAAAATAACCGTCTATTACCAACCGACATAACAGGCTATCTACCTAGTTGGTCGGTTGGAATGATTCTTCTTAACCGACAACCTGGTTTGTCGGCTGATATATTTTTAACCGTTTTTCAAAAAAAATAAGAGGTTCTCGATTCGTCAGAATCTTTTTTTTATTTATTTTATGCATGTTCCCCGAATACTCGAAGACGTCTGGACCGGTTTGGAATTTTTCTTTGTTTCAAAGGAAACCTATACTTCACATGGTCCCATTGTCATCAGGTCAGGATCTTGAACGGACCCTATATTGGATCACGCGTCTGTCTGACTGTTTGTCCATCTGTATTAAAAAAAAATCGGAAAAATATGTCACCCAGGTAAACGAAATAGTATCATATTGTTCATTGAAGTCCTTTTTAGTTTTTAAAACGTTATTATTTTCTTAACTCGGTTTAATAAGACACTGAGAAACCACTATTGGATTGTGGCAAAGTATGTTGTGCTAAGTGAATTATGAAATTATAACCAGTGTTTGTTATTTTTTTGTTTTTGTCTATATTGCTTATTCTTATTTACTTACGACTCTGACCTTTAAGTGCCTTACAACTTACATAAAATATAAGCTGCTTGTGTCTGTACATTGTTTTTGTTGCCGTTGTCTTACAATTCTTGTAATTCTTGTTATTCTTTAGTGCACACATAAATACGATTTAAATATGTCATAGGAAAACATATGTACGGCTTATGTACGGCGAGCTTAACCCTTAAAGAGTTTTCTTCAGCAAACCTTTGAGTTAAAGAGGTGATACTCTGAAAAGGTAGAAAAGTGTACCTACTTTTTTTTTTTGTGAAATCCTTGTGCTGTGATGGTGGTGGCGGCTTCAAGGAAAGCTCTTTCCACCGCAGCCTTCATCCAGATGGGTATTGCAAGGCCCTATACCTCTCTCTCTCTCATACAAACGTAGTTTGTTGAATTGGCTTTGAATTTCTTTTGAATTAAATTCTGTACATTTTTTGCCGGTATAATCGGATAGGAATAATCTAGGCTTACAGTGCTTTGCTATTTTTTTTTACTTTGCTTTAAAATCACCGTTTTTTTTATATAACGTATTTTTTTATTGTATTTTTAAAGAGCTGTAAGGTTTGTTGGTAGCCCTATCGAAACTTATGAGAATCTACCTACATATGTATGAATACATATTATTATCATCTAACTGCGCATAAAAAATAAACAGTATCTTAATTATTGAATGATCAGTTCATCCTTGAATTCCCACAAAGGTACCATAAAAGAGCAGCAAGGCAAGCCGCGTGAAAACCCCATAAAGCCTTAAGCCGGCCTTTCCTACCAGGACACCATAAAAATGCAGGAAGTTGCCACGTGCTGTGACGTGAGGTGCCTGGGTGGGATGCGTCATGCCCATGCACGATTTTAGTTAGGGTTGCTACAAGATTGTTATACCGAAACTGTTTTCGCATTGTGGGTATATAACACGTATTGCTTACATTAATATATATTTTTTTATAGAATTTACGTTTCGGGGCATAGCTCTATTTACCCCTAAATTGTATAAGTGTTTTGTTATTGGTGTAAATCTCTTGAATAAACGTTAAGTTATATTTTTTCTTTAATTGTTTAAACGTTTAGTAATTTTCGAAAAAGTTATTGATTTTTGAAAAATATTAAAATATTACGTTAGGTACAGTGCAAAAACATGACCGGTTATGATGCTTGTACCTATTATATAGAGTGATTTAAAAATAATACGTTTAATATAGGGATTGCTGTATTACTAAATGTGGTGATTACATAAAAAAAATCATTGATATCGTACTATATTAAAAGGTAGAAAAGAGCTATTTCGTACGCACGATCCTCTTAGTGTGAAAATATAAAATTGACTCTGAATCCATATAAGTTAATTGCATTAAAATAAGTAGAACGTTCGATTCCAATTAAATATTGTAGTAACCGCTACTCGGAATTGAATAAAGTCGTACCACCAACCACACCAACCTCAAATTTGTTCCCCCCTGGGATCAAACACGGGACTCCTGGGTCTGATTCCGGTGGGCGAACCACTAGACCACAGAAGCCTACTTGCACTGAGCCGCAAAAGTTGGAAGGTCCATTATTAACAGCATTGATAACAAGCCTTACAGCCCAGTTGGTATGGTAATAGTTCTGCCTTATGAGCTGTAGGTTGTGGGTTCTATTCCACCTAGGACAAATATTTGTGTGATGAATATTGATGTTTGTTCTGTGTTTGAGTGTAAAGTATGTACCTATTTACAAAAATGGGTATAATTTTCGTAATATAGTTCACATACAATCTTTGCTTAGTTTGGGAATAGATGGCGCTGTGTGAAATTAATGTCCGGTATTAGTGTGTGCCAAGTGACAACCCTGCTTAAACTTCACACTCCACTTGCCCATGCACAAATTGATAGCTCTACCTCTCCCTTTCCCTCTCCATACACGATGCTTGTTGTCTCTTTCGCACCTAACTGTGGTGCGTAACAGTTAGCTGATCGTGTCTCCCGGCTTATGTTCGGGGATAGACAATGGATTTTGTATGATAACTTGACATTTAGTAGATACAGTTACTAATCCGTGGAATTAGATAGTCCGAAGCTGAAAGTTGAGCGAAAGTTGTACTTATTTAGTAGGTGAGATGAGAAGAATTTTTGAAAAATGTATTTTACACTGAGTTAGCAGATTTCGAAGCTTACCTGGGCAAGAAAGATTTCTACAATGGAGCAAGCCTGCCTAGAAAATTTTAAACATGTCCACTATAGTGGGGAATATCGGATGTTGGTTGCTGATCCAATTTTTTTGCAGTACGCATTATAAATGTATGTTTTATCATTTATTACATCCTCCTACTTCCGTAACAAGTGTATGAAACTCAAGGCTTTCAAACACTTTTAAAGTCGAGGTGCAAATCTCTTTTTTTGTACGGCGGGTAAGCTTTTGGCCTCGAATGGTTTCCAGTTATGATAAAAGAAGGTAGAAGCGCATTCCACCCGGAATCCTCTATAGTCTAAGGAACTGGTTATCTTACCTCTAAAGCAACACAAGAATATAAAATTGATATTATGGCGGCAGACTTCGATAAGATGGCGTTAGCTAGGCCAACCAATCAAGCACAATATTGTACTCCCCTGGGGATCGAATCCTGGACCTCTGGATCTGACACTGGTGAGCGAACCACTAGGCCACAGAGGCGGATAACCAGTTTCTTATAAAATACCTATTATTTATTATTATTCCGTGTTACAGACCAAAGTTTGGCCGCTAAATTACCGAACCATTTAACACTAATAACTAACCTTATTACCCTAATCGGTAACCTTAAACGCCATAGGCGAAGGTGACATCCAATGAACATGCTATTTAAACCTTATTGCTAGGTGGTTGTGTCACAAAATGGCTTGTAACAAAGCCCAGGAAAATAGCAAGGTGATTTTTCCAATGATTTTCAGTTTTTCCTCAAAGGCTTTTACGGAAACGTTTTTGTATGTACGGAACCTGCATGGTAATGATACGTTCCTTGCATAAAAACCTTTCTGTCACTACCATCATCATGATGGTAGTGACAGGTAGAAAAAGTCTCAATGTTAATGTTGGAAAAAGTTCGAATAAATTAGTTTGTTGATCAAGGAGATACAAGGTATCATTTGTACTAGGTACCAGTTGAACTACCCAATAGTACTACTGATACGGAGAGATCTACCCCCAAATATTGCAAAAAGATATTTTCCATGATCCCGACAACAAATTGGTGATCGTTGAGTTTCTGTTTTGTATAATTGCCGTGACGATCACGGCTTAAGAATCAACCCCTCCAACTTAGCTCATGGATGTCATAAAATGAGCGTCCAGGTCTTGGCATCCACCATGACACCTAGACCGGGACAGGTCTACATGCCCGAGTTCTGAAATCTACGATGGAGCGAATGCTGGAACACTTCTGCCTTCTGCGCTATAGGCTGTGGGTTCGATTCCCACCCAGGACGAACATTTAATGTTTGTCCTGGGTGGGAATCGACCACCCAGGACAAACATTAAATGTTCGTCCTGGGTGGACAAACATTCCAACAAACATCTATATGTTTGTTCTATGTTTGGGTGTTGTATCATACAGTACGTATGTATTCACAAAAGTATTTAAGTATTATATCCGTAATCTAGTTCCCATATTACAAGCTATGCTTAGTTTGGGGGTAAATGGCGCTGTGTGAAATTAATGTCCTGTAATATTTTTTTATTCATTTATTTAACACATAAAATCCGTGGCACTTCATCATAATTCAAAATGTCAAAAAACATCGGAAAATTTAAAATTTAGTTTGGATGTGTTCTACTTCCTAGTGGTCTACCCTGGGCAACGGAACTGCTGCCTTTTACTAGCGGATATGACTCCTAGATGTGATGATCCCAACCCTGGTGGTAGACCTGTACAGATCCACCTGGCTAGCGACACCCTGCCGATGTCCACCAACGATTTCCCATGTTCCGTCGATGCGCGAGAAAACCAGTACCTTCTGACTAAGCTTACTCCATCGTAGACCTCATCCTTCCTCTGGCCTAGAGCCTGGCAAGCCTAACGGTCAACAGCTTTGATTTTGATATTCCCATATTACTATTTTATTATTTTATTGTATTCTTTTTTTTGTTATTGTTATTTGGTCGGTGCTTGGCCTTCGTCTCATCTGATTTTCAAGCTATGTTAAGACCGAAGGTGGAAGCGCACTTCACCCGAAATCCTCAACGAACTGAGGAACTGTCTATCCTCTTAATGCCGGAATAGAATTAGGTAACATGGTAGTAGCCAGGCGGAGTTAAACAAAGTCATACCACCAACCAAACCAAGCACAATAATGCACTCCCCCTGGGGATCGAACCCAGGACCTCTGGATCTGACAACGGTGGGTGAACCACTAGACCACGGAGGCGGTTAACTCGTTGGTTGCTGCGCGTCCGTCTCTCAATGTAAAACACATCGCGAGTCACAGCACCCATCGTGTTAACTCTCTTCTTGAAGGACATCGGAAACAGCCGCCGTGCCGGTAGCCGGTATGATAAGGATGAAGGTGGAAGTCTTCAACGGCCTAGACTGCCAGTAATGTTATAATGATAGCCTTGAACCATACGATGCTGACCTCGTACAGAAATGCGAGCGAAACAGAGCGTGCCATATGTTGCAGTCAACACCGTAAGCGGAACTCTTCCGAAATGGCTAAGAAACTTAAGAGAGAGAGCCAAGCCGATCTGTTAGCCCATGGTCCACCTACTAGGTGGACCATAAGCTAGCCAGCTACCACAATTTTACCTAATTCTGTTGCAATAATAAGTTCTTAAAAAAAAATGTGCTCCGGCATTTAGAGGTAAGATAGCCAGTTCCTACGTTTGTTGAGGATTCCGGGTGAAGTGCGCCTCCACCTTCGATCTTATCTCAACTTGTAACCAAGTGTGGTGATACGAAGGTCAAGTGCTTTCCCGTCGTACAATAAAAAAAAGGACTTTCACAGAGTCCTAGCATCAACCAAACCAAGCACAATATTGTAATACCTGGAAATCAAACCTCTAGGTCTGACACATGTGAGCAAACCAATAGACCACAAAGGCGGTGGAGCTAGCTTAGCTTAAACAATGCTTAGTCAAAATTAGGTAATTATTAATAATTTTCGTTGAAATGTTATGTCCTATTAAGGTCATAAGAATAGAAGCGATAGCAACATTTGACACTTTTCTCTCTGACATTTGACGTGTGTTTTCTTGGTTTTTAATTCCGATTATGTAAAAATTTAAAGTAAAAAGCCTCATTTTTTCCGAAACACAGTTCTTGGCTCGCTCCGCTCAACGAATCCGAGATGTTTTTCTCAACGACAAAAACTGTTAGGACTTTTTAGGGCATAGGGGTGTCACACAGACATTTGGCACATCACCCTACATTCCGACAATGACTGCAGCCTTAACATCTTTCGCTGGAACTGTCTAACCACTGACTGGAACTAAACGCCAACTCGACTCGCTACTCGCTACTAAATGTTAATATAGTTATGAATATTTATTTAGCTTTTTTGTTTGTGAAGCACGCGGAGAAAAATTATTTGTTCCTAGTTTGTAATTACTTGGAAGTTGTCAGTTAATAAATCAATTTAAATTTATGCAAGCTACTTACAAACGGTGCATTAGGTATATATCTTACTATTATTTGAATAACTATCTTTTGTTTTTTTTTATTGTACGACGGCGAAGTGCCTTCATCTCACCTGATTATTCAAGTTATGATAAGGCCGAAGGTGGAGGCGCACTTCACCCGGAATCCTCAAGATACTGAGGAACTGGCTATCTTACCTCTAAATGCCGGAACACAACAATTTTAGAATAGTTGTTATGGCGACAGAATTAGGTAAGATGGTGATAGCTATCCAGGCGGACTTAAACAACGTCCTACTACCAACCAAACCAAACTCAATACTGTACTCCCCCTGGATTTGGACCCAGGAACTCTGGATCTGACACCGGTAGGCAAACCACTAGACCTCAGAGGCGGTTAAAACTATTACAAAAAGAGGTTTAAATTTAGTAATCTGAGGTGAATTCGTCGTGAGTCTATTATCATCTTTTAGTAATTTAAGGAAAAAAAAAATCCCTCAAATAAATTAATAATGGCCTAACATATTGGTAATTGATGCTTTACTCCCTTAAGAAAAAAAAACTTTTGGCGTAGAACTTATAGAACTTTTTTAACCAACTTCCAAAAGGTTCTGGCGGGACTTAGACAAGACTACAGGTCAAGACCTAACCCATTCGTTTTATATAAACATTGATTCCGTCTAAACTCTTCGCTTTCCAACAATATCAGCAAACCTTTCTGATGAGAACCGCCGTGATTTCCCTTACAATATGACTCATGTCACTTATCTACCTGCAGGGTGAATCAGGCTATGTTTGATAAGGAACTACGTGGGGTTATTATAACTAAGTATGATTCATAATGAGTTCACCCTAAAACACGTCGAAGGGGTATTAAAAGATAGCATTTCATGATAATGGGAGTGCGTAATTTAACAGTTTTTATTACTTTGTGTATTTTTTACTTCTAAGAGATAGGTAAGTACATTTAAAAGGCCTTATAACCAAATACAAGGTGTCCCGAAAATTGATGTTAAGATACGATGATACCGAATGTATTTATTTATGTGTTGGTGTTGTTGATATATTGCATGATAAGTATGTAAGTACCCATTTACAAAAAATATGTAATTGTATTATTAGTTCCCACAAACATATTTATTTATTTATTTATTTATAATCGCTTAGCTTCAGCGATCATATCTTCTACTATACTGAAGCATTTAATTTGACATTACCTAACAATGTTATAGTTCAGGTTAGATTTCAGAACGACTAGGTAAATTAAAAAAGCTCTTTACTCATAAAAAAAACTCCAAATTTGGCCTTGCCTTGAAATGTTGAACACTAAATAAACACGGTACTATATACGGTATAGCAGATGCTCTGCGTTTTAGATTTTCAAAATTAATATTGTGATTTACCGTAAAAAAATAAAACGTAGATATTCGCGCGTATTTTTGTCATCTGGTGGTCACAAGCACCGTGGCTGAGCAATGTCACCTTTATTATAACGTTATGTTAGGTCGAAACTAGGGTAAAGTTGCGTCGAATTGCTAATCTGAGGATGTAGCGGCGGGAGAAGCGCACCTGATCACATTTCAGTCAAAAAAAGATTTTATCATCAAAACACTGGGCATCAACGGAACTAGTATCCTATGCATAATGCTATGACCTGGCACCAGGTAGATATATCAAAACCTGAGAGTAGTTTCAATAATTTGTTACTCTAAAAATATATAGGTATTTATCATATAAGCAGATGAAGGCATGTCTTCATCTCACCTGGATCCAAGTTATGATGAGGCCAAAGGTGGAAGCGCACTGCCACCGGAATCCTCAACATACTGAGTTATAACATAATTTATTAATTTACTAGCTTATGCCCGCGACACTGCCACCCTGTGGACTTTAGAATTTGGTCCAGAGAGAAATGAAACATAAAATAAACAATATTTTCATCCGTCATGACACTTGCGCTATAGAGAAATAAATATGTAGTATATAAAAACTTCAAACATGCTACGTTTGGCGTACTACTTCTTTTAGTCCTGACATAATATCTGAAATAGTTGTTTGTTTTGACATTTGTAAATGTCTAAATGTTTACCTTTGTCATGCATGAAACTTGACGAACCTTCGTGAGCTATGGCGCGAAGCAAATGTCAAATGTCAAATAAACGTCAATTAGATGCGGCAAAACAAAACATAATAAAATTATGAGCATTAAATTTATATGTTTTATTAATTTTCGCCAATTCGTGTATGTACCTATGTTTTGGGCACTCGAAACCTCAGTTATAATAATATTATATATAATGATAATAACTGACAGGTATGTCAGGTATTTAATTAGACATACATTACATAATTACTTATATATATTTTCAAATTGAGGCTGAAGGCACACTCTACCCAATATCCTCAACAAACTGAGGAACTGGCTATCTTACCTCTAAATACCGGGACCCAATAATTATAGAATTGTTATTATGGCGACAGAATTCTTAGAAAGTAAGATGGTGGTAGCTAGCTAGGCGGACTTGTCCTACCAACAACCAAACTAAGTAGAATATTGCTCCCCTGGGGTTCGAACCCGGGAACTCTGGATCTGAAATCGGTGGGTTGAACCACTAGACCACAGAGGCGGTTAAAACTGTAAACGATACCCTCGGCCCAGAAGTGCGGGTCTATGAGCATTATCCCTATGTTTCGCTTAACTTACTTGCATTACAGCTGATGTGATGTTTATAGGTACTTATGTGTAATTATGTAAAATTCTGGGACACCCGAGGGCGTACCACGACCTCTTATAGCATTCTTGTTATGATATTACTTTACTTTCTATCACTATCTGTCAAGTCTAGCAAGATCAAAACGAGAATGCTTTAAGACGTTGTGGTTAGGCCCCTGTATGTACCTGTGTATTCACCAAAAACCAATATTACTCAACAAAGCAAAGATGTCGGTGATATGCGATAACATAATACCTAAGTAAATATGCCAAACTAGGTCTGTGACCTTACCATGAGTTATAGTACGATCGTGAACGAATGACGTGACAAAATAGTTGCCATGCTAGATAGCGATATTTTATGTCATAGAAATTGTTAAGGGATATAGTTTATTCAGCAATATGTTTTTTATCTATAAAAATATAAGTTTTCGTCAATTCATAAGGATGTTATTATGGTGGATCCAGGTTTTTTCTGAACGATGAAAATTGGATTTCCAATAATATACTGATAACGCATTAAAAAAACTAGCACCAGTCACTATCGGATTCAAATTTAAGGTACAAGTTAATAGCCGACTGCAGACAGCAGCAGCAGACAGCAGCGACACAGCTTCATACAAATTCAATACATAAAATAAGACAGGTATAGGAAACAGTACATTTACCTACATAAACGCTCCGCTAGAAACTCTGTACAAGTTTTCATATAATGTTGTAGCGCTTGCTGAAACTCATGGTAAGCATTGTATCTAAGTAAAGTAATCATGGTAAATTATCTAGCCATCAGTCCTCAAGAAGATATAGCGATTAGCTGAAGTGTTTACTGTAATATTAGGCAAGGCACTTGACTAAAACATTAACAATAAGTATATTATAAATTATTAGCTATCGCAAAACCCAAATTGTTTTCAAGTGTGTGTAAGTGGTACAATGAAAACAAGAATTGTTTGTTTTTCAGACGATGTAAAGAAATCCATAACAATATTATGAATTCTAAAGTAGCTCTGGTTGTTTAAATAGGTACCTACTTAAGTACATTTTGTTTTATTCTACGACGGACCAGAAATTGCATTCTATCTCACATGGTGTAACATTTTCACGAGTAAAGGGCTGAACGGATCACAATGAAATTCGACACGGTTTTCACATTGGGTTGTTTACATTGTAATCTAATAATAATAACCAATGTTTTGTATTGTTACAGATAGCTGAGAAGCGAATTTATAAGAAACAAAGTGCACAAAATAGTTTTCATTCAAGTCTGTTCTAATTTCGAAATTTAAACAGCGAAAAAGTTTTTATTTCAAATTTGTTTCGTGATAGTGTTGAAAATAAGAAAGGTGGATCCCCAATAGTGGAAGTGTGTGTGAAGTGTATGATGTGTGAATATGGATGAGCCAATGCACAAAACGTGCGTCCGAGTAAGCTCGGGTGAGGATGATGAGTCGAGAGATGAGGTGGACCACGACCTACCAAAGAAAAACCCCTTCGTACGGGTGAGTCATCTGGTTTTATTTTTATATTTATGATGATGAAAAAGAATGAATGAATAGACTAGATAAATTTACGACGGATTGGACAGACGTCGCCTAGGATTATGTCTGTAAGGGATGAGTAACACAAATGACCTAAAATAAACAAGACAGAAATTCTTGTCTCATTTAACAAGCCTCATAGCTCAGTTGGTAGTAACTCTGCCTTCTGCGCTGTAGGTTGTGGGTTCGATTCCCACCCAGGACAAACATTTGTGTGATGAATATAGATGTTTGTTCTGTGTTTGGGTGTTGTATTGTATGATAAGTATGTATTTACAAAAAAAAAAAACGTATTTAAGTATTCTATCCGTAATCTCGTTCCCATATTACAAGCTATGCTTAGTTTGGGCCTAGATGTCGTTGCGTGAAATTAATGTCCTTGTAATATTTAACATCTCAATTTCTCAGAAACGACCCTAGTTTTACAAAAAACCTCGCCGATTAATGATTATAAATGTAATTTCAGCTAATTCCAAATTTCGAATTAATTGGATTCACATTCAAAAAATATATGTGAAATCATCGTAGTTCTTGTACGATACAAGAAGCGATGAAGAAAGGTCATTCTATGAGATATTAGAATAAGGGTAATTTAGTCACCATTTACCTGCCCGTTATCACATTCCGACGATGTGCCTCAACAAGTCTTCTTCCTCCACTTTCCTCTATTTAACAATCTTCCCGTTTCATGGCTTTCATCCCTCATTACAAGATATACTATGATAACCTATATACCTATTCTCTAAACTATAAAACTGGTACCAATTTCACGCTTTTTATAAATCCTGTTGAGTATTTCGTATGGAGAGTGTAAAGAGTGGATCTCCCGAAGTTGTATCGACCGTTATGTTCCGTGGAACACGGGCCTTCGTTTCGCAATGGTGTGGTACTATTTTCTCTGTGGCAATGGCCAATCAGCGAGACGCGAGACGCAAGGAGGTTGACGTCCCACTTAGCAGTTTTTGTTGACATACACAATCACGGCGGCGTGCGACTGCTGATAATCTCCAGATGAATGTGGCTGGTAGGTATAGCGGTTATAGAATGGTTTATTCTACCTGTATAGATGATTTATTTTGTAACTAGCGTCTGCGCGGGGATTCGTCTGCATGGTGCACTTACTCTGCCACAAGAGTAGTAAAGTTTCTTGTACTTGCTCGTCCGGGAAAGTAACCACGATAGGTACTTATTTCGGCCTCAAAGCAGCATTGCCTTATTTTCGATTTGAAGAGTATGGTTGGTGATCAAATTACGGACACTATGCCTCAAGTTGATGGTCGCATTGCAGTGCAGCGTAGGTCATGTTTTTTGTGAAAATGATAAGGCTCGCCATGTATAAAAAAAGTTTGAATTATGTCAAAATAACTTTTAACATGTTTTTTCTTTTAATATTTCTTTCTGACCAAATATTGAAAGTGGATAATTTATTAACTTTTTTTTACTAACAGAGCATATTTTTTTAACCTAAAGCTTATAAACGGCGCCATCATAAGGTGTTTTTATAAATCGGTATTTTCCATCGGAAAGAAAACATCTTTCAATAAGGAAATAATCCATAAAAATGTAGGAAACACTAGAGTCTAATAAAAAACAAACGTTGTAACGCTGCATTCCCCAACCACGACCACTTTTACTAAAGAAAAGTTACAGGAACCTAAGGGACATTCCTGGCCTTTCCAACAACTTTCACTATTTGTAATGAGTAGGTACCTAATGGCGGCCGGGTATTAGAAAAATGTTGCCAGCTAGATGCCTATTAGGCAATCCCTGGTGCCTATTCGTAGGATTGGAATGCGAGAGTAAGGTTGGCAAAGTGCATTCTCGACAAATAGCATAAAGCGTGCCCTACGGTATGTTGTTTCGTAATAATGTTTTCATCCGTTTCTGTGGTTCGTCCATCTGCCATCAGACTCATGATTCGATCCCCAGGGGGTTCCAATTTTGCGCCCGGTTTGGTTGGTGACAGGTAAGCTACCACCATCTTACATAAGTCTGTTCAAAAATTCTTATTTATATATAGTAACTCAGTCTATCAAGGATTCCGGGTGAAGAGGGCTTCCACCTTCGGCCTTGCCATAATTGAACACCAGGTGAAATGAAAACCAAGCACATCCAAACTTATCTAAAAGCAAACAAACAATATTAAAAAACAAGAAAAGATGTGGCCTATAATGGAACACGCTTATCTAAAAGGAAACTTTTACCCTTGAATTGAAGACTCGAATATAGTTATGGTGCGAAAAAATAGACGAGGGCAACGATTTCCATTCCTTACCAGTACTAATAATAAAAAGAGGGGAATCGATGTGTTCGACACAGTGGCATATCATAAAGTGATACGGTTTGTCAAAGTGGAATCTATGAACATGTTCTATATAGTTATGTGTTCTGTATAGTTTATAGAACATGTTCTATAGATTCCACTTTGGCAAACCGTATCACTTTATGATATGCCACTGTGTCGAACACATCGATTCCCCTCTTTTTATTATTAGTACTGGTAAGGAATGGAAATCGTTGCCCTCGTCTATTTTTTCAGTGCACTGACTGAGTGAGACTGAGTAGGTATCGTTAGTTTTTTTTACATGCATTTGTAAAAATAAATACAACTTTTTACCTACCTCCAGTTCTCCACCGCGAGAGTAGTCCTGTCCCGTCCGCACCTTATCTGTCATGTTTGGTTGAGCAAGATACAACAAATTTGCACAAACTGTAGATAAGTACCTTGGTACTTCATAATATCGCTGTGGAAATATCCTGTTTTAGCTAGCGATCAATATGGCCATATGAATGGCAAAGTTCCTGTTTGGCTAAAAGGACAAGTTTCCAGGCCGTTAAAAATAAAAAAAAATGCTCCTGTTTTCTGTATGTTGTTGTGCTCATGAAAAACAGAATCTGACAAAGCATAATTTATTAAACTGAGCAATGACCTTTTCACACCACCTGCTCAACAATGTTCAATTACTATCACGCAAATAAATTATAAACCTCCTTAGGGAGTGAAGTGATTTGAATTTGGAACGTCCGATTCGTGTAAATACTCAAAGAAAACTCTGCGAAAAAAAAAACCCAATTACACTATAAAATGGTTTAGTTCGAGTTTCGAAACGGAAAAAAAAACGTGGCCTGTTGCTGATTCTGCTCATAGCGCTTAGCTAGATTTTCGAAACTCAAAAAAAGTTTAGGCGCGAATATGAAACAAATGACGGTGCTTGGTGCTGATGTTTTTAACAGATCCGACTTTCAATATAATAATCGTGTTAACAAAAAATGTCGTCGAGTGTTAGTGATTCTACTCCAGAGTTTATTAAAACAGACTCTTTAGAGATTGTCATTAATCTAAACACAGGAAAAATCAAAACACAGATACAAAAAAGCCTATGTCGATTTTGTTCAATGGAAATAACAAAAGGAGTATAACAGGCTGTGCCGAAAACCGTCCGTTTAGTTTTATTTCCAACATCAATATTTATGAACTTTTGTTTCATATTAGCTGTTACAAAATAAATACTTACATAAATTATAAATACATAGCAAAGTGTGAACATTATCAGTATAACTGCCACCTAAATATAAACTGACTTAAAACAGTATGTTGAAATAAAACCCAAACAATTGAACATTGTTTTAATTGCTTAATTGCATCTGGCAATTAAATATAAACCGAAATAAACGAATCAGTAGAAATGTTGCCCGCTCCCCAACCTCAACTACTGCAATTAAAAGAAACCTCATTTAGTAGGTAAATGAAGTAGTAGAGAAAGTGAGGTAACCGTCCACGCATGAGATTTTGGTATAATAATGGTTTATTTGGTAAACAGCCCATTGTTAGCCGAGCATGGGAAGCCAGTATTTGTCACTTTCTACAATACCTACTCGTCATTGCAACAACAACGTGTATATAGTACTATTGATGTATTATATACTGTAGCCAAATTCGATATGGCATGTTTACTAACAAACCAATTTTTATTATCCTTAGCGTTGTCACATCAAAATCCTTTTTTTACTGTACGGAGAAAAGCTTGGCCTTCATCTCACCTGGTGTCAATCAGTGTAACAGCAACGAGTGTAGTAGGTACTTTAGACGTCTATACTGTAAACAAATTTGATATGGAATGTTTATTAACAAACCAATTTTTATTATCCTTAGGGTAGTCACGTCAAAATCCTTTTTTTTTTTATTGTACGGAGAAAAGCTTGGCCTTCATCACAGTGTCAAGTTACGATTAGGCCGAAGGTGGAAGCGCACTTCGTCCAGAATCCTCAACAGACTGAGGAATTGGCTGTGTTTCCTGAAGACAACAATTTAGAATTGTTGTGCCGACAGACTTGTTAGATGGTGGCCAGCCAGGCGGATTTAAATCAAGTCCTAATAGTACCAACCGAACCAAGCTCAATATCATACTCCTCAGGAGATGGTACTCGTTGGGTCAACCAATAGACTACAGAAGCGGTTAAAACTCCTACTAATATTATAAATGTGAAAGTTTGTAGTTTGGATGTTCCTTTGGGATTATCAGAAAACGATCTATTAGGTAGTTTCTATTCTGTTATTCTATTATTCTATTCTACTACCAACTGAGCTGTGATGCCAGTTTTGAATTTCAACGAGTTTTTACCAAAGTTTTTCCGTTACCAATGTATAGAAATAGTGTTCCGTAAATGTACCAACTCCATTTGTATTGATGAACGGGACCAACAATGAATGTAATGCCAACATAACAGTACCAATTCCGCTAATCCGACAATCGATCATCCGCGGGAGTGGCGGCATTGTAACAAATTGACAGTGACCAGCGCACGCGCAGTATTACGTCCGATATATCTTTTTGTTTGTTTAATTATGTATATTATATTAACCTAAGAGCTAGGCTTTTCTCGGGACATCTAAGCATGTGTGGCTATGTGGCTTAGTGGTTCGAACACCGGCATCAGACCCAATAGGTCCCGGGTTTTATCCCCAGGGATACAAATTACAGCTCTTTTTGCTAGGATCTTGTCTGCCTTGCAAACCGCCTTTGTGGTCTAGTGGTTCAACCCACCGATTTCAGATCCAGAGGTCCCGTGTTAGATCCCCAGGGAGAGTATTGTGCTTGGTTTGGTTGGTGGTAGGATTTTGTTTAAGTCCGCCTGGCTAGCTACCACCATCTTACCTAATTCTGTCGCCATAATATCAATTCTTAAATTGTTGTGTTCCGGCATTTACAGGTAAAGCCAGTTTCGTTGATGTTTAAATGGCTACTGAGGGCTTCCCTAGGGGATAGGAAGCAGCATCCATCAGAGTAATTAACACCAAAACAGTTACTGCAATCATCAGTTAAAACTGCTTGGAAATTATTTAGTATCTATTTTTATAGATCGTCGGGAAGCGCTTGGCTTTCATCTCATCTGATGTTAAGTTACGGCGGAAGTGCATTTCACCCGGAATCCTCAGTATTTAAAAATGTACGTTAGATAGAGTATCTACCTATCTAATGTTATCTCAACTCAACAGAGCCACGTGGGCTATCTAGTGGGTGCTTTGACCGAGACAACGCGAAAGTTCTAACCACGGTAAGCGTAACTGTGCCTCGAAAACTGGTAAAAACTGGCCTATATTCTTATCTGATTCAAAACACTGGCCTTGTTACCTTGTAGCCTATTTTATTTGAGGAAAACTAGCTTTTAGTGCTACGATGACAAAACTGGTTGTCTTTTTGTCTGTCGTAGTGTATTTAATTTTATATCAAAGAGCGAATCAAAATGAAAGGTTATGTTGGTTGGTAATATTTGATAATAATAATTAAGGAATAAAAACATAAATCTTACAAGACATTTTACACAACGCCATCTAGCCTCAGACTAAGAAAAACTTATAATATGAGAAATGTACTTAAAATATTTTTTATTTATTTATTCATAGTAAAGAACACAACCATTACAGTATTATATGACAAACTTTATATAATGTTAATTAATTGTATACTTATGATACAAATAACACCCAACATAACAATTAACAGAAGCAATCTCTCTTATAGGGTTATTTTCGCCTTTGCCATACTTTTTAATTTAGCTTGTAATATAATAACACACACACACACACATAAATGTGTGTGTGTGCAATATTTATCCTGGGTGGGAATCGAACTACAGCCTACAGCGCGAAGGCAGAGCTACAACCAACTAAGCTGTGTGGCAACTTTATCAAATATCACAGAGATAATTAATTGTACAATAATTGTTTTCAACCTACCTACATTTTATATTTTTATACAAGGTAAGTATAGTTCATACAAATTCGTCTAGTTATGGAGGAGTCTCATGCCTTACAGTGGATTGCTACTAGGACTGTTACATAGATCGTGTCGTGATTCTATTAGTAAGCTAAACATAGCAAATCAGTCAGGAATATCTAGTAGGCTTCGCAGGAAACTTATTCGTATTCTAGTCCAAGCGGTATGTTATCGTAGGTTAACCGTTTTCTTTAGGACCTTCTCTGAACCTAGGTTACATAGAACTATTCAGATATTGTTTTGTTTTTTAAGTTTCGCGGTATGATTTTATGGATCATTTTGTAAAGCCAAATCTACCACCTGTTCGGAGACCGGCAAGTCTAACACTAATGTTCGAACTTGTGTCCAGTGTCGAACTGCATTATCTTTAATGTATTATTTGTGTCCACAGTCAGACTACACTAACACTCTGTTTACATTTGTGTCCAGTGTCAGACTGCACTAACACTTATGTTTGAATTTGTGCCTAGTGTCGGACTGCACTATCTCGTAGTTTTTGGTAGGTAGTAGTCAGATAGTAGATAGTAGTCAGTAGGTAGTTTCGTAGGTCCAGAGTCAGACTACTCTAACACTTTGTTTTCATTTGTTTCCAGTGTCAGACTGCGCTAAAACTCATGTGAGCATTTGTACCCAAGTGTTAGACTGCACACTAATGTATTATTTGTGTCCACAGTCAGACTACACTAACACTCTGTTTACATTTGTGTCCAGTGTCAGACTGCACTAACACTTATGTTTGAATTTGTGTCCAGTGTCGGACTGCAATATCTCGTAGTTTTTGGGTCCAGAGTCAGACTACTCTAACACTTTGTTTTCATTTGTTTCCAGTGTCAGACTGCGCTAAAACTCATGTGAGCATTTGTACCCAGTGTTAGACTGCACCAACACTTATGTTTACATTTATGTCCAGAGTCAGACTGAACTAACACTTATGAAAGCATTTGTGTCCCATACCAGCAGTGTTGCCATGTACATAACCTCAATCACCCACCACAGATAGTTCCAATGCCACGTGTTAGTACGTCCTATTGAAACGCCTTACCTACAAGACTTCAGTATTCACGTTCGTGACGAAGACCTGAGCAATTATTCCCCCATTGTATGCTAATCGGCCACCCACAGCTGATTGAATGTTGGCTTAGGATCATCACAAGATCTCACTTCGGTGATAATGGAAGTACTTGTGGGTAGATCTGGGTTGACCTTCTTAGGTGGAATTTGTGTTGAGCGTTTGATTAAAATGTTACAGGACATTAATTTTACACAGCGCCATTTAGCCCTAAACTAAGCATAGCTTGTAATATGGGAACTAGATTTCGTATAGAATTCTTAAATACTTTTGTAAATACATACGTACTTTTGTAAATACATACAACACCCAAGCAAAGAAGAAATATCTATATTCATCATACAAATGTTTGTCCTGGGTGGAAATCGAACCCACAGCCTACAGCGCAGAAGGCAGAGTTACTACCAACTGAGCTATCAGACTTTTTAAAGCCTGATTAAGGTCTAATGTGAGGACCTATCCTTCTTGTGGCTCTATTTAGGAAAGTATACCCATTTAAAATCTAATCGCCAAATTTTTCCATCCAAAGGTTATTGGTAAATATCGATAAGATTGATTTCCTTGTTTGCTTATGATTTATATACCTATAGATGAAAAAAAAATGCAATTTCGATATTTTTAATTTGTTCCGACAGTAGGTGGTTTATAACAAAATGAATTATCAAAAACCAATTGTCGTGAATTTTGGATAATGCATAGTTAAACCAAACCAAAATTCCGAATGGCAATGGTACTCCGCTAAGCGGCGATGGGCTTGCAACCTGTCACCTATTCAATACCAGCTACTTGCAAACCGTGAGCATGTGCCTCTGACTACCCCCCGTAGGTGATCCCTATACGATCCAAACTCTGAGTAGGTGATCAGAGGTTCCTGGAAGGGGAAAAAATCGGGTCTGTTCTTATGTAACATGCAAAAAGGTGTTCGAAAACCTTTTTTTATACATTATTGCAAACATAAATTTAAGCATTCAGACATTGAATTAAAAAATTATGGCAAAGGCAAGTCTAACCGTAAAAAGAGTTTCTTCAGCGAACCTAGGAAGAGATATAAATAAGATTAAATAGTAGGGAAATGTGTACAACATTCATAATTAACCTGACATAATAGGATAAACAACATACGATACGATATACATATACAAGCCTCGTAGCTCAGTTGGTAGTAACTCTGCCTTCTGCGCTGTAGGTTGTGGGTTCGATTCCCACCCAGGAAAAACATTTGTGTGATGAATATAGATGTTCGTTCTGTGTTTGGGTGTTGTATTAGAGCTTAGAGTGGAAATGTAACTACAAAATATGATTGTATGATTCTATTAAATTATACCATGAATACCATATCTTGAAGGTTATGCGGTGTTTGCGACATAAGTTTTAACTTATTGTAGACACTGTATGTCAACAAATTTGTAATAAATATATATTTAATTTAATAATTAATTTAATATTGTATTTTAAGCATGTATTTACAAAAAAAAAGTATTTATGTAATATGGGAACTAGATTACGGATAGAATCCATAATCTAGTTCCCATATAACAAGCTATGCTTAGGTTGGGGCTAGATGGCGCTGTGTGAAATTAATGTCATGTAATATATATTTTTCCAAATAAATATACTCATGTATATCTCATTAAACATACATAGGTAGGTACCTACATAAAATACAATAAACTACACATATAGAAGTACCATAATCTATGTGGAGAGGGAGTGCTCTTGAAGAGAACTTCAAGAAAGCCAATACTACAATTTCATTTATGATCACTGATAGACCAGTAGGTCAGTACAATAAAAAGGCAATTCCAATTCCACGCCATTATCAGAACCACCTGAGTCCACCTTCGAAACGAGTTGACCTACAGCCTCCGCCGCATTCCTCCATAAGCCTCGCTGGGATGGGCCCAGCTGAAATGTCGCGGGCTTCCCACCACGAGGTCGCTCCGAGGTCGCTTATACTGTTACCAACCATGCGGCCTAGATTGGCGTGTATCGGTTGTAAACATCCAAACATGGATTGGTATTATGGGGTACGAATGGAGTTCCTCTGCGTTTTCAATAATTAATTTTGATTGAATCGGCACGTTGAACCGCCTCTGTGGTCTAGTGATTCAACCCACCGATTTCAGATCCAGAGGTCCCGGGTTCGATACCCATGGGGAGTACAAAATATTGTGCTTGGTTTGGTTGGTGGTAGGACTTTGTTTGGGTGTCCGCCTACCACCATCTTACCTAATTCTGTCGCCATAATAAAAAATCTAAAAAAATGTTATGTTCGGGCATTTAGAGGTTAAATAGCCAGTTCCTCAGTTTGTTGAGAATTCCGGGTGAAGTGCGCCTCCACCTTCGGCTTTATCTCAACTTGTAACCAGATGAGATGAAGGCCAAGCGCTTCCCCGTCGTACAATAAAAAAATAAAATCGTAGCACAAAGGCTGGCTCTTATTAAGTCCAGCGAATTAGCAAAGCTACTCAGCGTGGCAATGTAGACAATGTCTTGGGCACGCTTTCGTTTGGTACTAGTCTGGATTAGTTGAGTTAACTATAGACTGTTTGTAACGGTCCTTAGGTAATCTGACTGCTTCATTTGTGCATAGTATAATTTAACGCGAGAAACGGATATTCAGTCCCAATATTTTTTTTATAATAAGGGTTCCGAACGTGGTGGTTACTTGTAGTACAGTAACCACCATAAGTCTCAACGCATATCGTCCGAATTAATTTGTAATTGTAAATACTCAATTAAAACCTTGCAGTAAGTACCTACTAATATTATGTAGGCATCTTGCTATGTTCACAGTCCTCCTTTTCGAACGGACCACAGAATAGTAGACCCATTGAGCCTTGACAGACATCGCTGCAAGCACAAACTTCATGCCACCATCAATCACACGCTGTCAACATCAAATCTCATCATTCCTTCCTTAATCCAGAGATCCGTTTGCAAAAATACATTCATATCGCTTACAACCTTTTTCGTTTAAGCGCAAACTCTTCGCAGACGGTGTAATAAATTAAGTTTACTTTTTGCAAACGCTCTTTTGTCCGTAGCCCCATTTTGAGTATTGGAATTACAATTATTTTTTATTGGATGACATGTATTTAGTAAGTTATTTTAAAGGGAATGAGGTATTTTTATCTTGTGCTTAAGGCTTGGTAGTTGACTCCAATCTACATAGTAATTCCTGTAGATATACCTACCTACTTTCCGAGAAAATCTTTTTCTTTCGTGAAGATGTACTAAATCGTACGCACCTTCCGAACGTACCTAAGTTGGGACGTGTCTCTGTCTACTCCCTGGTGATCAGAAGTGAATTCTTGAAGGGGAAAAAGTCGCGAGTCTTTTACTTTAATATGCAGTATCCGGGACCGACGCGACGTTTAACGTGCCCTCCGGAGCCGTCCTTCGGAGAATTTTATTTATCGGATAATCAGATGATTCAAGCCATGTCCTAAACAAACTGGGAACACATATCAAAAAGATGTGCACCCAGGATTTGAACCTAGGACCTCCGGATTGTGATCCACATGCCCTGCAAATAGATCACGTGTTTGTGAGATTATTGCGAAGAGACATGATAAATTCCGCTCTAATTATGTACATATAAATAAATAAATAAATACCTAGTAAAAAAAAATAGCAAGAAACATAGTTGTTACCGTGATAGATTATCATTATTGATCCATTTGGTTTTATTATCATTTTTGTCCGGTAGGTCGGTACTACCCATACTAAGAAAAAAACATATGCATATAATATATAATGTTACATAACAGGCCTCACATCTCAGTTGGTAGTAGCTCTGCCCTCCAAGCTGTAGGTAGGTTCGATTCCTACCCAGGACAAACATTTTTGTGTCATGAATGATGTTTGCTCTGTGTTGGGTGTTGTATTGTATGATAAGTATGTTTTTAATAAAACGAAGAACATACCTATTTTTTTATAATCTATTTCCCATATTACAAGCATTACTTAGTTTGGTACTAGATGGCGCTGTGTGAAATTAATGCCCTGTAGGTAATATTTATGTTTTAGCATGGGCAGCATGAAAACTAGAAAACGAGATATTAATATGTCTTTATTATTCATGTCTAACTAAATTTTATAATTCGTTTTCTCGTTTTAGGAATCGCCAGGATGAAAATTAGAAGAGACTCAATCGGATATATTTCTTTAACAGTTACCTTTTGCCTGTATCTTGCATTAAACCTGAGAATAGTTCTGGAATGTTTAATTCAAAATACACAGTAACATCGAAAGGTAATAATCATTCCCATTTATGAGCTCATAAAAACAACTTTACTAGAAACAGGACTAGCTATAGCTATTTCTCCAGCGCCTTTAGAAATTGTAGAGCAAGCGTTATAAATGATTTGTCTCCTGTTGTTGAATAATGTGCAATAGTAAAGCGTTGCCGATACATTTCTGTCAGGCTAATCATCAGAGCGGGTTCTAGTAAATCGAATGTGCAGTAAAGAGCTAGCAATTATTGTTTCAATAAATGATCCATCGTTTGCAGCTATTTTTAGATCTTTAATCAATTTTAAATAATCAGAAGTGATGCTTGTTTACCACGTAATTAAATTCCAGTATTAGCTATGTGTTAAAAATAAATAAGTATTCAATAAATATTCTTTGAATACACCTTGTGTTTAAATATGGAACTAAAATGGTAATGAGTACCAAATTGATAATGAGTACCGCCTCTGTGGTCTAGTGGTTCAACCCACCGATTTCGGATCCAGAGGTCCCGGGTTCGATCCCGGTGGAAGCAATATTGGGCATGGTTTGGTTGCTACAACCGTCTTACCTAATTCTGTCACCATAAAAACATTTCTTCTAAAAATTGTTGTGTTCCGGCATTTAGAGGTAAGATAGCCAGTTCCTCAGTTTGTTGATTCCGGGTCAAGTGCGCCTCCACCTTCGGCCTTATCTCAACTTGTTTCCAGGTGAGATGAAGGTCAAGCGCTTCCCAGTCGTACAAAAAAAAATGTAATTTGAAATTCGAATTGCAATCTGCTTTGTCTACAAAATGAATAAACATTTAAAATGACTGGTTAATTCAAATTTGTATATTCAGTAATATTTGGGATCGTTTTGAATCTACAACTCGTCCACCCGTTCGGAATCGCAACCAACGCAAGGCAAACGGAAGAAGTCATAGAAAAGTTTCAAAACATATGAACAACAACAACAATACGTCAGTTTCAACTAGGAAAAAGTACCGGGACAAATAAACGTAACAACAAACGAGGATGCCTATAACAACGGTTATCCACCACCTTATCAATCCCACCACACCACACAGACAAGCGTCATAGGCCACATTTTAACTTGTTTTTAAGTGTATGTCCATAGTAAAGAATTCGGAGAAGATACCCTAATCTAAGTCAACATTTTTACGAAATAAATAAATTTTTATTTTTATCTTTTTAGTGAAGGTCAAACGCTTGTCTATCAAAAAAAATACTGTATTTGCTTTCTAATTTAATGGGGGTTTTTAACAAGATCATTATTTGCCAATAGGTGTCTACAAATAGTATTAAGTAAGCCTCAGTTGGTTCAATATCAGTCGCAGGTGCCGTTACGCGGCGAGCGGTCAGCGCCGCCGCCAGCTTCCGCGTTCACCCACTCACGCGCATCTTCTTAAGGCGAACACTTTCTTTTGTTGATTATCAACACCTACATGCTCACACTTGGCTTAGGCCTGAACTAGTATTTACCGGCTTCCCTTAGCCGAGTTGACATAGATCAAAATAAAAAAATAAACACAATTTTATTTCAGGCAACAATAGAAAAATTACAGATCCAGATCAGATGAAGGTCTAGGTCACGCTTTCCCGTCGTACAATAAAATAAAAAAAAAGATTCTAACTTAGTCTACGGCCCATAATATATACCTTAAAAAACTAACATAAGTAACTATACTCTAACTATTTAAAGGCACGTAAATTCTGTACGTGACTTACTAGTGTTGTGTTTAATAATCGTCCGCTACAGCTTCTTAACACAACACCTTTCGGCCAAAGTTGTTTTTATGTTGTGCTCCGGCATTCAGAGGTAAGATAGCCAGTTCCTCAGTTTATTGAGGATTCCGGGTGAAGTGCGCCTCCACCTTCGGCCTTATTTCAACTTGTTACTTGTTGAGATGAAGGCCAAGCGCTTCCCCGTCGTACTATAAAAAAAAAATTGAAAACCGATAGATGCGCAGTTGGGACTCGCAACACAAACGATTTAAAATATTTGTGGCGAGATTCCAACTGCCTCACATACTCCACAACATCTTCAGCCTTCATGGCTTCAAAAAATATGATAGTAAAAGACTCACTCTTTTACCATCATATTTTTTTCTAAAGGATTAACCACCTCTGTGGTGCAGTCGTCCGCCTACCGGTGTCAGATCCAGAGGTCCCGGGTTCGATCTCCAGGGGAGTACAAGTTGTGCTTGGTTTGGTTGGTGGCAGGACTTGGCTAGCTACCCCCGCCTTACCTGAGACTGTCGGCATGACAATAATTCTAAATTGTTGTGTTCCGGCATTTAAAAAGATAGCCAGTTCCTCAGACTGTTGAGGATTCCGCGTGAAGTGCGCTTCCTCCTTTGGCCTTATCTTGAAACCAGATGAGATGAAGGCCAAGCGCTTTCCCTACGTACAATATAAAAAAATACAGGCTTATGGTAGCAGCAGGCGGCAGTAGCAGGAAGATGGTGATGCCTGTTTTATTATATGTTATATAAATAAAATACGACCTGCATATATTATATCACAATGTCGTCGACCTATTTTGCTAACTGAGCTGATTTATGGGTTAGGTTAGCGCAGGAAAGAGAAGGTTGGCATAAGCGAAGAAAGGCCTTTGCGCCCAGCAGGCAGGCGTTATGATGATGAAAAAACTTACAGCTAGGTATAAACAATAATTAGTTACTGCAACAGTATGCTGCAGGAAGATATACGTAATAATTACAATACATTAAGTAGGTACATGGCATTTCATTACCTTTCATTATCAAATGAAAGGTAACTTAAAACATGCCGACAATAAATATCATCGATTGTAAAACTTTTGAAGGACGCGCTTTCGTAAAACCATGAAGTTGAAAGTTTTTCAACAGCGCGTTAAACAAATGTTCAAGAACCGCACCAAGAGTATAAATAATAAATGAATGTGACAGCGCGTTAATTTCACACAGCGACATCTACTCCCAAACCAAGCCAAGCTTTTTGTAGGAATTTGATTACGGATATAATAATCATATGCTCAAAATACACCAGTTTATAATGGAAACTAACGTGTTCAACGCGTTTTTTCTGTTAAATAACAAAGTTATTTGTTTTTTTGTCTGCTAAAATCCCCCTGCTCTTAAATTATGAAAAAATAAAAAAAACACGAAACACGTTCTTATCTATCGCACATGAGGAATCTATATTGATAGTTTTGACCTGCACAGTTTCAGAGATAAGGCATACTTTTAATAAAAACTTTCAACCCCTTTTTGAACCCCTTAGGGTACGAATTTAAAAATCCCCTTCTCAGCACTCATTTTCGCATTAAGACAAACATACCCTCCAAATGTCAAGCCTTTACGATTATCCGTTTAGGCTGTGCGTTGTATGTCAGTGAGTCAGTTAGCATTTTATTTTAGTAATAGATAACAGAACACCGATCACAATAAAATCAGATCCATACAGAGTACACCTGACCTTAAGCGTTCTGCGGCGTGATGCGCCGGCGCACTCTCCCGCGAAAGCCGCAACGCGCGCACGCCCGACACGAATATACGAATATTATAAATATTCGTTAATTTAATATCTTGGTCAATTTCACACAGTGAATAACTAGTGAAGTAGCCGCGAGTTAACGAAATGTGTAACGAATTTTCGGTTTGAAAATTTGTTGAGTGATTTTCGGTGTTATTGATGAAGAACGTGGAATATATTGAGGTTTGTACTATTTACTCATTCATGCTGAAACTTACTTGGGTAAAGTTTATGTATAATCGAATAGATATAGAGGTCATTTTTGACCATAATAAAAATGCCTATAACCAAAATAAGACTTTCAAACAATGCAGCCATTTGATAATGTGATGTTCGAAAATACATATTCAGCAATTTTTTTTGCAATAATTAAAAATATAAAAATGCATTGTTGTGTTTTTTTAACGCATTAAGGGCTAAAGTTTATCAACCATACCGCCTTGTCTCACGTTGTATATTTTCATTTTCATACGTAGATAATTATATATTTATGTAAAAATGCATTGATGGAATTTTGACATTTGCTAGTAAAATTGATGATTAGGACAGGTACCTCGTGGAAGTTGCCTGTTTCTTTTATTCAATTAAATTAAGTATTTGTAAATGATTGACATATTACTTAATAAAGTTAATTAATGATTCGATCAGGACTATAGAGTGCATAGCATTATATAGTCCTTAACTATAGAATGCATAGCATTCTATAGTTAAGAACCCGAAAAACAAGCGCATTTTGGCAGTGCGATGTCTGGAAAGTTCACTTGAAATCGCTATAAATTCCACAACATAAATAAGTAGGTACCTTCAACAAAGCAGCGGCTTACCGAACCTTACTTTCTCCGATAATCCACAGCATTACCTCAACCGAGCGTTATAACCGCGTAAATGATAAATTACGATTTTACAGTAAGCGTGATAAATTCATTATTATCTGCTCCAAATTTGAATGTTCGGTGTCATTTGGCACTGTGTAGTGAGCGGCTTAAGCTGTCAAATTAAAGCTTGTTTGTAACAGTTTTTGAGAAAGTCAACCACAAGTGATTTAGATTTGTAATGTAAAGAGTAGGTCATTTTGATTACTTATCTTTATATTAAACTGCTTAAATCTAGGACAAAATCTTACATCATTGTATAAATGTAGCTATACTAATACATTTGACGACTCAATCTTTATTTATTAACGAATCGTCATCCGTGGATTTATGATATCCGTGATATATGATGAACATAAATATAAATAGACATTTTACATAGCGCCATCTAGTCCCAAACTAAGTATAGCTTTTTTTTTGTAAATGCATACTTAAGGAATGGCCTGGTCAGGAGTAGGTACCCTCAACTCTAAACCAACGAGCATGTATGAAGAACGTGATAAGAGTGAATGGGACTAAAGAGGTGTGCAAGAGTGTAAGTGGAAATCCGTTGTCCCTGCCTACCCCTCTGGGAAACTGAGTAAGTGAAAATCCATTGTCCCTGCCTACCCCTCTCTGGGTAACAGAGTAAGTGGAAATCCGTTGTCCCTGCCTACCTCTCTGGATAACACAGTAAGTGGAAATCCGTTGTCCCTGCCTATCCCTCTTGAAAACACAGTAAGTGGAAATCCTTTATCCCTGCCTACCCCTCTGTATAACAGAGTAAGTGGAAATCATGACATGTGTCAATACATGTGTCAATAAAATTGAGGTAAATATACACCCAACCAGTCATCATTAGACAAGTAACAAAAACAAAATTACTTAATCACACCGTTAGACGCGCCTTTGCGCAATATTGCAGCAGTGGCGAAATTTTCGTTCGTAGTTTTCACATTCGATCAAATATCACCTAGTTATTATGCAAATGTATATTCCTACCTATTATTTGTATCTACTTACACTGTGTAAGAGCTCTTTTGTTCATGGTCGAATCATAACTAGGGCAGTAATCAATGGTCTAGCAAAGAGATATAACGAGTCACTTGGTTCGAATATCAACATTAAATTATATAAACATTTATTGAGTGGGTCGGCTCTAGACCTCAAAACTTGCCCAGGCAAGAATGAGGTCTACGATGGAGCGAGCCTGCCCAGAAGGTGTCTATTAACTCTCGTCTTGATTGCATAATGGTAACACAGCGGTAATGCAGACGCCGGGAGCTGATTCCAAGTTTTTGTCCAAATAAAATATTGATAAAAGCGCTTAGACGTAGGTAATAAGTAGAACATCAACCAGGTGGTGGTGATAATAAGGTTATTCTTATTCTGTGTGGGGGTGATCAAGGCCTCCACTGATGTTCTGTTGTAGAGAGTATCGTGCATTGTCCCCCATGGTTTTAACTAATACCCCAGCCAGCCCTCGAGGCCAGATGAAAACCAAAACAATAATTTGTTAGGATCTTTGTTCGGTCACTTTATCATATAATTATCATATCATATAATTTTTTTGTCAATAGATAGGTACTTATGAATATTAGACAGTGTAACACCCCAATGTATTTTTGTTCACACATTTTTGTTTTTCCCAGGTACCTAAATAGAGTCGTTTATATGTGGGTTAGCTGTTCAAATAACTATCTATTTAGGTACTAAATGATGGATAAGTCCATACAAAATATTTAAGCGACAAACTACAGCAAAGGTTCAGAATTAATCGATGAAGTGCGTACACGGCCACTTTCATGTCGTCATGAAAGTGGCCGTGTCACGGAGGTTCCAGACACATGTTTCAATTCAAAAAAACGTTTATTGAATGGGAGCCCCCTTTCATTCTGAATTGTATATTAATTTTATGAAATTCTGTAGTAGCGCTATTAAAAATACACACTTTTTGAAAATGAAAACTGTCTACCTATTATGGTTCATGAGATACAGTCCGCTGACAGACTAATACTAAGCGGAGGCGTATCCTGTTCGCGTGCTTTAGGTACGGATCCTACAAAATAATAAAGAAGTTGAAGCGTTTTTGTATCATTATGTATTTCAATTAATTTATTTTTACTATAGTTACAAGAGTTCCAAAAGTTCATATGCGGGAATGAAAATGATCAGAAATTTTTAAGTTTTGTTGTAATTTTGTTTTTAAGTACTGTTCGTTCTCCAAATAAACCAAAACAAATAAATAAAGTTATATACGTTCGTTGTAGTATTCGTATAAGTGGTGGTCAATCAATGATAATCAATCACAGTCACAATAATATCACTATGAAAACACCAAAAGGTAAAATTTATGATAAATAAAAGACAAGCATAGCTTTTGGACCTATATGAAGATATTTTCCCCAGGATACTATGCATGCATATTTTAGGACTCTTTAGAATTTATAATATGGCTCACACATACATTTTATTGAACTCTACCAACACCTGACTTCCATTCAAATCATAATTCACTGTTCACAGAACACCCGACGGGGCTTTCATTGTAATATTTATAGCTCTCGGGTTTATAGCCCCGGGCTTATAGCCCCCGGGTTTATGTTGACCACAGCAATGAATTGAAATGGGACAGTTACCTGTGGTCGGCAGATGTATTAAGCAGTCATCATCAGCAACATAATTATTCCACTGTTATACATAAGCCTCCTCCATAACAAACACTGATATAACAACAAATAAAAAGATTTTTTTAGAGTATTGGCCCGCTTTCCGATTCGGAGGTTGTGGGTTCAATTCCTGTCATAAGGCAATGGACTTTCGGGATTTTCGACTAGCTATTTGTGAACCGTGGGTATGTGTCGAACGAAAGTCTGGCCGTGTCTCTGGCTACCCCCTAGTAGGTGATCCTCATAAGATCACGCTCTGAGCAGTGGTGATTAGTGGTGAATCCTTGAAGGGGAAAAAGACGTGAGTCTGTTTGTTTTAAATTATGTTTATACGAGTATAATCCGAACGCCAAACAAAGTCCAAACAGGGGTTTATATTTGATAGTTTGGATTATCAAGGCTCTACAGTATATGTAACTCAACTACAGCTAGTTTAGTTGTTTGAAAAAATATATACGATAGTTATGTTTACGCCGTTTGTGATCCGCGGGTGAATCAGCCGCCGCGTCTTAGTGAGGTCGCGGTAAAACGGTTATGTGAATATCTGCGGAAGATAGCGAAGGAATGTGAAATCTTGGATCACAATATAAATGTAAATTATTAAAGAAGCCTTGTATCGCGGCTCTGGGTCAAAAATGTACCTAATACAGTACTTATGTACCTAATTATTACCTAATTCTGTCGCCATAATAACAATTCTAAAAAAAAAATGTTGTGTTCCGGCATTCAGAGGTAAGATAGCCAGTTCCTCAGTTTGTTGAGGATTCCAGGTGAAGTGCGCCTCCACCTTCGGCCTTATCTCAACTTGTTACCAGGTGAGATGAAGGCCAAGTGCTTACCCGTCGTACAATAAAATATATATATATATGTGTATATTTTCCTAGAAAGTTACGGCCAGAACAAAAAGAGGGAATTATCAGAGAAACAGATGGAAAAGCCACGAGATTAAAGTAATTTATTGAAATTTTAATATTGAAATCAGCGACAACTTGTAACATGTATATTCCAGTAGCCATGATGTTTGGCATAACTCTTCACATCGGTGTAGGTATTACCAAAAATATCTCAACACGGCTACATAATTTTTCACATCAGAATGTAAAAAAAATGTGTAATTTATTAGTAGGATGAAGTATTGTCAAGATCCCTTGCTAGGCAAGATCAGCGTGAGTAGGTGGGACAGGTAGCTGCGTGAGATGCACGGCCAATCGATCGTGTGGACCGGTCCTTATCGTTACGTAACTGGCCAACGACCTGAGATATGTAGACTAGGAGCTGACAGGTCAAACTTTTCTTGATTTGAGTTACCTCAGTTTACCGAGATGGTAGACTGGTTTAAACCATTTTTTAATTACTTTTTAAAATGTTTTTTTTTTATATTAATAGTATTATTATTACTAGTCAATTGAAATAAACGAATTATAGGTACTAACTTACAAGTAGTTAAAATACTTATTTAGGATCACCAAAAGCTTTGTGAATCTAAATATGGAGGGTAGGGTGTTATGAAATGACGTCTCGCATTGAAGTGTATTGCGCTTTATGCATCTATATTCTACATTGTTCGTAAGTCATTGCCAATGTGTTGGGCACGCTTTCGTCTGGTACTATTCTGGAACAGTTGAGTTACCTATAGGCTGTTTGTAACGGTCCTCAGGTAATCTTGCTGATTCCTTTGATACCTTTGAATTAAATTAATTATACATTTTATTGAATAATGTACATAATAGTTAAACACAAAAGTATTTAATATACTTATTAAGATCCAAAAAAAAAAATTTCAAACAAAAGTCCATAGTTACATACTTAAGTTCCACATGATTGGGACCACAACAATGAAACATATTGAATTTGATTCGTAATATATATAATATATAATCTTAACAATATTTTTGTCTCCATCTGTAATTAACGATTTATCAGATTCTTTACTGTTTAATTTACATTGATGTGAATTTATTTTTCCTGAATCTACAAGAACCTACTATTGACGCATTCCCTTTGGTCCTGGGGGCCCGATCCCACCGGGGCAGATGGGAAAGAATTCCATCCACCCCGGTAGCTCAGTTCTGATTTTTGCGATTTCGTTGTCCAGGATAGCACTCTAGGAAGTACATCACACCTACCCCAAAGACTCCTAGACTCTAAATGGATAAAAGCTTTATCACACGCCGCGGGAGACAACTCAGGAATATTGAAATACCTAGGACGACTTTATTGCCTAGTTGTAGCCCTAGGCAGGCCTTCATTGGCTATTGAAATGATATTCATATCTTTACTACTCATATTTTAATGTCTTACTCAAGAAATCCTGCTGTTTGAAATATTTTAATCAACTTTCGAAAGTTATCTTAATACATCTATTTATTGCAGCAACATTGCCCGCATGGAATACGGGTTGCGAAATTGGTTTCCACGAAAATCCCTTTTGTGTTAATGAATAATAAAACTTATGTCCATCCTGAAAGTCCATTCAAAATATTGGTGGAAGATTTGTTTTAATCGGATTACTAGTTTCTGAGATAACCTCCTTCAATAAAACTAACAAACTTCACCTTTTATAATATTAGGTCCTTACATATGAAATTGGCGTTTTGTATGGGAGGAACATAAAGGCAATTTTTTCATATTAAAATATATTTTATTAATCAAAGTATGTACCATTGCTATCTATACACTTTTGCCATCTTATAGGTAGTTCATTGATCCCTTTACTAAAAATACCATTCGGACGGGAATCAATGAAATCTTTGAAAGCGGTTTGGACTGCCTCATCGGAATTGAATTTTTTTCCTTGCAAGAAGTTATCCAAATTTCGAAAAAAATGGTAATCTGTTGGAGCAAGGTCCGGAGAGTACGGTGGATGTCTTAGACATTCCAATTGAAGCTCCTCTAATTTGGTAGTCGTCTGTTGGGCCGTGTGTGGTCTAGCGTTGTCTTGAAGCAGCAGTGGCGTAGAGCGATTGAAAAGTCTCGGTTGTTTAACAGCGAGCTTTTCCATCATGGTTTGCAGTTGCTGACAATAGACATCAGCCGTAATCGTCTGACCAGATTTAAGAAAGCTATAGTGTACGACACCGGCACTAGTCCACCAAACGCTTACAAGTAACTTTTTTTGAGTCAATTTTCGCTTGGGGCAAGATTTTGCTGGTTCACCAGGGTTCAGCCATTGCGATGAGCGTTTACGATTATCGTACAGGATCCACTTTTCATCACATGTAATGATCCGATTTAAAATTCCTCCATTATTGTGCCGGTTGAGTAATGTAACGCAGCAGTCGACGCGCGTTTGTCGGTTTGCTTCACTCAATTCATGAGGTACCCACCTTTCAAGCTTTTTCACCTTCCCAATTTGCTTCAAGTGGATTAAAACGATTTTGTCACTAACACCGCAGCCTGCAGCTAACTGTGATGTAGTTTGCGATGGATCTGCTTCCACAATAGCCTTCAATTCATCATTATCAACCTTGCTCTCCGGCCGTCCACGGGGCTTGTTCTGCAGGTCGAAATTTCCAGAACGAAAGCGTTGAAACCAAAAACGCACCGTGTTTTCTTTTGCGACACCACCACCATACACATCATTAATCCTTCGAGCCGTTTCTGCAGCACTGGTGCCACGGTGGAACTCGTACTCGTAAATAATGCGATATTTTAAGTTTTCCATTTTGTGAAATGAGTGACGCAGAAAAAAAAAGCAAAAGAGAAAAAAACAAATGAATTACGGTTTTCGAAACACAAATGCATGAGTAAATAGCTGTTTAAATTTGAATTTGGAAATCCTAACCAAAGAGGAGATATTTAAGATCAAAGTGGCCAGTACGACAAAACGCCAATTTCATATGTAAGGACCTAATATTAACGCAGATATTATATACATAAATAACTTTGTGCCTGCATGTTAGCCAGATACAATAAATGCTTAGCAACGAACACTGAATAAATAATCATAATCATGTCATTGAAGAAGTAAAATAAATTATAATCATGGAATTTTCATATAATTCACAAATAATTGCAAATAATATGTATAATTAAACTAACTACAAAGGAAGCAGTCGGGTTGCCTAAGGACCGTTACAAACGGACTATAGGTAACTCAACCCAGTAATTTATAATGTTTTTTTTAAGAAATCTAACTACCTTTAACTAATAGCCTTCTTGTAACGTATCGAGTTAAAGAATAAACAGACTTTTTTATTTATTTGTATTAGTGCATCATAAACATGAATTTATTCTAAACTATAACTTAAAAAAAACCTTAAAAATACCTCCACACTTTGGAGCAGGCAGGGTTTTACCAACTGTTTGACAATCACAGCCCAAAGCTAAAAACGTTGAAAGGCGAAAATTTTAATTTTTAGGGAAGTTTCTTTTTGTAACGAGGGGTGCACTAAGATTTGAGGCAAACTGGTGGTGTAATAAAAGGCATTTCCAAATAAGCCCTCGTAAAGCCAGCAAAATACGATTTCCAATATACTGTAGACAAGGTATAATTCAGAACCGAAATCGCTATCAATATCTTGAAAATGTGTGGATTGAAATTACGGTTTTTATTTGTTGGTAGTGGATGGTTTGGTTAAGTTCAAAAACCATTTGACACTTACCTACCGAATTGTTTAATGTGTACTCCTGGAAGCCTACTACGAAAAACTAAACACGTATATATTATATTATTGATGACCTTATTTATGTATGTGTGATATCTAAGACAAAATTATACACAATACAATATTGGACTAATTGCCAAGTGCTTTCGGATCCGTCGATGTTCGATTTGCGTAGTAGAGTCTCTGTTTAGATTACGTTTCTGGATTGCAACTTGTTAACGACCTCAGTCTAGAAACAGTAATTTGACAGACAGATTAACTGCACGCGGCAATTAGGTATAACCAGCGTTATTAGACCAAATACTAACCGTTTCCAATCGATTGTAATTTTCTCAATATTGTTGTAATCTGACCAATGTTTTTCATTTTATTCTACGATGAAGCGCTTGGCCTTCATCTCATCTGATTTTCAAGTTATGATAAGGCCAGAGATTCACCCGGAATCCTCAGCAAAGAACTGGCTATCTTATACCTCCCAATGCCGGAACACAACAATTTAAGAATTATTGTTATGGCGACAGAATTATATAAGATGGTGGTAGGCGGACTTAAACAAAGTTCTACCACCAGCACAATATTGTACACCCCCTGGGGATCAAACCCGAGACCTCTGGTAATTTTTTCCACCGTTGGCCTTATCTTAACTTGTAACCAGGTGAGATGAAGGCCAAGCGCTAACCCGTCGTACAAAAAAAGTATTGTAAAATGTTAAATGTGATTTGTTCTTAATTTATGTCATGCGTAAGTTCTGTGAAATAAATTTATCTTATCGCGTCATAACGAATGATTAGCCCTACTGAATCCATAAATAACTAAACAGACAGTAAATCAGAGAAAGTCCATCCAACTCGTCAGGTATCCTGGTGACTTAAATGGTCACTCGAAAGGGCCGCCATCTTTTATGTCTATGGTCATTTCCACACACTTTCACTGTGAAACCGTCTAATTGGCTATGGTCTGTGCGATGGTGTGGTTTTTTACGCTAATTGCCGTTCGCTACTTGAAATTTGCTTGTTTTAGGGTTCCTCACGCAATAACAGCACGTGTATGGGAAGCTATCTACTTCAAAATGTTAAACTGGAAACTTCTTACGTGTTGGGCATTTTTTGAGATGGGAAAATACCATTGAACGCCTTACCTTACCGACACCACTTTTGACATATTTGACTTTGATGAAGATTTTACTAAGAGGTACGGGTAAGGACCGTTCGAAAACAGCCTCTACCTATAGATAGACGGTTGACAGCCGTGACAGGTATCTATCATCGTCAGTTCTAAGAAGTCATTGTGTCAGTTGTGTTGCAAAATCAACCCTCATTAATAAATATCGCTAACAACGCGACAACATTGAGATTTAAGTACCAACAATCTCAGCTGTTCTCTTCGTAAAAGATGGACAAACTTCAAGATTTCACTGTCGATAATCCTTTAGTGCTACCGTTTTTCTTAAAAAAAAAATCTCTCTTGACCTCGAAATATAATTAACTTTGTGTTATTCACCACACAGATGTTTAGACTGGGTGGGATTCGAACCCACAATCTACAGCGCAGAAGGTAGAGTTACTACCAACTGAGCTTTGTGGCAGACGTCTGTATGGAATAGGATTGCAAAACCCTATTATATTACTTTTACGAAAGAAAGTAATACTGTATTGACAAATGTCAATACAGGCCTCTTATTATGGCATAGCTATTAGGCTGTAATATTTATTAATTGAACTAAAATTCCTAAAACTGAATCCGATTTCAAAACGAGGACCGATTCTCATTTATTCTGGTTACGGTCTAATTGCCTGCGAAACGTGGATGTAACCTGGAGAAAGATACCTTTCTCTTTCTACCACGCCTTCAAGGCAGCAGATATTCGCTGACCTTGTCTTACGTGAGCAATTTTTTTTATTGTAAATACAAATATGTATTATTGCTTTATAATATGTCGTCTATACTAGCGTATAACAAATAAATTAAATAAATATTACAGGACATTAATTTCACACAGCTCCATCTAGCCCCAAACTAAGTATAGCTTGTAATATGGGTATTACAGATACTTAAATACCTTTTTTTGTAAATACTTCTGCGCTGTGGCTGTGGCTGTGGGTTCGATTCCCACCAAGGACAAACATTTGTGCGATGAATGTAGATGTTTGTTCTGTGTCTGGGTGTTGTATCATATGGTACGTATGTATTTACAAAAGTGTTTAGTATTATTCGTAATCTAGTTCCCATATTACAAGCTATGTTTAGTTTGGGGCTAGATTGAGCTGTGTAAAAATTAATGTCCTGTAATATTTATTATTACATACTTATCATACGATATACGGTATTGGTATGAGGTTACAATACGCCGCGTAGAGATATGACAACTAAATGTTTTTTTATTGAGATCTAACCCGTGCACTTTTCACTAGTCCCAACAAAAACTTCGTTTCATCATGGTAGTAACTCTGACTCCTACGATGTAGGCTCTGGGTTCGATTCCCACCCAGGACAAACATTTGTGTGATGAATATAGATGTTTGTTCTGTGTTTGGGTGTTGTATATATCACGTATGTATTAACAAAATTATTTAAGTATTCTATCCGTAATCTAGTTCCCATATTACAAGCTATGCTTAGATTGGGGCTAGATGGCGCTATGTAAAAAATAATGTAATAATATCATCCCGTGGGAATTTCCTAATACCGTTTAGGCATATTTATTCAACTACGGGAAGCTAACCCTTTAATTCAATGTCTCTCCTTTTCAAGTCCTCTGGTTTGTGCGTTAGGCAGTCAGCTAGTTACATGACTAAATGCATCTCAAAATATTAGTATTTAATATTCACGGCTTGCTTGCGCTCGCGCAGACATCTTCAGACGGCATCTCGACTGAATTTCATTATAACATGGACTCGATTGAGTTTTCCGAGAAGATTATCACACTCGAATACCTAAAATATTCAAGATAAATATTGTACGTTATCCATAATATTGCGTCGAGGAAGAAGAGAACAACTGACTTAATGCAGTTTATTCGATAGGAAATCCGCGTTTTGAAGATTGTTCAGTTGTTCTTTTCCACCTCATTTTATATTTTGTGCCAAAATCTAAGTATGCATTTCTACTTTTTTATAATAAAATGTATTATATTCTGTGACTGACAGAGATATCAGACCGTGAGTCAGAACAAACGATGCAGCCTATTTAATACTCTGCGATAACGCAATAAAGTCGATATCGCCAAAAAAATTTGTTATTAAATTTTTTACCTACATGTGAATTAAGTTACCAGCTAGCCTATTACCTAACTCTGTTCCATTTGGGTTTCAATGGGCGTCAATCGGTTTCAACAAAATGGCGGGTTTTTATTCACTTCTAAATCCTAAAAATTGTTCACAAGAAAAGTTTTCATATAAATTAAACCAAAGTGAAACCGACTTAGGTAATAGGCCAGCTGGCCTAGCTAACGCTAAGTGGGTAGTAGCTTCTGTTTCTGCGGTGTAGGTTATGGGTTCTTTTCCCACCCAGGACAAAAAATTGTGTAAATAAGCACAAATGTTTGTCCTGGGTGGCAATCGTTTGAAGAAATATAAGGCGTTTAATAAAAGCGAGGCGAACTAAGCTCGCGTCTGTAGGAGCCACCAGCCTACACGTCTCCCCTGGATGGTGTGTTGCTGAACGAGCAAGGCAAATTAGAACACTTGTGTCATGAACTTAGATGTTTTTTCTGTACCTGGATGTTTGTATCATAATACAAGGTGGGGCAAAAGTAATCATCCGATGTTCTTTCGCTGTCATATTTTAATGAAAAACTTTGTTTCTGCTTGTGAAATTTGTGAATTCGACCCATTCGAATTTATTCCATCAAGTTGAGAAAGTGATATCGGCCATGTAGCCGCCGCCAGCGTTGATGACCATACGGGCCCGTTTTATGGCATTTTCCATCACTCTTGCAAACACTTCGGGCGACAGGTTCTGGCATTCCTGGCGGATATTCTCCTTAAGAGATCCAAAAGTATGAGGCTTGTTGACGTAAACCTGTAACAGTGGTAGGACTTAAAGTCCGCCTGGTTAGCTACCACCATCTTACCTAATTCTGTAGCCATAACTACAATTGTTAAAAGTTGTTGTGTTCCGGCATTTAGAGGTAAGATAGCCCGTTCTTCAGTTTATTGAGGACGGGTGACACTTCACCTCGCCTCCACCTTCGGCCTTATCGTAACCTGCAACCAGGTGAGATGAAGGCCAAGCGCTACCCGTCGTACAACAAAAAAAAAACTATACGTATGTGCCATTAAGTATAAAGTAAAAAATCGTCGGTCCATCGGTTACAGTAGGTATACGTCTATTGTAACATTTTCCACATTAACAAGCCTTATTTGCTCATTCCTGCAACGCGTCCAATTTGTTTCATTTTGTTATATCTACAAAACAATGCGGTGTAGTAATCAATTGCTCATCCCATTGTCTATGCTACTTATGTAAATTAGTACATAGCTAGTCGGACATCTTTGTAATCGAAATTGGCTCGGATCGTATCTCGATGATTTGTGTTTATTGTGCAGGTTTTATTTTATGTGCCTTGTAATAATACACCACACAATCTACCATTGAAACATAATCCAAATCCGTTCAATACTTTCGGAGATTAGCGACGGCGAGACAATTTCGGCGTGACGCGTGTAATGTAAATAAAATATTATTCTTCAGTAAAAAGTATATAGCGTTGAAGATTTGATGATTATGTTGTTAACTCCTTGGATATTTGAATTTAGACTTTTTATTGTCTGTAGTTACAAAACGTAAGAAGCAAAATACCACCAATTGTTTGTATTGCTGTAATCCCTTTTTCAATAAATTGTTATTTTCCCTTCGTTAATTCACTAGCACAGCTATTTGTAATTTCAAAATGGTTGATGTACCACTTATTAGGGCTATGCGCTTTCAAAAATCTTTTGCTCAAACTTGGAATCAGCTTCAAGCGTCTGTATTTCCGCTGTGTTACGACCCTAATGTCTTCAATAAGAGAGTGAAGACATCTTCTGGGTAGGCTCGATCTACGGTAGATCTCATCCATGCATGAACACATATCGAGGTCAAGATATAATAAAAATTAATAATTCATCAAAACTTTAACCTAGCTAGTACATCAACAACTTTTTTTTTATTCTACGGGGAGGACTTGGCCTTCATCTCATCTGATTTTTCAAGTTATGATAAGGCCGAAGGTGAAAGCGCACTTCTCCCGGAATCCTCAACATACTGAGGAACCGGCTATCTTACTTCTAAATGCCGGAACACAAGAATTTAAGAATTGTAGTAATGTCGACAGAATTAGGTAAGATGGTGGTAGCTAGCCAGGTGGACTTAAACAAATTCCTACCACCAACCAAACCAAGCACAATATTGTACCCCTCTGGGGATCGAACCCGGGACCTCTGTATCTGACGCCGGTGGGCGAACCACTAGTCCACAGAGACGGTTAAAAGTATATGATGATTGCCATGCTTGCTTAGAATGTGTTAACCCTAATCGCCTGCACATTATAAAGGGTACGTACATGTAAATGTAATGTTGCAATGTCCCGGACCTTGAATGCCTATTGTATGGATGATTAGGAAACTGTAATGAGAAGTAAAGTGGGTAATCCGGTAAAGGGTGGCCTCGGACTATCGAAATGCTCCTCGGTGCTTCTGCTGAGTTTAGAATCAAATAATCGATATCACATATACACGAAATAAAATTAAATTCAAAATTATCACAGTTAATAAAATCTTAAATAAGATGAGATAAATTAGTTAACAAATTCACATGATCAGATTCAGTTACATTTACAGATATTATTATGACACAATAATTCACAACCCACGAGGGGACTCGAACTTAAAGCCGGAAACGCTCTAAAAAACTGAGCTACGGGGGTACCGGCGCAGCTTCCGAATTTTCGTATTATTTCTCTCAACTACAGCGCTGATAACGTCATCTAGCAGAAATTCACTGAACTGTGATCTGCCCTAGTGTTTGAAATTAGTTACATAATTCTAACACCCAATCCGATCATACCCACAGTTTCAACCGCATCTGTGGTCTAGTGGTTCAATCCCCAGGGGATTACACTATTGTGCTTGGTTTGGTTGGTGGTAGGATTTTGTTTAGACCTGGCTAGCTACCACCATCTTATGTCTGTTGCCATAACAACAAATTATTAATTGATGTGTTCCGACATTTAGAGGTAAGATAGCCAGTTCCTCAGACTGTTGAGGATTCCGGGTAAAGAGTTCTTGCACCTTACGCCTTATCATAAGTTGTAACCAGGTGCGATGAAGGCCAAGCGCTTCTCTCTGATGCAATAAAAAAATAAAAGACGACATCACGAGATCTCACACGACATTAATTAGACACAGCGCCATCTACCCCCAAGACAAAGCAAAGCTTGTAATAACTACGTGAACAAAATTTTATATTTTTCAAATATACATACTTATTATATTATTACCCAAACAAAAAACATCTACGTTCATCACACAACTGTTTGTCCTGGGTGAATCGAACCCACAACCTATAGCGCAGAAAGCAGAGCTACTTCCAATCGAGCTGAGAGGCTTGTTGAAATCATCAAAACGACCGGAAAACCTTCAACTGTTACATAAATCAGTGGCCAATAGTTGCGCAATCGCATCGAAATCGATTCAGCCAGCGGCCCGTAACGACTTCCGATTGAAGTTGGTGACCTTATAGTACGGGCTTTAAACAGTTACTAGCTAGAACCCATAAGTTGAAAAGAACTTTGGAGACCTATGATGACCCACGTGGCATAATCCATGATACACATCTCCACGCTTCACAGGTGGGTTGGATGAATGAATAAAAACGTTTTACACAGCGCCATCTAACGCCAAACTAAGCAAAGCTTGTAATATGGGAACTTAATTTAAGAGATGATACAAAAAGTATCATACTTATGATTCAACTTAATAACCAAACACACAAAAATCTATATTCATCACACAAATGTTAGTCATGGATGGAAATCGAACCCACAAGAGTAGTAGAAGACCCTTGTGAAAGGGCTCGTCCAGAGAATTACTACCACCATACTTTTTTCAGCCGCCAAGCAGCATTGCTGTGATTCGGTTTGAAGGGTATGGTTGCCGGTGAAATTACGGGTACGTGAGTCTTAACACCTTTATACCTCAAGTTGATGCAGTGCCGTGTAGGCTATGTTCTTTGTGGATGTGACCTATGCAGTAAGGCTTTGTCATAGGCAAGAGTACACTTAACACCAGGTGCGCTACTTGCTTGTCCCGTCTCCTAATAGTATAAAAAAATAAAAATACCTAGAGCCCAGAAGGCTGAGCTATTACCAAATGCTCTGAAAGGGTCTGTGCGGTGTCTGCGACACAAGTTTATACTTAGTGTAGACATTGTATGTCAACAAATTTGTAAAAAATTAGGCCTTAAAATTTATATTATTAATGAATAATGTTAAATATTGTTTGATCCCAAATAATTATTTTAAAAAAAGGTTCTTAAAACTAATCTCCAACCTTAACCTTATCTCCACGCTTGGTAGATGAGATCGCCTTCAAGGTATAAGATAAATAAACAGTCAGCTGTACAACAACACAACGATTGTATATATTAGATACTGGATAACTAGTTACGAATTCCTATCTCGATTATTTTCCAACCCGTTATCTGTTACGGCCAAGCACCGGTTATAATTTCCACAATAACTCATCGAACTCAGGAAGAGCGTTCTATGCAATTATTGCAAACTTACTAAGCAAGAGGGGAGGGAAACTATTTCTTAAATCACAACTTGATATCGATAAAATATCAGTTATTTTAAATAAATGAAACGGTTATTACCACAAAATGTTTTACGTCGATTTGCTGACGTTTCGTGAAGAAGGGGTCTCAAAATGATCTCGAAACGTCAGCAAATCGACGTAAAAAATTTTTTGGTAATAACCGTTTCATTTATTTAATTTTGTTGCATAGCCACACAAGTTTCAATTCTATGATCAGTTATTTTCTTCCGGGTCTGTTTTATGGTACTAGTAAAACAACGTTATTCGTAGACAAATTCGTTTTAATTCAGACTTGTCGCTCAAAAATTTGAATTTTTAGTACGAATAATCAATGTTAAATCAAATGAAATCAAATAAAATAAATGTATTTCAGCCCATCAGTAGAGACCATAACAAACAAATTACAAAGATACATACAAGTGTTGTTACAAGTTAAATCTATGTATTAATACGTGGAGAAAACTTCGGACTCTAAGGGTTAGGAGAAGAACATAAACTGGAGGGTAGAGCTGAAAACCGGACTCAGTGGTGAAACTGTAGTAGAAGTAGAGAATGAAACTAAGGTTATTTTAGTCGGTTTCGGTATGTTTTCTTGATTTTCAAAACTCGTCATTACGCAAATTAATCTTAATCTTTTAACACTCTGCCTAAATGTATGAATAAACAAATTAAGAGTACCTAATTTTTTTATGAAATCACAACATGTGTATAAAATCACACTAAAAACAGTACTACTCTCCAGAAATGTAAATGAAACTAATAACAAAATAAACTTAAACGAATATAACCTAATCATAATTGGGAGAAGGCAGTCTCATAACAGAAGAAGAAATGTATGTTTATTAGGATATGTTATTCATGTACTTCAATTATTATTTATTTCTTTGTAACATCTTTTTCTTTGCAAATTTCGGTTAATCTGTTAAGGTTTCATTTATTCAAAGTTCTTGTCGTTTCATGAGTGATTTTACGATTCAGAACAAGCCATTTATTTATTTTTTATTTGTAAAATATTTCAACATAACGCAATTATATTTTAAGGCGTTACAATAGTATACGTAACCAAACAAATAGGATGAGGCTATCCTATTATTATTTATATTCCACAGCTGTTCCACAGCAGGAGGGTTGCCATAATAACCACACTTGGCAGGTAGATTGGTGATCTCAGCAAAGGTAGATAATACACTGTCGGCTTTTACGACATCCATTGGCTGAGTAGGAGGGGTTGATTCTTTAGCCGCGACCGCCACGGCAAAAGTACTTTACTTATGATTATACAATCAATATAACATAAAAGTTACCAAAGCCGTAAGATTTAACGTTGCCATAAATTTTGAAATTTAAAAAAAAAATCTTTCTGGGATTTATCGATAGCTTAATCGGTGAACAGACATCACTAGATGCTAATATATGCGCGGGCGCCGCGCCGGGTACCGACCGGGTACCGACCGGGCAGCGCCGCCGCCATGCGCCAGGGCAACGTAACGGTTGCTCGCCTTCCGGTTGTGGATTCTGGAGCCTGGCGCGTTTGTAGTTACGAATTATTGAAGTGATATGCATTTTGTAAGTTTTGCAGGTTATATGTGCCTGGGCAAATAATATGGGCATACGATGAAGGTACATGAGGATGAGGAAGGAATCACCTATTATAACAGGCCTCACATATCAGTTGGTTATAGTTCTGCCTATTGCGCTGTAGGTTGTGTGTTCGATTCCTACCCAGAATAAACAGTTGTGTGACTAATGACGTTTGCTCTGTGTTTTGTGTATTGTATGATAAGTATGTATTTACAAAAAAATAGTATGAAAGTATTATTTCCTTAGTAAAGTTTAATTAAAATAAGGTTTAATTTACTTACTACTAAGCTTTTCTTAGTTTGGGTCTGTGTTAAATTTATGTCCTGTTAACATTACTTATATTTATATCAAAATATCCACAAATGATTGTCCCCTAAATGTTGTATGCTAATAATTCTTTGGAACCGTTTTTGTTTCAATGCAGAGGAATTGAGCCGACAGCGATCATACAATCAGAACACCAAATCTAATTCTAATTTTCATACGTCCCATACATAGTAAAGCAAAAGCAAAAGATTTGCTATTTCTTGTATCCAAAGCTCAGTATTTATAAGATTCCATTTTTTATCCAACTTCATGGAACTAACTTATATCTTGTTTCAAAACCATTAATTCTCAACGTATAGCACCGATAATGTTGCCATTGCCATGGTGTTGGTATGTTGACACCAGCTATCACTTTCAACTTGTGGGAATCACACAATGGCGACGAATGCTAGTTATAGTTGACACATGATAACCACAGGTTATTGTAGTTAAATCGTCTCACGTGACTTGCAGTAGTTTGCCAAAAATGGTGAAGTTGCAACGGACGGTGTCACTCTCAAAAAAGCTAGAGCTACAACGGAAACGAAATAGGACGTAACCGATGATAAATTACATGTTTCTCACTGCAAGGCTTCTTGGTCTCGGATCTGACTAGATTTTATTTTTTTTAGAATGGGTCAGTTCTTGATCTCATCTTATACATGCAAGGAAGAGATCTACGATGGATCAAATCTACACTGAAGGTGTCTATAAAATTTCTTCTTGAAGACATTAGGGTCGTAACAGCGGAGAATCATACGCTGGGAGCTTATTCCAAGTTCTTGTCGTACGTATAACAAAAGATTTTTGAAAGCGCTTCGTTTTTGAACAAGCCTCATAGCTCAGTTGGTAGTAACTCTGCCTTCTGTGCTGAAGGTTGTGGGTTCGATTCCCATCCAGGACAGACATTTATGTGATGAAAATAGATGTTTGTTCTGTGTTTAGGTGTTGTATTGTATGAAAAGCATGTATTTACAAAAAAAAGTATTTAAATATTCTCTCCGTAATCTTGTTCCCATATAAAAAAAATACATAAAGTTTTTTTTGTTTAGTTTGGGGCTAGATGGCGCAGTGTGAAATGAATGTCCTGTAATATTTATTATTTTATACGTGGAATATCAAACAATTCATTCATTTATTAATTAATATGTTTTTTAGTAGCAAGGGCTTAATTCCTTGTCTGTTCATATGCAACGTAGTAAGACGTCAGTACTTACTAAGTTGATTCAGATTCAGATTCAGATTCAGATTCTTTATTAGTAACACAAGTTACAGGTCATTATGCATTTGAAAATAATAAAAAAGTACGTTGAAATAGTAATGCTCGGTGCTATTTTCAACATTTTAACTTTAACTGTTCGTATGACTATGAATGACATAAAACGACTAAATGAATATAAATGCCTATAAATGGCTAGTGGCGCTGTACAGGTTTTCATACATTTTAGTGTACTGTCCTCGCTATCGACTGTAGTTGGCAAAAGTCGTAGTAGACCTACTCTGCGGCGTTTTTACTCGATCTTTTAACATATTTTTTTAAGTCACTAAAATGTTTTATTTTATTCTAAATGTTTTGTTTTTTGAAAAACTTAAAAGCTTGGTACTTAAATAACAATATTACAAATATACAAAAGGATATATTGTTTTGAAGGCCAATTGAATATATCAAATAATTATAATCATTTTTGTTACATAATAAAAACAGTTATCAGTTAAAAGTAACGATAATATTATTTGAGAAAATTTTAAGAAATACCTACAGATAAAGAAGAAATTATTTTTATTGTAAGTTGGTACCAGTATTCAAAAAAGATATGGGTTTTTAAATTTAAAATTTAAAAATGATTAGTTGCCTAATTATTACAAAAAAAGACAGTCATTTAAAATAGCTTTATTATGTAGGTCTATTATTTTAATTCGAAAAACGGGTATTTATCGCGTATTTTACTTATATTTATCCCGACCACGTTGCCCGCGACCACAGATGGTGCAACCCTGCCGAAACGTCGGGATAAATATAGGTAAAATAAATACATTAAAGGTAAAGTAAATACCCTTTTCTCGAATTAAAATAATGTGTTCTAATCGCGAAAGTTTAAAAAAGACTATGTAGGTATAATACCTATTTAATGAAGTTCTAAGCGGCAGTCCGCTTTTACTTACCTTCCTTAATTGTTATGCACAATTTGGATAATTAATGTGTTGGTAACTTTCTCCATCTTAAGACCTTATAATCTAATTAAATCATCTGAAATTATAAATACTATACTGATATTAACTTCTGCTCGTGGCTTTACTCGTACGGTACCCGGATAAAAAGTGCTAGTGTATAATAAGTTATTCCTGGTCTATAACAATATAAAATAATAATCCGTTCTGGCTTATCTGGGCAAGAATTATGTCTACAATAAAGCGAGTCTTCAAATGCGTATAATAATTGACCGAGTGAGCGAAGCAAACGAGATCTCTAAGTTAAGTTGGAAAATCCAACACATGTATATATGTGGCAATGTTTGTGACGGCATAACTCTCGAAAGGATTTTCCGATTTTCATGTAATTTAAACTAAACAGAGATAACGTAATTATAATTTGATTGTCACGGGGGATTTTAGATAAGTGGGGCCGTTTTTGAGATATTGTGGTGAAATGAAATACAATTTTTCGCCTATATTTTTTGAATGGCTCATTAAATCAATTCAAAATTTTGAAAATGCAGAGATGATAATAATTATACTCATCAATCGTTACAAGGATTATTTTGACACTAGGGTAGTTTTCGAGTAATAAGGGTGTTTAGTGAGACAAGAAGATTTTTGGCTTGTGGGGTGTCATTTGAAAGAGTATAGGCTGCATATTCAATAAATATATATTTTACTTTAAAATGGGTGGTTTTCGTAACAAAGGGGGCCGTTAAGTGCTTAAAACGCTTGGTATATCTTGTAAGATAGACTGTTAAAGGGGGTTGACTTCACAATTAACTTTCTTTTGATTTACTGAAACCACTTCTGTATTAACATTGAGGGTTGCAAAGGGGTAAATAGGATTGATATCTTGAAAATGTGTTAAAACTTGAAATATCATGAAATGGGGTTTTAGAATGTAAATTTCAAAGTTGGTTTATTCACGCCTTAGTAGGGATGGTTTTTATGATAAAGGGGCAAAGGTTTATCATCAGGTGTTGCAAGATAAAAGGTATTCGGAATCTCATTTAAACTGGACTGTATATTTTTTGTTATTCACTCAATAGGGTTGCCAAATCATGATCAATAACAACCAAGAATTTATTTTGGGATGTCATGCAAGGGGACTGCACATATCCCATATAAATAGCACATTATTGTCCACCACAATGTGGAAAGAACTTCATTCAACTGCATCCAACTTTTTGAGAAAGATCCGTGGTTATATATCTAAGACCACCACGAGATCTCCGTTCGTGGCGAACTGCTAGTTAACTATAATTTTAAAGGCCATACGAAACTGAAAAGACTGACATTGGCAGATGATGAATATTTAGGCATATTGCATTGCGCATTATGCCTAAATATTTTTTAGCAGCACTCAGTCCTAATAAATGGAATATCCACCAAACCTGGATGATAATTAGCTGTGCGGCACTTAATAAGGTAATAAATCATATTATTGAGAAAACTTACACTGGGTACCTACCATTATATGAAAACTAAGCTTCGACTAGTATAATGGTAATACAATAATAATAGTCGCATATACCCAGGTGATACAAAAACTGCAGTCCTTCTGAGCCTAGCCACAAAGTATTCCCGTGCCTTTTTATTTTAATCCCCAATGTGTGTTACGCAGCATTGCGTAACAGCGGCCATTAAAAACTGCACTGACAGCTATCGCCGCCATCTTTAATTAGGCCTAATCGTTTAATCGTAAGAAATGCGGCACGTTGGGTCACCCACGCCTCTAACATCTGTGCCTGCCTACACTTTTGAATTAAACTTTGACATAATTGACAATTTTATATATTTAATACAAAATAAATATATAATATGGGAAGCTGTTTTGAGTGAACTATGTCATTAAGATTGTAAATGCTGTTTGTTAAATAAACTAAAATTAAATTAATAAGTAAGACGATAAATTTCCAAAACCTACCAAAAAATCGTGTTTTGTTCTCTGCCCCGTCTTGCCCCAAACTAAGCATACTTTTATGGGAACTAGATTACGGATAAAATACTCATATACCTCCTTTTTTTGTTAGTAAATTTACGTATACAAAATACACAAATGTTTGTCCCGGGTGGGAATCGAATTCACAACCTCAAGCCCAGAAGGCGTGTTCTGTACGTGTATTATATATAGAAAAAATATAATATGTAAAAGAAGTACTTTTTTTAAATAAAAAAGCAAGACAGTCGCACAGTACCTACCTTACTTAGAATATGTACCCATCCATAACAAGTTACAATAGTGCCAGTTTATTGTAACGGTCCTTAGGTATTCTGACTGCTTCCTTTGTACATAATTATTGTTAATGTTTGTGAAAAAATATATATTAAAAAGAGTGCCCAATATTATATAAAGGTACTAACTTATCAAATATTATATATTTCTCGTATTATGATAACAGAGGAGATATTATTTAGGTTACAATTTTCATCAAGTAAATATTTGAGTGTTTGAATTCGAAAATATGAAAATGACTTTGACAATGGTATAGGAGATATTTTGTGACTTATGTTGTATTTATTACATAAAAAACAAGCACATTTAGTTCGTACTTGTTAATTATTCTGCATTTTTCACAAACTTCTTTGCTTTGACACATTGGCGTCATCTGATACTTATTGGAACTAGCCTTGCCTTTCTACGAGATGGGACCCCAATGCTAGACAGCTGATGAGCTGACCGAACCGAATAAGGTCACTCGCTCACAACACGAGATTATAGTCATTTGCCTGATGTAGACCGAGCCTTTTGTTTCACAAAAAAATAAACGATGGCTGCTGGCGATCTAAAAATACCTTTGACTGATAGTTGATGAAAAAAAGGTGACATGAAAGTAGGTTTTATTATTGTGGAGACCTGCAACTTTATTTGCGTGGTAAAGAGGTACAGTTTGTAAGTTTGGATATCGGAAACTTTACCCGATTAAAAAAAATATTCAGCATTATTTAGAATGGACTTTCAGTGATATGGGCTATGTGTCAGACGCCTCTGTGGTCTAGTGGTTTACCTTTCGGTATCAGACCTAGAAGTTTAAGATAAAAAATAACCCGGGGTTTCATAAATTTATACATTGTCTTTTAACTGATACCCTTACAGACACAAACTGTTTCTCGTTTAAACAGATGTACGGATCATGATGGCATTTTTTTATTGTATGACGAGGAAGCGCTTTGCCTCTAAATGCCGAACAACAATAGTAAGAATTATTGTTATGGCGACAGACAGGCGGACTTAACCAAAGTCCTACCACCAACTAAACTAAGCAAAATATTGTACCCCTGTCGAATCCGGGATCTATGGATCTGATAGCGGTGGGCGATTCACAGAGGCGGTAAAAAGCTATGGCTTTCGTCCAATTATAATTATTTAAATAACATAATATAAACAGTTCAAATAATATGTAAAATTAAAAAACCTATGTACAAGGGAAACAGTCGGGTTACCTAAGACCATTACAAACAGAGAATACATAATTAATAACAAAAACGGGTCTTCATCGCGTACCTTTTTATATTCCCGACAGTTTCGACCGCGTTACAACGGCCGTGGTCTCGGGTAGACTGTCTACCCGTGACCACATATATAATAATATGTATAATAATAGAGAATACATAGTTATTGATCTGTGACAAACGGTATATAGATAACTCAACTGTTCTATAGCCCTTTATATGTACCTTTTGGTATTCCAGTGGCTTCCGTGATGATACCATTCTCATATAGCGGGCACGTGGCACTGGCTTATTATACCTTATTCCATTAGTTACGTAGGTTATATTTGAACAGCATAAATGCAACCCACGTAACGGTTAGTAATAGGTAGGTATGTTAATTCATAATTTACTGACCACAGGCTACCGACCAAAATTATAATGAACTACTCTGTATGCGCACTGCAAATGGTTGAGTAATATGTAATGTGAGTGTTAAAAACTTGTCTGATTAGCCAAGACACTCACATTGTCTCTTGGCTAATCGATCCGACAGAGAACCGAGGTGGTCGACATAGCTCGAAGAGTTACCAGGCTGAAGTGGCAGTGGGCTCGCCATATTTGTGGAAGGACCGATAACTGGTAGGGTCAACGAGTCCTTCAGTGGAGACCACGTCTAGGCAAGCGTAATGTAGGACGTTGCGCCGTAGGAATATAGCATAAAAACCATATATATAGAATTAAATATTTTATTCTTCATTTTTATTTCATTTTATTCGGGAAACATACAGATACAATATATAAACAGGTTATACATTAAAATTTCTTTAGTTTGTTGTGTTCCTGTAGTGTCTTGTTTGTTTAATTATATATAAAGAGCTTACCTATTTGAGCCTTTTAGGGTGGAGACCTTGGGTTCGTGGGTGGTGCCCTCCGGGTTTTCAAAAATATTTCGGGGCTTTTGATTGAGGCGACACGTGACCCAAGGGCTGGTAACGGTCCTTAGGTAATCTGACTGATTCCTTTGTACATAGTTAGTTTAATTGTACTTTTTATTGAATAAATATATAAAGTAGATACATCATTAATTAATCATTTATTTACAAATAAATATATTACCAAGTGATACAAATGACGTCCATTTATCTATCCCTGGCCCCTACTTTATAAGTAACCTAAATTGCTTTCGTATTTCAATAAAACTGACATGCCGTAGCGGTCGCTACTTAAGAATTGACCCCTCCAACTCTGCCCATTCATGTCTTAAAGGGCAACAGGTATTTATCTACCTTTACTGCGATCACTAATCGCCACGCCGAATAGCTATGCTAATTTGCTGACCTAAATAAGAGCCTAAATGTCCTTATTATTTTTTTTTTACTACCAAAGAAGAATTTTTAGGTTACAATATAACACAAGGCAAATATAAACAGAAATTACTATTATACTAAAGGAATTCCAATGAGACCCAAACTAAGCAAAAGCTTGTATCTTGGGTGTCATGAGAGCACTTAACAAAGGGTTATTATTTATAGGGTTATTAATTAGGTATTACGGTGAATATTAATACATAGGAATAGAAATCTTATTAAACATACACATTATTGTAATGTATTTATTCCGTACGTAGATACCAGTATCGCTAACGGGATTGGTCGACACGCGCCACTGGACGATTTGAAAAAAGAATCAGAACAAGAAACGCTCAGTCATTGTTTGTCTCTCGCACGGTTTGGTGCTCCGGCACACTTTTTTATTTAATTACGGCTCTCACAGCTGCTGTAATTACCCTTTTATGAACATAAAGATATTTTGACCAGACGATGTTGTAAAGCTTGCTTAGATCTATCTGACATTGACTTATTGGTACTGAACTGGTTTAAGTAGCTAGACTGCTTTCCTTGTCGGTAGTTAGTTTATATTAAACATATTCTTTCTGTCTAAAAATATCTTATATTTACTGCTATCATCATCTCCCATCATTCTCTTCGTATAAAAATATTACTCAGTTATGATGAAATTATTGGAAAGTACTGGTGCGAAGATCAGACTAGGGCAACACGTTCCATTCCCTATCAGTACTTATGCTAAACGTAAAGGTTAATCGATCCTATTTTCTAGGCTATTCATAGTATATCAATGCATGTACATTTGTGATATATCCATTGGACCGATTGTAACAATTCTCAAGCACACGGAAAGTTTTTGATCGGAAACATCACTTTGTCGGATTCGACTTAGAATCCGATATATTAACGCTATTCTCAAAACATTTCTGAAATTCTTATGTGGAAGTCTCGAATAGTAATCTCAAAATGTTTCGATTTCGAAGCTAAGAATAGCGTTTTCGGAATCTCCATCGGAAGTTTCCGAATTCAATCCAAATGCCGTCATTAGCTTTAGCTTTCGGGAAAGTTAAAATCCATGTTAACTAGTTAATGTTACTAGATCGAATAGTTTATGAATGTCCAGCTTTTACGGCTGGTAGGATTAATAGCTGGTAAGCTATTAACTTCTATTTGTACCTACCGATTTAAAGATACAAGGTATTCTGATACCCAATATGATAGCTGTATGAATTATCAAAGACACTTGAGTAGAAAATCGCTGGACTAAAGTGAAGGCTTCACGATAGAAAGGCATAATAACACCCCCAGCCAGCTAGGGCCTGTCGAATACCAATGACATACAATCAGAGTTGAGGCTTGTGCATAACGGTAGCCATGTTTTTTTAAGAAATGGGAAAGATCTTGGCTCGCCTGGGTATAGCCTGTGCAAGGATTCGTTTTTTTTTATTATGCAACGGGGTGACCTTCATCTCACCTGTTTGTTCAAATTATGATAGGTCCGAAGGTGGAGCGCATTTCACCCGGATGCCTCAATAAACTGAGGAACTGGCTATCTTACCTTCTTATTTTTCGGATGGTTTATTAATTAAACGTAATTATAACATAATTTAACTGTATCCTTTTTGGGTTGATTTTTGGCATAGTTATTTTATGTGTTAGTGTAGCAAGTGTGATCAGACCTTTACATCTGACTTTAGAGGCACTATAGCGCTTACTGTATGCAGTGTAGCGCAAGTATTTTCACATTTCTCCTTAAGTATTCGATAGCTGACTTCGATTGACAGTTTCTAGGAAATCGCATTTGCGCAGTTGTGCAACACTCGTATCACTTATAGACAGGTAGGTATTTGTTTAGGTATTCTGAACTGCGAAAGCTAATAGCCATACGGCCTGATCGAAAGCAGGTACCGCAGCTTATGAACTCTCGCAACACCAGAAGCTGCCGACCCAGTAAACTTTTTAACCGCCTCTGTGGTCTGGTAGTTCAACCCACCGATTTCAGATCCAGAGGTCCCGCTTTTTGAAGACGTTCCAATTTTCAAAACTTCTACACGAACAGCAAAAGAGGATTTAATAGCGTCGCTTACGCATTTCAGACTATACATACAACCTTTACCATAAATTTTCAATTTTAAAAGTGTTCCAACAACTTTGGGTACATAGTCATCTTAAATAATAATTATTATTATTATACAAAGAACTTATTTTCATAAATGCAGAACTTTTTTTTTTTTAAATCGAGAACGTAACTCCTAACATGACTTTTCGATATCTCTCATGGTTTCAGACTTGGCTTCAGTAGCCCTGGAAAAAAACTCACCTTGTATATCATCATATTACAGGACATTCATTTTACACAGCGCCATATAGTCTGAAACTAAGCAATGCTAGTAATATGGGAACTAGATTACGGATATAATAGGTACTGACATACTTTTTTTTTATATTGTTTGCGTGTTCTCTAGAAAATACATCGGCAGAGAGACCTATCCACAGCTTTATAGTACATGCCTTTGAAATTAAATTACTATATTAATGTTTAATACACAAACAATATGTTCAATAACTAACTATTTATTAGGAAAGCGGTTTTTCGGGCGGGACACTGGCTGCCACGCTGAATAGAAATGCATTTTTTTTAATGCTAAGGAGCCTAAACTAAGCTAAAGCTTGTAATATTGGGAACCAGATGTTTGAAAATACATACTTATAATACTAATAATACAACACCCAAACGCAAATAAATCTTTTTATGTGTTCATCACACATATTCTTTTTGCCTAGGGTGGGAATCGAACCCACAAACTAAAGTGCAATAGGCAGAGCTACTATCAACTGAGCTGTGAGGCATGCTAATCTCGAACACTTAAAGGACATTCAACGGATTCCATTTAACACCCCTAGTGTGCCCACGGATACTTGTATTTCCACTTGATACACATTTAATCAGCATTTGTTTCTAATCAATTTTATAGTCTATTTTATTAATTGATACCTAATCTGCGGATTTAGTTCTATATTAATTAATCTTGTATTTTATAGGTCAAGGCAGATAGCTAACTAAAGCCTCATTTCAATAAATCTACAGACCCTGACATTTTCATTTCATATAATAATATCACACACACTAATATTCATGTATATAGGTACATCTGTTTGATTGTAGTTTCAGAAACTTTGGGATGGATCTACTTAACAGGTAGCTGGTAGGTACCGAATTATTCTGGTTTTCAAGATTCCGAATAAGTTATTCTAATATCTTGATATGGAAGAGTAACAGTAGCAGACTCACGACTTTTTCCCCATCGAGGATTCCACTCTGATCACACTACACTAAGAGGATCACCTATTTGGGGTAGTACGAGTCACCTCCAAACTTACGTTTCGTACATGCTCACGATTTGAAAGAAGCTAAGTAGTATTAAATACGTGAAAGGTATCTTTAAGTCTTATAAAGGAATCTTAAAAATAAATAAATAATCAGTTTAACCGCCCCTGTGGTCCAAAGGTTCGCCCACCGGTCGCTGATCCCAGGTTCGATCATCAGAGCAGTACAATATTGTTCTTGGTTTGTTGGTGGCAGGACTGTGTTCAAGTCCGTCTAGCTAGAAACCATCGTATTACCTGTCGTCATAACAACAATTGTTAATTGTTGCGATCCGGCATATTGAGGTAAGATAGCCAGTTCCCCAGACTGTTGAGGATTTCGGGGAAGTGTGCTTCCTACCTTCTGTCCTAATAACTTGTACAACAATTGAGATGAAGGCCAAGCGCTTCCCCGTCGTACAATAAAAAAAATACTAGCCAGTGACATACGCTCTCCGGCTTTTTGGTCCTTGTGCCATGTTGGTTTCCTCACGATGTGACCTTCTCCGTCAGAGCAAACGCAAGTATCAAATGGGAACATAAACTACCGAAAATGGTGTACGGCAAAATTATCAACCTGGCGACACAGACACAGGACCTTAATTTCACACAGCGCAATCTAGCTTGTAATATAGAGATTTAGTTAGGAGATCTAGATTATGGATAGAATACTTCTATATTTTTTTATTTTGTAAATACATACTTATCACACACAATACAACACCCAAACTCAGAACAAAGATCTATATTCATCACACAAATGTTTGTCCTGGGTAGGAATCGAACCCATAACCTACATCGCAGAAGACCGAGTTACCAACTGGGCTATAAGCCTTGTGAAAACGGGTATTTATCGCGTTAAAATACGCCTATATTTATCAAAAATAAAAACAGCCGCAGGCGAGGCATTAGCTATAATGTCTTATTCTCGGTTGCCGGTCACGTCCGCAATGTAATGCCCTCCCTGCGGTGATTACACACGCATTGCTATGCGACGCAATGCAACGCAACGTGTGAAGGGCGTTTAACGAAAGATCTTTATTACAAAACGTATAGTTTAATGGGATTGTAGACTGTTTATTTTTTTATTTATACATATGACATCGTCGTGTTGTTGTGTATTTTCTTTTTATTTTATGTTTGAATTTAGACCATAGACTTTAGACCATTCATATGAATATGGTCATACATATTAAAGTTACCATTTAAGGCCGTCGGTGGAAGCGCACTTCACGCGGAATCTTCAAGGAACTGGCTATCTAACAAGCCTCATAGCTCAGTTGGTAGTAACTCTGCCTTCTGCGCTGTAGGTTGTGGGTTCGATTCCCACCCAGAGCAAACATTTGTGTGATGAATATAGATGTTTGTTCTGTGTTTGGGTGTGTATTGTATGATAAGTATGTATTTACAAATAAAAAAAATATATATTTAAGTATTATATCCGTATTCTAGTTCCCATATTACAAGCTATGCTTAGTTTGGGGCTAGATGGCGCTGTGTGAAATTAATGTCCTGTAATGTCCTGTAATATTTATTTATCTTACCATTGCTGGAACGCAACAATTTAGAATGGCTATTATGGCTTGCCAGGCGGACTCAAACAAAGTCCTACCATAAACCATTGATACCATCCACCTACCTATGTATACATGTATTTATAACGGTCATTATTCTTCAGTCAGACTCTTGTGCAACATATTTATATGAATTATTGCGTCGTCGCGCGCATTCTGAATACAAATGGACCGGAGTAGGTAAAGGTATATCTCTATAAATTTATATGGTTATTTTTAGGGTACCGTACCTCCAATGAGGAAACGGAACCCTTATAAGATCACTGCGTGTCTGTCAATTTGTCACACCTCATTTTCTACGAAACTACCTGACGGTAAAGGTTGAAATTTGGTACATGTATGTAAAATTTAGTCGTTATCATGCACGATTAGTTCAAGTAAGTGAATTTAGGGTTGATTGTAGGGGTAAAGCAATACAAAATAATAAAATATTTGCCCAATAGCATCGTACACAAATGAATGTTCTCGACGTAAGAAGTTCAAATTTATTTTAATTATCATTTGAAATCTATTGAAAAAAATTGACTGTATCAACGCATTATCCCTAGTTTATATCCATCATTTTAAACCAAAGGAAACTTTGATAGTCTTTAAATTCGGGAATCGATAAATACTCATAGAGAGCAACTACATCCAATGTAATATTGTCAAATTTCGAACCAAATCTTCTTACGGATTTGGTTGGAAATTAGACGTTCAAACCGCGGGCAGCGGTCGTTATTTGTTGCTTACCGTTTTTTTTATCTGTTTATATTAACCCAGCCAAGGCTCCTCTAGTGTAAGATACCTACATAGTACGGAACCCTCTCCACGCGTGTCCGACTCGCACTTGACCCTTTTATTTCTTACTTACTTCTGCAAGCAGCTTAACTCGCGTGGTCTATAAATTAGAATTAACCTTGATCTTATACAATACCTGTGCAAAATAACAGCTTAATCCGTTCAGTAATTTGACGTAAATTAGTTACTAACAACCAAACAAACTTTCGCGTTTAATTATAAATTAATAAGCACAATTGACAGCAATTTGTGCATAAGTGAATCTGTCAACACTTGCAGTGAAAGTGGTTAGGCGTGCGCGTGCGACGAAAGGTAAGCAAACGGGACGAGAACGAACCACGCGTTGAAGATCGCAATCTTAATCTTACACTTGACCGCTTTAGATTACACATCTAAATAGGTAAGATGTGTGGAGGTTTTATGTCAAACGTCAACCGTTTGCCGTGTATTTGTCAGCGTTAGATTGTAAGCACCATCCATTTGTAATATGCTACATATCAAACCAAGGTTGAGTCATTAACTACTTTATAAATTGTTTTAAATAAAACAATATAAAAGGCTATACCATTCATTATTGGCCTGGAAGAGATTCAGCGATAATAATAAATAATAATATAATAATGTGTCATAGTCCTCGGACGGATTTTACCAATGGATATAGGTCTCTCTATGTATATGCCTATATTTTATATTCATCACACAAATGTTTGTCCCGAGTGGGAAACAAACCTACAGCAGAAGGCAGAGCTACTACCAACTGACCTGTGAGGCTTGTTTTATGATACGACTTTAAACAATCAACTAATAACTTGGAAGACAAGGTAGAACCTTGTCAAAGTCGCCTTACGAAAGATTTAAACGCGCTTCGTGTGATTTCTAGTTTACTTAGTTGAGTATTATTTTGGTTAGTGTTCAGACATAATGAAATGATATAGCTATTCAGCGTGACAATGCAGCCAGAGTCTTGGGCACGCTTCCGTCTGGTACTGGTCTGTAAAAGTTGAGTTACCTATAGACCGTTTGTCCTTAAGCAACCCGACTGCTTCCCCTTTACATAGTTAGTTTAATTGTACGAGTACATTCTGTTTGAATAAATATACTTTACATTAAAAAATAATAAATGGCGTTGTATTATTTATATTATATGTTATTTAGCAATCTAAGTCAGCCCAAACATCATGCTGAGATTCCTTTCCTCTTGTTCCAGGGGTCAGACCCTCGCGTGGCGACCTGCCGTGGCCGTCTGCAGACCAGGCGATGTCAGCTGAACCAGGAGATCAACAAGGAGCTGAGACTGCGAGCGGGGGCAGAGAATCTCTTCAAGGTAACCCTCTTGTTTAACCGTAAGACCAGTCACGACCCCCCTATAGACTCGCATTGGGTCAAACTTGGAGAACCGAATATGAGAGAATTTAGAAGACCAAAAAAGTGGGAGTAGTCTACGACTAGGTAAGAATATTGAGATACGCTTCCCCGACGTACAATAAATATATAACAGCTGGATAACCTGAGTAGTTTACTGTTTGCATAACTTTAACATAATGAAAATAGCAAGTGCATGTAATTAGTTAAATTATTTCTGGCTATACAACGAGGTTACGTCAGGTTATGTCAAACTTATTGGATGGTTAACGACTCCCGCGCAACACTATGATCATCTTCGTTAAGTGGTTTCCTGTATTGCGAGTTAGTTTCTTTAAGAACTCTTCCTATATTGCAATGTTGGTAACTTGCAATGTCCATACCCAGTGAAGTGAGCAGAGAAAGTCTTAAAACTAGGTGACTTGGTACATAGATTATTATGTCACACAACACTATATGTTTCTTTATTGTACGGTGGGGAAGGATTTGACCTTCATCTCAGGTCAAGCCTGGTGTTAATTATGATAATGCCGAAGGAGTCACCCAAAGTGAATTACAACTCAACAATTAGAATTGGTGCTATAGATTTCTTGAGTTTGAACTTTGGCTATGACGGTGGCTCGTATTTCGATACGATGACTGGTCCCAGCTCATGCGGTTCAGCTTCATGTGCTACAGCATAGTGAAGAAGGACTCTTGCGACTTCATATAGGTTGAGGTGGTACATCCTAGTGGTCTACCGCAGGTAACGGAATTGATGACTTTTGTTAGCGGTTAAGAAAAATTGAAAAATCACATGACTGGTGTTAGGATCTGTAATGGTCCACCTAGCTAGCGACCACCCTCAGAACTCCTGCACCAAACGGCTTGCCGAGTTCTGTCGGTGCCGGGGTGAGCCAGTGCCCTCTTGGACAGCTCGCTCCATCGTATACCTCATCCTTGCTCTGGCTTAGACCTAGACAAGACCTTTAGGGTCGCGCTAATCCGTCATTTGAAAAAGCCGAGCGAATGTTTCAGCCTGCGATTAGTCTGTAGATCTGTGATTAGTCCCCCAACAGTCCACGCATGTAATCCATTACGTGTTGACATGTACTCCGTGATTGGTTTGCGGTGGCAGCGCGTGTGATCATTTGGAGACAGGTGCTTGCAACATTCCATCACAGCACATAATGTCGCAGTAATATTGCGGCAAGTAATCTAAAGCGGGTCTCCTGCTGCCTGTAATACGACAGCCGACATGTTTGATGAAAAGGAGCGCGGTTTGATTAATCCTAAGTTCCACAAAACCAAGCCATTTTGTTTTGTCACGGACAGAAAACATCCTTAGAAGGAGCGTTGAGAGTTGACCTTAATTTGACGCTCGTACAGACATCGGAAGTTACAGAGGATAAAATGTTCAACCAAAATGTTCATCAAAATCTTGTTGGGTCAACAATGTTCCATGCAAACAAATTCAGACAAGAGGAGAATGCCAAGGAATAATGCCCACGTTCTGGCGATCAGGCGTTCATCTCTCTCATGCACCAATGGGAATTTTAAGTTGGAAAATGAGCACGTTTGGAATTTTCATAATCCTATGAAAACAGTTTTTTTTTAATATTCAATGCGCTTTCATTGCTCATTTGAAAAAAATCTGATCGGCACTTGTTTCTTGTGCTTCTATACGAGGCATCCTCAGGAAATTCAGTGCTGCTAAGTTGACGAGGCTTCAACCGACGTGATTTATTACTAAATATTTTTCTGTTTTCATATTGAAATGGATCTCCAAAATGTGACGTCTGAATCAATTAGCTGAGAAGAAACCTTTTTGTATTTAGGTGGTACTTTATACCTGTTTACTTTGCTACAGCTAAGGTGTTTCTTGTTGTGAAATTACTAGGCTAAACTAGGCTTAACACCTTTATGCCTCAAGTTGACGTTTTACACCATTATTGGTATTAAAAATTGCTTCGTCAACATCATTTCCGTCCATAAAAGTCAACTTCAGAACATTTTACTCAATATCAACCTTATTTAAAAGTCTTTTGAGTACCTCCTCCTTTGGAAAGCCGGTTAAAAGATAGTTGTCTGTACCAAATCGCCAAGACACTAAATGAACTAGATTCACCGGTAGACAGCTGAGCCCATTAGAGGTGGGTGTTCTCATGGTTCACACGCTCAAGGTCAGGGTTCAGAGACCGTAAGGAAGGGTGTCACGGTCCGCTGGATTCGGACGAGCATTGTCTGCTCTGCAGGTACTTGCAGGTACTCTTGAGACCTCGGTATGGAATACACTCAAGTGTGAACTTTTCTTTTTATTATTACTAGTTGACCCTCGCAGTTGCACTTGCCCAAAGCTTTTCAGTTTATCACTAATATCACACGGTCTAGTGGTGTACCAGTAACAGATCCAGAGGTCCCGGGTTCCATCCCCAGGGGTAGTACAATATTGTGCTTGGTTTGGTTGGTGGTAGGACTTTTAAGTCCGCCTGGCTAGCTACCACCATTTTACCTAATTATGTCGCCATAGTAATTGTGAAATTGTTGTGTTCCGACATTTAAAGGTCTGATTATAGAGCCAATAGTACCTCAGACTGTTGAGGATTCCGGGTGAAGTGCGCTTCTTTCAGCGTTATCATAACTTGAAAATCAGATGAGATGAAGATCAAACCGCCTCGTCATACAATAATATAACTGTGACCCAAGGGCTGGCTCTTATTTAGGCCAGCGAATTAGCATAGCTATTCAGCGTGGCAATGCAGCCAGTGTCTTGGGCACGCTTCCGTCTGGTACTGGTCTGGAACAGTTGAGTTACCTATAGGCCGTTTGTAACGGTCCTTAGGTAATCTGACTGATTCCTTTGTACATAGTTAGTTTAATTGTACTTTTTATTGAAAAAATAATAAAAAAATATATATATATCGAAGGGGAAAATGTCGTATGTCTATTTATTTTACTTATCATATACCCAGCAGCGTGGTGTTGTGGTGTTATAGCAAATGTTTCCTACAATTGGGTTAATAATTGAATGTGTGAGACGTTACAAAGCCGATGAGCTATAACAGTATGAAGTCAACCCCCACTCAAGAATGTAAAATATTGTTGCAAAATCAATGCTACACTTTGATCTACTAGCTTTATCTCATACCTAGCAGCAAGAAAATATCACCGATGCGCTTACCAAGCATGATAATTTAGTTGACCTAATCATATAATAGTAAATTTTAAGGGACTCCTTTGGTGGACGCTCATTAAGTGCAGTGGACCTTAAGATTTGATAATATTATTGCATTCTTAATTTTAACTCTCTCTTTTGAATGAAATGTGCGATTTGAATAATTCAAAATTGTGTTCAAACTTCCTTAAATACGAAGTGGTTTATTTAGAAATTGAAAGATCTTCGTCGAGTGTGGGTATAGTGCCTCAACGGTCAATGCTCGGGACGTTCCATTGTTAAGTAGGTAGTTAGGAGTCATTCGCATTTTGCTAATTGTTTTTTTTTATTGGTGATAGTAAGCGTTTGACCACCACCAGCTTACCTGTAAAGATGTGGCCTAAGATAGAGCACGCTTGCTTGAATAAGATGATGTTAGATGTTCATTGCACAGTACATGTATCTACCAAATGAACAAGCCTCAGCTCAGTAGGTAGTAGCTCTGCCTTCTGCGCTGTAGGTTGTGGGTTCAATCCCCACCCAAGACAAACATTTGCGTGATGAATATAGATGTTGGTCTGTGTTCGGGTGGCGTATCATATGGTAAGTATGTAAAAAAGTATTTAAGTATTCTATCCGTAACCTAGTTCCCATCACAAAAATTATCCCCAAAATACGTCATAGTTTGGGGCTACATGACACTGTGAAATTAATGTCTTGTAATATTTATTTATTGAGTAATTACAAAATGTTTCCTCCTCAAATCATACTCCTTATTACTGAGGATCCAGATTACTCTGTGGACCTTGGCGGCGTGAAGAGCGTCGGGAAGTTTCGTATCCAAGGAATCTGGTCATCACATCTGATGGTACGGCTACGCCCTCTGGGTCGAATGCCATAAACCTTTCTCGTAACCATCAGCTGTTCCAACCGGCCACTGAGGGTTCCGACCCACATTTTAAGGCATAAAATGCATTCCGCTCCGGGGTATTCGTGTGGGCTGACTCACGCTTGGCTGGTATTTAGTAATTGCTCTCTTCCTTACGAGTGAGCTGATCACACCAACTTTGACGCTTAAAGGTAAATAATTATGTATGTACTTGTTACAGTTTTTACTATAGGGCTAGAAAAAAATCTTACAATTAAAACTTGATATATGAGGTAAATATTTTTTTTTTATTCATTTTTATTATTTGTTGTTATAGTGCTAATAGAAGAACATACTCTGTGAATATCTCAATTGTCTACCTATTACGGTTTATAAGATGCCACTGACAGACTGATGGACTTACAGTGCAGGCTTAATAATAGGCTCCAATTGACACCCTTTGGATCACGAAACACCAAAAATGCCCAGAAACATATTTTTTAAAGATCCCCATCTCGTCTTCACCGTATTTTTATTGTTAAACATAATATATAATAAGTTATATAGATACCGATATACAATTCTTGCATAAACCTTTATGTACTTATTTTAATTTTAATTTGTAAATGTTCAATTGTTTAATTTATTCCAATTTGATAATGTTTATTTACATCATTTATATTTGTATTGCACTAAGCTATTGATCTGAGTAATCTGAAAACAAACAACATTTAATAAAAAACATATCAAAAAACTAACTTTCTTGCCTTTTTTTTTATTGTACGACGGGATGTGCTTGGCCTTCATCTCACCAGATTTTTCAAGTTATAATAAGGCCGCAGGTGGAAGAGCGCCTCAGCCGGAATCCTCGATAAACTGAGGAACTGGCTATCTTACCTCTAAATGAATAGCAATAATATGTCTTGTCGCATTTTTGACAGACTTTTCTTAAAGGCAGTGTAAAAACTTTTGTTCTAAAAACTCTTTTGTATTCCAGGCGACCACGAACAGGAAGCTTCGGGAGACAGTGGCTCTGGAGCTGAGCTTCGTCAACTCCAACCTCCAACTGCTGAAGGAACAACTCGCTGAACTCAACTCTTCCGTGGAGCTGTACCAGAACGATAGGTAACATGTCTGGATGCAATAATTCTTGGCTATCATTTAAATGATCAGCTTATTAAATAAACGGTCAGCGAATCAAAGAGGTTTTGGTGGTTAGTGGTAGGACTTTGTTTAAGTCCGACTGGCTAGCTACCACTATTTTACCTTATTCTACCGCCATAATAAATGTTACAGGGATTACGGATATAACTAGATTACGGATAGAATACTTAAATAAGGACTTTTTTTTTGTAAATACACATACATACATATCATACAGTACAATATTAATAACTATTAATATTTAATAATTTCTTGTGTTCCGGCATTTAGAGGTAAGACAGCCTGTTCCTCAGTTTGTTGAGGATTCCGGGTGAAGTGCGCATCCATCTTCAGCCTTATCTTAACTTGTAACCAGGTGAAATGAAGGCTTGGCCTTCATCTCACCTGGTTAAGATTGCCATAGTAAGATTGAAGCCAGTTGCTATCTTACAACTAAATGCTGGAACACAACAATTCATTCAATTCATTAATTCAATTCTAAATGAGGAGTAAACCCGGAGACTTCTCGAACTAATGCCGGTGGGCGAACCATTAGACCACAGAGGCTATTAACATAGGTATCTCGGTATCACATAGAACATAAATTTGGTGCTTTGAACCCACTCATTAAAATCATAAACCTCCTTTGCTTCGCCGCAGTCAGGTAATAAATCAATCGTTCAAGTCTCATAATAAATCAACTTCACCAAATGGGCTCCTATTTCGTAAGTCCATTAATATTTATGGTCTTTTACGAATATTAGATATTTACTCCACGAACTTAACAATTATTTGCATTATTGATGAATTCACCTTGAATTTATAATTGTGATTAGGGTTCCGGGCCCAAAGGGTGCCAACGGGACCCTATTACTAAGCCTTCGCTGTCTGTCCGTCGTCATCATCCTGTCTGTCAGCGGACATAACAAAAGTCTGATATATTATCCAGAGGTCCCGGGTTCGATCCCCAGGAGAAGTAAAATATTGTGCTTGGTTTAGTTGGTGGTAGGATTTTATTTAAGTCCACCTGGCTAGCTACCACCGTCTTACCTAATTCTGTCGCCATAGCAACAATTCTAAAATTGTTGTGTTCCGGCATTCAGAGGTAAGATAGCCAGTTCCTCAGTTTGTTGAGGATTCCGGATGAAGTGCGCTTCCACCGTCGGCCTTATCATAACTTGAAAACTCAGGTGCTAAGGCCGGTGGCATTTCCCCTGGAATGAGTTACAAAAATATCATATAAGCCCAGTCTTAGACCTTGTCTAAGTTCTCAGTAGATCGCTATCACTATCAGGTGGTAACTACCACGTTCGATGGTAACATTTCGGAAGTTATATGTTTAATCTAAAAACCTAGAGACAGGTTTTCAACGAAACAGAACGGCTATCTAATTAGTTATGTCACTTTCCGGTGAGACCACTTCTTTAACTAATAAAACTATGACACGACCCAGTTATCTAAATATATAAATTGGTGACTGGCTAGCTGACTGGCTGATAATCAAGGATAATCAAACCGGTTTAGCTATTCTCTAACATTCTGGAGGGAAGTCTTATCGGATGGAGATTCCAGAAACGCTCTTCATCATCAATCTATCGCAGTCCACAGCTGGACATAGGTCTCTGGATGCGCCACTGAGCCCTATCTTTGGCCTTACTTATCCACTCTCTGCACGCCATTGTACGGAGGTCATCCACTACGCTTGCCTAGACGTGGTCTCCACTGACTCGTTGACCCCACCGGTTGTCGGTCCTTCGGCAAATATGGCCAGCCCACTGCCATTTCAGCCTGCTGCTAACTCTGAGCTTTCGACCACCTTGGTTCTCTGTTGGATAACCTCATTCCAGATTTTTTCCTTCAGAGAAACGCCAAGCATAGCTCTTTCCATAGCACGCTGAGTGATTTTATCTTATTTGACTAGTCTTCTTGCCGCGTCCACGTTTTGGCATTGTAGATCATCACAGGTAAGACGCACTGGTCCACCATAATTCAAGAGCCGTTTCAAGCATAATTTACTTCTTGTCATTATAATATTACCATAAACACAGGCAGTTCCTATGTTTATGCTAATACTTAATTGCGATTGTAAATATCTAGATCGCTAACCGGTTCATCTGACTAAGATCAATTCCAGAATTCCTATAAAAAATATTTATAGGAATTTTGAACACTTACCGATTAAAAATCACGTTAAAAACCTTTAATTGTGTTACTTTGCACATATTTTAAAACAGCATTTAAAAATAAAATATTGTACTTTTGAACTATTACTGCAAAAAAGGCCCACCTGATGTTAAGTGCATATCTTGCCTTTAATAAAGCCTTAATGCTTAGGTCACATCTTCGCGGCACTGCATTGCCGTCAAAGTGACGCATAAATATCTCGCGTGCCCGTAATTTCACCGGCAACCATACCCTTCAAACCGGAACACAGAAAATAATAGGCGGCAGAAATAGGTATGGTGGTTAGTACTTCCCCGGACGAGCCCTTTCACAAGGACCTCTATTACAAGCCTCATAGCTCAGTTGGTAGTAGCTCTGCCTTCTGCGCTGTAGGCTGTGGGTTCAATTCCCACCCAGGACAAACATTTGTGTGATGAATATAGATGTTTGTTCTGTGTTTGGGTGTTGTATCATATAGTACGCATGTATTTACAAAGTGTTTAAGTATTCTATCCGTAATCTAGTTCCCATATTACAAGCTATGCTTAGTTTGGGACTAGATAGCGCTGAGTTAAATTAGTGTCCTGTAATATTTATTATTATTATTACTCTTAACATATTTGGTCGAGCTGTCATCTTTAAATACCATAATGCGCAGGACAAATAAAGTTGCCTCATCAGTATCTGCTTTAGATGAACAGGTCCTTACTCCTCAGTCTCTTACTTTTTTGCGCCGGCAAATGTGGAAATCGTCCTGCACTTTGGCATGGCACCAGACATAATAAGGTACTTGACGGTGAAGAGGTACCTATTATCTACATACATAATGCTCATCTGTAGAGATAAAATGGTGGCCAATTTATTTTTTACCGCGTCCACTCGGAAAGTGCCTTATTAGGAAAGTAGCTGCATCCATGCATCGCGGGTAGGTAATTCCTCAAAGTCAGATTCTAACCAAGCCGATTTCGATAATATATAAAAAAAAAATGTTTTATGCATGAGCACTGCATATTATCTTGAATACGAACGCAATGCAGTGCCGCGTACGCCATAGGTATTATAGGGTGGTGGCCTCTATTTATTTTGCTACTATTAAAAGTATACTTATTATCATGAATTTGGTATTATTTTTTAATTTATAAAAAAAATACCAAAATAAAAAATAAACGTGATTTTAGTTTTTTTTTTATTTTATTCTAGCTAGGTATTATTTTCGCTCTATCGCTAAAGCACGAAAAAAACTGTTAAAAGATGCTAAAGCATGCTTAAATAGTTTCAAACTTGATGTGATAATATTCCCTCAGTCCTTGATGTATAACAGCAAATACTAAGTATAGCCAAGCGTGAATCGGACCAATTCGAATGCTCCCGAACATGCGTTTCAATATCTACCATTCATTTGGTATGAAAGTTTAGGTAGGGAATGTTTCTGATAAGTAAGACTTTCTAGGTCAGAAGGTAACCTCTGTAGCTGCTGACTAGACTACAAATAAAACGGTGCTAATCCTCACCGAGCAAGCATAAGCCGCTCCAATTCAATTATCCGGTCTCAGCCAATTAGAACTAAAGAATGCTGAAAACGGTTTCCGCCATTGTGATATTTTCCCGCGCTCTTTGCCGCCATATTGCGACCATAAATAGTAGAAGTGGTAAGGATCTTTTTTGTAGAAATTTTTAGTTTAGAGTCCAAAGAGATTGTATGTATGACAGAGAAACAAAGTCAGTTATTAATCATTACACCTAATTATTACACTGTTTTACCTAATATTTAGTGTATTTAGAGCCATTTAGGTGTTGAACTTTCATTTAATCTGAACTTTGGCTCCCATATTGAGTTCAAGGCCAAATTTGCTGCTATGAAGCTGGGTATCCTGGCTAAAGCTCGGCAGTACTTCACATCGGGACAGCTTCTGAGCTTGTACAAAGCTCAGGTCTGATCTTGTATGGAGTACAGCTGCCATCTCTGGGATGGCTCAGTCAAGTACCAACTCGAAGCTCTGGACTCGATTGAGCGTCGTGCTGCTAAACTTATAGGTGATTATTCGCTCGTTGAGGTCAATTTTCAAAGCCTAGATCACAGACGACGAGTGGCTAGGTTGTCTGTATTCTAAAAATATCACATTGGCGAGTGTACGCTTGATATCTTCGACCTAATCCTTCCTTCATCTGTTCTGACCTTGCCTTCGTCTGTTTTTCCGCACCAATAAAATCTTATAGTCTTCAAGTCCAGAGTGAACAGGTTCGTTTTAGATAAGCGTGCTCCGTCTTAGGCCACATCTTTATCTTTTTTTGATCCCGCTTTGTCGATAGTTATTCTTGTACGCAAAAGTATGCTGCCTACGCATGTCTCGAGGTCCAGAGCTGGCCCATTTCAAATTAAAAATAAAACATGGATTGATTTTATTGCAATTCAGTGACGACGCTAGTCAAGGTAAGGTTTCTTCGGAAATAGGAAGATGCTGGGTTCCTTGGGGATTTGAGCATAGGTAACCCAGCTCTTGAAATACCGGGGCAGAGCTTTGGGACGTTAGTGACACATTTGACCGACGGCATTTTGGCGATTGCGGGGAGACGATAGATGAAGGCGTCTCTCGCTGCTTGTGGCGTCGATTCGAGGAGACCTATGTTTAGCAGTGGCCATATGTGGGCTGAAATGATTATGATGATGATGACACATTTAGGGACGATTCTCATAGAAGACTTTTTCAGTATTTATTAGGCCTAATAGTTATGAACTAGCCACACAACTGCAGTGGTTGGGGAGCCTTACATTCTCAAGACTGAGACGACATCTAGGATCTTGCAATAAGATTTGCGGACAGAGAGTGAGAGAAGAGTCACTGGACTTGGCTCTCATACAACACAAAATCTTCAGACACCAGATTGGATTATTTTCAACATTGACAGATGGCCAATACGCAGAATAGAAAATGAAAAAATATGTATATGATGCCTTATTTATTTATTTTATGAATTCTTTGCAGCAAAGAATGCGTGATGCCGATGATTCCCCTGGGGCTGAAGGAGACCAAGGAGGTGGACTTCCGGGAGCCGTTCAAAGACTTCATCTTGGAGCACTACAGCGAAGACGCAGTGACCTACGAAGACGCCATCTCGGACTTCATGGATATGAGACAGGTAACTCCTGTAGCCAGTCAGATACTTATATAATTGTCAAAGGCAAGCGTACTTTAGCCGCCTATGTGGTCTAGTCGGTCTACCGGTGTCAGAACGAAAGGTCCCGGGTTCCTCTGATCACTTCTCAGAGCATGGATCTTATGATGATCACCTACTAAGGGGTAGTTAGAGGCACGTCCAAACAGACCTACGTTTGACATTCCATAAATCAGTTCCCTTGAGATAGTAGGAATGGTATGTCAAATATCGCCAGACAAGTTGATTCCTTCTTCGATTGTTCCATTGCACAGATATTTTTTAGGTCTAGGGAACGTTATGGCACAGAATAACTCATAAGTACTAACGTGGTTATGGTCTCGGAAAAACAAAAAAACATTTGTAAAACAGCGCCCACTGTTTACCAGCAGCCGTCAATAATGAGCCGTAGCCAATTTGCTACTGTAGCATACACACACCTATTTAGTATTTTTAGTAATTCTAAGTAGGTTTTATTTCCTTTGTGTCGTAAATTTACTGTTTTTTCGATAGTATGTCCCTAAGTGTTTTTTTTTGTAAGGCTTTGTTCAGTATAAATATGCGTACCCTCGATTAATTTTAAGTAAATTGATATTATCTGTGTCTATGTCTGTGTTGTTCTGGACAAGGGAAATACCACGTGGGCGAAGCAGTAAGCAGAAGCTTGAATTCATAATTCATTTCCCGCATTGTCAATTTCAACGTCTCGCAGTGATTTGGCTTAGGCGTACGTACGCATGTATTATTGCTATTGTTTTGTCGATTCCTTTGCAGATTCCTTCCATTTTCCATGTATCAACACTTTAGCTCTCCCCGTTAGGTACCCGCTTTGAGACTTTTTATATGTGTGCATTAGCCAAGCGATAGGCAAGGTTAAAAATGTCTTGTATCTATTTCCAGGCGATAAGAACCCCAGTAAGGTCCACGGTGGGCGTGGCGCTACTCTTCAAGTACTACAACCAGCTGTACTTCATCGAACGACGGTTCTTCCCCCCGGATCGCTCGCTCGGGGTCTATTTCGAGTGGTTTGACTCCTTGACTGGTGAGAATATTGAATATCGTCATATCGTAATATCGTCGTCAAAGCCTGCTTCAAAATTAGTAATGGATGATTTATAATACTTAGATAATTAGACCTCAATAAAACTATTTTTTTTTGTGGTTGTGATGTGTTTTACGCGTTTATAGTAAGTATTAATTAATAAATAAATAAAAAAACAGTTATATAACTTCAAAATGTTGAAGCAGACAAATTAAGCTCTGGGTTATCGATATAAACTTTGCTTTCAAGATAAAGTAAAAAGTCCAGATTTGTCTTTCAATTAAAGTAAGATACTTTTGGATACTTTGGAGCAAGTTAAAAGTAGTTGCAGAAGAGAAAGTTTCTTCTTTTACAAACAACATATCCTCAGACTGGTAAATATCTTAATATTTATTTACTCACACATATTTACGACTATTATTTTGATTCGAAAAACGGGTATAACTCCCGTATTTTACATACATTTATCCCGGCGATAAATACCCGTTTTTCGAATCAAAATAATGTGTTCTAATCGCGAAAGTTTAAAAAAAGACTATTTACGAGTATTTGTTTTTTCAAATAAGCTGGTGGTTAAACGCTTGGCCAATAAAAAAATATTTTGGGTCCGTTGCTGACATGTATTTATTTACTTTTCTGCATGAATAAACAAGATTGGTAAGTAAAAAAAAATGTACCTACTAAAGATTAAATCAATACTAAGCATGTGGAATTCTCCTTGTTACAGGTGTTCCGTCGTGTCAGCGAACGGTGGCTTTCGAGAAAGCTTGCGTCTTGTTCAACATGGCTGGGATCTACACACAAATCGGAGCCAAACAGGTACATTGGGGCTTAACCTTACTAGTTGTATGTCTTAGAGCCCACGGCGATTTGCAGCGATACTGTCTCACGTCAGTCGCGCTTGCAACTCGCGACAGAAGCGATGCAAACTCGTTTTAATAAGTTCCTAGTTTAAACCAGCACTAACACATTTTGACCAATGGGGTTCAAGCTGCCCAAGACGAAGACAGGCTTTATTCCTGAGGAGTATACCCTACTTACACCTGCGAGACAATAAAAAGCCTGAGTTCCATATATTAAGCAGGTATTTATTTAGTAACAGCTAATATAAATCAAAAGTTAATATTGATGTTGGAAATTAACTAAATGGACGAATTCCGACCCAGTGTTTTCTCCATTGAACAAAGTCGTCATAGGCTTTTTCGTATCCGTGTTTTTATTTTAACGGTAGTAATTATTTTTTTTGTACGACGGGACAGCCCTTGGCCTTCATCTCACCCGGTTTACTGTTGGTGTTATGATAAGGCCGAAGGTAGAAACGCACTTCACCAGGAATCCTCAAAGGTCTGAGGAACTGGCTATACTACCTCTAAATGCCGGAACTCAACAATTTTAGAATCGTTATTTTGGCGACAAAACAACCAAACCAAGCACAATATTGTACTTCCTTTGGGGATCGAACCCGGGACCTCTGATCTGATGCCGGTGGGCAAACCATTAGACCACAGAGGTCCTTAAGACTCAGAGAGAGGTTAAAAGGTCAACTTAGGGAATAAGGACTGCCTCTTTGTCTAAGTTATAAGTAGTAGTCATAGAGTTGATTTTTTTTTTGTCGCTAAGGCTGTCTGAGAAGTACGGAGCAATACAGGATTAATGAATTACTTTTTCATTTTACGAACTTGCCATGTGTTCCAGGAGCGTAAGACGTGTTCGGGTCTGGACGGGGCGGTGGACGCGCTACTCCGCGCGGCCGGGACCCTGCGGTACATCCACGAGAACTTCACCAACGCGCCCTCTGTCGACCTCGCCGCCGACACCCTGCTGGTCCTCGGAGCTCTCATGACTGTAAGTCCTCCGACGATTTTAACGGCAGCACCTGGCAGTTCACTGCACCGTGTCTAGGGAAGCGATAGTGAAATCTAGTCTGCACAAGCTACTCGACCTCGGCCCATCTGGTGAACTGTCTGGGATCAGGATAGGGTAACATATTCCAAAGCGGGACGACATTGCAGAACTTTTTCGCCCATTTGAAATAACACCGTGCAATCGTCTGTAAACATAACCATTGAATATTGGAATTATGAATAATAGGGAACACAGGAAACTCCCTTGTGGTACACCATAATGAGTCAGTCTCAGATTAAACACATGTTTTAAGAATTTTGCTTTTGAGGCAAAGTCGGGATTAGGATTTTTGAGATTCGACCTTCAGATAGCTCATGAAGTTGAGGATTATACTGCGTAGCACATAGTTGTTTCATTTATTTAGTAAGGCGTCATGGTCCACAATGTCAAAGACTTTAGTGAGATCTAAATAGATCGCATGGACCTTTTTTCTTACATCAATATTGCGCATGACTATTTTAATGTAGTAAAATGTACCGCAATTCGTATACTTTTGCCTGATTTCATGGACAGAGCTTTAGACTAAGGCACTTGTCCCACCGCCGAGGGGAATCCGAGAAGCTTTGTCTTACCTGTCTGTCAGAAGAGTTGACAAACAACGATTTGCATATACTTCATCACTCCAGGCTCAAGCTCGCGAATGCCTGCTGGAGAAGCTTCAGCTGCAAGCGCGCGAAGCCTCCACAGGCACCAAGAAAGGCGCCGAGCTGCGAGACTCGCACCTGTGCTTGGACCTGGCTCAGGAGAGCGCCTACCTCGCCAACACATACAGACAGCTCTATGAGAAGGTTTGTTATCATATTGTGATGCAGGTCAAAGCCTCCACAGTCACCAAGAACGGCGCAGAGAAAAAAAAACCTTTTTCAGCTGCTAAGCATTGCTGTGTTCCGATTTAGAGGGTATGTTTCCGGTAAAAAAAAGGGCACGCGAAGAATATTACCTTTATGCCTCAAGAGTTGCATGAGCAATGAGCTGTGCCGCGTAGGACATATTCTTTGTGGATGTGATCTACGCAGTAAGGCTTTGTTATAGGCAAGAGATGCACTTAACATCAAGTTTGCTTGTTCCGTCTCCAAGTTATATAAAAAATCGTTTCATTGAGTTTTAAAACATAGACATAGACATAGACATTCATTTATTTACTATTACAACACACATTCACAAACATAACAGAATGACATTGTCAAACAGAAAAACACGAGTAGGTAATAAGTGAATACAGTTTGTGCTGTGTGCTACAGCAGCAAATGGGACACAACTCAGCATTATGCCTCACTGTAACACAGGTCAGCGCTGATATTCTGTTGTGACCCAGCCCATTCAATCGATATAAAATATTAAATACAAAATAAACACATTCAAATAAACACTAAATAGAAAGTAAAATAATAAATAGTAATTGAAAATACACACAAATAATATACGCAGAGATACTAAAGTATTCAATATTGTATTAGTAGTACATACATACCTATACAGATAAACGTGTGACGTGATACCTTTTAACAAGTGAAGGGCGCGCTATAATGAACACAGTGAAGAGGTTTTATTTAAAAAACAATTGGTGTTCCAGATGCAGACGGAAGGTGTCTTCAACTACGTGCCATACTCCTGGGTGTCCCTCGTTCACGTCAAGACTGAATACTTTAAAGGTAACATTTCATAAAGGCTGCTTTCGGTGAAGGTTCAATTTGAGGCCATTTTGCAGAGCCTTTCATAGATGACACGTTGCTAGGTTGTCTGCGTTCTAGAAATTCAAAATTTTTTTATTTTATTATTTATACTGGTAAAGAATGGAATCCATTGCCCTCGTCTGTTTTTCCGCGCCAGCACAATCTTGGAGTCCAAACATATATGTACAATGTAACAAAATTTTGTCCTCTGTTTTTATCCACCATCGGGAGACAAAATGCTCTCGAAGGTGGATAGAAACAGAGGACAAAAGCTTTATCCCCGCCCCGTGCTGAGCGGGCAGGTACCTATTCATCTAATAGCGCATTGAGGCGAGGATAAAATTGTTCTGAGGAAGGCGTATCTGTCGAAACAGTCTAGAGTTGAATCTGTGTGAAATGGATGACGGAATCCGAGTCAGTCTGTTGTGTGTTCCAGCGCTTGCGCACCAATACTGCGCGATGGGATTGCTCCACGCGACCGATATCCTGGACGTCCGCGATCGCCTGCCTACCCTCTACTCGCCAGATGACGTCAATCTAGACCACGGTCAGTACCTACTTATTTGAATTGGCCTCATTTTTTGTACGACGGGGAAGCGCATGGCCTTCATCTCACCTGGTTTTCAAGTTATGATAAGGTCGGTGGAAGCGCACTTCACCCGGAATCCTCAATAATCTGAGGAACTGGCTATCTTACCTCGAAATGCCGGAACACAACAATTTAAGAATCGTTGTTATGGCGACAGACTTGTGTTTTTTTTTATACTACTAGGAGACGGGACAAGCAAGTAGCGCACCTGGTATTAAATTGCCTATGACAAAGCCTTACTGCATAGGTCACATCCACAAAGAACATAGCCTACACCGCACTGCATTGCGCCCGTCAACTTGAGGCATAAAGATGTTAAGCCTCACGTACCCATAATTTCACCGGCAACCATACACTCCAAACCGAAACACAGCAATGCTGCTTGGCGGCTGAAATAAGTATGGTGGTAGTCATTCTCCGGACGAGCCCTTTCACTAGGAGCTTCTATGTAAGATGGTGGTAGCTAACAAAGTCCTTCCACCAACCAAACCAAGCACAATATTGTACTCCCCTGGGGATTGAACCCGGGACCTCTGGATCTGACCGGTGGGCGAACCACTTGACCACAGAGGCGGATAGATAAAAATAAATTGAATCCCTCACAGTTGGTTGGACTAAGCGCTTTCAAACATCAGCTTCGCGCGTCTATAATTCCACTGTGTAACCGATAGAAAAAACATATGTTTTGGTATATTTTTTGCGTTTTTATAAAAAGTAACGCACCACAGGTACAAATATCCCAATTCGATAATAAATGCAAAATTGCATTTGAATGTATTAATAAAAAAAAAATGCAGGACATTAATTTAACACAGCACCATCTAGCCAAAAACTAAGCATTGCTTGTAATATGGCAACTAGATTACGGATAGAATACTTAATATTTTATAAACACATACGTACAATATGGTACAACACCCAAACACAGAACAAACATCTATATTCATCGCACAAATGTTTGTTCTGAGTGGGAATCGAACCCGCAGCCTTCAGCGCGTAAGGCAGAGTTACTACCAACTGAGCGATGAGGCTTGATAAAATTTATCAAAAAATTAACCAGCCCGAGTTTCTTGCCTTTCTCCTTGTGTAGTCGCGATTCCGAACAGCCGGTAGATTTGACGTTACAAAATGATCCTAAAAAATCGAAATGAATAAAGTTATTTTCACTTTGATTATGACTTTGTAATTGGATTTGCCATGTGAACGAGAAAATACGTTTGCACTGGGACTTTATAAAGGTTTTCTTGGTGTTCCAGGGTCCCTGCTGAAGGGCGGAGAGGTAGACTACATGGCGCTGGGCAGAGCTCACATCACCGAAGCCATCGCGCTCTATGAAGAAGCCTTGCGACTGCAGAGGATGTGTCGGTGAGTTGGGAATAGTTTTTATCAGTTTTCAATTGTCAAAGGGACTGTCGACCCTATTGAAAACTTAACTTAAACTAACTTTGGAGTGCCGTTTCGAAAAAAAACAATGTCTGGCGGGGAAACAAAACAAAATCCTACCACAAACGAACCAAGCACAATATTGCTCCCCTTGGGTTTCGAGTTACCTCTGGATTTGAAATCGGTGGGTTGAACCACTGTATGTAATCTAGCGAACTTTTTTCCCCATAGCGCAACTGCACTAGAGTCAGCTACGGAACCAATATAGAAAATGTTTACACTACATTTCATAAATTTTGTTGATCATGGATACAGTTATGAATTTCACGTTTTTTAATACACGATATTTTCGAAGCTACAACTTACCAGAAATTCTGAAACTCGTCTCTAAAACTGAGGACTCCTGTATCCCAGAGAGTGAGACAAACTGAGGCACAACCATAGAATCAGCTTGTTGCTTTCAGCGAGCTCAGAACAAAGGAAGCGTTGTCTCTAGTCGTACGCAGCTCGCTTGAGAGGGCGTCTCGGGAGCGCGGGCCTCCGCCCCCGGACGACTTCACGGAGCCCCTGGAAGCCCCCGGCATTATGCGTGAGTATCTAGTAAACAAGCCTCATAGCTCAGTTGGTAGCCCTGCCTTCTACGCTGTAGGTTGTGGGTTCCCACGCAGGACAAACATTTGAGTGATGAATAAAAAATAAAAAATGTGTGAAAAAAAAATATGTATATAAGTATATTATATCCGTAATCTAGTTCCCATATTACAAGCTATGCTTCGTTTGGGGCGCTAAATGGCTAAATGGCGCTGTGTGAAATGAACTTACAGTAATATTTATATATTTGTTTATTAAAAAAAAAAAATTAAGAATAGGTCGAGAGAAAACTGACCTTTAAAGAGCTGTATATTTTGATTCGTAATAGGTAGTAAGTAGTTTACATTTTCAGATAATGTGTTATTATGGCAAATCACCAGAAAAACCGAAATTTACCGATTTGAAATTTAATTCTATCCGCCTCTGTGGTCTAGTGGTTCGCCCAACGGTGTCAGATCCAGTGGTCCCGGGTTCGATCCCCAGGGTGAGTACAATATTATGCTTGGTTTGGTTGGTGATAGGACTTTGTTTTAGTCCGCCTGGCTAGCTACCACCATCTTACCTAATTCTGTCGCCATAACAACAATTCTTAAACTGTTGTGTTCCGGCATTTAGAGGTAAGATAGCCAGTTCCTCAGGCTGTTGAGAATTCCTGGTGAAGTGCGCCTCCACCTTCGGCCTTATCATGACTGAAATATCATGAAGCGCTTCCCCTTCGTACAGTTAAATAAAAATTTAAAAATTAAGAGACCAGCCCTCGCAGCACGGGGAGGGGATACAATTTTTGTCCTCTGTTTTTATCTACCTCTGCCCCCTCAGCACGGGGAGGGGATAAAAATTTTGTCCTCTGTTTTTATCCACCATCGGGAGACAAAATTCACTCGAAGGTAAAACAGAGGACAAAAAATTACTACCTCTATTGATCAAGAAAAATATTTAAAATCGGTCAATAGTATACGGATTTCTGAAAAAAAAATACTAAAACAACCTAATTGGAACCTCATCTTCTGATTAGTCGGCAAAAAATGTAACCATTTGAGAGTCACGATTTGAATTTACTTTTCAACCAGACTAGATAACGCTAAACTCAATATTTAAGAACGCGCTATCGTTGTGTTTCAACAATTGCTCACTCCCGTCCCATCCCGTCGCATTTACCATAGCGTTATTTTGCAAAAGGCAATTTACTGATTTAATGTTTAGGTGGTAAATTATAAATTATTTTTGATGGTGATATCAGACTTAAATGTTATGAAATCCGAAGAACAACCAAACACAAACTAAATACCTACTTCAATTTAATTAATATTAATAAACACAGCAATAAATCGATTCGCATCGTGCGATGTATAAATAAAAATGCGCAATTACACTTGCGCGAAGGCACTATTGTTTTGGGACATACAAGCCCACTGCTGAACAAAGCATTTTCGGATTCGTCCGTAGGCAAACAATCCGGGTCTGTGTGGAAAATATTCTTAGTGATACAAGGTCTAGGTGATAAATGGTCTTATTTTCAAAATGTCACGGTTGTAGAAGGCCTTGGCGGCAAATGGTTCTTGTTGTTATGTACATACAAATACTTAGCTATTTGTGTGAACAAGCCTCATAGCTCAGTTGGTAGTAGCTCTGCCTTCTGCGCCGTAGGTTGTGGGTTCGATTCCCACTCAGGACAAACATTTGCGTGATGAATATAGAAGTATGTTCTGTATTTGTCATATAGTACGTAATGTATTTACAAAGTATTTAAGTATTCAATCCGTAATCTAGTTCCCATATTACAAGCTATGCTTAGATTGGGGCTAGATGGCGCTGTGTGAAATTAATGTCCTGTAATATTTACTTATTTATTTAGTAAGATAAACATTTTTGTTTTCATACCTCGTCACTAAAATCGTTAGCTATACACGTTAGCTATTAAAAAAACAACTGGGGTTGTATTATTAATAGTTTTTGCAGCGCACGCTATGTAAGGTATTTTATCGGTCATTTACCTTCACCTTAGCTTTCGTAATGATCCCTAAACACAACTACAGGCTATGTAAACGTAACTGCAATTCAAGATTCGTGTCATTTCGACTACTGGCAGAGCTACTACCAACGGAGCTATGAGGCTTGTTATATACGTACATGGAATTGTATGTGATGCCTCAGTGAGGTGTAAGGTGCTTTTTTTTATTATTGTACGACGGGGAAGCGCTTGGCCTTCATCTCACCTGGTTACAAGTTGAGAAAAGGCCATAGGTGGTATTGCACTTCACCTGGAATCCTCAACAAACTGAGGAACTGGCTATCTTCCTCTAAATGCCGGAACACAATAATTATAATTGTTGTTATGGCGACAGAAGTAGGTAAGATGGTGGTAGCAATCAGGCGGAAAACAAAGTCCTACCACCAACCAAACCAAGCACAATATATTGTACTTCCCATGGGGATCCCAGGACCTCTGGATCTGAAATCGGTGGGTTGAACCACTAGACCACAGCGGCGGTTAAAACTCCTTACGTTTTTCCCTCAACAGCGTCCTCAAAGTTCCAACTGGCGCTGACGCCTCCAGACTTCGCTCAGCACCGAGTCGATGACCTGTTCAAGTCCCTGGGACCCATCGCAGTGTTCTCCGCCAAGCGACATTGGAGCGCGCCCAGGCTGGTACAGCTTCAGAAGACCAGTCGTCGCCAGGAGGAGGAACTGAAGCACCGGCACAGCGAGAAGCGAGACAGGTCGGAGGACAATAGGTTCGTACCAGGGGGTTCGTACCAGGGGGTTCGTACCAGGGGGTTCGTACCAGGGGGTTCGTACCAGGGGTTCGTACCAGGGGGTTCGTACCAGGGGGTTCGTACCAGGGGGTTCGTACCAGGGGGTTCGTACCAGGGTTATTGTATCTAGTTATACAGTATTGTTTATAAATTTCTGCTTTTGTAGCTTGTCTAGCTATGAATGTCAATGTAAAGGTACAATGATCTTATGATTGAAAAATGTTATACATAATCCCTATTAGGGCATAGCAATAGAGTGGAAGCGGACCGACGCTTTGAACAAGCACAAGCCATATTAATGTTTAAGTAAGCAGGAGGTAAGTGTAATATTATCACTAAAAAAGTCGTTCAAATTATAATAGCATTTCTCAATAAGTAGGTATTTCAATTTATTGAATTGAATATTGAATGAATGAATGATTCTTTATTGTACACCAAAAACATATAGAACAATGTACAATTTCAAAACTAAAGTTAACAGTACAATGGGCGGTCTTATCGCTTAAAAGAGATCTCTTCCAGACAACCTTAGGATGGGGAGGATAGTAAAAGTACGGTTGATGGTGGGAGGGTGCACAAAATAAATGAGAATAAATAAATATTTAAATCGACAAAACTCAACCTACCTAATTTAATACGTAATAATAATTTAAACATGATAAAAATAAAAAATAAATGTTCTTGTGGAGTAAATATATAATGAAATTTTTATTTTAAATTTCTACTTTGTCCTATATAAATCTCATGCAGATATTTACTTCATCTATCCTTATTTGCTTCCAGCACATACTACAGCCAGATAATAAGAAGCGACGAAAAATACTCGGACGATTTCGAGAAGAAGAAATTGCATCGCGTCACGAAACAAAATGGCGTCTACATCAACAGCTACAACAACAATTACGAATATCATCCAAAAGTCCTCGACTATGAGTACAGGAGCAAACCTTCTGCTGAAAACGGGGGGGAGATTATCAAGGAGAATGGTAGAGGGGAGATAATTAGAGAGAACGGTAGAGGGGAGATTATAAGAGAAAATGGTAAAGGGGAGTTTATAAGGGAGAATGGTAGAGTAGAAAGTATCAGGGAGAATGGAAGAGGGGAGATTATCAGGGAACATGGTAGAGTAGAAAGTATCAGAGAGAATGGTAGAGAGGGGAGTGGGAGGTTGAAGAATGGGAGGGAGAGAAGAAAAGAGCCGCTGAGAAGAGTTGCGAGTGAATACAACGTGGCGAATGGGAAGGTGGAAGAAGGGTTTGGGTTCTCTGTGAGAGGAGACGCACCGGTGGTCATCGCTGCAGTGGAAACCAACTCTTTGGCTGATGTAAGTAAAAGCCTAGTGAAAAAAACAAAACTGTATGTGTTTATGATTCTTGTTAAGTAACAGGCGATTCTGTCAGATGTGTAGTTTTTATGTTTCCAAGCTCAGTTGGTAGTAGCTCTGTCTTTCTCGCTGCTGGTTTTGGGTTTTCCCACCTAGGACAATTTTCTACATTTATGTGATGAACATATGGTATATATAGGTATGTTGTTCTGAAAAAGTATATACGCAATCTAGTTTCCAACTTACAAACAACTTTTTAACCGCCTCTGTGGTCTAGTGGTTCACCGTTGTCAAAGGTCCCGGGTTCGATCCCCAGAGGTTGTTGGACTTTGTTTAACTCCGCCTGGTTAACTACCACAAACATAGCCAGTTCCTCAGACTGTTGAGGATTCCGAGTGAGGCATCCACCTTCGGCTTTATCATAACTTGAGAACCAGGTGAGATGAAGGCCAAGCGCTTCCATACCGCCATGCCCGTCGTGAAGTCACCAGAGCTCCAACGCGCGGGTCGGCAACGTCCGAGTGATGCTTCTGGAGGCGATGGTAGCCACTTACGATCTGGTGGACCGTATGCCTTAGTAATATATAAAAAGGCGATTTTAGTCCTCAAACTCGACACGTGACCCAAGGGCTGGCTCTTATTTAGGCCAGCGAATTAGCATAGCTATTCAGCGTGGCAATGCAGCCAGTGTCTTGGGCACGCTTCCGTCTGGTACTGGTCTGGAACAGTTGAGTTACCTATAGGCCGTTTGTAACGGTCCTTAGGTAATCTGACTGATTCCTTTGTACATAGTTAGTTTAATTGTACTTTTTAATGTCCTCAAATAGATATGTTAAAAATTAAAAAAAATACAAAAATGGACGTTTATTTACTTTTTGTTAAGTTTATGACATCCAGCGTCCACAGCTAGGCAAAGCCTTGTAGCCTTGGAGGGTTTTTGCCGTAATCACCACGCTTGGCAGGCGAATTGGCAGTAGTAAAGGTGTAGCTAATACTCGGAAGGAAGCTGCTGCCCTTTTTCTTATGAGATCCTTTGTCGGCTTTTAAGACATCCATGGGCTCAGGTGGCGCAACGGTTGTAAAAGTAACTGGAGTTATGTCAACTGAAATATTACAGGATAGAATATTTAAGAAGTTCCTACTAACAAACCTCATAGCTCAGTTGGTAGTAACTCTGCCTTCTGCGCTGTAGGCTGTGGGTTCGATTCCCACCCAGGACAAACATTTACGTGATGAATATAGATGTTTGTTCTGTGTTTGGGTGTTGTATCATTCAAAGTCAAAGTTAAAGTAGCAATATTAAGTATCTACTATTCTTTCATTGTAGGTATACTGATTTGTTCACACTTTTTTATGTTATTTAATTGCTTCCTATACGTGAAAACCTCTTATTGGCCTAATGTTGTTATTTCTGTGTTTAATTTATGTTGTATGTGCTGTTTGTTTTTCCTAGAAAATAAATAAATATAGTATTTATGTATTTACAAAAAGTATTTAAGTATTATTTCCGTAATCAAGTTCCCATATTACAAGCTATGCTTAGTTTGGGGCTAGATGGCGCTGTGTGAAATTAATGTCCTGTCCTATAATATGTAATAATATATATGTAGTTCTTAGCTTGATGCTAAACATGACGCCTTTTCCAGATCGGTGGCATGAGAGAAGGCGACTTCATAATCTCGATCGGCGACCGCGACGTGAAGTGGAGCTCGCACGCACAAGTCGTGCGACTCATCCAGAGCGCGGGCGAGTCACTCACAGTGCGACTTGCCACTGCCATGGACAAACACATGCACAAGGTAAAGTTACTGGGGTACTTGTTCAAACGTTTTTTTACTGTACGACGGGGAAGCGCTCGGTCTATATCTCACCTGGTTACAAGTTGAGACGGCGGTAGGTGGAGGCGCAATTCACCCGGAATCCTCAACAGACTAAGGAACTGGCTATCTTACCTCTAAATGCCGGAATGCCGGATCAAAACAGTTTTAGAATTGGTGTTATAGCGACAGAATTATTTAAGATGGTGGTAGCTGGTCAGGCGGACTTAAACAAAGTCCTACCACCAACCAAACCAAGCACAATATATTGTATCCCATGGGGATCGATCCCTGGACCTTTGGATCTGAAATCGGTGGGTTTAACCAGTAGACCACAGAGGCGGTTAAAACGTTGTCGCGTCTCGACGGTAGCTCCCAAGTTGCAGTCTGCACGCAACCACCAACGCCGGAACGTAAATAAATATAGTCAAGCGATAAATAACCGATTTTCGTTATAAAATAACGGTTGTTATAACGAATTTATCGTTATAGCGATACATGACAAACTAACCTAATTTCAAACTATTACATTGCTACCTTGCTATGGATGACCCAAAAACTACTTAAGCTTCCTGTACTTTAAGAATACACGAGTAGTATTCAAATCTAATATGTCTACAATACCCGCTATTTATAGCTAGTGGTTACCCTGCATAGCTGCAACACACTAGTGTGTTAGGAACTGCGCTATTGTTAACGCCAACGCTATTTATATTGGTATTTTATACAAAACTGGGAATCCCAACAAATAATTGAATGAACATCTCTATTCCAGTCATCCCCCGAATCAGGGCGCCAGTCGAACTCCAACCAGGGCTCCGTGTCCGCCGCGTCCACTGCCTCCAGCGGGTCCACCGCCGTCACCGCGAGGTCCTCGGCGCGCCGCGCGCCGTCCTGGAACCCATTCCGAAGACATACGGCCAGGGACAATAGCTCGCATCGAGGCTCACATACCAGCAACGTTATCTTCAGATGATTGGTAACAGCGCCATCTGTTTTTGTTTGGAGTCAACTCTCTTGATGTTTAGCAACGGCGCGCGCCATCTTTGAACTATCTCCGACAGTCAGAGACAATAGCTCGCATACCAGCAACAATATTTTCAGATGTTATTGTGTGTGGTCAACTCTCTTGCTGCTTTTGCCACGGCGCTCGCCATCTTTGAACCATTTCTGAATACATACGGCCAAGTTCAACAGCTCATAACGAGGTTCATTATTGACTAGTAACATTATCTTCAGTTTATTGGTCACCAACCCATTTCTCATTTTACCGTTTTTCGTACTAACCGCTCTTAGCACTAAATACAGTCACGAGAATAGCGTTTTTTTTGTATTCTCTCTCAACTCTCACCACATCAAGGCCTAGTATAGGCATCTAGTTGTAATAGTACGATGACAAATTTTATATCTTTGTCAGTTTATGGGAGGGTGAATTATTGCAGTTTAACGCCATCTCTGTTAGTTTTCGTAAACTCTTTAGTCACAAGTTGCGGCTGTTGCAATAGGGTTGTAGTTAGGATTAGTCTTATTTTCGGGTAATTATATGCTCCCATTGTAAACCGCCTTGAGTATTTCAAATCTAAGCTTTATAAGATTTATTTTAGGTTATCTGCGAACTTACCGAGCTATTTTCTGATTTTGCATGACTAAAGTTATATATTTAAGTGCAACTACTAATATATATTTAGGTTCCTAAATATATAGTTAGATAATGGAACCTTACTTACCTTGGCTATGATGTTCCAAAGTATTTATCAGTATGAAAAATTCACACTTATTTTTAGTTGATTTATGCTGATGTAAAGATATATATATTTTATTATTAGGTTGGTGTTTTTTTCTATTCTAATTTCGTATAAATACCAACTAACGATTTTTCTATAAAAATTGACACATCTTTAGAAGCAAAGAAGTGCGCAGTTGTTCTTTTTGTCCAATGTGACATAAATATTTACAGCATGGTATTTATCAGATACCTCTAAAAAATTTACTTGAAAACATAGTTATCTGTTTCTATGTTTAGTTAGGTATCAGCGCCATCTATTGCCGCTCTGGGAACTTAAACGAGTTAGTTCCCAAGATCACCATTAATTTTGGTTGTGATCGATTTAAAAGTTATAATTTTATTACGATATTGATCGCACCCAAAAATATTTACTAATTGATTTAAGTACTTAATTAATTTAATTTAGTGTATAGCCCGTCAATAATTAAATCAAAAGTCGCAAAGAAATATATTTTTCTTGTGCCAATAATTTAATGTAAGTAGTTTGTATTTATAATCTCTCTTTGTATAATAAAAAAATGGTATTCATGTATAAAAATTATATAAGGGTAAACTAAACAAATAATATATAAAATGTATAAACTGTTATTGAATAAAGTATGAGCGTTACACAATAAAATATTTAAAGGACTTACAGTTTTTAATGTCAACCTTTTTGTTTTACGCTACCCCTAGATGTCGCTATTACTTTTTTTTTGGTCGGTTGGGATCTGCCTCCTAGTGAGTTTATATACTACTAGTGGTAGTGTATGCCCCTTGTTACAGAATCGTTGAACTTCAGACAACCGCTGATAGTAAGACTTAAAGTCCGCCTGGCTTACGGCAACCTCCTATTTTTTCTTTATTGGACGATAGGGAAGCCTCCATTTTACCTGATTTTTCAAGTTATGATAAGGCCGAAGATGGAAGCGCACTCCACCTGGAATCCTCAAGATTCTGAGGAACTGGCTATCTTACCTCTTAATGAGAACACAATTTTTATTGTTACTACACTACATAATTAGGTTGGATAGTGGTAGCTAGCCAGGCGGCCTTAAACAAAGTCCTACCGAACGAAGCACAACATGTACTCCCCCTGGGGATCGAACCCGGGACCTCTGGATCCAACACCAGTGGGCGATCCACTAGAACACAGAGGCGGTTAAATTAATTAATAAGTTTAAGGCACAGGCAGTCCTGCCGGAGTACGGCGGTGCCAGTGCCTTTAATTGTCAGCTTCTGGGAAAGCTCGGTCCATCGTAGGTCAAGTCCTCGCTTAGGTCAAGACGAGGCGAGACTCTAAGTCAAGACCAGACGAGACTAGGTTAAAACACAGGTGATTACTATGCGAGACTCTAGATCAAGACTCAGGCAATGACCACGCGAGACTCTAGGTCAAGACCAAAGTAATGACCAGGCGAGATTCTAGGTCAATAGCCAGGTAATAACCAGGCGAGTCTCTAAATCAAGACCCAGGAAATGACTTCGCGAGACTAAGTCAAGACTCAGTTGACATAACCTAACCTAAAGACCATGCGAGACTCAAGGTCAAGACCCAGGTAATGACTATGCGAGACTCTAGGTCAAAAACCTGGCGAGACTCTAGATCAAGACGGGGGTAATGACCAGGCGAGATTCTAGGTCAGGATCCAGGTAATGACTATGCGAGACTCTTAAGTTAAGACACAGATATTGGCCAGATGAGACTCTTAAGGTCAAGAACATACCCATATAGATCAAAAGTTGTGTTCCCGATTAACTGTCTGGCAAATCTGGCAATTAAAGCAGTTAACTAGAGCTTCCTTCAAATTGTAGGCCTGCACTAAAAATCACCATTACTTTTTACAAATAGGTAAGAGCCATATTGACAGTGATGACCTATTACTCCACCTTGCCGACTCATTGCAGCAACTTGAATCTATATCACATCTGTAACTTGACACTGTAACTTATATAAATGTCCCTGCAACTGAAATACCTGAGGTATAACCTTGAATATTAATGTTTCTGAACAGTTCACATGAAACATTTCTGCAATTTACAATTAGCTTAAAATTTTTGACGTTGAAAATTATTTGTTTGCATTAATGTTACGAATGCAACATTGTCATAATAACCTAAGCCTTGTTCTTCTTAAGCACTTTAGACGGAAAGTTTACCCCATTTGGGCGGCGTGAAGAGGATAGACAGCTGCCTGTGACAACGCCTATTTGCGTCGGATACCACACCTCCCCTGCACAGCAGAAGCGCGGTAGCCAAGCCAGAGGTCTCAGAGTAAATTATCGCAGAAATTCTGCCACTTTTTGCTTTTTTCACCGGAGGGATACAAACCAGGGGTCGCCGCGCGGTTGCGCTGTGTCCGCCGAGCCGTGCCACTGCGCCAGCGAGAAAGTGACTAATTGAAAGCGAGAATTTAATATTATTAAGTCATCTCAGAGAACCAGTTGAGATGGATTTCAAGTGTTGCTATTACAACACTTGAAATCCATTGAGGCATTGACCTCTCGTGACAGCAGAAGATCACTATTGGTATGCCCGAAATGTAAAGGCAACTATCATCCGAGTTGCATCTTTCCCAATAAAAAAGACTGGATACCAGACGCCGATTTCAAAGCTTCTTGGATCTGCCCTGCGTGTATGCAGCCTAAACCTCGGGATAATAAGGACAACACACCTGTACGAAGCACTAATTCAAAAGTAGTAGAAAGCTCTCTCATATCAGAGCATTCTAAGCCTACTGAGAAGCAACCTGAAATGCAAGTTGTGCCCCTGGAACAAGTAAAAGTATTGTCAGGTCCGAGGTTGCGGTTGCTGTTGCGGCTGCTATTATACCAATTTGTACCGCCTGTGATGCAGTGTTTCCGCTGCACGAAGTTTAATCATGCAGCAGCCATTTGAAGAAACCAGCAGGTGTGCTCGCGATGTGCGGGCGACCACAACTACAGAGAATGTAAAGAGGAGATACTTAAGTGCATAAATTGTGGTGACGCACATCTAGTAATTTCTAGAGAATGTCCTTTTATGCAAATGAAAATTGATTTAAAAAGAAAAGTTATGCAAATATCATGACAGAGAACAAAAGTTTCCCAGCCCTGGCACCACCGGCGGTAGCGCGACCACCGGCAACCTGGCCCTCCGTGGTCGCGCAGTCGCCAGATCGGCTCCAGGCTATTCGTTCCCATGCTCGCCCTCCAGCGACCCAGTCGCCGATTAGGCCTCCATCGGCGAACACTCGAGTAACCACTCCTGTGGCACGTCCGCCCGCCGCGAGTTCAACACCCGTGGGGAAGCCTACCGACTTGAAAGACATTATAAACAATGACAAAATTATAGACATAATTGTTAAAACACTTATTAGTCTAGGCAATTCCAATAGGGCCACAACCGTCTCTCATATAAGTGAGGCTTTTTTAGAGAACTGCAGAACCTAATGCTTTTGCATATCGCTGTGTTTAACATACATAGCATTTATAATAAAAAACCTTTTTAACTGAAAATAACATAGACATATGTTTATTGAATGAAACATGGATCAAAGATACTTCTCGCAATTAAAAAAAAACAGTAAAAATTATCATTACATAGGGAAAAATGCCGAAAACAAACATGGGGGTGTAGGAATATTAGTAAGAAATACGAGTAATATTAAATTTAAAACCATTGACACTAAATTTTACCAAGATATCCAAAATGTAGCTGTATCTGTTGAAACTGATGTGGGTTCTTTGACCATCCAATGTGTGTACTGTCCACCTGCAAATGAAAACAGAGGAAACCGAATAAGAATTAAAAAATTAGAAAAGATTATCAAGGAACTACCTGTACCATGTCTGATTTCTGGTGATTTTTATGCTCATCACATTGCATACGGTTGCCAAACCACAAAAGCCAGAGGCAAAGATGTGTATGATCTTTTTGATGAACTTAACTTTTGTATTATGAATGATGGGAGTTCTACTAAAGTCCAAAACCCAGGGCAAAATGCTTCGGGAATTGATATTACATATGTTAGTCCAATAATTGCTCCATTATGTGAATGGAGAGTAGGAAGTAATCCAATGGGTAGTGATCACTATCCTATTTTTATTGACATAACAACATCAGCTGTTAATTATTGTATCAATAATAATGATAAGCATGTCTAATAAGGCAAACTGATCTAAATACAGTTTAAAATCAGAAAAAAATATTGAGGAATTTGATTGTAGTTTGTCAGATCCCCTGAGCACATATGATGAGTTTTGTAAATTAATAAATGAACTTAAGGCGGATTGTATACCCATGCGTAGAACTGGTGAGGGGATAAGTAGGGCACCGGCACCCTGGTGGAATGAAGAGTGTAATGAAGCAGTCCAAAAGTCAAAGGAAGCTTTAGCTAAATATAGAAATTAATTTACAATAGACTCGTTCATTGAATATAAGAAAGCAGATGCTATAAAAAAACTGACCTTGACTAGATGTAGAAAAGATAGTTGGGAAAACCTATGCAGTACCTTAAATAGATACACTCCTATTTCTAAAATTTGGAACTATATCAGAATGTTCAAACGTGTTCATATTAAAAACCCTATTAAGAATGATGAATTTATCCCTGGCTTTCTTAAAAAACTCTCAGAATCTACAGTTAATAACAATTTGGACCTGGAAAGTATTTTTGAATTAAATAATAACACAGATACTGCTAATTTGTTGTTGAAACCATTTGAATGGAATGAACTTTGCTACTCATTGGACTCAAGGAAGGACACCACTCCTGGACGAGATGATTTTCCTTACATAATAGTTAAAAGGTTGCACGTTTCAGCTAAGAAAGTTTTATTGTCAATTTTAAATAAGCTTTGGTCACTGCAATGTTAATAAAGTTATTCCAGAGTCATGGAAAACTCAATGTGTTATTCCTATTTTGAAATATGAAAAACCAGTAGATGACCATAACTCATACAGACCAATATCCTTAACTTCTTGCATTGGAAAATTAGTAGAACAAATGATAAAAGTTAGATTAGATTATTATGTAGTAAAAAATAATATTTTACCTTCATTTCAATTTGGTTTCCGAAAGGGTAAAAGTGCTGATGAAAGTTTCGTCTCTCTTGTGGCTGATTTGAGAAAATGCCAGCTGGAATGTAGTACTGCAGCTTGTGTGTTCCTTGATGTCCAAGGAGCCTATGACAATGTAGACCTTTATCAACTGGTTATGGTTTTGACTGAACTGGAATTCCCTGGAAAATTAATTAAATGATATTCAATCTTTCATTTCAACGTAAATTGTTTGTTAGACATAATAATATTCTTCGTGGACCAGAAACTGTAACAAAAGGCTTGATGCAGGGTGCATCACTCTCTCCGATTTTATATAATTTGTACACTTCACAAATATTGAAATATGTGAAATCTGAAGTAAAAATGTTGCAATTTGCAGATGACATACTGATGTATTATAGTAATAGACACATACACATTATAAATAAAAATATTACTGATGCACTGAATCAGTTTTATAATTATTATTTTAATACTTTAAAGTTAAATATTAATAGTGAAAAAAGTTCTTGCTTAGTTATTGACATAACAAATCTCAAATAAATGTAATGTATGATAATGTAAATATACCAAGAGTAAAAGAGAAGAAATTTTTAGGGGTGATAGCTTAATTTTAATAATCATATTACCTATATTAGTAAAAATGCACTAAAAGGTATAAATATCCTAAGATCTATAGCAGGTATATTCTGGGGTTCTGATCCAAAAATACTAAGTATGTTGTATAAGAGTATTGTAAGAAGCCATTTTGACTACAGCTGCTTGGCATATATTAATGCCAATTCTAATTCTCTCAAAAAGTTGGACATTATACAAAATAGGACTTTGAGAATTATTATGGGTGCAATGAAAACTACACCAATAAACTGTATGGAAGTTGAAACATGTATTGAACCTTTGGTAATAAGAAGAGTAGGAATAGCGATGAAAAGATGTATTAAAGCCTTAGCTACTGATCATTCCATAATGTGCAATAGTTTAAACTTACCTAATGAATTGAGTAACATCTTGCCAGAATTTGAGATTTTTCCATCCAATATAGTCTTTGGAAAACTGCCTGAAATGTGTACCATTATGGCTCATGTCAAAAACATATCTACTAAAATGTCACACAGTCAATATTGGCCAATCTATTAATACTCTTTTGAAACTATTTTATCAAATCCTATTAAATTAGACTCTTGTAAAATAGACAACAACTATGATTTTATAGAACAAATGGCAGAGGTAGATTCCTATAGAATTTATACTGATGGATCTAAATCTTCTAGTAGTGTAACTGCAGCTATACATGATCCACAAAAAAAAGTTTCTAGATGCTTTAAAATTAATGATGAATGCAGTATATTTACAGCCGAAGCCTATGCAATATATATGTCTTTATTTTATATCAGGAATATAACTAATGTCACACAAATAACCATTGTATCTGACTCACTAGGTGTTTTGACTGCCCTCCAGCACATAGGTTTAACATATAAACAGAATTATCTATTACTTATAATAAAAGACATGCTTCATAGATTCTACTTACAAAACATAGACATTGACTTCAAGTGGGTTCCATCACACCAAGGGATCACTGGGAATGAAGAAGTTGACAAAGTTGCAAGTGGATTATGGGATGAAGACCATAGAAATGTATTGCTCATTCCTTTTACTGATATGTTCACCAAACTGAAATAAATTAAACATGAAATATGGAAAAAATATTGGTCCTATACTAATACCTCTAAAGGTCAATGGTATGCCAGCATTCAAAAAGAAATACCAGCCAATCCTTGGTCATGATAAATTACATAGAGATGATTACAGCAGAAATTTCACGTCAATAATTACCAGGATGAGATTTGGACATTTGCACATCTACATAGAATGAAGATTGTGAGAACAAAGGCTTGTTCTCACTGTGATAATGAAGACTCCACCCTGAATCATATCGTTCTGGAATGTCCAGCGTTTTCAATCCAGAGACTGGCCATGATTGCCAATATGATCGAAATCGAACTAGAGGATCCAGTACCCCGCCAACTGCCCCAAAGTTCTTCCATCAACTATTCGTGTTCGTATCGAATACCTTGTCCAAAATTTAAATAATTACAAACAACGCCACAGTCACAATTAAAAGTAAACAAACAAAACCAAAGAGAATGTAACAACACAACAACCAAATAGCAACTAAACCATAGAGAATAAAATGAAAAACTAAAGTGTAGTGAAATGCTTAGAATAATAATAAAACATATAAAAAAAAATATGATATATATATATGATATATAGAAACAATGACAGCGTGACTTAGTGCCGTAAGTTGTCTTTACACTGGAGATGATACAATTACGATAACATCGATATCGATGAAAAAAATGTTGACTGCATTTGAATTGACCTGAACTGTTATTTTTTGTAAATATTTTGTTCTAAAAATATTAACTAGGTACGTACCTAGTTACTATTCTCATCATAACATAAACTTACCTGCTTCTTAAAATTGTAGTTTGCATAGTTTGCTGAATAATACTTAGTAGATTATGCACCAAGGGAATAAAGCGATGTCTTATGTTGCGGGTGGCATGTTGAACCCCGAGTGTTATGAGGGACTCTCGGGTTAACTCCCGAGCAAAATGAGGGAGTTATGTAGTCCTGAGTGGAGCGAGGGGTTTAAGCCACCCAAGACGAAGACATGCTTTATCCCGAGGTGCATACTCTACTTTTCACACCGTCGTCGGCGAGCCAATAAAAGTCAGAGTTACACAATTTAAAGCATTTAATTAAAATTAGATATTAATGTTGGGCACATTTGTCCAATTATGTAGAGATAGTGTAAAACTTAACCACTTTAAAAAAAATGGGGCAATTGCAATGAGATGCATGCTTATAGCAAGATGGTAGATATTTGGTATTATAGGTAAAACCTTTTTGCCTAGACCTAACGTAATAATCAAAATGAAAAAGATAAATCGTAGCCTGCTAGATTTTTGTAGACCAATCAAATTACTTAATATAAATAAAACCTATTTACTGAGACCTTCAAAATGAAAACAAGAGTTTTCACACGAATTTCAACTTTCCAAATTCAAATCACTTTATTCCCTAGGGAGTTTCATACAACATTATTTCCCTAGGGAATAATGCTTTGCTTTAAGTTGAGATTAATAGGTCTTTAATCCGTGAAAGTACTGTAGATGTGAAAAGTCTATATTTGTTTAGTTTTAGTAAGTAAACTGCATATTCCAGTAAAAAAGTAAGTATTTACCTACTTAAGTTTTTATGAGTTACTTTTTTCTTTTAAAACAAGATTTGCATAGGCAAAGACATAATAAAAAACACATAAAAATTAACATAGGTTAAGGCTAGATGGCGTTGTATGAAATAATAAATTAGTACGGGACATTTTAAAGAGCACCATCTAAAGAAGCGAACTAGGTAATACGTGTCTATACTTTACATTTTTATTTTATAGATGGTAGGACACTTCCTTACTGAATGCGATAACCTATTTAGTTCCTGTTGTAATCTTGCTATAACTTTAGATTGGTGGTTCACATTCTCCATTGGTAATGCTGGTGGTGGTACCGTTTTGTCTGAAAATAAAAATGCTAAATAATAATTTGGGTTCCTATGTAAATAAAAAAAAGTAATCGCATTCAACTTAAATGGTGTTAATATTCCTTCGAGCTAGGATTTGTTAATGTGCTTAATACTGATGAGGCTTGGAAGAGCCCGCTCGTTTCAAGCCATCAAAAATTTGAATCATGCAATAAAATATGATCATTAAGGTATTGTACGAATTTTATTGCTGTATATGTTTGTAACAGTTTAATCAATATATTTTACCAAAATTCTTCGTTCTTCTAATCCACAGAGTGATATATGCTTGGTTGATCTGCTGGGAAAAAGAAAGCTCGTGTGTTCCATTACAGCATTTACCCTCATTTGGTACAGGTACTGATACCTATAAATTTAGTATAAAGTTTAAAACTAGGCTTTTATATATATTTTATTATTTATTTTATTAACTTTTTTTTATATTGCCTACCACTGATACTTGAGGCAAATGCAGCATTGGTAAGGCATCGGATTTCAGTCGCTTCCACTTCACTTTATTATTTTGTATAAATGAATCCGAAGTAAAATAAAATGTTTTGAGCAGATAACACTTCTTTTATTCCACTCCCAATTCGGTCTGGTCCTTGTTATACAGTGAATCCATTTTCTTTTGAGTATTTCTTGATTGGGAAAAGTAGAACAAAAACATGATCACTAATCACTAAAACACTAACGATTAACGAGGTATGTGTAGGTAGGTTAACAAGTAACAAAATGTACCTGCATAAACATTTCAAAACCACCCAAAAGGTCCATTGGTGCATGACCAAAATTGAGACGACGTCCAGATCGGAATATGATCGTGTTTAAAAAAAATACATATCGATAACAATAACAATGTGACCAACTTACCCCGTCACTATTTGGCTCTTCAATTGCATGAAATGAGTTAAACCAGCCGATATTCGGCGTGTTACTGAATTCAGAGACGGTTTACAATAATTGTCGTATATTTAACGTATATTTAACTCTAGTTTTGTGCAAAAACTCACCGATGAAATGTTAATGTTTGTCTGCAGTTTTCTTTTCGCCCTGAGTGCGAAAAACAGTATTTTACAGCACAAGACATTTTGCAGATATGTACACTACTATCACCACGCTAAAATTAATGTTTGGCTTGCCAATTTTGGATTTATCACTCTTTTTCTGGGTTTTTCCTCATTGTTTACTTATTTTGTTGACAATTTTTATCGCCATGGTAACGAAAATATAACCTAAAACTCAATTTACATAACTATGATTGATAGCTCAAAAGACACCAAAAGACATCATTTGAATGTGTGAATATAACACACTTGGGACATTGACATATCAGGCAGAATCTGATTTATTATTTGTTGACTCGTTCACACCTTGGCAGAACTCCATTAGAAAAAATTGAGATAGGCAGAGACCTGGCCTAGCGTCTTTTATGACTTTATCCATGTTATATTATATATCGATGGTGAAATGTGAAAAATCTAAACAGTCAATATGCATCTACAGAGCACTAAAGATTGGCCAAAAGGATAAGAATCCAGGCCGTACAAACAATAAAAAAAATTCATTCGTCGCCCGCCGCAAACGCGCCGTCGCGGCGGCCATATTTTTTTGTGATGTTTTGATTTGTTTCCAGCGTTGCCAGAATGTTACTTTTGTAACATTTTACGTTACTTTTGACCCTCTCATGTTACCTCCATGTTACACGACTCAGTATGTAATTTTTGTGTATATAAAAAAACTTTAACATTTTCCAGCAAACAAAAAAATATCGTGAAACGGAACGCATCCAAGAATGTTTTTGTTTTTGTTCGTCATGTTGGCGCACTTTATTTTGTGGACTGACTGATGCGATGCCCGCGTGAAAATCTGTCACTTAGTCGTACCGCTCATTCACTCACTCGCGTGTATTTCTTAATCTTCCATCCCGCTTACTTAGGCGAGCGAGCAAGCGAGTGATGACTAGCAGCGAATCGATCATTGGTAATCTGGTAGGGCGAAATTGCAAAGCCAACCACACGATTGTTGTCGTAAGGTTAACTCATTGCATACCGTTATTCCAAAATATTATGAAGTTAGCAAAATCATAATTTTCAAGCTTATATTGGAAGTCGGTACCAATTTTTAAATTAAATGTTTGATTTGGTTTGATTGATTGAACCATTGAACCGTCTATGAACTAGACATGAGCGTAATGAATGAATGTAGTACACTGAGCTAGCGCTCACTCAATCATATCATACACACTTATTTTAGTTTTTGTGTAATAAAGTGCCATAATAAAGTATTGTGTCGTTATTCACATAATCTATGGTAATGTTACTTTTCTCGTGAAAATGTTACTTTTTGAGTTGTCTCATGTTATATTTGACTATCTGCCACTGGCAACACTGTTTGTCTCATTGTTTGTTTGTTTCGTTCGTTCGTTCAGTGTGTGCGTCGCTCGTTGAGTTGTGAAGGATTATTAAGAATATTTTATGAAAATAGTTTTTTCCTGATTTAGCTAGAATTTGTATAAATGGATTAATGCTTTGGCGTACGTACAGACGCCGCCGCGCAGGCCGCCGCCCACGAGGCGCCATCAAGCAATCGGGAATTTTGGTAACCCCAACCACTTATCATTATCACAAATATTTCACCGGCACCCACAACCACAACCCACAGGTGGAACACTGATGAAACGAAAAAATGCTTCGCCTGGCTTCATTGGTTGAAGTAAGTACCTACTTCGAGTACTTTCGACTGGATATAGTTTAAAAGTTATCCAGACTGCATGAAGGCTTACCCTGACCCTTCGTTTAGTCAAGTTATGATTTTTGAACATGATGTTGTCTACATAAATGATTTTATGTGTGAAAAAAGTTATTCAGACTGCATGAAGGCTTACCCTGACCCTTCGTTTAGTCAAGTTATGATTTTTGAACATGATGTTGTCTACATAAATGATTTTATGTGTGAAATGTCCGAACATTAAGTACCTACCAACTAATTACATTACGACAAAGACACCATTCACATGGATCAAATCAAACACCATCATGTTTTATATGTGAGTTGACTAGTTTCAAAATCAGCAATCTGACTTTTCCAAAAGTTTTGGTAAATTAATAAAAACGTCCTATTTTCTTTGCATTATCCTAGCCATTAAAAAACGAATTCATATAGAATATTGGATATGCAATAGATTTATTAAAAACCCTATTTTATCATTATTCATCCTGCAGGAGTCACAAAATCAGTTTTAAGTTTACAGATTGCCTACTTTGAAACCAAATTTTACAGAATGACGTTTTTGAAACTGATCACGTTGCAGATAACCGTTTTTGATCCCAAACACAGCAGGGACGATACCGCCGACGGCGAAGCCGATCTCCATTGATGGCTTTAAATTAGCTTCATGAGAACTAGAAACGATTTTTACCGTCAAATGTACTGAACGGATAGGTTTCATAACATGTGTACACTTTTGAGATGGGAAACGCCATTTCGGATATGACACATACCTAAATCGGTAAAAATCGTTTCTAGTTCTCATGGAGCTAATTTAAAGCCATCAATGGAGATCGGCTTCGCCGTCGGCGGTAGCGTCCCTGGTGTTTTGGAAACTAGAATCAGGGTTGTCACAACTTGTTCAGTGTCATTAAATTCTACTTATGTATAATTTAATTATTCTTAAGTAGGTACCTAAGTATACTAATCTACCTATACCCATTCTTACGATTCATTATATTATCAGTGCTTACCAAAGGATTGAATAAAAAATTACATTAAAAAAGAAACTTTTTGTTTATTGTACTTACTAGTTTATAATACTAATATTAGATTATACTTAATTTAATAAATATTAGGTCAATTAAATACGCAGGGCATGGGCCTCTTCCATAGACTCTTCACAATATTCTTCTTGAGTTTCAGGGGCAGTAAGAGAATCCTGTTTGTAAATATATCTGTATAAAAAGATAAATCTGTTCTATTATTCCACTCCGGGCCGAAATGTTTCTGCAGCAACTTTTTTACATCAGATAATTTATTTCTATTAACAGGAACTATGTTAGGTAGCTCTTGTGGTATTATATTGCCAATCATTTGGTTACGTTGGCATATGTTTTGTGATTTTGCTAAATCGCATTTGTAAACCAGTTCACCTCTTACCAAAACATTTCCCGCTATTTTTGACCGCCTTAGAATAAATCGTTTGCATTCTTTAAATGCCATATTCCACGATGTAGTGGGCTTTACAACTGTTTTCACAGCGTCTCTCCAGTTAAAAATTGGACAGTCGTTCCCCAATCTTACCAATGTTGAAGTTTCTTTTAAAATATCTTTTATTACATCAGGGTGTAATATGACATCAAGTTTTCGCATTTTTTTCTCAGCAATGCCGAATTGTCTGTCTGCTGGCATAAAAGAATGTCCTGTTACGTGGAATACTAACTCAATTGATTTAATATTATTATGTTCCAACAACCATTTAGAGCATGCGCCTATAAGAATACTATTTTTATTTTGTCCTCCGCAGCCATCCGCTACCAAACGAATGTTGGTAATGTTCGACAAATCTGTATTATTAAGCCTGTGCGTTATAGCTGAAGCTACTAAATTCGAGTCTTTGTTAAATTCATTCTCCATGCAATAGTAGGTGAACACACGTTCCTTGTTCAGAGGAATATTGGAAGCACCCTCCACCACAGTGAAATTATAAAAATATAATTGACGTGAGTAATACGCCATTTGGTCCGGAAGCTTCGGCAATGGAAGGCTTTCATAAAAAGCTTTCGCTCTTAAAGAGTGAACTCTTTTCTCAGTCATCAGAACAGCTTTCTTTTGAAGATCAGTTTCTGAAGCTATTTTTCCAGAGAGCTCTAAGCACTTTGAGCAAGCATCAGTTTTTGGAGTCCCAAAGCCTAAATTGTAATGCGAATTAAAAATGTGGCGAAAATAAGTGTTCTTAACAGCAGCATTCGCATACTCACTATTTTTGTAGACCTTATAGAGTTTGTCAATATTTAAATGTGAGGGTAAATATTTTCTTTCAGCTAACTTTGTCTTTCTACATTAATGTGATTCAACACAATTTAATTTCTGAATGAAATTATGAACGGATTGTTTTTGAGCGGCATATAAATGTTCCTTATGGTTTCCACCTGAAATTAAAATAATACTAATTATTCAAGTGCTTACCTAGGCACATAATAATATAATATCTATCTGCTAATTTCACTATTTCACGTTACTGGATGCGTGGGTACCGCACCCAGTAACGTGAAATAGGTTAACGATATTGAATGCAGGTAAGTATTTAGGTTGGTAGGTAAGTAAGTAGGTAGATAAGTAGTTAAATAGGTAAGTAGGTACGTAAGTTGCGCTTAGGTAGGTAGAGAGGTATGCAGGCTAGGTAGACAGGTTGGTAGATATTTAGGTAGATTAATTTGTAAAAATTGCCTGAAAAATCGGAACCGGACTATCGGTCAGCTAGTAGTAATATATAAAGCAAAATATTACCTCGCTTCTCAGTAATTATTACATCTCCAACGTGATAAAATCTATTCATGACGTGATAAAATCTATTTATGATACTCTATGTTTTGTTACGCCAAAAATTAAAAAAAAAAAGTTCTGGCATATTGAAACTTTTTTCTTTTGTACAAACACAGCATACTTAATTGTGGTTTGTTTTTGCCTTTAAACCCTGCTCTACGCTTCACGGGTTCAATAGAACAGTATTTTAATATCATGTCATCTTGATCTTTTTTGTTTTTGTGTTTATAAAATATTTTATGCAATTTAATTAGTTGGGGCATTGTTAGTGTTGTACATTGGAGCGCTTTAGAATTGTGTGCGCACACTCTTTCGGGCAAGGATCTCGGCGAGTACCTAAAGCAAAAAAATAAAATAATAATAAAGCAATGTAAGCAACCGCGCCTCCGCAGCAAGAAGTGACACCCCTAAGATCATACGTACCTCATTTTCTTGGCCCGGTTGCTAGTCCAATTTTCGGTGTCTTTTTTGCGTTTCCGAGAAAAGCTATTGGTCACAGGGCTTGGGTGATCCTCCATGATGATTGTTTATATGTTTTTTATTAGTTTTAATCACTAAAACACTTAGAATGCAATAAAAACCACAACACACTACTCGTACAGAATGTTCCGTTAGCCATTACATGACGCTAAAGAACTCTCGCTTGTGATTGGTCGGCGGCCGAAGATGGCCGGGTTTGAATTTAAAGTTTAACAGATCGCCGGATTTGATCCCAACGTAGGATTTCATTCGGCATTTTCAATGGCAGATTAATGAATTTGATACTAAAGTCAAACTAAGACAGTTTTATTCAAAATTATCTGTGTTGCCATATCAATAACTGATTTTGGACAAAAAGCACAGATTGCCGTATTTGAAACTAGACGACTCATGTATTTGTGAAGGTTTTTCTATGCAAATAATTGTGTGCGTATATTGACTTGCAAGCTATTTACTTTATCAGTGCAAATCCGTTAAATTAGTCTAAATTAGAAGATGGAGACAGAATAGCATTTCATTAACCAAATGCAACAAGACACACAAATCTTGTTCCTGTATCTCAAACAAGAAAACATTCTATGTTATTAGCAAGTTTTGGAGGTACCTACATCTTTGTTAGATTTACCAATAGGTACCTGAGTCATTTTCAAAAAAGTTGTACAGTGACACAAAAGAAACACAAAGGAATTAGTGACTTTCGTTACACAAAATTAAAAAGGTTACACAAGAATTATAACTAAATTATACGATTCATTATTTAAATATAATTAATTATATTAATTATACGATTCTCCCTCTGGCCCGTACATCTACCTTTTCTCAGACCCCCAACAGCTTTTTGGTTCTATGTCAGTTAATTACCTGTCATTGGCAAACTCTCGTGGTACTCAAAAGGACCGCTGAAAAGCCAAAAAAAAGAAGAAGAATTATAAGGGACAGTTTATATGGCTTTTATTTACGTATAAAACTGAATAAAGAAAAAGTAATTTAATAAGAAAGTGCAACTTTAATAGGGTCATTGTGGGTAAATGTAAACAGAGGTAAATGGAAACACCGTCAATTACTTCGCAAATTCAACGATCACAGCATTCTTCGTAAAACGAAACGCATCTATACTCTATTGTTTATGGATGGCCATTCTGAAAATTCAGTGTCAGAGGTCAGAAACAGGTGTATGGTAAGTTTGTTTTTTTATTGGAATATAAATTAAAATACAGACAGCACGCGGTTGCTTGTGTGCTATATAGTACAAAAACTATAACCTTTTTTGATAAAACCTAACGTGCAATAAGATGAATGTGGATACGCTTGCGTGGTTTATTTAGGCTTTGTTCTTTTGATAAAACACTTCCGCCATTTTTTTTGTGCGTGTTTATAATTACCTCATTGTTTAATGAGGTGTGTCAAATGTAAACGTAATTTGAGGTAATTGTAAATAAGTGAGGTGATTAAAAGATAGACGCCATTCGAGTTCAGTATCAAAACTGTCCTTTATTGAAGTACCCTCAAATAATAGAAATAAACAATCACCCTCAAATACATAACATACCTCCTTTGTACAAATTAGGACAACAAAAATGATATAAGGAATTTACACAAATCAAAGTTATTAATAATCTAAAAATGTAAATCAATTTTTAAAGAAAAAAAAACATGTTTAATCAATGCTATCCGGTATGCCAATAATGTCAGGCCACCGCTCTGGTGGTGGTATTTCAATTGATGGCTCATAAGATGTTTGTGAGTCTGATTCAACCACTTCTCTGTTGTCAGACAACCTTGTCTCAGTCTGCACTGTTCTTGCCAGTATTTGATCGGCATGTCGACGGTGTAGCTCACCATCTACCGTCCTCACCCTGTACGAGCTAGGCCCCTCCACCATCTCCACAGTGGCCCTGCGCCACTTTTCCCCGGCTCCATACATGTGAATCAGCACGGGCTGATCGACCGTGAAGGTCCTGGCGGGCGCGCGCTGCGGCTCGGCGCGGACTCAGGGTGGAGTGTCGATATCGCTGTTCTGTACCTTCTACCGTTAAGCATCTCCGCAGGAGTTTTGTTAGTAGAGCTATTCGGTACTGTTCGCATATAATAGAGCACCTTGCTCATCATTTCGCTCCAAGGTAAATCTAACCTCTCCAATTTCTTAATTTTGTTTTTAAATGTCTGTATAGCCCTCTCTATCTGCCCGTTTGTCGCTGGGTGGTATGGTGGGGATAGCAGATGTTTAATCCCGTTCTTCTGCAAAAACTTATTAAACTCTTCAGAAGTAAATGCTCTACCATTGTCTGATACCACGACGTCGGGCAAGCCTTGTGCCGCAAAAATTCTTCTCATCACAGTAATTACAGCTCCACTACTCATTGTGTTGACTATTTCTGCTTCCATCCATTTGCTGTGGCTATCGATCAACACAAAAAAGGTTTTTCCATGGAATGGTCCAGCAAAGTCTATATGGACCCGTTGCCATGGCTTCTCAGACATCACCCAAGTCTGATGATCTCTCGGCGGGCTGTTCCTTACCAGTTGACACTGTTCACAGCTGGCCATCATATGTTCAATTTGATTATCCATCTGGACCCACGACACATAGCCTCTTGCATATGCCTTTGTTTGGACTATACCCGCATGTGGGGCATGTAATATTTTTAGCACCTGCTCTTGTAACTTAGCCGGCACTATGACTCTGTTGCTCCACAATAAACAGTCATTAGTGTGTGAAAGAGCCTCCCCTCTGGTCCAAAATGGCTGCAAGGCTGGGTCTGTATTCTTATTTGGCCAACCATGAAGAACATAGTATAACACTTTTTGAAGAAAAGAATCCTTCTTTGTTTCTGTGGCAATCTTCTCACTTCTAAGATTCCAGCCACTCTGTTGTTCTTCTAACAACAACACTTCCTTTAACCTCTCTTCAGCTACTGTTCCGGTAGATGGTGCAGTCCACCTGCTTAATGCATCCGCATTACCAATAGATTTCCCTGGTCTGTGCCTGATAGTATACTCATAGCAAGCTAGCTTTAAAGACCAACGCAGCATTCTAGGCGAAATCTGGTCCGGTATCAGTTTTGCTGGGTTAAACAAGCCAACCAATGGCTTGCGGTCCGTCACAATACAAAATTTGCGACCTAACAGAAATTCATGGAATTTCAACAATCCAAACATTATAGCCAAAGCTTCCTTGTCAATCTGACCATATCGCCTCTCATGGGTCTGCAGAGTACGGGATGCCATCATGATCGGCCTTTCCGATCCATCATCCATGACATGAGCAATGATAGCGCCAACTCCATATTCTGATGAGTCACATATGAGCAGTAACTCTCTGTTTAGGTCATATCCTACCAATGTGTGATCAGATGATAGCAAGAGCTTCGCTTCTTCGAACGCTCTTTGCTCGCTTTCTCCCCAACTCCACGCCGTCTTCGACTCCAGCAACCGATATAAAGGTTTCAGCAAAGTAGCTCGATCCGGTAAAAACTTTTGATAAAAGTTGTACAATCCAAGGAAAGCCCTCAATGTTTCCTTATTTGTAGGTGCCGGTTTTTCCAGTATCTCCTTGACTTTTGCGGGTGCTGGATGAAGTCCTTCGCCATCAATCATGTGTCCCAAAAATGTGATGCTATTCGCAGCAAAGACACACTTTTTGTCATTAAGTCGAAAGCCCAGCTCATTTAGCTTCTGCATCACTTGACAAAGCCTCTGATTATGCTGCTCTAGCGTCGCCCCTGTCACCGCCACGTCATCCAGCAGTCACGCCACTCCATCAATGCCTGCCAGAGCAGAAGACATTACCCGTTGAAAAATACATGGCGCCGCACTAACACCAAATGCAAGGCGATTTACTTTCATCAGGCCAATAGGCGTATTCAGCGTTAGCAACCTGGCCGTCTCTTCATCAACCTTTATTTGAGTGTATGCCTGCTTCAGGTCGAGTTTACTGAAAACTTGTCCTCCACTGAGCTTTACAAAAGCTTCCACTGATGTTGGGAGCGGGTAACTGTCTACTTGTATAGATGCATTGACTGTCGATCGATAATCCCCACAGATGCGCAATGTATCATCCTCTTTCTTCACTATTCTCAACGGAGTAGCCCACTCCGAGTATCTAACCGGGGTCAATACCCCCTGTTTCACTAATCGGTTTAGTTCATCTTCCACTTGCTGCTTTATAGGAAAAGGCACTCCTCGAGCTTTTAAAAACCGTGGTCTTGCATCAGCACGTAGATGAAGTGATACTTCCGGGCCTTTGTACTCCCCTAATTCTTCTTTGAACAAATTGGGATATTCATTCATAAAAGGAGCCAAGTCTTCTTTAGCCCAGTATAAGCCAGTCACTTGCAGGCCTAATAACTGAAACCAATTGCGACCCAACAAGCTCGGTCCATTGCCAGACACGACCACAAGTTCACATTGAGCCTCTTTCTCGCCCAAGACTACTCGTACATTCGCCACTCCTACTACTTTTAAACAGTCTCTAGTCCATGTAACCAGTTTCAGTGTAGTGCTCTGGAGTGTTGGAGGCGTTGACCACATCTTCTTGAAAGTATTTTCAGAAACGATACTGCGAGATGCTCCGGATTCTACTTCCATCATCAAACTTGCTCCATCGATGATCACGTTGGCTTTTATCGGAGGTCGATAACTGTCCGCACACAAGTAGACACCCATCATGTCCTCATATCCTCATATTCTGAAGATGGTTCCTTTTCATCTTCCACCTGCGGGCCTAGTACGGGGTTTCTTGTCTAGGGTAGAATAGATTAAAAATGTCATAAAAATTACATTTAGGTGTAGAGAGTAGAAAGTTTTCTTCGATCGGGAACATGGCGTTCGAAAGAATGAACGGATAGAAATGTTTTCTAGTCTACTCTAGAGATGAGTCTACCACTGCGAGCATGCCATTCAATTTACTCTACTTTTGACGTTTGAGAATAGAAAAATTTCTTCCAAAATTATCTACACCTCTCGAGACCTAGAGAAGCGTTTCTCTCGCATAATTTAGTGAATATTTTTTACGGTTACTATGAACGGTGGAAGAAATTGGCTTCTGAGCCAGTACGAAGAGAAAAACGACCGGAGACGTGAAAGAATCGCAGTTCGAGAGCTCACAGTAGCTCTCGATTTGCCGGAGGCCGAGTTTAGGCGCAACTTTTTTGTAACAAATTTGTGTTTGTTAAGATTGTGCCGAGCACCATCGATCCGGGCTTTCTTTTTAAGGTCCCTCCAAGTCTGAAAATTTCAATGAAGCTAGTAAGACATAGGAGTCTTTCCCATTATGAGATAGATATCAAATAAGGATAGTATGGATGGATGAAATAGTTTCGAAGCCTTGCAATGGTTATGGAACATAATATTAGTAAATACATACATTTTTCCATTGCTCCACAGTCTTGTGGGGCCCTAACTCCTTGAGTGCGCCTTGAAGACGCACCCATTCTTCATTGTGGGCCCGACGTCCCAGGGGCCCGGTATTCTCCCAAGGCGAACATATTATGTGTGGACATGTAGTCCACTAAATATTTTTACTGTACTGCATTGCTTCGGAGCCTGTAAATAAGTAGGTACGTAATTGTAAGTACGTGGATATGACGTATTGTATGAAATCTTTAGGTCGAAGCTTTGACAAGCAAGACTCGAAACTTCACGAGCACTTTGTAATAGTTCACATTATTTTATAATATCTGCTTACTGTAGGTAAGCGTCCTAGATAAAAATACGATACTTGGACCACTCACTTTATCCGCGAGACATTGGGCAAAATGTTAGGCGAGCTTGTCATTTTTTCCACTTTTTAACACAGAAAGTTTAACGGTCCCTCTCCGAGTGAAAAATTCAATTTTCGCGCGGGACATGGGTAATGACAATGACATGGCATACCTAGGTAATGATGTGACGTAAATTGTCACAATGTCAAATGTAAAACGTTTCGTTTTACGTATAAACTGTATTTCTTGTTTCGTGTTGACATTTTGTGGGTAATGAAACGCAACGAACGAACTTCTTACAACATTTTATATTTGATCTGTGGTTTCGTTCCCGTTGCTATAGAAAGAGCTTGTCTACGAGGAAACTGCTTTCTAGGGTTTGCTTTGAGAAACGGCGTGTTCGGGCAAAAGAAAGATTACGAAGACAAGAAACTGTCTTCTCTATTCTAGGGTAGAGTAGATATGAAAACCCCGTGCTAGGCCCGCTGGTGTACTTTTCCTTTCTTGTCGCAGGCTTTTGCAATATGCCCATACTTTTGGCATTTAAAGCACTTTGCCTTCACAAAGATACACCGCTCGCCGGCTTTGTGCATCCTAGTACAATGTTTGCACTCATTGGACTTTATTCTGCCAATATCCATTGGCTCTGCTGCCTGGAACGGACTCGGGTGTGACTGAGTCGTTTCAGTACTCCGACCGGGATACATGTCCTCGAATGTTGCCTGGTGGTTGAGGCACATTCGCACAGCTGTTTCACATGTCAGTCCTTTTGTTTTTAACAATTCCCGGCGTAGACGTTCATCGCGCACTCCTAACACGAGTCTGTCCCGCACTTGGCGTTGCAAGTCCGTAAAGTTGCACTTAGCACACAATGCATTTATCGCGGCCACAAAGTCCTGCACGCTTTCACCTTGTAATTGTGTTCGTTTATGAAATTTTCCCGCTTGCAAAATTTCATTCACTTGTGGTTCATAGAATTTGTCCAAAATAACCAAAATGTCAGAAAACTTCACTTCCGCAGGGCGTAACGGCACTAACAGGGATGCAATTATAGCGTAAGTGTCCTTCCCGCATTGAGACAAAAACAAAGAGCGCGATTTATCTTCATCCTTTTCCAACGTTCGATCGAGTCCCGCCGCGTCGAGAGCGCACAGTAGGTGCTCTTTATAATCACGCCACACATCAGTTTTCGCGTTAAACGGCCCCGGCAACACAATAATCGTCATATTGAATGCCATTTCTGCACAATTACAATTATTTTTCCGCAGTCGCCACTAAAAGATTTCGAGACGCCATTCGAGTTCAGTATCAAAACTGTCCTTTATTGAAGTACCCTCAAATAATAGAAATAAACAATCACCCTCAAATACATAACAGTGATTGTAAACAATATATTTTTGAGGTTTATTGTTGCTTTGTATGTGGTGGTGGGTTATTGTAAACGTTTTTATTTCAGTCCCATTATTGCTAAGTACGAATACGAGTGATTGTCGTTTCAAAATGCCGCGTACTTATATAAGAAAAAAGGAATCACGTTCTTTGACCTCTTCACTAGTAATAGTGAAGAGGTCAAATAACGTTTTAAGAAAGCGGAAGAAGACAAGAAAAGTAAAGGACAGACCAAAATGAAGTCAGAAAAGAGTCTAAAAGGAAAAGGTCATGGTAAGCGAACGAAATGTGCCGACTTAAATCAAGATAATTACAAGGAAAATATGAGACAAAAAAAACAAAACTTGATAAAACTGATAGTGACTCTGAGGTAGAAATAGTAGATAAGCGTAATAAAGAACAATACAAGCGAACCAAATTTGTAAAGCAGCAAAAAGGCGATTCAGAAAATAAAATACGAAAGAAAGTAAAAGTCATTGAAACTGACACTACTGACAGTGAGTGTGAGGATGAAAATAATGAAGTACTTTATGCAGAAAGTGAAAACAGTGACTATAATGTGGAAAATGAAAATGAAATTTACTTTTTAAAGACAATAAGAATTAAGAAGAAGAATTTCAAAAGACAATTTCTTGAAGGCAACTTTGTTTTAGGAAAATTTAGAGGAGGTAAGAGACTACTACTACTTCTATAATAACGAATTAGTTGTCACTTCTTTAAAAAGTGTTGATTTGTCAAAGCAAGTTTTTGCACTTAATGATAATGACACGAGTTCCGTGTTTATCAATGATGTCATCGGACTCTTACCAGAGCCTCGTATAGCATTAAAAGGAGAAGATTTTCAGAGAAGGTTCAGATCACAATGATAAGGCGGCAGTTTTAAAACTTCATGGTTGTGTTCTTTGAGGAGTTCATCCACAGCATAAATAGGTGGACCTTTGTTTTGTTTAATGAGACCAAACAATATAGCTTTTGTCCAGCTCTCATCAAAATGAATTCTCTTTTCTTGCAACCATTCTTGCATTTGAGCTTTTCGGCTTGACATTGTTGGTGGTTTATTTATTTGTGTACATTGGTATGGAGCATTGTCCATAACCACAAGAGATCGCTCTGGCAGGTTTGGTATCAATTTTTCAGTCATCCACTTGAGAAAATTGGTTGAATTCATGTCGTCATGATAATCAGACGACTTTGATTGTGATTTAAAAATCAATAACGCATCATTTATGAAACCGTTCTCAGAGTCAGCATGAGCAATTATCCATCTACTTCCAGCAGACTCCGAAACGAAAAGTCCTGGCTCTTCTTCACTTTGCCTACAACTTTTGGCATGGTACGTGTTATGGATATATGTTTCATCCAAAAACACCACGGGCCTTTTTTCGACAGCACGATTTTTTCGATGTATCTAGCACGCCAAGCAGTTATATCATAGCGTTCCATTAATATCTTTCTCTTAGATTGGCATCGTTTGTATTTAAACCCAATACTATGCAATATTCTATGCAGGGTTGTGATGCTTCCTTGAAAATCAATATCCTCTTTCAACACTTTGCGTACTTTGTTTAAAGTTGGCAGTTCATTCTTCACAATATAAAATTGTTGAATTTTTTGACGAACGGCACAGAGATCAAAATCGTCTAACTTAATCTTCCTTGAATGTGGACGGCTCTTCCCCGGTGTGATAATTTTGTTAAAGTTCTAGCAGCTGTTTTTCCTTCTTGTGCTATTCTTGAGACAGTTTTTTCAGAAACACCTGTAAGTAAATTATCCGTCAATAATGAATGAAGTAGGTGTACAAAATGTATGGTTGTAAAACAAAATACAAAAACGTTCAAATTAAATTCATAATTCATGTCACTGTGACATAGATTAAAGTTCTAAACAACTTGTTAAATATCAATTAGAAGGCATCCCTAAAATGTACCTGTCATGGCGGCAACTCTCTTGCGAACATTGTTTATTGGTATCAGAATACCTTGATTCTGCTGTTCTGCTTCACAAAAGTCTTTCACCTTCAGTATAATTTCTCGAGCACCACTTTTAATTACCTTGGGCATTGTAAAAAACACTATTTATACGATAAAATCAATAAAAATCTCACTAGCGACCGAGTCCGAACACACTGACAGCACTGACAACATGGCCGATCTGTCAACATTAATTCCACTAATTGCCGCGGGACTTCTTTGGTGAAAAGGACTCACTAACTTTTAATTTGATACTTTCGAATATCAAGAAGCTACATTTTAAGAAATCAAGGTTAACTATGTATAAGATAAAATATAACACAAATTTACAAGGAAATAACGACTCACCATAGGACTGAAAATTTGTCTGGATCAGCACGTGGTCCCACGACGAACACAACTCTAGCACTGGCACAGTAATGGCGGCCGAGCAATGGCGCGGTCTGCAGCTAACTTCAGTACTAACCTTGAAATTTAACGCGGAATTGAAATGGAGCCGCCGCTATTTAGCGAGAAATTCAAATTCGAGCAACGAACAACGGACTGACGAATAAAACTGAACACAAAGATTGTCATTATTTTAACAACAACGTTGAGAATATTATAGTATGAAAGTTGTGATTATATATTATAAAATACATCACAGATTATAGTGATATAATAAGTTTTATTATAAAAGGAGTATTTTTTATCACACAAATTTTTGATTGCGCGCTTTTGAGGTTGTGACACGCCAAAGTACTGACGTTTTGAGAACATATTGTGAAGTTTTACAAACTTCTATTTAAAATGAAAAGCTGAAATTGAGTGACTAAATAAAAGGCGTTTTATTGATTTAAAATGAATTATAAAATATAAACAAAATCTAATAATACATCGTTTTACTGACTGACGACATCGAGGTGACCAACTTTTGTACATTCACCCTGTATTCATTAATTTTTTTTTACTATTCAAAATATGTGTGATCACAATCATCTTTTAATATGAAATAATTGGAACAAATAACTAAATCAACTGTTTTTACGACACATTCCTGTGGAACTGTGTCTTTATCATTTTTTGTGTTTATAAACTTCAGCTGGGGCTTCTTAACAGTTTTTAAAAAAAATATAGTATAATATACATTATCTGTTTTTGTTTGGACGTCTTGTATAAAACCTATATAATACATCCATGATTTTTTTTCGTAGTACCTAACTAAGACACTGTCATTGACATTATATATAATCTCATAGTTTTTTTTTATCTTCGATTAGTTCTTCAGCCTCACATTCCCTTTTCTGGTTTTCGCCTGATGTAGTTGGAATATTGTGTACATAGTTTTCTTTGCATATTTTATCTACTTTATGAAGTGTTAGTAGATAATCTTTCAGATTGAAATATCTGCGATTTTCCGGAGTATTTTTTATATCGGATAAAAGCGTAACTTTTTTGCTTTCACTGTAAACTGGTTTTTCTGTTTTGTTAATGGCAACGATATTTTCGGTAATTTTCATACATTTATCATCTTCATTATTGTTTACAATAATTTGTCTTTTGTTTTTTTTGTGAGTCTTTGTTTCTCTTTTTCCAGCAGTCAACCTACTATTATCGTCTCTTGCAAGGAAACATTCTATCCCTTTCATCATCTTAATTCTTCAACACAGCTTTCTCAGATTTTGATTCTGCTTTAGTGTATTGTTGTGACAAGTATGCCTTAAGAACGTAGCCTTCAAATATAACCTTTTTAATCTTATTTTTATCAGAGGCGGGAATGTTTTTTTCTCTTAAGAGAGACTCTGTTTTAGACATTGGTGTTGTTGCTTCTCTATCCAAATTTTCCCTTTTTGACGATAGGGACCATAGTTTTTTTTGTCCACTGTTTGTTCAGACCATTGCCTGTTTTGCCCAGTTCCTGAAAAGACTACTTCCTAAAAGGTCCATTTCCTGTTTTCACCACTTCCTGTTTTGACCACACCTAGTACTGTGTGAAAAAAAAGAAACACTATTTGAAGAATAACTTTTTGACGTTGGAGTCCAACCTTGACCTTACGTCATTTTCTCGTATTTTGGAATGGAGAACTATTAATGCACCCTTTTTTGGTTTAATTAAAAACAGTATTAATTGAAAGCAAGTATTATTTAGAAACCAACTTAAAACCAAACTGCTGCTCTAATAAAAAATAAAAATAGTTCCTCAATTCTTCTTCAACAAAAAAAAACAAAACGTTCCCTATAGCTGCTCCAGCTAAAAAATATTCTTCAACTTCTTTAATACTTTTTTGTGTGTGGGGGGAAACAGCAGTTTCCACATTTTGATCTTTTTGAGGTAATTAATGTTTGTGAGTTCATTGTTTATCAATTTTGTCAACCATTTCTTCAAATTTCTGTCAAACTTGATGTCTGAAAGCTTTCGGTTCTTCTTTAAAGGAATAAATAAGCTCCTCTTTATTATGAAGTCGTAATGAATAGCTTCTTTTTTCAATTTAAATACGAACGCGAAGAACGTGGGTTTTTTTGGAATCCTTGCGTTTAATCTCCGGTGCCATCCTTCAAGAGAATTAGTGGTACGGTGTCGTCGATAAGCGCAACTCAATATTTTTGGGTCTAATTTTAAAATCCATTGATTTTCGAAATAATTTTTAAATGCAATAATTTCTTTTGTTTTTGGTGCTAATTCCAATATTGAAAACCACGTATCTGTGATGTAATTAAAAGGCAAAAGAGGTAATAAAGATGCCAACGTCGTCAGATTTCGTCCTTCAGCAGTGGATTTCACATTTAATTCTTTTGCTTTTTTCCAGACATTTTTGTTGTAATGGTAAAAACAAGTGGATAACTGACAGTCAGGATACACGGACAGGACTGCATTCATTGCCGCGACTTCATAATCGGACTTAAATCGTTCTATGACAAGTCCCAATTTTTCCTTAATAAGTGTAAAAAATCGTGTGTAAGTCTCCTGACTTTTGTTTGGTAGTAACCCGTAAATAACAGGGACGACGTTAGTAGTTTTGCTGTTTGAACATAAATCAATGTGCAATGTATATAGTTGGTAAAAAACCAATGGCACACAAGCGAATGTTCCATCGCCAAAATACTCTTTTTGTGGATTATTCTTGATTAAGCTTCTTGAAGTTTTAGAGCAAAAAACAATAATTTTCTCGCGGTCACCATCGTCGCAAATTAGAAAGTCACCGGCTAAGCCTGGTGGTACATGAACGTCTTCAATTTTCTTGAAATCTAAATTACTGGAATTCAAATACATTTTTCGGCTTTCATAAAGTCCGTATTTAACAGACGTAAAAGCAGGAATGTCTTCGATGTCATCAGATGAACATTGATCTATTAACTCCTCAAAATTTTTTTCATAGATCTTTTGAATCGGTTCAAAGTTTTCACAAACTTCAACTTTACATTTGTTAAGCGCCAATAATACTTTATTTTTTATACTGCGCGGCGAGCATAAGTGCTTTGTCATTCTTATGTACGAGGTTTTTTTCTTATTTAATGTTAAAGTTGAACTGCAAACATTTCTTTCTACGCACCTCCATCGAGTAGTCCCGTTTTTATTTTTCGCACTCAAATTGTACCTGTGGTTTTTATACAATAATGTTTGTTGTCCTCTTTTATTGTTACTAAATATAAATTTTGGATCCATGATAAATACAAAATATGCAAGCAATCGTTGATGCAATGGATGACATTATAATATCACAAATTGACAACACGACAATTTGTTCCAATCAAAGATTATATCTATAAGTGGCCAGTACTTCAAAAAAGATTGCATGCCTAACGTCAAAAAGGTTATAAAAGCATTTTAATTTACCATAAGAAAATATATGTACAGCGGGGGTATTCAAAAACTGACGGATACATAGTTTCTTTTTCACACTGTACTCAGTGTGGTCAAAACAGGAAGTGGTGAAAACAGGAAATGTACCTTTTAGGAAGTAGTCTTTTCAGGAACTGGGCAAAACAGGCAATGGTCTGAACAAACAGTGGACAAAAAAAACTATGGTCCCTATCGTCAAAAAGGAAATTTTCAGTGACATCTTTTTCCATGGCTTTTTCAAAGTTATTAATCCGTATCTGTAAGTTTTCCATATTTTGTTTAAAACGATAAAACGTTCTACGTTGTGTCCTTATAATGTGAGCCATGTTCTGAACTTTGGCTGTTAACATTACATTTTCCTTAGTCAATATATATCGTTTTTTGCGTTTATCTTTCATTTCACCCTTTTCTTGAGTGAGATCAGTCTTATGTTTTCGTTTCAATCGCCACCATTTTTCACGGTTTTTTTCTTGTAAACTTTTAGGTAAATCTTTAATTTTTTTTTATAGTTCATTTTTGTTCTCTCAGCATTTTCTTTTTTTAGCCTGTTAAGTTTTTCTGGATCTTCATTTTTTAGTTTTTCTCTATATTTTTTTTGCCGTTCTGCTGGAGACATAGGAGCCATTTCACCATCACCTATAAATAACACACAATTAAATAAGCCCATTTACAGTAGTTGATATAGATTGTACTAATTAGGTAATATTTTTCAAATATTATTATAATATAAAATGGGAAGAATATTTTAAATTGCTATGTTTTAAAAAAAAACTGCTAGTCCTGTGCGGTTTCACTTACGTAGAAAAATTGTTTTGTGATGAAATAATATTTTTAATCTTTGCAGTAGTAGACAAATAAACAAAAGAAAAAAATTATTTGTAGGTACCTATTTCTATATTAACACTTTAACTGCTGAAAACACAACGTATGTGTTATTTCGCGAGTGACGCCAGTGCGGGCGCACGCACAAGTGTGTTTTGCGCCGCCAGCAAACTAAAACGATACAGCTATGCGGGAAATCGCGTTTGCGTGTGAGACGAGAAGAGAACTGGCCGAGTTTACTATGTAGTATTCTGTAGACGCGGTCGAGCTCGCTGTACGGTAAACACGGGGTGTGTGTTTCATTCTCGCAATAAGTAAGAGATGAAAAAAAAATGGTATTTATTTTTTTATAGAATAATCGTTGGTTCGTAAGAGCTTGTTATAAGAGCAATAAATATATTACCCAAGAATTATCCATGCTTTTGTATGAAGATAAAAACCTTTGGGATAGGTGATAAGTATTCAATAGAAATTAATTTCGAAACTACAATCTATTAGAACTATACTTGGTAGGTAGCCGCTGATGTAGTAGAGAGAGACTATCACCAAAGGGTATCTAGTAGGTACTTACCTAGCACCAAACCGAAAAGCAAGTCAAAAGATTTGCTAAGATAAAAGATGTAGGCGGGACGATATACGTAGGTACCTTCCCTACCTAACCTAGGTAAGTAATTACTTATGCGTTGCGTCGTACCTACCTACCTTACTATTAGGTATTTAGTTTTAGGGATGATGATGATAGGGAAATACGTATCTCTAGGTGACTGAAGGCTTGTTCTTCTATGGAGGTAAGAAATAAAATGCATTTATTTTGTAAATTTATAATCTATATCTGTAAAATACCTACTTATCTAAAAAGAAAAACAAATACCTAAATAAAATTGTAGTGTCTGTTTGCAACGTCAAAATGATTTACAGCTTTTTACTAAATGCATAATAATATGATAATATAATACCTAACATAGACGGTAGGTAGATAGATACCTACCACTTATAACGAAAATGCTAATCAATAATGTAAAAATCTGTCTGATGAAAATCTAATATTATCTAGGTATATGCTAGAACTATAAGTGTCATAGGGGTGCAAAATGAAAGGATTTTCGAAAATCCCTGCGGGATGACGGGATTGAAGTCCCGAGCGTTGCTTGTATTATCATATTATGCAGAGACCAGTATAAACAAGAAGACTTACAATCCTGTACAAAGAATCGTGACTGAGAAAAAGCTCAAATTTCGTGCTATTCCTAGATGGCGCTGCCACATAACCGTAGAAATAACCTATCAGCACTAAAAGCCAAGAAATCTAGATTATTTCTGTGTTAGTGCAAACCAACATTTTTTATTTTATTTTATAAGTGTGAAATGTGATCGTAAAAAATGATTTATCATTTATGTTTGATCGGAATACAATAGCAATGTTTTTGTACTTGTTGACAGATGGCGTAGTGAATAAATGAAAGATAGGATGCAAAGTAATACTTCATTTTTAAACTAGGTGGCGCTTAAAATAAAAGTGAGGTAGATTGATAGGTAGATGGATAGATAGAAAATTATTTATTGCACCAATATACTTAGTACATAGACGAGCTTAATGCTATGAAGCATTTTCTTCCAGATAACCCTTGTGTAGTATGGAGTGGGTGGTAGTCCTACTCTAAGGGATGAAGATAACTTCTACTTTTTCAAACCTTAAAACCAAAACCTATTCTTGTTCTGTGCCAAGACCTAAAAATAGGTAGCCAGGTACCTAGGTACAATATGAACTGAAATGTGCGTTCCTACATACCAACTTTGAAAATATGATGGGTTCTTAAATAAAAACAAATAGTTATATATGTACTTATCATTTATTTTGTAATATCCTTAATTTAGGATTAACTTTACCACTTAATTTACCATGTTCCAAATTGCCATATTTATTACTTTTACAATAGAAGTTAATCTTCACCAAAATCATGTGGTCAATAATCCACAGTAATTGGTTTTCACAGCTGATAGTTAGCAATTCCAGTGACTCACACTTCACATGGTTTACTATGGTATTATATAACCGCAGTTTAATTTGTTTAATATGTTTATTGTTGTTGAAATGGTCATTAAAACAGTCAATAGCCAACTGCACAAGTTTTAATAAGTTATTACTGGGCATTTTTAAATTCACGGTCCTGCTACAATCATAGACTTTATTTAATATTAAGAGTTGATTTTTATCTTCAAGATTAATTTCTTGAAATAGTTTGCCAGTACATGTCTCACATTTATATTTTCTCATGCAAAACTCGGCAAGATATCCAGCAAAATATGCTAGGGAGCATTCTTCTAATGTGACCTCTTTTTCAGTGGCAGTTCTAATGGTCGAAGTTGAAGCTGCTGCCCTTTCTTCAACACCATCAGCAGAAAAAATGGCTGTGGTCTCGACCATTGACGAGGAAAGAACATTTGATGTTATAACAGAATCGTCGTTTATATTAGATGGTACATCTTTCACCGGTTCCAAATATTCTCCTTCATCATCCTCACAATTTTTGTTTATTGGAAGGCGAATAAATGAATGTACGAGATTGCTTCTAAAAATCGTGCGAAGCAATTTTGCGGTAGGACTTCTGTTGGATCCTCCTTTTTGCCTAAACCAGGCGAATAAATTTAATATTCTTACTACGGTGATTGCCACCCAAATCCTCAAAACCCTCAATTATATCATATTTCTTAGAATATTCTAAATTAGACATTATTGACATCTCGTCGCAAATAACACGTCTTTTCTTTTATAGAAGCATGTTCAAAGCGCTTTTGAATATTTTTAAATACATCAGAGCACATGCCGGGCAAACAATTTGATTTGGCCAACCAGATTCTTATGGTCGATGGTGCTGCAAGGACTACACCTTGGCGCCTTAAAAAATTATATGTTTCAGGTGACTTATAAAATAAGGAAAGACACACATTTTTTTCCTCACTTGTCCACTTCCTTTTTTCATTTTTCTTTCGTAGTTGCATTATTGCAATTGTTTTAGAAAACTCTGTACGAAAATCAGCAGTTTCTATTGATTTCTTGATTTTAGATTTTATTTGCAGTCTACCAATTCGAGACCTCTGTGCTCTGTTTTTTTTTTAGTAAAGCTGATGCAGTGTTTTTTTAAAAGTTTAGTTTTAAGTTTACTGATACTGTTTAGTGATACTGAGGGAACCCGCCGACGCAAGCAAATATTTATACATAGCTCTGTCGCGCTCGCACGCGTTGTCCCTCTCATTTGTCCGCGTAGACAAATCGTGTGCTGCGTGACAAGCAACTCTCGGCACTGATATATAATCCTTGATAAGGAGGCAATTTATTATTAATACACCGAATACCGTGATCGCGCCTTTCATTTTTACCTAGAGTCCCTGAGTGAGCTAAAGTGAACTAAAGTATAAGTGAGTGAATAGGCAGGCAGACAGAGTAGGCTTAACCACCACATTTGGTAACCCCGACCACAGCTGCGAATCCAAGGAATCTACAATGGCAGAAGCTACAGCGTCGTCGGCTCCTAAGATTGAAGAAACTGCAAACAAGTCCATGGACCTCGCAGCAGTCACGATTCGATCAAGACTACTACCGTTCTGGCGGGAATATCCGAGGTTATGGTTCATTCAATTTGAAGCCCTTGTCGACCCGTTGAAAACTGGTGATGAGAATAAGTACCGCCATGTTCTAAGCCAATTGCAAACAACAGATCTGCAGCATTTGTCGGATATACTGCTCAATCCTCCGGCAACGGGTAAATTCGAAGCTATCAAGGCACGCCTGTTATCAGTCTATGAGCAATCGGAAATCAAGAACTTCAAACATCTTATAGGCGGTTTGGAACTAGGCGATCAAAAGCCATCTCATCTACTTCGTCGGATGCGCGAGCTTGGTGGAAATATGATCACAGAGGCTGGATTAAAAGTAGAATGGATGAACCAGTTGCCACAGCAAGTACGAGTCGTTCTCTCTGTGAACACAGAATCATCCCTCGATATGCTGGCTGCAATGGCCGATAAGATGATGGAGTACTCAGAGGCAAGCACAGTTGCTGCAATGTCAAGAGCAGAACCGAGTACCAGTATTAGTGCGAGTCGGAGTGCGATAGACATTAAACTCGAAGCGATGAGTAAACAAATCGAGGAGCTTTCTTTTGAAATAGCGGAAATGCATGGCAGAGGAAGATCGCAGTATCGCCGTCCCTTTAATCCACGTTCACGATCACGTACAAACTCGGCGAAGAGGATTAAGGAAGGCACATGGTTTTGTAAATACCATTTCAGATTTGGTGACAGAGCAGTTCGTTGTGAATCTCCGTGTGCAAAACGAAACTCGAGATCGGGAAACTAGAAGAAACACCGACCGTGGCGGAGGTCGGTGTTGTTCCTGCTAGCAACCGCCTATGTGTCTACGACCGCAACACTTCGCAAGGTTTCCTCGTGGACACGGGCGCTGACATATCTGTTTTAGCTGCCAACCGCTCTTCGAAGAAGAAACCTATGGTCAGCGCCTACCGGTTGTACGCCGCAAACAGCACGCCGATAAGTACCTACGGTGAAAAAAGTTTGCAATTAGATTTGGGTCTCCGACGTTGTTTTCGGTGGACATTCATAGTAGCTGACGTGAAGACATCTATCCTCGGGGCAGATTTTTTGCGTCACTTCAAGATATTGGTCGATTTGGACCGCAAGAAACTCATCGATAAAGTAACTGAACTCTCCATAAACGCCGTGCAAATTATATCGAACCAAGAAACGGTACACGTAATTAGCCAAAACCAAACATACCATGACATTCTCAAGGAGTATCCGGATCTGCTGAGACCCATGTCACTGAAGTCGCCACCAAAACATGACGTTGTGCACCATATAGAAACATCCGGACCGCCACTGTATGCACGAGCACGTCCGCTACCTCCCGACAAATATAAGGCCGCAAAAGCAGAGTTCGAGCGCCTGATGGAAATGGGCATTTGTCAACCATCGAAAAGTCCGTGGGCCAGTCCGCTACATATCGTGAAGAAGAAAGATGGCGGTTTGCGATGCTGTGGGGACTACAGAAGGTTAAACGCGGTCACTCTACCAGACAGATATCCGATACCAAGAATTCAAGACTTTACGTACCAGCTTCACGGCAAGAAGATTTTCTCCAAGTTAGACTTGAAAATGGCGTACTACTGGATACCCATATCGGAGGAAGATGCACAGAAAAGCGCCATAATAACTCCTTTCGGATTATTTCAGTTCAAATCCACTACGTTCGGACTTCGGAACGCTAGTCAGACGTTTCAGCGTTTCATGCACGAAGTTTTTCGTGGTATGAGCGACTGTTTTACATTTGTGGATGATGTGTTGGTGTGCAGCGAAGACGAAGATAAACACAAGACCCTGTTACATGAAGTCTTAAGGCGACTAAACCAATACGGGCTAACACTCAACATTGAGAAATGCGAGTTCGCCAAAACGAAGATCAACTTTTTGGGCTACGAAGTCACGTCTGAAGGCATCAGACCTACGGCCGAGCGCACGAGCGTCATCTCAAGCTATCCGCGCCCTAAGAACGTTGTAGAGCTTCGTCGTTTCCTGGGAATGTTAAACTTCTATAGAGACTGTTTACCACATCAAGCTAAATTACAGCGGGAGCTTAACAAGTATCTACATGACCGGAGGAAGAATGATAAGACACTAATAGAATGGACACCGGAAGCTAAGCTAGCATTTCAAGAATGCCGTCAAAGCATTTTGGAAGCTACCACACTCACACATCCTGTTCTGAATGCCCCGCTCAGTATCATGTCCGACGCCTCGGACCACAGCATTGGCGCGGTTTTGCAGCAAAAAATTGGGAATGCATGGAAGCCGCTATCATATTTTTCCAAGGCAATGAGCAGCACTCAACGACGATACAGCACGTACGATCGCGAACTTCTAGCTATGTACGATGCTGTAAAACATTTTCGCCGACTCATCGAGGGTTGTGAAGTTACAATTTGCACGGATCATAAGCCTCTCTCTTTCGCACTCACAAAATCACCGAGCAGCAGTGACACTCCTAGACGCGAGCGGCAACTCCATTTCATAAGCCAATTCTGTACGAAGATCATTTATGTAAAAGGGGAGAAGAATTCGGTCGCCGACGCATTATCACGCATTGAGGAAATACAATGTCCTTCAAACATTGATTATTATGCTCTAGCTGCAGATCAGAGAAGAGACGAAGAACTAAAGCATCTTAGATTACAGCCTAATTTAAACTTCACCGATATCACCCTACCCGGCATGGACCAACCAAATTTAATTATCGATAGATTCACAAAGTGGCCAGAAGCGGTACCCGTCCGAGAAATCACAGCGGAAGTGGTAGCTAGAGCATTCTACGAGAATTGGATTGCCCGGTTTGGCTGTCCTCTGCGGCTATCTACTGATCAAGGGAGACAATTTGAAGCAACGCTGTTCAACGCGCTGATGAAGAGGTTTGGAATAACAAGGATTCGGACAACCCCGTTCCATCCTCAATCAAATGGACAAATCGAACGATTTCATCGCACTCTTAAAGCAGCGTTAATGGCAAGAGGCACAGCTACGCAGTGGAGCGACGACCTACCTACTGTCTTACTTGGTCTACGAACAGCACTGCGTGAAGATACCAACTTAAGCCCAGCTATACTGACATTCGGCACGACTCTACGCATTCCGTCAGATTTCTTCGTACCTACAAACTCAAACATCGAAGAAACTGAGTTCGTGCAACGCCTTACAAACGCTATGGCAGCGTTATCACCGATGCAACGCATTCCTTCGGCTTCTACGCGGCCGTTTGTTCACAAGGACCTTGCTACCTGCACGCATGTCTTCATAAGGAACGACACCGTTCGAGCACCTCTCACACCGCCGTACGACGGGCCTTATCAAGTTTTAGAGAAACATGAAAAGTATTTCAAGATTCAGCTGCCAAGGAGAGTTACTGTTGTTTCATTAGATAGACTTAAACCAGCATACATTTGGAACGAAGAGGATTATTCGCCATCAAAGGAGATACAGCCATCCATCACCAAAACAGCAAATAAGCAGCCCTACGTAACTAGATATGGCCGGACCGTCAAGAAAACCGTACGCTTCGCTTGATGGGGGGTACTGTGGGAACACAACATTGAAGCGGACGCGCACACACAGCTACGAGCATAGCAGCGCGCGCGCGCCGTGATACTGAGGGAATCCGCCGACGCAAGCAAATATTTATACATAGCTCTGTCGCGCTCGCACGCGTTGTCCCTCTCATTTGTCCGCGTAGACAAATCGTGTGCTGCGTGACAAGCAACTCTCGGCACTGATATATAATCCTTGATAAGGAGGCAATTTATTATTAATACACCGAATACCGTGATCGCGCCTTTCATTTTTACCTAGAGTCCCTGAGTGAGCTAAAGTGAACTAAAGTATAAGTGAGTGAATAGGCAGGCAGACAGAGTAGGCTTAACCACCACATTTTTCACATTTGTTTGGTAATAGTGTCTCGTACACATTTTGGTAGGGTAAAACCCATTCCCTTCAAAAGCATAAACCATGTCTGGGGATTACGTCCCTGAGTTGTCATCCATAGTTTGTTGTTCATGGGATCGTCTTCACCTTCTAGATCATCTACTTCCAATTCATCCACATCATCTCCATAGGATGTTCCGTCTGCACTAAAGTATGGAGTCAATTCCCCTCCTCGTGCATATGCCCAGGCTATGATTACTGCATTTAGACCCAAATCGGAGAAATTCCCTTCAAAGTTGAAGCGGGCATTAATAGACCTTTTGTGCCCAATGAGACTCCCGATGATATGAATCCAGTGGAATATATATGGATTTGCATTGGAGGAATAAGCAGACTTGGTCACTAAACCTAGATCAGATTGATAAGGGAAATAAGAGTACTTATCACCTGATTCCTGACCAGCTGTAGATATCCGCTTGATCTCTGTTGCCATGGATCGCATAAACACCCAATCCATTAACTCTCCAGCTGGGATATCCAGTATGGTCATGGCATAACCCATGGAGAGTAATCCTGCACAATCTCTAAACCGACTCCCTAATGAACCCATTCTCAATATCGCCAACTCATGATTTTTGAATCCGTGGAAGAACATGTCATATGCAGCCACTATCTTGAGGAAGCTCCTATCATTGATCCAGCTTCCGTACAATCCAGAAACTCCATGGAGACTCATTCCTTGTCCGCCTTCTGCAAATAATTGGTCCTCAAGTCTCTTGATCAATTTGTCCTTGTAATCATTATTTGCTATTTTAGTTATGCGATAGACACAAAGGATATAGAGCGCAAGAGCCCGGGGGGTCCATAGATGAGCTTGGACAGCTTTTGCAATCTGTCCCGGTGCCTGAGGAATTAGTGTGGCAGCTGTAACAACAGTGCTTTCTGTAGGAGTGAATTCGCCTTCTTCCTCGACGGAGACTAGAGACCACGGTGTCACTATCTCTCCGGCCTGAGAGATGATGGTTCCAAAAGAGCTCCACGAGAGTGTGAGTGGTTCAGATATGTCTCTTCCATACTCGATCATAAAGGCCTTTGCTGTATCAATCGTTAGAGATGATGATCTAATCCCTCCCCGAACCGAGTCGTATAGTTCTGCCTTGGTTCCTGTGGCTGCTCTTGTTCTTATTGTCGGTTTTTTGTTGATGCCATCAAGGAACCAGGTTGCTGGGAAGTCGACTTCGGACTCTGGGTTGGTGTAGTCTAGGGTTACTACGGCTTTGGTGGCAATGCATGTAGAATAATTGCGCGGCTGGAACATCCTGACAATCAGGGAAACATGTACTTAATGTAATTAAGCAAATTGTAACTTCAAAATTTTTTTGGCCATCCATGAATAAAGAAGTCGGCATATGGGCAAAGAATTGTATCGGCTGTCAAAAAGCCAAGATTAATCGCCACACCATCACACCGCTTGGAAGTTTCCCGCCATCACAGCGCTTTGAGCACGTTCATATCGACATCATCGGGCCACTGAGGATATCCCAAGACTATCGCTACTGCGTCACAATTATCGATAGATTCACAAAGTGGCCAGAAGCGGTACCCGTCCGAGAAATCACAGCGGAAGTGGTAGCTAGAGCATTCTACGAGAATTGGATTGCCCGGTTTGGCTGTCCTCTGCGGCTATCTACTGATCAAGGGAGACAATTTGAAGCAACGCTGTTCAACGCGCTGATGAAGAGGTTTGGAATAACAAGGATTCGGACAACCCCGTTCCATCCTCAATCAAATGGACAAATCGAACGATTTCATCGCACTCTTAAAGCAGCGTTAATGGCAAGAGGCACAGCTACGCAGTGGAGCGACGACCTACCTACTGTCTTACTTGGTCTACGAACAGCACTGCGTGAAGATACCAACTTAAGCCCAGCTATACTGACATTCGGCACGACTCTACGCATTCCGTCAGATTTCTTCGTACCTACAAACTCAAACATCGAAGAAACTGAGTTCGTGCAACGCCTTACAAACGCTATGGCAGCGTTATCACCGATGCAACGCATTCCTTCGGCTTCTACGCGGCCGTTTGTTCACAAGGACCTTGCTACCTGCACGCATGTCTTCATAAGGAACGACACCGTTCGAGCACCTCTCACACCGCCGTACGACGGGCCTTATCAAGTTTTAGAGAAACATGAAAAGTATTTCAAGATTCAGCTGCCAAGGAGAGTTACTGTTGTTTCATTAGATAGACTTAAACCAGCATACATTTGGAACGAAGAGGATTATTCGCCATCAAAGGAGATACAGCCATCCATCACCAAAACAGCAAATAAGCAGCCCTACGTAACTAGATATGGCCGGACCGTCAAGAAAACCGTACGCTTCGCTTGATGGGGGGTACTGTGGGAACACAACATTGAAGCGGACGCGCACACACAGCTACGAGCATAGCAGCGCGCGCGCGCCGTGATACTGAGGGAATCCGCCGACGCAAGCAAATATTTATACATAGCTCTGTCGCGCTCGCACGCGTTGTCCCTCTCATTTGTCCGCGTAGACAAATCGTGTGCTGCGTGAGAAGCAACTCTCGGCACTGATATATAATCCTTGATAAGGAGGCAATTTATTATTAATACACCGAATACCGTGATCGCGCCTTTCATTTTTACCTAGAGTCCCTGAGTGAGCTAAAGTGAACTAAAGTATAAGTGAGTGAATAGGCAGGCAGACAGAGTAGGCTTAACCACCACAAGGTGTATCATCAACATTACTTTCAAAAATACATTTTCTGGATAGTCTTCTTTTAGGGCCTTCTAACATGCATTTCCTGGACATTCTTCCAGTTGGTGTTGGTACATCTATCAGTTCCTTGTACAACATAGTTGGAGTTGATACTGATCCTTCTTCTGGGACAGAAGGAGATCTTCTCTTCCGATACATTTTTGTTGGTGTCTTGACTTTTAACACCTCTGGTGACAAGATTACATCTGAAAAAATAATCTCAGTGAACACAATGTCTTAATGCACTGCACAATGCTGCATGTGAACCGAAAAAGGGTATTATTTTGAAGTACACAAACAAAGTACCCAAAATCATAGAGCACTACCCTACTTTGTTTGATCCATGCCTGTAATAATGAGTCACCCTTCTGTTTTTATTATTTGTTTGTGAGATTGTTTCCAAGAGTAACCCACTGCTGGTCTAGTAGCACATTATTATATCAATATAATGTAAATTTAATTCAACGTGTTTAAAAAAGGAGTACTTATACTTAATTCTGTTTGAGAAATATTTACCATTTTCCACATCCATATCACTTTGATTAGAAGTTTGCTCTCCAACTTCTACACATTGAAAATGGACAGGGACAGCAGGTCCAATTAATCTGCTTCGTATTTGGCCTTGGTGAATACTTGATGCTGGAAAATGTGCAGCACATATGTACCGACATCTCATTCTTCATTTGTCAATGAATCCAGGTAGATATTTTCTGAAAAATATAAAGATGATGACTACACAGATTTGTTACTTAAAACAGGCAGTTGACTTTCGCAGTGACAAGTATTGTGATTCTTGTTCTTTGCTTTCCAAAACTATAAATGGTTGTTCATTGTGTTGTGTTCGAAGTATTCCACACATACATAATATAATATAAATATAATATAGAAACTGACCAAGTGGTACATATGCTAAAACATAACCTTTTAGGTACGAACCTGAATTTTGAATCCAGAGTATCAGACGGCCTTGATCGTGGACAGGAAACCGAAACATTGAAATGTCCCGGCTAATGTTAATGGCTACAGTTGTAATAAACACACTTGGTAAAGGACATTTTTGCCAAGTCATCTATCAAAATTCGTAGGTTATTGATGGCGTATCAAAATCCAAAAAACTCGCACAGGTCAGAAATAGGCAGGTAATCGTAGTCCGTTTAACTAGCACAGGTCACAAAGTCAGGCGAAGGTAATAGTCCGGTATGCAAGCAAAGGTACGATAAAATCCAAACAAAAAACAGAAATTCACCGAATCGCAACTCAACAACTCAAACTCAACCAAACCAAACAGTCCAAACACAGCACACAGGAGGACGGACAGTGTTGCCACCTCACATTTTTTAGTACCTAGCTAAATCTTATCACATAGAAAAAACTTGACGTTCTTAATGATGACATAACTATTGGCACCACCTTCCAAAGTATATTAACATACCCATAGAATTATTTTAAACTTTTTAGTGAAGTCGGTTCCATTATTTTTTCAAAAATAACTTTTTTTTGCGATCAAATCTAACTACTTAATCTCCTATATTAGTCACATAATTTACCACCAAAAAGTCATTAGTGTCAGGCCGGAATCGAAACAACGACCACCAAACTTATTTATTTATCTGTTAGTAGCCAATCAGATAAAAAAATACCTAATCATGAAAATTGGACGTCAATCCGCACGCTACGAAACAAAAAAAAAATTAACACAACTTCAAAGTCCTGACTGACTGACTGACTGACTGACTGATATATCCATAATTTAAGAAAATAAGCTTTAAATAGCTATATCTTTTAAACAGTAACAGGTAGCAGGTTGAAATTTTCAGAGAATATGTATTATCAAACCAAATAGCCTGACAAATAAATAATAAAAAATACAAGGTTTACTTTAATGTAAATAAATAAATTATAAAAACTGGCCAAGCGTGAGTTAGACCCGCACTAAGGCTTAATCAGTGTTATTAAAATTTAAATTTACAATTATTTTGAATTTGAAATAAAACTACTTCTTGACATTCGATTAAGCTGACATTTAGAACATATATAACTATGATGAAATATTATGATGACGGCTGATCTGTTGATGGAGTCAGGAGCTGTTCAACAGAACTCCTCAGAAAGTAAGTCGAGTGAGCTGAGCTGAAACTTGGCATACCTGTCAGCCTTTAAGTTCCGACGACAATATCCTACTATGGGGACAGCAAACTGACCTCATGATGGAGTCAGGAGCTTTTAAACTGAATTCCTTAGTAAACAGACCGATTGAATTTGGTATTCTTAGATGTCAATGTTGAAATTTATATAACTATATTTTACAACAACAAAAAATTACCTAACCTCGATGTTCAGTGTTTTTTTCGGTATCTATAAGTTTCCGCAACTTCCCCCTGACAAGGGGGTTCCCCTTCCCCTCACACACCCTACCGTACACTTGCGACTAAAATAAAAATAATTTATTATGTTGAATCACGTTTATGATTTTGGCACATTTTTAACCAACTTGTTTTGGCAATACCATGCATGAAAAAAACCGACAGGCAAATATTTTATAAATCAAGTCACCAAACATTATTTCTACGCATCAAACAAACTATCCCTGTGAAAAAGCTGGCAACGTCGCGTCGCAGGATTTCGCCGAACGAGAGTGGCACAAGCTGGCAACGCCGCAACCGCAACGCCACTTGACCACGCTATTGTTGCTAATAACGCCATCTCTGTAGTTACTATCGTACTATTATAATAGATAGTTGATTATCTATCGTTGTGAAAAAAATGGTAGACGTCATTTATCAATTGATTATACAATAGAGCATTTTTAAGACACTTTGCGACATCTATCTATATCATATATCGCGTTTGAAGGTAATCATTTCCCGAGTCACGATTTGTACAGGATTGAAAATCTTCTTGTTTATACTGGTCTCTGTATTATGTCAGGTGTGCATGCGTACCGCCGCCGCCACCACTGCCACCGTCGCGTCGTCACCATCATCACCGCTATCGTCTAGGGAAATAGAACTAGGCAAGGGCATTCCCCTCATCCTATTTCCCTCGGCTAGAAAGCCCTCTTTCACTTCGGTATTGGAATCGGAGCTGATGGTGGATCCAAGTGGATCCTGGCGGGTTCACGGCAGGCCGATAGGGGCGCACCGCTAGGCGGAGGCATCCTTCGCTAACGTTCGCTTAGACGTGGGCGGGCAGAAGTAGAATAGGTCGGAGATCAGGTTCTGTAGCGCACCTTGGGTGAGACCTACCTACGTCCAGTAGCGGCGGCGGTAGGTTGAACACGATGTTACGGCAGACTGAGTGGAGTGACCCTACCTACAGTCTACCTGCTTATCGTTGGTTTTGACAATATTTATGGAATTACAAACGTGATCTACATCAAGATTTATGTGTAGAATCACATTTGTCCTTCGAATGTAAAAATAATACAAGAATGACCCCATAAAATGCTGTGTGTTTTCGTCAGCGCGATCCAGAAACGGTATTGATTTACAAACGACATCTAGTTATAAAATAAGCAACTTTGCTCCAGAAAACTCATTAGACAGGTAGGTACCTATAAGCGTATGCGCACCAACCAGGCATTATGTAGGTTTTTCTATCGAGGTATAATCGGCAAACATAATATCTACTATTATTTTTATTCTGCAAGCGCGACATGTACCTAAATGTCAGGTTACCTACGGTTCAACATGCCTTAGAATATATGCCCACATTGCAATATTCTAGAAAATAAACCTAGGTAGGTAGGTACAATCAATATCTAGTGACGAGCCAGAGCTGCTGCCCCAGTGCAAGGCTCTTATTCTGAATCCGCCTATGTACCTATGGTTGCTTACTCGGGGCAGTAACTTATGCATGGTAACTGTACGTAGGTAGGTACCTACCTAATAATAATAATAATAATGAAAGATGCGTTAGATCAGAGCTGACTACCTACCTACCTAGGTACCTACTTACATATATAAGTAGGTGACTGAAGGAATATGTTTTTCTATGAAGGTAAGAAATAAAATGCATTTAGTAACGCCTAAACATTTATACACATTACGCCGTCGTCGCGCCGCCCCGCCACCCCGCCATCACCGCTCCTAGCCCAGGGAAATAGAATCAGGCAGGTGATCCTGCCTCATCCTATTTCCCTGGGCTAGAAAGCCCTCCTTCGGCGTTTGGGGATGTCGATGGGAGCTGATGGCGGAGCTCGGGCTCCCACCGGGTCCCGGCGGGTTCGTGGCAGGCCGATTTCGTAAGACCACCTGGCCTGCCACAACCGGCGCTCCACCGTCATTCTGCGCCTCAATTCAATGCGGCTGTTATTAGCCTTTTTCCATCTGAAAATAATAAAAATATGTGATACCTACCTAATTATAGAAGAAAGCAATATTCTACATGTCTCAAGTGCGTCGGAGACTAGGGTGTTGCGTAGGTAGGTAGGTCGGTATATATAGTAGGTAGGACGTAAGTGACAGGTTTTTTTGTGGAAGTCTTCAAGAATAGGTATCTCAAATATTTTGGATATGTAGGTAGTGATACGCCCGAGACTTCTTTCAAGTCTTCAAGTAGGAATTTCCTAAATTCCTTCCTCAGTGCTTGAAACCCTGAAAATTCCCTGTCTGTAGTACCTCTGTATGGGTATGAATTTTAGGGCTGTGTGTTGATTTGATTATCAATCTGTCTACTGCCTCTTAGACCTGCTTGGTACATACTTTTTTTATATACTTACACACATTTGAGGGCAAACCACTCCCACAAAAAAAATAATATTTTGAAGAATGATCTGAAAATAATACAAAATATTAGATCATAATAGGTGGTTGCGTGAGTAAATAAGTAATTAGGTACCTAAGTAGTTTTTCAATCTAGAACCTAGTAAGAGCGTACCTACCTAGGTACCTAGGGGTACAAACAAACTTCAAGTCTGATTCATACTCCAGGATCTGATGACCAGCATAGCATGAACAGAATCCAGGTTTGCTACCTTACCTATGTGCCTACTTACCAGTAGGTAGGATTATATCAACGTAACTGGAATAAGACCTTACCGAGAGTCGGTTACGGAGAGTTAGAGTACCTAGGTAGGTTCATAACTAAATCTATCATACATAATATACAACACAACCCACTAAACGTAACTATTGATTCATGTAGGAACTTGAACTGCACTTACACCATTTTTTTCTAAATATTCACACGAAAGAAGACGCACTGTTGCTGCAACGCTCGTAATTACACTTGTTGCTTCTTGTCTTGTCCAGCACGTGCGTCACAGATAAGAAAGAAAAGGACAACAAACGGAGAATCCTATTTCCGCTTTTCAACTTCCGGCTACACAGAGAATTCAAATAGCGAACGTGATTGTAAGCCAATAGCGGCCGAGCGGGAAGCGACGAGCGGCGGCGGCTAAAATTTGAAAATAGGTGGGATGGGACTGATGGGCAAACAGACCATAAACAGACTCAATAAAACAATAGACAATAGAGATATCGTTTATTAGTAGAATATTATGTAAAATAATTTATGACCCGTGGGTAGAAGGCGGCGGCGGGGGCGCGGGGGTAGAAGGCGGCGGCGGCGGCGCGGGGGGAGAAGGCGGCGGTGGCTAAAATGATAAAATATTTTTGCGACTATATAATAGAGATGAAATTTATCGGAAGTAAATACTCAACGTTACCCATAAAATACCTGCAAAGAAATAGGTCCTACCTATTTCCTTGAAACAGCCAAATATTCTAGTTCGTAAGTAGGTACCTATAGGTTGTACCTACCCATTCGCATCACACACCACACGAGAATGACAAAGCGACAAGTGAGTCTAATTTTTCAGGGTTTACTCTGTTATGTTTTTGATAGGTAGAAATAAACTAAGGATAGCTACTTACAAAAAGACATCTCCGCGCGCACTTTCTCCTGTCCCGGCACCGCGGCCTATAACAATTTGTTCCATGGCAATGGCCATGGAACCGGAACAGGGAACATTTATATTTTAGTGGCCTGTCGTGCACCAAATGGATCCACCCTTCCGGCCGCTTCCTCACTAACATCTCAGGCGAGGGAGTCATACTGTTGATAAATTCAATTTATTTGAGAACAAAATCCCTCATTTTAGTTCAATGTTAGGTAAGTTCTTAGATCTAAATTAGTCATCAAAAAACTTGTAGTAAATATTTATATAATTACAATAAATAATATTAGCTACTTACGCAAAATCAGGTGCAATCGAAGGTGTCAAAGAGTAAAAGGTTGGGTAGGTAAGGTAAGATATACAGAAAATAAATCACAACCCAAACTATTTAGAGATAAGTGACCATATACATTTCAAAGAGTAAACATGTACAATTCGTTCTCTTTCCTCACCCTCCATTCGATCTTTTTCAGTGTTGTTACATTTCACATAATTATCTTTCGATGCACTGTATATTTTTGACACTCATCTATTATTGAATCACACCACAACATAATAGCATAAAATAATGCTGATTATTTTGTCAAAAACGTGCCTAAAATATATTCTTACTACAGAATAGTAATATTATAACTACTTTCATACTTATAATGAGTAGGGTTATATATGTAGAAAAATTGCTTTTTTTTTTACTTTATTTTAATGTGGGGCGAGCTCCACCTCCGCTCGCCCCGATGAGCCACATCCATAGACAATCCATTCAAAGTTACTTTACCTGTGACTTACTTACAGATATGACTGCATAGAAAGCTAGAGGTAAGATAACTAAGAACGGTCTGCATAAAAAAAATAGTAAAGCCAAAAGCAGACTACTCTAAGTTAGTTTGAATATACTTACTATCAAAATAAACATACATAATTATGTCAAGTAAAAACAATAGCAAAAATAAAACGTAACTAAATAAATATGCATCACTATCACCATCAACATAAATAAATGAAATTATACACGGCAAATATTTGTTCATAATATAAACATGCGCTATTTACAAAAATATTTAACATAAACAATAAATATGCATTAATCAACAGTTTTAAAATATAAATAAAGAATAAAAATTTGTGTAACTAAGTACTATATGACATAATAAACTTAAACATTCAAGACTCGATAGCATGCAAAATTCAACAATAAATGAAAGAAAAACAAATGCTAGAAAATATATTATTTTAATACATCTAAAATCTGGCGCTTATCTTCTACGCTGTTACCTGAAAATGAAACAAAAATGTAGTATCTACCAAAACATGTTTTAGAAGGTAATCAATAAAATAAACATAGCTATAATGTTGACGAAGGATCCAGGGCAAACAAAAATAGGCAAAAATTACAAATAAAACTGAATATCTATTGTGAGTGTGTGTGCAAATAAAAAAAAACATAAATACAAGTTGACTATAAATAAATATACACAAAGAAATTGATAGTTAGACTCTAAACAATGCGACTAGTAATTATGAAAAAGGGGGAAACATTTCATACATAAGCCTGGATTTTTATAGCAAAGAGGGCAGTAATAAATAGTAGATCTACGTTTTTTCAATGTAGCTAAACAGTAACGACAATCCTTTCTTTTAGTTTTGTTGCTGTCATTTTTAGGCAACTCTACTGGCCAATGAATGACTTCACCATGCGAAGTTAAAATCCTATTAGATGGTGTCGGGGTCGATGTCAGTCTGTTCGTATGTTTTTGGATTCTAAGCAAACTGTAAATTACTTCCAGGCGAAAATCATAAAATTGCTTGGTATTTTGTCCGTTGTCCGTTTGTCTTTGGTAATCGTTATATAACATGAATGAGTTTAACATCATCACTTGCATGGTGTGAACTAAAATTTTCTTATACCATCTGGTTGACTTTGTGTAACTGGGGTAATAAGCTAACATTTGATCCTTCCTATCAACTCCTTTCATATATTTATTGTACTTAAGAATTACTCGCGGTTTCTGAATTGTCTGTCCGTGTCGTGTGTGGTCTGTCATGTCAGAGTTATGTTCAGTGGAAATCATAATAACATTTCTTTTGTCTCTAAAGTTAGATACACACACTCCGCGCCTATTATATCTGGTCAAAACGGAACCTCTAGCTATTTTTTCTTTAGTGATGACAGGGTTGCGTGATCTGTTAGCTCTGAGAGTACCGGTCACGTATGTTTTCTTGGCTATCAGATCTTCTGCAAGTGTCACACTGTTATAAAAATTGTCCATGTACAATGAATGGCTAAGATTGAAATAATCTTCCATCAACAACATTATGACCTTATTCGCATGGCCCTGGTCCCGCACGTCAACATCATGTGATCCACAATACATGTGCATTTTTTGCGTCATGCCGTTTGTGTCTGTTAGTACATACAGTTTAACGCCATATTTATGTCTTTTCCCCTGAATATACTGTATAATTTTCAAACGACCCCGCCATAAAACTACACTTTCGTCTATTGTTAAATTTTTCCCGGGAGCAACTAATGTATGCATCAAACTGTTGAAGAAATTAAAAATGGCCTTTGTGAATCTATTAGGGTCGTTGGGACCGAAAGTCAAATCTGGGTCCTGATAAGAAAGGTTGCGCAATATCAAAATAAATCTATCTCGGCTCATGAAATTTTTCAGCGGTAATTGAAACAATGAATCAGTTCGCCAATAGTCATTAATTCTACTCAATCTGATGTGGCCCATGTGAAATAGTAGTCCCAAAAAGACTTGAAGTTCGGCCACATCGATATCTTTCCACTGGTTTATTCTACTATTATCATCGTCCGCCTCTAAAAGGACTCTAACTGCATGCGTATTGATGCTTGACACGAGCATGGCCATAAATGTGGCGTTAAACAGAAGTTTAAAAAAATCAAAAGGAGACTCAGCTCTGTCAATGTTGTGGTGCTGTCTGCCAGTAAAGGGAAACGACGGCATTTCGTCTGTCGACCTCCATTCATCCTCCGTAGATGAGCTATCATCTGGCGCATCAGGTTCATCTTCCTCCGAAGAGGATGAAGAATCTTCTTCCCTGAAAATGCATGCCAATAAAATAGAACAGAAGCAAAATAGCCAACGTCGATCGATATAATAACCGTGGGCCCTGCTTACCCCAATTGCAAACAGACATAAGTAAATCTATATTTATGAAGATCAACACAATCTAACCAAGCATAACGAAGCATCGAAGAAAGATCAGAAACCATTATTGATGCATCAAAAATCGTAACGAATAAGATTCAAAGATATTTTATAATGAAAATAACATAATCGTAAAACAGACATAAGTAAGTCTATATTTATGAAGATCAACACAATCTAAACAAGCATAACAAAGCATCGAAGAAAGATCAGAAACCATTATTGATGCATCAAAAATCGTAACGAATAAGATTCAAAGATATTTCATAACAAAGATAACAATCATAAAATAAAATCGATATATCAAAATATTCAGAACCATCAGCCATCTTATTTATTGTAGTAGTGTCCTACGCGATACTTTTTCAAGAATATAGAATAGAAGCAAAATAGCCAACGTCGATCGAAATAATAACCGTGGGCCCTGCCTAACCCTATTGCAAACAGACATAAGTAAATCTATATTTATGAAGATCAACACAATCTAACCAAGCATAACAAAGCATCGAAGAAAGATCAGAAACCATTATTGATGCATCAAAAATCGTAACGAATAAGATTCAAAGATATTTCATAACAAAAATAACAATCATAAAATAAAATCGATGTATCAAAATATTCAGAACCATCAGCCATCTTATTTATTGTAGTAAGTCCTACGCGATACTTTTTCAAGAATATAGAATAGAAGCAAAATAGCCAACGTCAATCGAAATAATAACCGTGGGCCCTGCCTAACCCTATTGCAAACAGACATAAGTAAATCTATATTTATGAAGATCAACACAATCTAACCAAGCATAACAAAGCATCGAAGAAAGATCAGAAACCATTATTGATGCATCAAAAATCGTAACGAATAAGATTCAAAGATATTTCATAACAAAGATAACAATCATAAAATAAAATCGATATATCAAAATATTCAGAACCATCAGCCATCTTATTTATTGTAGTAGTGTCCTACGCGATACTTTTTCAAGAATATAGAATAGAAGCAAAATAGCCAACGTCGATCGAAATAATAACCGTGGGCCCTGCCTAACCCTATTGCAAACAGACATAAGTAAATCTATATTTATGAAGATCAACACAATCTAACCAAGCATAACAAAGCATCGAAGAAAGATCAGAAACCATTATTGATGCATCAAAAATCGTAACGAATAAGATTCAAAGATATTTCATAACAAAAATAACAATCATAAAATAAAATCGATGTATCAAAATATTCAGAACCATCAGCCATCTTATTTATTGTAGTAAGTCCTACGCGATACTTTTTCAAGAATATAGAATAGAAGCAAAATAGCCAACGTCAATCGAAATAATAACCGTGGGCCCTGCCTAACCCTATTGCAAACAGACATAAGTAAATCTATATTTATGAAGATCAACACAATCTAACCAAGCATAACAAAGCATCGAAGAAAGATCAGAAACCATTATTGATGCATCAAAAATCGTAACGAATAAGATTCAAAGATATTTTATAATGAAAATAACATAATCGTAAAACAGACATAAGTAAGTCTATATTTATGAAGATAAACACAATCTAAACAAGCATAACAAAGCATCTAAGAAAGATCAGAAACCATTATTGATGCATCAAAAATCGTAACGAATAAGATTTAAAGATATTTTATAACGAAAATAATATAATCATAGGACTTTTATATTGCTATATAATCATGATGCTAAAATAAAAATCAGGTAAAAAAATATTAGAAAGTTATTAAATGACCATAGCTACTAAATACAAGGTGGCCCATAAGTCCCTTGAAATGTAAAAAAATCATTAAAAAAAAACTAATTACAATATGAAAAAGGTTTTTATTTGGAAGTAATCTTAATAAAATGGGAATTATTTTTTGAAAATTACATCGTCTAAATGTAATCCGTTACGATCGCGGCACTCCTGTAAGCGACGTCTAAAATTGTCCATCACTGCGCGGCAAGTAACTTCTGTAATGCTTACCATTTCTCGTCGAATATTTTCTTTCAAGACAACGATTGACCGCGGGTTGGTTTCATAAACTTTACTCTTAAGATAACCCCATAAGAAAAAGTCCATTGGGGTCAGATCCGGACTACGTGGTGGCCAGGCAATATCTCCTCTTCGAGAGATAACTTTACTAGGGAAAAGTTGACGAACGACGGGCATAGCGGTGTTAGAGGTATGGGCAGTTGCTCCATCCTGTTGAAACCAGGTCCGCGTATTGAAGCCTGGAAAATTCTGCAACTCTGGTGCAAAAAAGTTCTCGATCATTGCCACATAGCGCTGCGAATTAACAGTAACCGCGCGACCTCTGCTGTCCTCAAAAAAGTAAGGGCCTATGATGCCATGCGCTGACATAGCCGCCCAAACTGTCACTTTAGGGCTATGTAAGGGCCTTTCATGTTTGCGATTTGGATTTTCGCAACTCCAGTAGCGACAATTCTGCTTGTTGACATGGCCGTTGATGTGGAAGTGAGCCTCATCAGAGAATAACACGTTATTAAACGATGTAAAGTGGCCGAACATTTCATTTGCAAAATTTAGTCTGTGCATAGGGTCAGTATCTTTTAATTCCTGTACTAATTGAATCTTGTAAGGGTGAAGAAGTAAATCTTTCTTTAAAATCCGCTGTAATGAAGTTCTGGATAAGTTTAATGCACTGGAACGCTTACGAATAGACTGGGTAGGATTTTCACGAATTGACTGTTTCACTACGTCGATGTTTTCTTCCGTGCGTGATGTCCTTGGTCGACCTGACCGTTTTTTATCCAACGTAGAACCAGTCTCCTCGAACTTAGTAACCCAGTTCTTAATCGTTTGAATACTTGGAGTGTCGTTAAAGTTGCGTAAATTGTGATGTTCTCGAAATTTACGCCGCGCAACGGTAGCAGAATTATTGTTGCGATAAAACTCGCGCACACAAAAAGCACGGTCCGCACCAGTGAAACGCTCCATGGCGACTGAATTCCGAAAGACCGTTGGTGCTTCCCCCGTACCCCGCGCGCCATTCCTGCGCATCGTTTGAATTTTATTCGAAATTTAAATTTCAAAGGACTTATGGGCCACCGTGTACAATAAAGTCAGGTAAAAACACTTCTTTGTGAATACGTCCTTATCCAGTGTGTAACGTCACACACAACACTGGGAACGGATCATTGTTACACAAAAGAACAAAATATCAAGGTAAAAAAACAAAAAAAAATACTGTTCATTAGTATTTATTATCATTCTTAATATGTAACTACTTAACAAAACCACACAATGCAGTAAAATATTTGTGATTTTCCCTTCAACTTACCAATAATATTCACGTTACACACTCCAAAAATGTTTGCGACAAAACACGACCACCACAAGTTTTATTGAATGACTGTGAAACCAAAATGGCTACGCTAAATTTTATTAGGTTGGTAGCGTCATGCAGTGTTGCAATGCTAAAATACTTATGGATGCGTTCACAACACGTAAAATATCCCAGCTAGAGTCGTTACACACTTGAGTTACACAAAATAATAAATCTTTGGTCACTTCTTTTAATTCGCTTTAATGATGCATTTTTAATGTTTTAAGACTGTTTTTGTAGTTTTTAAAAAGAAAAATATCGTATTCGATGTATCCATTACTAAATCTGATAATATTTTTAAGAAATGAATATAAATTTGTGTTATGAACTTCCAAGAGGTGAAGTTACTAAATCATAATATTTTTAAGAAATGAATATAAATTTGTGTTATGAACTTCCAAGAGGTGAAGTGGGACAACAGAATTTTGTACCGAGAGATAATTTAGTATGCTGTTTAATATTTATTTTGACATGGAAAATAATAGAAATCACGTTAAATACTGTATTAGATTTATGAAACGATGTCCGAACGACATTATTAACTAATTTTTGACAATGTACAATTTTTAGTTTTTTTTTATCTTTAATTTTAGAGAGAGGACAGCATTTTGGGAATAAATGTACAACGTTTTTGAAAATGACTCGCCTACTTATTGTTTTGAATGTATACCTATTGTTGCGGAATTCCACTTACCGTGTTCCTTTGAGATACCTCTTACGAGAAGTGGGTTCGGTCACATGTCTGGCTTTTATTTCACTGGTGTAAAGCCTACGAGGTTAAATTCTGAAACTGGGCGCCAGCCGAAGACTTAGGGTCCTCGGACTTTATAATCATTAAAACTAAGTTCTTTCTGTGTAAAAATTCTACTGTTCTGTTATTCTTATTTCCTAGAAAAAGGTTCTTTGGGATCCCTTACAATTTTAACCATATTGCAAGGTGATTTTATATTAATATTCTATAACATTGACCGGGTGGCCAAACCACGGTCAACTACCAAGTTTCTATATTAAATTCTAACATTATTTATTCTAAAGGCTGTCTCAGGCAACACTCACTGTCTCTGAGCATTTTCACAAAAATGTTCTCCCACCTTAAAAAACAATGTCATTTTAAAAGGTTTTATGCTGTGTTTGGTCTTATTTTAAAGGAAATTCAATATACTTAAAAAAAACTAAAATCTAATGGGTTTAGAACTAAATACTGTAAAAAATACTAGAATATAATGGAAAAACTTGCAAATTTATATCAGTTGTGTGACTATTTTCAAAAGTTGAAAAAACAATAAAAAAACAAGAATATTCAGATGTTGTTTAATTAATCACTTCTAAATGCTTAGTTTAATTTAAAAAACACATAAAATTCTTAATATTTATATCTCAGCTATCAAAAATTAAATAAACAATTTGGTTATGTGACTTCTGGTACTACATCTGTCATTACATTAACTATTAAATTTATAGATATTTTTCTTGAAAAAACAGCTGCAAACATTGTACAAAAAAATGTTTTGCGTATGTTTGAGAAAGTAATTTAAAAGACACAATATAAAATCACTTAAATATTCAACATATCAGTTTCGTAATATAGGGACAGTCACACAACCGAATATCAAAAGAGGCAAAGGGTGCGATTACATGGTGCGAAAATAGTACGCAAGCACTAAGCTATACAAAATGGCTCTTTTTCAGTTTCAGTTTAATTACTATATAGCAAACTAGCGCCCAATGAGATCAATAACAGGCATCACTGCTCAGTTGGTAGTAGCTTTACCTTCTATGCTGTAGGTTGTGGGTTCGATTCCCAACCGGAAAAAAACATTTGTGTGTGATAAATATAGATGTTAGTACTGTGGTTTGTTGTAATATTGTATCATAAGTATGTATTCACAAAAAAAAGTATATAAGAATTGTATCCGTAATCTAGTTCCCATAATAACAAGCTATGCTTAGTTTGGAGCTAGGTGGCGCTGTGTAAATGGTCCAGTAAAATTTAATTATTTATTTATCATTTATTTAATCATGGTCCACATTAAGATACAATTCTCAAAAATTAAATGCTTAAGTTCTAGAGTAGGTACATTACTATACGGGTGTTTCTCTGCTATTTGGAAACTCGCCCATACAAGACTGTTTTTGGTAAATTTTATTAAATTTTGAGAATATTTGTTTATACAATGAAGGACAATAGTTAAGTCAATATATATTAATAAAAATCCCACACATTTCCCTCTTGGTTTCGGAGTTACGGACGATTTTATGCATAATCGTGACAGGGGACTGTTGTAATCATCCAGGGGAATGTTTTCATAGACAAAAACAAGTATTTTTGTTAATTAACACGTTGATGGACACTACTAGTATACTGATTGTTACTGATTTGTCACTACTTTTTTTCATACATTGCCTATAGACGTAGTGTCACAACGCGTGGTAAAATATATATGTAACACGACAGTACGTCTATATGCGTATACGTCGTAAGGCGTACTGTCACGTAGTATCATTTTTGTAGTATGTTATATGTCAGTACGTCTATAGACGTATACACCTATAGACGTACTGGCATATTACATATATATTATACTACGTGTTGTGACACTACGCCTATTTACGTTTTTGAAATAATAAAAAAATGTGTTTTATTTTAAGGTATTTATTAAATTAATAAAATTATTCGCTTACAGATACTATTAGCAGTCTTAGTAATCATTTTTAGAATCTTTTATATCTAAGTAGTTACTAGTAATCATCAAAATCTCTAAAAAATCAACACACTTGCTGCTTATTTTTAAGTATTTGTGTTTATTTTAAAACAAATTATCAACTTAACAAGAACATCTGCTTCTTTTGTACTAAATCAGTTTCAATAATTAAAATGGCACTTATTCAAGTAGGTACCTATTTAGATTCTACTTATAACTTTAATCAAATAATCTCATAAATCTCTAAGAATTAAATATAGATCAACTAGTACAATCACAGCAGCTACTTTTTCTTATCACAACAATAACATTTTGCTGACATTATTTATCATCAGTTAGAGTAATAAGTTTTCGTGATAACATTCAAAGCAAGATGGGCACAATGGGGGTTTATCTGGGCACGCTTTGCAACGATAGCTCGTTTCTCGACGAATGTTTTTTTGAGTACAAACTTTGCATTTTAGGAAGGCGAATTTTTTTTTGGTTCCTGGTCGGGCTGCCATTTGTTCGGGCCAGTGACAGCGCATAGTATTTGCAGTTTGAGAGGCGTTTGCTTCATGAGGTGCTGCAGATGATTGATTTGGACGAAAACGTCTGCTATCATGAATGCTGTTTGAGTTGCTGAACAAGTCTCTTGGTTTCGAATTTTTAAGGTCAATCATCACTCTGATTAATTCCTCTCTATAATTCACAAAATGATAAGTGCTGGCGTTGTCTTTTTTATATTTTCTGTACAAAAAAAATGCATTCCACACTGCCATATCTAGACAGTGAAATAGCACCTTTTTATACCACCTTATGGGTTTTTCAAGGGCAAGAGTAACATGATATCATCAGATCTGAGCGATCGATTCCGGACATGTATTTGTTGTGAATATCCACTTCTACTGGCTTCAATCTCGATTTGCCGAATCTGTTTTGCACTTCCACGAGGGAGGGATGCTTCTGAGTAGTAATCATAAAGACAGGTTTCGCTATCCTTCCATTTTGAAACATATATTTTGTTCTTGCGTGACCAGACGTGCTCGCCCCTTTTTAGCTTTTTAGTCGCAATGTGCTTGGGATTGTCTTTCCTATTAGTCACAGAATTATAAAAGTTGTGTATGAACATTTACATTTCCATTTCCATGAATGTACATTTTTACGTTCAGTACATAACCGTCATGTGTAGTTAATTCATAGAATTTTATACCATAGCGGGCTTTCTTGGATTTAATATACTGACGGAAATGTAGACGACCTCGAAATAGTAGCAGAGATTCATCCAATGATAATTCCTCACCTGCATTGTCAACATTTCTAAAAGTAAGTGTCAGCATATCAATAAATTTACCAACCTTATCTTCTCCTTTGGCATTCAAATCCGATGCACAAAGACATCGTAATTTTTGCTCGTATCTCCTTCCTGACATTGTATAATTGATAATATAGCGCATTCGATAATGAAAAGAGACTTCGTTGTTGAGGGCATTTTACGTGACCCTTGAGAAGACTGAGACCCATGAATTTCATCATTTCTTCGTAATTTGTGTCGCGATATACGGTTTTGCGGCTATGTCTGGTATGAGGTCTGTTACTGTTGCAGAGAGCATGTCCATAGTCATAGTACAGTCTACAAGATATTGTATGTAATTTTGTGGAAACATCAGGTGAAAAAATTCTATAACTTGCTCCGTATCATCAATATTTACAGTGATGCCAGTGGCTGAATTATCAAAATTGAATTCTGGTATGTCAGTAACTGTAGTAGACCACGATTCCTCAATATCAGGTATATCTGATTCCCTAGGTTCGTCGTTGATCGAGGTTGACTGTCCATCAGCTAGTATTGACACATTCTGAGGCTGTTCATCACTAATAGGCACATTGGTTGATGTATCAGTTGAAGAAGAAACAGGGGCTTGTACTAATGATGTCTCAATATCTTCCCGATGTGTCTCGGAATTGGCAGAACATACAGTTCTGTCATCATCTGAGTCGCTAGATGAAGAAGATGAGGACTCACCAGAAGATAAAGCAGCTGATCTTTGCCCTTTACGCCTTGTTGCTGAGATTGAGATTGCATCATCAGAACTTGTCGATTCATTGCCAGATGGCTCATAATCTTGGTCATTTCCGTACTCCCCATCGTCAGCAAAAGGGTCTTCACTTGACTCAGGAGTAGAAACCGCATCAAACAAGTCTTGAAGTCTTTTTTGTTGGTCTTCATAGGAATCCCTAGCCGCCATCTGCAAATAATATCAATGTATTTTAGTATCACTAAAAATTGCTCAAAAAATACAAATGCATGAGAAATATATTGTTTACGGATACAATATAAACTTGAATTAGTGTTATACAAACAAAAAACAAAAGAAATAACGTTTACAACAAACATTTACTAACCTTTCAATACGATTTACCGGCCAAAATGGCGCGAAGGCACGTAGCAACGCGCGGGGCACCGCCACTGCGCACTACTCGACTGTGTGTATGAAAACACGACGTCCACGGCCGTAGTGTGCGTGCGGAGGGGGAGCGGAAAAATGTGGACGTGTGCGAGACCGTGGGTGTTTTGAACTTTTTAATTCATGTCATGGTGACAGTATAAAAGTCTAAGTTACCTCTACGGTGACACTACAGCATGCCGATCCTAATACTTGTATGGAAAATCGATCGTCGTAGGGCGTACTGACTTTGGCTTAACCTAAACTCTTACGTCGAGAGGCGTACTGTCGTATCGCTTTTTAATTCTTTATGTCGGTGGGTGGTAGTGTCCAGCAATGTGTCAATGATGTAAGGCCCATTAGAGAATCACATGTAGGGCCAACTGCATAGAATTATTGTTAGGCCAACATTATTTTCAGAACCATACCTAATATGATTCGATCCTAATACCGTCAGGGGGCAACCGAATCTTAGCCACCACATTCTGCGCATTAAAGTTATCTATACATACAATTTTCTCCTGTAGCCCACCGGGTAATAAAAAATGTCTGGAATTTAATAACTGTGGTACTGAACAATTTTATGAAACTGAAAATTTCTTTCAACTTTCCATAAAACAGCTACCCAATCAAGCGATCGATTTTGTATGAGAGTGCAATTTTTTTTTTAAGATTTAAGTATAGGTTTCTTGGGATAAGTTGTTCAGTTTCATGAGTAGAACTCACTGTTAACAATTTTCCAGAATTTTATTTATCTTCCGGTGGGCTGCAGGAGAAAGTTGTATGAATGGATAACTTTGATGCTTAGAATGTGGTGGCTAAGAATCGGTTACCCCCTGACGGTTAAGGGTCGCATCACATTATGGAGAGAATATTGCTCTGCAATGTGATTCGACCCAACCAGCAGTGGGCATTATATTATGGTTCTGAAAATAATGTTGGCCTCACATTCATTCTAGGCAGTTAACTCTACATTTAATTTTCTCTAATTATTGAACAACTTTAGCATTGCATTAATATTACATATTGACTAAACTATGAAAAGGTCGATTGACAGTAAATTAAACACAAATTAGGTGGCCTTACACTAGGACAATACAATTTTCAAACTAAAAAAATAAAAACAATTTTAAATTTTACATAAGTACTATCTTTATTGATATGTCCACCTAAAATTTAATTTAAGATGCTAGTTCGCAGCGGGCAACCGGCATACCGGAAGCACTTCGATTTCCATAAACTTGTACGAAAAATACGAAATAATCTAAACGCATCGAGCAGCAGGCAGCGCGCGGCCGACTGCAAGCAGCCTTGCCTGTTGCTCGCTGTGTTTTCACCCCAGCAGCAGGCAGTATATCTGTCTCTTTCCAACCCACACTTAATCCTAAGTGCGTGCTGCCTGCTGTCCACTGCGAACTAGTACCTTAATGGTGTAACACCATACTAACAAAAGGATAACAAATAAATTGTTCGTCATTGTTGAAACTGGGAAAAAGTATACATTTTCTACCTAAATCAGAAGGTCTGCAGATTACACTTTGTGCTTTTCTAGTGTCGATTTTATATATTCCCAACTTTCTACTTTGAATGGGTTTTTCGTAAAAGTCTGTTTTATTTACATAGCAATCACAGTTCAAAGTATAGAAACTTACATCAGTTTCGACAATAGATTTAACCATTACAATATCACCATTTAAAGTAACAAAACAGGTATCCCTAGGTGAGGTACCAATAACATAACCACTGTGATACATTTTTCTTATTTGCCCATTTCGATTTTTAATAGGTGTTTTTGTGGGAATATTGCTATTATCAGAATTCCCATTGCTATGTACATTCTCACCCAATCTTTTAGCAACCTGCTCCAAAGGTATGTTATGAGCACGAACCATTTTTTTTATTTTAGACATGAAATTCTCGAAGGGAAAGGCGGAAAAGCAATCGAGATGGCCAAAGTTGTATACATCATCTGTCAAATGGAGCAAATTATGTACATTATAGACAATGAATTCGTTGCTGTACAAAGTCGACATATATCGAACAAAACAATGTAACAGGTCATTGGCGTACAGTCGCCACACATCATGTTGACAAATATCTGCAGAACATAATATGTAAATTGCACAGTGCAATAAAAGAAAGTGCTCGTATAATGCTTTGCTTATTATACCACGCAGAATAACAGGGCCTACATATAAAATGAAAGATCTAAATTCCGTAGCTTTCCAGTATTTGGTAATTTTAATTCGTTGATGGGTCTAGGATGTCTAGTGAATTCAGTGGGATATGTATCGCGAATCACACGTAATCGTTCCAATATATCACCTATTTTCGAGGCACTCATTTTGCATTTTTTTGGTCCTTTTTCTAACCAACACCTTATCAGTCTTTTGACAACACCCAAACACACTAGGTGCATATAATCTAATGGCACTTGGGTTACTAATCCTACATCAAGTTCAGATAGTATACATCTTGCCTGTTGGTAATCGTCATTATATAATTGTTCTGAAAATCCAGCATCAGTTATAAGGCGCATGTTCGGTGAGTATAACCAAACAGTCCTCCCCAGATATGTACCTTCCTGTTCGCATTTCTCACAGCCATGGAGTGATGAATTGTGGGATTTGGTACTTTTTAAAAAAGATCTAGCTGGGGCGTCTGCAATAATGCAACTTACTCGGAAGCTGTAATGTTGTCCATTAATAACTACACCATTCCTTTCTAAATGGACACATTCATCAACAAAAGGTTGAAGATACTCGTTAGCATCGTTAGGTTTTGAACGCCCATAATAAAGCGCTACAATAAATGGTTCTTTATCAATAGATTGATCTAAAATGCCCAATACGGCCAAAAGGAATTAGAGTTGCTAGAATGTACTGGTAGACCATCAACATTGAGAGTTATGGTTATATATAAGCTGGCATCCCTCTTTGCATAAGCAAAGAGGGATGCCAACTTATATAGCTTCAGACAGTTTTCTTTGCATCAGAGGATAGTGAGATGTTATATTATATTATACATAAACCAAAAGAAGCTCTTTTCAATATCTGATTCTCAAGGCCAAAATACACATGAGAACCTCCAGCACATTGTACAACACTAAAACTCCATGGCGTCTGTAATAAAGTACGAGCATCTTTTGGCAAACTTGGGTGGTATATTCTTAATTCTTTTAGTAGATCACTGAGTGCAAGGTGCGTAATATTGTGTGATTTTGACCAAGACGCAAAAAAAATAATATAAAAATAAAAAAATATAAAACGCGGAACCAGTTGCTTATCCCAGTTACGATCTCAGCATCGGTGGCTTTCTCTGCTTCTTTATGACGACGTACAGCTTCTAAAATAATAAGTTATTTTATCGTAGTAGTAATACAACAATCAGGTACATATATAGCATGATAACTATGATAAAAAGTATCAAATAATGTGTTAGGTTGCATCTCCATTGAAGCAGAGCGGTGCAAGAATTATATTAAGTTTTTCCAACAGATTTTTTTAGCTTTTATGCAGTTTTTTCTACTACAGAGAATAGCCGACGCTGTGGTGTGTGCGACAGTTGACAATGTTTGAGTGTGTAGAAAGTCAAGAATTAGCCGCGCCGATTAGTGTGTGAAGATAGACCCAGTTTCAATTCTGTCTCGCCGGTAAGAATAAGAATCGGACCGGATCGGCATGTGTGTGCTGAGCATTAGCCGTTTGTGTGTGATATGGGCCAAATTACAAACCAAACGGCCTGCAAAACTAAGTATCACACTTTTAAAATTGCAATATCTTTTTAAGTCTCGATTTTGACTTTACTGGCATATCTTCAGAAGGTCGCACAGAGTTAGTGTCCGTAGAAAATGGCACTCTGACTGGAGAAAGATATGCCCAAGAGATTCTCAATGAGTATGCAAGGCCGTATTTAGCAAATATGGGTGATGAAGCGATGCTAATGCATGATAATACTCGGTCACTACGCTAATAATGGCTATTTTATTATTTTATCTTTTTGTCAGTTAAAAATGTTACTTAAAGTTAAAATAGTTAATTTTAAAGAAAGCTGCTAAAATCGGCTATAAACCTTTTTTTCATTTTAAATCCCTAACTTGTACAGTTTAGAAGAAAAACAAATTAAAGGTTTCTGACTTAGTACTTTACTTAGTTTTGCAGGCCAGTGTATATAAGTAGGTAGGCAGGTATTAATATTATACAGAAAACTAGACTAACCAGTGACACCTTTCATTAAAAGGAGACCTTTTAGTGGTTTCTTTTGGTTTTTCCCTGTTCAATTGTAATGCTCCGCTAACTTGTTAGAAAATATTTTTTCAAGTATCCGCCTTATGATGGTGGCCGTTTAATTTCCTCCCACAAAGCTCAAGTGGTTAACCTACAACAATGTATAATTATTATCACACTGTTTGTGACACAGAGTTCGCGTAGGGTTCAAATTAGCCAAAATCACAATTTTCCTATACTAATTACCATTTGTTCTCAACATATCACACCAAAACGAGTTACGTACAGTGTTGCTGGTTGGAATTTAATTTCCCAACCAGTCACACTTTGACTCGTTTACGTCGTCGTTTAAAAAAAGTATTCCCAACAAGTAACCCTTTTTATTATAATTAGTTTGCTTGCATTAGGAGTGTGAAACAATGGAAAATGGGCAAGTAGGCTTTGTTTGTCTGGTGTCTTACTTTAGTTTAAGTTTACGTCTAGGACTTTTAAAAAAGAAAATTCTAATTATAGATATAATTAGCTAGGTCTAAGACTAAGTGCGGGGTCTAAGTCTAGGTCTAATTCTAGGTCTGTCTAAGTCAGGGTCTTAGACTAGGTATAAGACTAGAAATAAACACATCCTACTTGCCTGTTTTCCATTGTTTCACACTCCTAATGCAAGCAAACTAAAGTAGGTGTTACTCGTTAGGAATCCTTTTTTTAAACGACAACGAGCTAGTGCTGTGTTACTGGTTGGGAACAATTTCCCAACAAGTAACACAGACTCGTTTAGGTATGACACTTTGGGAACAAATGCTAACTACCATCAAAACTTCAATACCCTGTAGCACCCTGTACAATAATATTTTTCCAAAATAGTTTAAAAATGATGTCTCTCTACCTTTAGTCGCTTAAGATCGGCGTATATGCAATAAATCAGTCAGTCAAGCAGTGTTTTTTAAATATAGATTTAAATATAATATAGAAAGCTTACAAGTATAGTAAGAATATAGATAGCTTGAATCTCCTGGCTTTCTTTGCACGGCAAATTCATATTAATGCATTACTTAGCTACTTCTTACCGCTAAATAGTGCTTATAAGTGAGGTTTTTGCTAATTTGCGTATGAATACTTAAATTGAAGGAATCATGTAAATAAATAAAATATATCGAGGGTTCTGAATCTGTTTTTTATTTATTATAGTAAGATTGACCAGGCCTCTTCGTTGTCTACGTACATTATTATTCAACAACAGTTTATTAAAATACTCAATTTCTGTCATATCGTGTTCCAGTTGCGATACTACGTTTTGATACTGCTCTTTTTCTCCCGTTGATATAGCCTTGAGATGATTGATATAGTTTGATATGTTTGATATTCCGTGCCAGTAAGTCGACATATTGTAGTAGACTACCAGTTTCCACTCGTCCTTGATAAATTGTAGATCTGATATTTTGTCAAAGAATAGCTTTTGACTGCCGTTCATTGGTGTTACTTGCAAACTTGCTTGATCAGCTGTTGCAGTTTGATAGCTTGGTGATATCATTGTAGCGAGTATCACCAGCATAGTGATGAAGAAGTTTTTGTAGTTTATGTTTCTACGAGGTCGTAGCTGCAATCTGTTTGGTTGATCTTGATCTTGATCTGAAATTGTTGTGCAGTTTGTTGGTGAGTTAACTTGCTGCTCAGGGGCATGATCTTCGTTGATAGGTAACATGATGAGTTTGCTGACGGGTCGTTTGATGATATTATTTTATGTTTTTAAGGTCACTACGCGAACGTATCCGTCTTGACCAGGATGTAGATTTTGAACTCTACCGAGGGCAAACTTACCAGGTGGTAGATTATCCTCTCTGATAAGGACCACGTCATCAATTTGCTAATTATTTTGATGATTTCTCCATTTGGTGCGTATCTGCAATTGTTGCAAGTACTCTGCAGACCACCTTTTCCAAAAATGCTTGTTCATGGATTGGACTCACTGCCATCGTTTTGGTAATGTGATGGATTCAGGTTCTGTCTGTGGGCGTGAGAGTAGTGGACCACCCACAAGGAAGTGTCCTGGGGTTAAGCACTCATCATCTGTGCTTTCGATGAGTTGACACAGGGGTCGTGAATTCAAACATGCTTCAATCTGGTGAAGTAGTGTCGTGAACTCTTCGTATGTTAGCTTCTGATCTCCAAGTACGCGTTTGAGGTGATGTTTCATACGACCCACGGCTTTCTCCCACAGTCCACCCGCTGATGGCCAGCAGGGGTGCATTTCTGTGCCATGTGATGTTATTGAAGAAATCAGTGTTGAGAGTTTGTAGAATTTCCTGATATTCTTGATTTAGGAGACGATCTGCTCCAACGAAGTTGGTTCCATTGTCACTATACATGTGACTAGGGGTCCCTCGCCGAGCACTGAATCGACGGAAGGCTGCTAGGAATGTTGGTGTGGTCAGATCTGATACTAGTTCAAGGTGTACGGCCTTTGTTGATAGGCATACAAAAACCGCAACGTATCCCTTGCTAGTTTTGACTCCGCGACCTTTGTTTATTTTCAGCTCCATGAACCCAGTGAAGTCTACCCCAGTGTGCGTAAATGGGCGTGATGGAGTGACCCTGGGCTGGGGGAGGTCTGCCATTATGTGTTGATTTTTCTCACTGCTAAATCTTCGACATCGTACGCATTGCCTCAACTGACGTTTTACGGTTCGGATGCCGCTGATAATCCAATATTGATTTCTGATAAATGATAAAGTCAGTCGAGGTCCCCCATGAAGGGTAGTCATGTGCGCTTGGTGAATGACGAGATCTGTAAAACGGCCGTGAGATGATAAGATGATTGGGTGCTTCGCCGAACTGCTGATATCTGCATTGCGAAGTCTTCCGTTCACCTTTAGCACTCCTTGATCGTCAATAAACGGATCCAAAGGGTAGTATTTTGCTTTTTGGGCTCACATGCCCATGCTTCTTTACATAGTCCGGCAAAATCTTGCCCTTGAACTTGTTGGATAATCACTGTACGTGCTCTTCTCATTTCGCTTGAGGTAAGCACTTTGTTGTATGAGTTCGATGTACCTTTCTTATCACGTACACACTCAATGAAACGTTATACCCACCCAAGTACCTTGGTCACTCGGGTAAGCGAGCTATAGTTTAATAAAAGCTCATTTATTAGCGCTATGTTTGTAGGCTGTAAAGTGGCATACACACAAGCCTTCTTTTTTATTTCAATGTCAGGATTTTTATACTTAATATTTGATTCATCGGCCTTGTAGGTAGGTAGCCATTCGGGCCCTCCCCACCACAGCTTGTGTTCTGATAGTTGATTTGCTGTTAAGCCACGTGTAGCGCAGTCAGCTGGGTTCTCTTCTGATCTTACGTGGTGCCAGCACGAGGGTGGTATAACTTCTGTAATTTTCTTTACTCGGTTTGCCACAAATGGGTTCCATCTTTCAATGTCTCCGTGAATCCAGCCCAATACAATCATTGAGTCTGACCAGGCATGAAGTTTGATATTGATGCCTGAAAATGATTGTGTAACCTTCTTGGTAAATTCTGCTAGAAGAAGCGCTCCTAGCAATTCCAAGCGTGGCAGTGACACCTTTTTTCTTATAGGAGCCAATTTTGTTTTTGCGGCGATCAATCTCGTTGTGTACTCGCCTTTATTGTTTGTTGTTAGGTATATTGATTTTGAAACAACATTGGTCGAGGCATCGCAGAACGCATGTATGAGACATGGTAGATCGGTGTTCCCTAAGTAACGGGGAATGTTGAATATGCTAACTAACTTAAGATCGCTGTATAGTTGGATCCATTGTGCTTGTATCTCGGATGATAGCTTGTCGTCCCAGGCCATATCCTTAATCCATGTACCTTGAAATAAAAGTTTTGCGCGAACTGATAACGGTGATAGCCATCCTAAGGGATCGAATATTTTTGATATTTCTGATAACAACTCCCGCTTGGTAAGATGTTTATTGGAGCTCTCGTTGATTTGATTTTGATATGTGAAACTGTCGGTGACAGGGTTCCACTTGAGGCCAAGTGTTTTCTTAGACTCATTTGATTTAAATTCCAGCGTATTGTTTTGTTGATTTTGAGCCACGTTATTTAGAAGTATCTTATCGTTACTTCCCCATTTTCGTAGGTTCATTTTTGCTGAATGGAAAATTTTAGTCAACTCTTGCTGTATTTTTTCTGTTTGTTTGATTGAATTACTTCCTGTAAGAATGTCATCTGTATAACATGAAGTTTCAATTATTTTGGCTGCCAAAGGGTATTTTTCTGCTTCGTCTTTGGCGAGTTGTCTTAGGGTACGCATTGCGAGCCAAGGCGCTGCCTTTGTACCATATGATATTGTACATAGCTGGTATTCCTGGAGGAGATGGTGATATGAATCTCGCCATATGATTCGCTGCAAATGTTGATCGCTATCTCTGACAAGGAATTGGCGAAACATTTTTTCAATGTCAGCTGTTATGACAAATTTGTGGGTTCTCCAGGATAGAATGATAGATTGTAAATCCTGTTGGAGGTTTGGACCAGCGTACATGACGTCATTCAGGCTTTTCCCACTCGACGTTTTTGAAGAAGCGTTGAAAACGACACGGAGTTTCGTTGTTTCCGACTCCAGTTTTAACACCCCATGATGTGGTATATAAATTGCTTTTTCATTTGCCTCATTTGTTTTAAGCATGTGACCCAGTTCAATGTATTCTTTCATGAATTGCTTGTAGCTGGTCGAAAGAGTCGTATTTTTTGCTAGACGACCTTCCAGCTGCTTGAACTGAGCGATGGCTTGATTTTGATGCGCCAAGCTGTTGTTCGAAATCTGGTTTCATTGGTATTGCTACAACGTACTTCCGTCATCTTGGCGATATGTTGTTTCTTGATAAAGTTGTTCACAGTATGTGTCCGCCTCAGATAAAGACGGCGATGTTGAACTGATATCTTCAATCTCCCAAAATTTTGAGAAATCGGAGATAGGTGATACTTCCTCTGGATTGATGAAAATATTGTGTGCTACCGAGTAGCATGAGAGTGTAGTGATATTTCGGACACTATCCAGCCAAGTCTCGTTTCTTGTGCGATAGGTGCCGATGATGGACCTTTGACCAGGCCTTTAATGATTACGTCACAGTAGACGTCGGCGCCGAGTAGTACGTCGATTTGCTGTGATACGTTGAACCTTGGGTCTGCTAATGGCAGACTTTCGAGGTGTGGCATCGGTTCATGATCGAATGATATATTTGGTAGGTCATATGCGACCTTCGAGACTATGAGCGCCTCGGTTTGATAATGATAACTTTGATTCCTTGATGAGATTTCAATTGATACTGCACCGTTGCATTTCTTTTTGCACAAATCCACTCCAGTGATCGGAGCTGATGATTTTGGATCGTAACGCTTGAGCCCTAAAACCTGCACAAGGTTTTCCGAAATGATAGAGATTTGTGCAGCTTGATCTAGAAGTGCACGGGCCTTTACTGATGTTCCGTCGGATGCTTTCAAGTTTATCCATGCTGTAGGTAAAAGCGTTTCTTTGGTTTCATCCGTTCCCACATGATAAACATTATTTTTATTTTCCGAAGTAGTCGGACTGGGAACCACGGTTTTGTCACGTACGTAATGTAATAATGTATTATGAGATCCAGTAGCACATAATTTGCAACGCTTCGTAGAAATGCATGGCTTATCGTAATGTTTGTATAAGCAGTTTTCACATACTTGAAGCGTGTGAACGGTTTTAATTCGTGCTTCAGGTGTCATATCAAGAAACTGCTGACACGAGAATAACTTATGTTCGTTTTTACATAACGGATACCGTGGGGTATATGTACTAAGGACTTGGTAATTCTTATCGGTTTGAGTATAAGGTTGTTTATACAACGACGGTTTTGTTTGATAGCTATTTGTTCTTTTGGCTTGATAATTTGATGCTGCTGTTGATGATATATCCTTCTCTTTCTTGCTGATTGGTTCTAGAGCCATAAACTTGTTTTCCAAAAAAATCATGAACTCTTCGAAGGTTGGAAGTTCTCGGGGTGCCTTTCGCGATTCCTTAAAACCTATTAAAGTTTCAGTATCCAACTTTTTGCACATAAGATGGACGATCATCGGGTCCCACGAACTTGTGTCCACGCCTAGGTTATGGATTGCATTGATACTTTCGTTGGTTATGTCATACATTCTTCGCAGTTCGAATGCTGACTGTTTGTTTATAGAGTGTTGATTTAGAAGGATTTCGATGTTTTTTGAAAAAAGTACTTGCATGTTACTGTAGCGATGAACTAATATTTTCCAAGCTGTATCGTAGTTTTCGGGTGTGATATGAAGGTGCTGAATAAGACGCTCTGCTTCCCCCTTTATCTTGCTTTTGAGATGTTGGAATTTTTGAGCCTTTGTTAGATTTTTGTTGTTATGGATCGTTTCCGTGAAAAGATCGAAAAAGTTTGGCCAATTTATGTACTTGCCGCTGAAGATTGGTATGTCCAAGGTCGGCGTACATTGTTTCAGATGGATATTTGACTCGAGTTTTTGATTGAGGGTCCGCTTTGTACGTTTGTAGAGATTTTCGTAATGCAAAAAATCATCTTCATACGCGCTATCACCCCCTGATAATATGTTATCTATTTGAATGTGAAGAACGTCGACTGTCCGCCATTTTTTCAACAGATTTTTTAATTAATCCTCAATTTCTCACCTTTCAGATATTGTGAGTAAATCAATGTTGTTGATTTGGCGATTAAATGCCCTAAATTGAGAACGCTGCAGTGACAACAGTTCGTCCACCACAAGGATGTCTCCGCCTAGCGGTGCGCCCCTATCGGCCTGCCGTGAACCCGCCAGGACCCGGTGGGAGTCTGAGTTCCACCATCAGCTCCGATTCCAATACCGAAGTGAAAGAGGGCTTTCTAGCCGAGGGAAATAGGATGAGGCGAATGCCCTTGCCTAGTTCTATTTCCCTAGACGATAGCGGTGATGATGATGACGACGCGACGGTGGCAGTGGTGGAGGCGGCGGTACGCATGCACACCTCACATAATATGATAATACAAGCATCGCTCGGTACTTCAATCCCGTCATCCCGCAGGGATTTCCGAAATTCCTTTCATTTTGCACCCTTATGACACTTATAGTTCTAGCATATACCTAGATAATATTGGATTTTCATCAGATATATAGGTTTTTACATTTTTGATTAGCATTTTCGTTATAAGTGGTAGGTACCTACCTACCGTCTATGTAAGGTACTATATTATCATATTATTATGAAGTTAGTAAAAAGCTGTAAAGCATTTTGACGTTGCAAACAGACACTACAATTTTATTTAGGTATTCGTTTTTTTTTTTTAGATAAGTAGGTATTTTACAGTAATAGATTATAAATTTACTTCACTTCTGCCTTCAGTCACCTAGAGATATGTATTTCCCTATCATCCCTAAAACTAAATATCTAATAGTAATCGTAGGTAGGTACGACGCAACGCATAAGTAATAACGTACCTAGGTTAGGCAGGGAAGGTATCTACGTATATCGTCCCACCTACATCTTTTATGTTAGCAAATCTTTTGACTTGCTTTTCGGTTTGGTGCTAGGTAAGTACCTACTAGATACCCTTTGGTGTTCTCTACTAAATCAGCGACTACCTACCAAGTATAGTTCTAATAGATTGTAGTTTCGAAATTAATTTCTATTGAATACTTATCACCTATCCCAAAGGTTTTATCTTCATACAAAAGCATGGATAATATATTTATTGCTCTTATAACGAGCTCTCTCGAGTACTAACGATTATTCTATAAAAAAATAAATAGGGGAGACTAGTCCAAAACCGGGTTTCGGGGTAAAAACAAAAAATAATAACATTTAAATTAATTATATATAAAAAACAAGGACCCGTCCATTTAAAAACCACTGTTTCAAATTACGCGCGCTTTTGTTTGGTAATGTTGGCTAACCTGATCAGTTTGTCAACAAAAGTTTGAAGCGGCCACTGCGCTCTGCGAGAAATAAATTGGATTTATTGTATTTTGGCTGTGTTGATCTAATATTTGGCGATTTTCGTTGGCATTGCATGGTTAGTAAATTTCATTCTATTTGTACGATTACATAGTTATTTAGGCCCAAATCATGATAGGAAATAGCTAACGCTTTTGTAACTGCTAATATTTGATTTTTTTTCGTATGTTGTCTATGGTAAGCATCCTCGGGGCAAAATCGTACGGGGTCATTTCGGGTAGTACCCGGTTTCAGACATAACGGTATTTCATTACGTTATTTATTTTATTGTTACAGGCTTGCACACACAGAAATGCCGCGTAACTATAAAAGGAAGACTGACCGTCAATCGTGGGATCAAAACCATATGAAATTGGCCATTAAGGATGTTGTTGATGGGAAATTTGGATACAAATTGGCTTCTCGTCATTATGAGGAACCACAATCTACCCTCGAAGATCGTGTTAAAGAGTACCGCAGCACAAACGATCTTGAAAGTGCATCAAAGAAGGGCCTAGGGCGTTTTTAAACAATATTTAATGAAGATCAAGAAATTATGATATGCCAGCACATAAAAGACCTTGAAGCTCAGCTATTTGGTCTAACTTACAAAGATTGTCGACGTTTGGCGTTTCAAATGGCGGAAAAAAATAGTCTGGACCACAACTTCAATAAAGAGTCTATACTATAAAGTCACTTTCTTTCACTAGCATCACTTGCATCGTACTTTAACGAGCATGATTATTAATTCTCTCATATTTACAAGTTCAAAATTCAAATTGATTTCAAACACACGCTTAGAAAAATATTACACGCGTCTGAGCCACAGAGTTTTTTGTCTAAATTAGTGAATACATCAGTGACACGGGCTAAAATCATCTTAGATAATAAAAAAAAATTTTGAAAAGATATGTATTATTTTGGAATTAAATAATTAGTAATTATTGAAAATAATGTGAATAGATGATTTTCGCTGAAGTTGTTAGTTATAATTAACACTAGCGAGTGCTAGGCTTATGAGTCTTCGTGGGAAAGGCGTAAACTCAGCAAGGAGAAAGATATCTACGATAATGTTTTATCTCAGTAAATGTAAGTTTGCAGGTGCTTCTATACATGTAATGCTACAATACCGCCTGCTGTCAACAGCTGTCAATAAAGATCTTTACTGTGGGATGTTTGAACGAGACGTCTATATAAGTAAAAGTTGGACAAGGGAAAATAATGGACACTTCTATTTTCGTGACTTGATTTACGATGGGTTGCAAAGAAACTAGACAGTAATAAGGCTCAGAAAGGAATCTAGATATTAGGAGCGAGTTGATGTTGTGTAGATGGCTTGCTGGTAAGTAAAGTCATAACCAGGTCATGAGGCTGACGTTTATAAGATAGAATTTCATGGCCGAACCTGGAATAAAGGGTTACAAGTCGTCGTACTGACAAAATAGTACCTATATATTGTACAGTATGTGTGTGCAACACTAACAGATTCTACCTAACTAATTCTTGAATCGTTACAGGGTTTTAACAAATCTAGCATAATAGACCGTGCCATGTCAAATACTAGCGTTCAATGGAGAGGAAATGCCTAGGTACGTGAAAGAGAACCTGTGTGTCAACGTCGGTGCATGGAATCTAAAAAGAAACAGGATTCGTTGCTACGAATCTTGGTGTATATATGGAATTATGGATATCAGTATTACATAAAGAAAAAAAAAACGTCAGAATGCAGGTACTTGATTAATTATAAACTTTTTATCAAATCTAATGTCAATAGAAATCAGTATTACTTGTTATTATATGTTAATACACAAGTAAAACTATGATTATTATAAAATTTAGCTGTAGCAATCAAGAATTGAGTGTTTAGGTTCAGAACACAAAAGATTTTTAACAATTAGCCACAATACTTTTGACAAACTTTACAACTTAGACTGGTGGTGGCTTTTGTCATCTATGCATGGAACGTGGGTTCAATTCCTACCAAGGACAGTTATGTAACACAGATTGATGTTGTACTGTGTACGAACATTGTATTTTATCATAAGTATGTACTTTAATAATCATGTCTCCATGACCTGATCCTCACATTGCAGGATTCATTTAGTTGGAACTAAAATATATTATGTAGGATGTATATTACTAGTTCTTCTTAAATATTACTTATTTTATCTAGGATTGCCAAATATAATTATATACATATACATATAAAAGTGGACATGTAGTTTTATTTCAGCGGGCACTGAAATTTTGTGTTGGAAACCATCATATTTACATTCAGGCATTCATTGAATTACATAATAATGCATGTAACTACAAATGTTGTTACACTGGTTTTGGTATGTTAAAAATGTTTTGCTAAAAGGGTAACCGAGTTAAAATCATATGTAGGCACTTTTGTGCTGAGGTAAAGGAAATTATTAAACTGACTCACAGACAGGTAACCGGTAAAAGACTCAGATAATTATCAAAATGACTCGCAGGTATCGGAAATAAGGCAGTTGGTAACAGGTAAGATTACTGGAAGGAGCGATGAACAGGTAACATAGTATGAAAAAAATAGAGGGGAGATTTTTGTATTTAAAAAACTGACAAAGGCTAACAGGCACAGGATACGAGGGTTTGTTGGTTAGCATGACAGCGTGAAACACCATGAATGTTGAGGTTATGCTATAATGATAACAGAAGAAATTTAATTAGCGAAAGGGATGCAAGAAATGGTAATTTGTATGTTGATGGAAACAAGAAATATAAAATCAGAATAAAGGGTCATGCTGATTACCATTCTTTAGGTTTTGTGACAATTTCTTGATGCTAGACCAATACATGCATATCAATCGATTTTTGTGAAGGTCGCAAGGAGTTAGGTTAGAGATCCTTTCAGATTGAAGAAATCTGAGATCTAAAAGCAAATGGTTGTACCAACTTCATAAAAATCCATACTACACACCATAGGGTATTACGAGTTACACTAAACAAGCGCCGCAATTGGATTTGGACATTACTTCGGACAGATTCAAATGGGGCGGACTAGTGCTTCCATCATCGATTCAGACGCCCCTATGGGTAATACTATTTTGTGAAGGATAAAATATGTTGTTTGCATTGGAACGTAATGTAGGTTCACACGTAAGCTCGTATTTAAAGTCGCTAGGACTGAGTCTGATTCACAACCAGATTTTCCTTACTCAGGGTGGTATCTGCCTGGGTGAAGATATTAGTGATTTAAGTGCAGGTCCGTTGTAAAATTTGTTTCCTGTTTGGAGAAGTTACTAAGTTTCAGTCGTGATAAAATAACACAACACATTTTAAATGTATTTGGTCAAGTGTTAATAAATTAAAGCCATTGTCCAGATAAAAATATATATATACATATATATGTGTATATATATATGACTGTGTATATAAGTAAATAATAATAACAATGATTGGGTTTAAAAATATGTAATAATTGCTAAAATAAGATGTAATTACATAAGTATCTACTAATATTTATTAAAAATGGGAAACCAAAAATGGTTCTTTCTATAAGACAGTATTTTGTTCTGAAAATTATCCTCTTCCAACACTCCCAACTTACTTATGACCAAAACTTATTAACAGACAGGCGTAGACAGGCAAAAGTTTGTGAAACCAGAGCCTTCAAAACAAGTTTCTCAAACCGTTTTAGCTGCTTTCTCGGACCCTTCCTTTACAATAAAGTCAATAGTCTTTTTTAAACTTTCGCGATTAGAACACACAGAGGTAAAATACGCGATAAATACCCGTTTCTCGAATTAAAATTAAAAGTTAATAGTATTTTACCTATCAATCCCTTAGTTAAAATTAAATGCAAGTCCGAAATCACTAAGTGGCTAAAAAAATTAGATTACCAGAAAACCGAAGACTTTCTTTCCCCCACACATTAAGCTGTCTACTTACCCTCCCAGAAAGCTCAAAATTTCAAACAAACACACATACACAGACACCTCATACACACAAACACTACATATACCTCCTCTACATGTGTAGACATACCCTTCCTCATGGTTACTCCTACTACATAACACGAAAGCGAACATATGCGATGCATATGTTCGCGTATGATTTTTTAGCCACTTACATTTACTACTTATATTACTTACACTTACATATGAACTTGATATGCAGAAGCACCAACACCAACCGCATCTCTACCCCATCTAATTCTCACACACACAAACTCATCATCTCACCCGTCACATCTGTAATCGAAAAAAAATATATACATCTTGTTGTATGTTATTTTGTAGTTTTTTCGTTAAAATTTTAATTCTTTTTAGTTGTGGTTCCTACATGCTACATGTATTCTGATAAAAGATACGTGGAGCGAGAGCACTGGTGACCAGTAATACAGGTTTCAAAACCTTTCTCTAGCACCAGCCTCTCACTAAACGGTTTTTTTAGGAATTTTGTATAAAACCTATTCGGCCTTATTCCAAAACAAAGTTTAAAGATAGTCTAGGTTTAAACCTGGTAATAAACCATGGACTAAAATAAACGATATTACAAAACGAAGTTTTAGCACTAAACCATGGTTCGTCTATGGTCTATAAACAAAGAGAAACCTGCGAGACCCCTAGTTTATCTCTGGTACTAACCTCAAAATTTTAATCAACACGTCAAATTTTGCTTGTTTGTTGTGATTTTTCTTACGAATTAAAATAAAGGATATTGACACGATTGACCTAATTGATTTGGAAGATCTAAATATGCTGGAGACGTTCCTACGACGACGGCCCAATACCCATCGATCCAACCCCTTTGAAATGAGTGACGAAGACTTCAAATACAAGTATAGGTTTACAAAACGCTTTGGCAAAAAAATTGTGGACTTATTGCGCGAGAACTTGTCCCATGATCCACGAGGATGCCCCCTAAGCCCGGAAATCCAAGTAGTTTGCGCGTTACGCTACTGGGCTCGCCACGAAGTAAGTGCATAAATACTCGCTCAACGTATTATCCTCAAGTACAAAGTAAATATCAAACTAATGCTTTTCGTTGTTATATTCGTAGATTCAAGACGATACTGCTGATTTACATGGTGAGTCACAACCGGTAGTCAGCAAAACATGCAAAAAAGTTGCAGGAATACTAGCGCGCATGTCCCAAAGATTTATAAAAATGCCTGCAACTTTGGAGCAACAGGAGCAGACCATAAGGAAGTTCCGTACAATAGCAAATTTCCCAACAGTCGTTGGTGCTATTGATTGTACTCACATACGAGTAAAAAAAATAAATGCTGATGGCGGTCAGCTTTATATTAATAGAAAAGGATTTTCTTCAATTAATGTACAGGTAATATAAATGCTAAAGAAAGTTTGTGTTATTATTATTAAGTTGTAATAACAATACTTATTAATATTAATTATTATATTTCTAACTTTTCAGGTGGTTTGCGATGCTGACCTCAAAATAATGGACATTGTGACCAGGTGAGGGAGAGGCAGTGTGCATGACTCCCGTATATTTAGAGAATGTCGATTAAAACAGAGATTCGAAGCTGGTGCATTCTCTGGAGTATTACTGGGAGACAGTGGTTACCCCTGTACTCCGTATTTGTTAACACCAATGCTTAACCCCACAACACCGCAAGAAGAAAACTATAATAGGTGTCACATCCGTACCAGGAACACAGTGGAAAGATGTTTTGGTCTATGGAAGCAACGGTTCCGCTGTTTACTTAGAGGCATGTTTGGAAATATTGAAACAGTCAAAAAAACAATTGTTGCATGTGCTGTCCTCCATAACATTGCTATTGACATGCAAGAAGACCTGTTTCCTGGTGAGGAGGGTAGCGATGACCAAACTTTACAAGAACAGTTAGTAACTTCAAGGTATCGACCTTGAACAACCATCGACCCCACAAGCTGACATCGAGGAGTGCTTTCTCGACATCGAGGGGAGTGATTCCAGCGAAAGCTGTCTCAACTCCTCTCCTATTAAGCACTCCTAGATCCATCCTACCCTCAAAAATCAATCCCCAGTGCTTCTCTGCTGCAGCGGCTCTTCTGCGCAGACCACTGGGAGAAAACCCCAAACCACCACATAATCCCTCTAGTCCAAATCCTAAAATCCCCATCCCACTTCCCACCCCATCACCTAAGTCCATCCTCCAAGCAAACCTGCAACACAGCTTCCTCGCGACGGCCTCACTGCGCAAGGAACTAGAAACAAATTCCGAAACCATTGCCCTAATCCAAGAGCCGTGGATTAGAAAAAACCAAATATGTGGACTCAAAACCACCGAAAGCCGCCTTCTTTTGGACACAACCGTAAGCAACCCAAGAACATGCATAATTGTTCCAAGGCATGCAAAAATCTTACTACTAACCGAACTCTGTTCCAGAGACTTAACAGCTGCTAGACTAAACTCGTCTCCCGACAACACCATCACTCAATCCGATTTAGTCCTGGCATCAGCCTATCTAGCAAGCGACGAAACTATACCAACACCAGAGCTGATATCGCTCGTCGAGTACTGCGAGAGGGAGAAGCTAGAACTCGTCATCGGCACCGACTCGAATGCGCACCACACCCTGTGGAACAGCGCTAAGTGCAACGACCGAGGGGAGGAATTGGTAAACTATTTAATTACTACTAACCTCCGACTTATAAACCAGGGCTCAGAACCAACTTTTGTAACTAAACGAGCTCAAACCATAATTGACCTTACGCTATCCACAGAACAGATATCAAACTCCATCGTGGGCTGGCACGTCTCCAATGAGGCATCATGCTCAGACCACAGATGGATACGATTCTATCTCAACATACACCTACTAACACCTCAACCAAGGCGCGCCCCGCGAAAGACAGACAGACCAAAATTTACTAGCATGGTCAAACAAGCCCTCTCGACCGAAAATGCGCCGCCAGAAAATCTAAAAGTACAGGACATTGACCACTATGTAAATACACTAACACAAATTCTAACCAACAGCTATGAACAGTCCTGCCCACTGGTGATACCCAAGGCAGGCCCCAGGCGTCACTGGTGGGGACCCGAACTCTTGAAACTACGCCACAAAGTAAGGAAACTGTTCAACAGAGCTATAAACACCAGACAAGACAGAGACTGGGAAAACTACCACACATTGAAAAACACCTACAAGAAGCGTTGACGACTACAGAAATCGGAACGATGGAAACGCTTCTGCACAAACATCGAAGACAACAACCAAGCTGCACGCATCAAGGGCATACTATCGAGCGAACCAGAACGCGTACTCGGTTGCCTCAAAAAAGCAGACAACACCTACACAACAACAGACACGGAAACCAGCAAACTACTGCTGGAAACTCACTTCCCTGGGTGTCATATATCAGAGTCGCACCACTGGGAAGTCATCTCGGAAAAACCACCGACTGACCAAGACTGGACCGTAGCCATAAACTTAATCAATCGAGAAAAAGTATTATGGGCAATCAACAGCTTCCTTCCCTTTAAATCAGCGAGGCTTGATGGAATTTTCCCTGGCTTACTGAAGTGGAGCAGCGAACTACTAGCAGACTACCTAGTGAATATTTACAGGGCTTGTATTGCCCACCGATACATCCCCCTAAAATGGAGGGACGTTAAAGTTGTATTCATACCCAAACCAGGGAGAAGCGATTACACACTGCCAAAATCCTTCCGGCCGATCAGCCTAACATCGTTTCTCCTCAAAACCATAGAGCGGTTGTGTGACTATGACATACGAAACAACTCACTACTCCACAACCCGCTCCATCCGAACCAGCACGCATACAGCAAGGGCAAATCCACAGAATCCGCACTGCACAGCGTGGTATCGCGCATCGGAGGAGGACTAACCATAAAACAATCAACACTAGGCGCCTTTATAGATATAGAGGGAGCCTTTGACAAAACTACATTCTCCAGCATAAACAGAGCTCTAATAGAAAATGGAGTGGCGCCAACACTGGCTGAATGGATCAACAACATGCTGATATATAGAGCAATACAACTAACAATCAACTCAACCACCAATGGCATTGTGGCCAGAGGCTGCCCCCAAGGGGGTGTACTCTCGCCACTTCTATGGAATATAGTCGTGGACGAACTCATTCGGAAGCTAAACGGCCGTGGACTCATCACGGTAGGATATGCAGATGACCTTGCTATTCTCGCTACAGGATGTTTCGAGAGCACGCTATGTGACATAATGAAAACCGCCTTCAGAACAATAGAATCCTGGTGCACAAACCACGGCCTGACTGTTAACCCTACTAAAACAGAACTAATAATGTTCACAAACCTACCGAAGTTATTCGAAACCGAAATCAAACTCACAAACGAAGTCAAATATCTAGGGGTCATACTTGATAGCAAACTACTATGGAACAGGCACATTGACTACAAACTACAACGAGCTTGCGCTACTTTCTTTCAATGCAGCAGAATGCTCGGTAAAACCTGGGGTATCTCACCAAAAATAACCATGTGGCTATACACTGCCGTCATAAGGCCGACACTAGCATACGGAGCAATCGCATGGTGGCCGAGAACCGAACTAAGTACTGCCATAGCCAAACTACAGCGCTTCCAAAGACTGGCATGCTCCGCCATAACTGGCTGCATGAGGTCAACACCCAGTGCCGCTCTCGAGATTATTCTGGGTCTAGCGCCACTCGACCTATACATACAGCAAGAAGCGACAATGTCTGCAATCAGACTGAAACACTTAGGACTCTGGGGAAACACTAGTAGTCCACACGCAAAAATTCTAGACCAGGTGACAGCTTACCAGCCGCTGATAGCTGCGCCATGCGATAGAATACCTACCTTACAAATAACAAAGAAACACTACCGAATACAACTGTGGGAGGACCAGAAAGATGAATCGGGAATTCACGAAGTCCGTGTCTACACGGATGGTTCTAAGACCAACCAAGGCACAGGCGCTGGAATCCACTCTCTGGACCTCAATATTAGCATATCCATGTCACTAGGCATACACAGTTCCATCTTTCAATGCGAATGTGCAGCCATCACCGAGGCCGCAAGAGCAATATGCAGACGAGGAATCAATGACTACAGAATACGAATCCTCTCTGACAGCACGGCCACACTCAGAGCCTTGGAAAGCAAAAACTGTAATTCAAAGCTCATTCACGAATGCCACCTAGCATTGGAAAGGGCCGCCACTAAGAACAAGGTGACCCTTCAATAGATTAAGGGACACAGCGGGTCACTGGGCAGTGACGCCGCCGATGAACTGGCTAGGAGAGGGTCGGAAACCACCACAGAAGGCCCGTCTCCGTCCCTCCCCCTGCCATTTTCACAGATCCGCACATGGATAAGGCTTCACACCCGGGACCTACACACCGAACGCTGGACCAACTCTACTACTGAATGTCGACAGGCCAGAGCAGCACTACCGACTTATTCACCAAAACTGACACGACGACTCCTAAACCTTAAGAGACAAGATCTCAGAATCATAGTGGGGACACTAACGGGCCACTGCCCACTAAATAAACACTTGTGCACCACTGGAGCAACGGACAGCCCCCTATGCAGAGGGTGTCTAACCGAAGAGGAATTAGCTGCCCACGTAGTCCTGGAATGTGTGGGAGTAACAGCACAACGCAAGGAAATCCTCAACAACCCGAGGTCACTCTGTGAAGCCTGCGAAGACCCCAGGAGTATTCTGCGCTTCTGGTCGGAGTTAGGCTGGCTACACTAGCCGGACATTCCTCACGCACAATGGACCACTTAGGAGTCTAAGTGCGGAAACGGGAGTTTTTTTACATTTACATTTACATTTACAAGGTATGTTCCAAATACTGTACGGGGAAATATTACAAGAAGACAGTTTATTGAAAGACATTTTTAATACCAGAAAAAACAAATCATGATGTCTCCATGATCAAACAAGATACATAATTGCACTGATCTACATCTCATGGTGGCCATCATCACAGGATGATCAAACAAGATACATAATTGCACTGATCTACATCTCATGGTGGCCATCATCACAGGATTCTGCGACCGAAACTACAACTGGTTCATAACTGGATTCAAGCGAGAAAGAAGCTTATGATCATACACTGCTCGGCTACAGAAACCACTAGAGAGATCTGCCTAGGCAAGGGCTTAGAATAATAAAAAATGTTTTTTTTTTAGGTTTAGATAACACTTTATTGTATGGTTATTTTTCTTATGTTGAAGTAAAGCTATTTCTAATTCCATTTTTTTTATTTTTAATTTGGCTATTTGAACATTGTTCAAATGTTCAATTTCCATTATTTCTTTTTGGCGTTTTTTGTAGTCTATGTTATTATTGTGTTCTATTTTCATCATTTTGATATGTTGTTTTTTGTAATTTATATTGCTACTGGTTATTGACTGGTGCATTTCTTCAGTTCTGTAAAAGGAACAGTTCAATTATATGATAAGTATGCATCATTATTTATAAATAGAGAGAGTGTATGAAGGCCAAAATTAGTTGTCCCAAAAGTAAAAGAGAAGGACCACCAAAGTTTGATTATGATGAATGTTACCTATTCAAGGAGTTCTGTTTTCTTGCTGGTCTTCTTTTATCACCGGGTTTATTGCTGGATACCACTAAAAATATAACACAACTCTCATTAACTTGTCATTTAATTTTACAAAAGTGAAAGTTTCTTTTGTTATTTGAGTTTAAATTAATTACTTAGCATTGAGGCCTCTGAGAGCGATATTATTAGCTATATTAAGGAGAAAACTAACGAAATTGTAACATTGAAAAAGATTAATATGAAGTCTGTTAGAAACTATGATGCCTATAAATTGTACGCGTCTAAAAATAAAGTAGATATGTTTTTAAGTAATACATTTTGGCCCGATGGAATTTCTTTTAGGCGTTTTGTGCATTTTTTGTACAGAACGCCGGAAGTAAACGTTAAAGTCAGTTGAATTTTTTTTTTATGCGTAGTAACAACCATAAAAATTTAAAATTTACTAGTTTTAATTGTAAATATTTGCACAATGTTCGAAAACTATGTAGTTGGTCGGATCTTGTTGCACTTCAGGAGACATGGTTACTACCTCACGATATCCCACTACTAGGTACTATAAGTGATGATTTTCAGTATTTCGGAAAGTCAGCCGTGGATACTTCCGCTGGCTTACTGGTAGGTAGGCCGTATGGGGGGGTTGCCATTCTTTGGAGGAAAGGTATATTTGAATCTGACGGTCCTTGACTGTAAAAGCCCGCGTCTAGCTGCTATCAAGACTATATCTAATGGTCGTTCTGCTATCTTTTTCTCAGTGTATATGCCTAATTATAAGGTAGATACGCTGCCTATTTTTACGGAAGTCTTAAGTGAAATTAGTGCTATAGAAGAAAGTAGCGGTGTCGAAGGTCTATTTATTCTGGGCGATTTTAATACTCATCCGCACAAACCATTTTTTAAAGAGCTATACAGCTTCTGTCAGGAGCAATCCTGGCTTTGTGCAGACGTAGAATGGCTTGGAATCTCCTCGAATACATATACTTTCGTATGTGAAAAGACAGGTAGTAGAACCTGGCTTGATCATTGTGTTGTGTCTCATGTTCTATCGTTCACGTTCTCGTTCTCATCTATGTTGTGTCATTATGTTACTCCCAAAGAGAGGGCGCGACTGTCGCACGGTGTAAATCAGCTCGGTAATATTTTATTTATTAAAATAGAAAAACGCACCAGTTTTGTGTTTGAAGTTGTGGAAAACCTAAACCTAAGTGAAACCGAGCTTATATAGGGACACCGATGAATTGTGTAAGTTTTTGGATCACCGCAGACGTGACCTCTTCCTTCTCTTCAGGAATCCCTATAACCTCAATATTCTGCATTCTCGACCATTGCTGCTGTTTTAAGGTAGAACTTTGATTCTGATAGATTGATGGTTCACGGACTCTTTAAGGGTCTTATTTTCATCCTTGATTGTTTTTAGTTCAGAGGTAGTAACAGCAAAGAGTTTTTTCATGTCAGCAAGTTCCTTGCGCAGCTCATCATACTGCTTACTCACAAAAGATAAGGATTCCTGGTAACCATTGCATTGAATTTTTACCACGTCAATCTGTTCAGATAAACCATTGACGCAGGATTCTACAATTAGTCTCGTCTCTTGTCTATCAGTTTTCAGCATTTCTTTCATTTTTTCCTCTGTTATGTAATTCGTTCTGGAGGATGATGATGATGATGTAGGCTTTTTCCGCAAAGTGACACTACTTCCAGATAATAGGCATTCACCTGCCGACTCATCGACGACTGTGGGTTTCGAGGGTCCTGATGGGCCAGGGCGGAGCGGTGTGTTCGAGTTGTCAACTTTAGGTAGTTTACTGTTGCACTCCTGACATTCCCATTTACGCTTACTCTCGTTCAATAGTTTATAACGTTTTGGAGAAAGATTTGCACACTGTAGATCATACTTCTGACTGCAGTTAGTGCAACTCATAACCCTTTTGTCAACTATAATAGCTTTACAGCCTCCGCATGTAGGTTTCTCCATGTTGTAGAGATAGGTACTTATTTGTAGGGCTATTTGGAAGTCCTTACAAAACCGTTATAGCTTGTACGTAGTACTCAGGCACTAGTCGCCACCGCTGTTGACCGGCGGCAGGGCGAGGAATAGTTGTGATATGAGTCACCGTCACCGCGAGCGCACTGCGGGTTGTCGTAGGTCACGGTACTAGTAAATTACAATATTTAAAAATTCATTTTGCTTACTGCACACTGGTCCGTGAATAGAATTGTACGGTAATTTCACTGTTCGGAAGCTTTTTGCAAGGGCTTTACACACGTATATAGCACATGTAACAAAGAACACTTTAAACATATAATTTTAAAAACATATAGACACAAGAGGTTGAACTTGTTTACGCTTTGACTGTCGAATGCAGGGGGGACCAACTCGCCATGATAGGCTGGCGGCAAGGTGGGTTCGTAGGAATGTTGCTATAAAAATATATCCAACCAATATTTGGAATGGCAATAATACAACTTCCATTTCACTCTAAGTTTATGGTTCGGAGAACAGCCAATCATGCAGCCACATTTATATGCCAACAAAAGAAAACAAATATACATATACTAAGTAGGTGCCTTCATTATTAATTGTTATAAACTACCCGCTATATTTACCTGGAATTTCCATCGTTAGAATTTTTACTGCAAAGCAAAATTTGTTTACTGTGTGCTTGGAATAATAAAGAAAATGAAAGATTCGAAAATGTGTAAGATGTGGAAAATCAACCACCAATCATCCTAGCCTCGCTCTTTATCGTTTTCCAAAACCTAGAGGCTAGATCGTTCAACGGTAAGCCATACTATTGTTTATAATTGACTGTCAAAAACGTGCACAGCAAGGTTTGACTAACATAGGACGAGTAGCAGATCCTTTTAAGAGTAGTGGAGCCCCTTGTGAAAGGGCTCGTCTAAGTAAGGTTGCCGGTGAAATTACGGCCACCCAAGGCACCTTTATGCGTTAAGTTGACTTATTTTTATCTTGCCTATAACTGCTTGCTTGTTCCGTTACCAAGTTGTATGACAAAACCTCCTAAATACTTATCACAAACAATGCGGACACCAGAAAGCTGTGCCAAGTGTGATGATAACCTAGACTTGGGAAATGTCAAAAGGTCGCCTGCCCATGTCCATCAGTAGACTTTTTTCAGGTGTGATGATGATGTTATTTATGTTGTAATATTTTACGCATGCACTTTACATATTTTAGCATCACAGCATGGACGAAATTCATCGAAGATGTACATAAGTTACATAGCTCTCACAAAATGTTGTGTGAAAACCATTTTGAGAAGAATGCATTCATTGACTTCTCTCTGAGGAAGCTGCATAAATACGCCGTGCCCCAAGAATCTACATCTGTAAGTATCTATTTTCATAGAAAATAAAATAAGAATGTTCCTCATCGACTTAAGAGTAGGTAAGTACCTAAATACATACCTATCTCTCCTTAAAAATAAAGGAATGAAATCGCGTTATAAATCGTACCTAGGCCATCCTATGCTAAATAGGTACCTACAATTTTCACCGTGGCTCTCCCAGAAAAGAACATAGGAACTCGAGTCCCTAGCCATCATCACGTGTAGGTTCATGAGTATCGTGAGGAGGGTTGGGATTACAGAGAGCTACCAGTGCAGCAGTGCGTGGCGAACGTAATTACGACAAATTTTCTCATTAAAAGTTGGTTACCTACTCTCTGGTACTTTTCTTCTTTCTCTCTCACTCTCTAGTCTGGAGACCCAAGTTCAGTAATGGACTTTTACGAGATATGATAATGATGATGGTTTATCACAATTTCAGGATTCACCAAGTGTAACTGTAGCTACTGATAGAGAAGTCATGAGAGTTATTTCAGTTCCAAAGAGGCAACCAGATACACCTGTAAGTAATACCTTGCTATGTTCTAATAAATACAATTTATTCACAAAAAAAAAAAAACTATATACAATTAAACTAACCACATCTGTTCAAGCAACTGTTTTATACTGTTGGAGATTTTCGTTGCTTTTCTTTTTTTTTCGTAGTAGGTAATATAAATATACCACTAAAGTAGGTAACTACCTATTATTATCGCAGATTTTATGTATTTCATAATAAAAAATCTTCGTTTGACTGCAGTACTGCAAAAATTTGCACTTTTATAAAATGTTTTACTAACAATACTGAAAACTGGCACCGGTAGGTATGAGTTGTTTCATCGGTACATTCTGACTTTCAGGTAAGGAGGAAACCAGCATCAAAGAGAGAAGCTACGCTATACAGCAAGTGTCGGCGCCACCTAAGACAAATTTGGAAAATAAAAAAATAAGTACGGTCCAAAAGTAAGACTGAAATAAATTGTTGGTTTCGGATAAAGTTGTGGCAGCGCTTAAAATAAAATCTGAAAACAGAAAAAAAATCAGTAACAAATCCGCCAAATCTCTATGAAAAATCAAATCGACACGTGTTTCAGATTTTATTTTGAAATTTGGATCTCCGTAAAATAACGCCTGAATCAATTAGCTAACTACTTAGTCATGTAGGTCAATGTAATGTTATCTTAAATGTAGAAATACTTAACGTGATTTTTGACTTTCTTAGGTTTTATCAATGTAATATTTGAATGTTGTATTCATCTATATGTAATAAGATAAGCTAACAGGCTAAGCTCGGCTGCATACGCAATACGTATTTGTAACAATTACCTATATAAAATAAACAGTAGGTAATTAAGTATTCTTACAATCAGCTTCTCAGTACATTTATGAAAATGTGATGCATGCCCAAGAACATAAGATCAGTTCAGTAAAAGAAGTGATGTACAAAATGTTAATCCTACCTACCTACTTGATAGGTACGAGTATATGTATCAATGTTTCAGTTAGAAAAAGTAAATCACTTATACTTGGGAATCTGTGTACGATTCTAATTCTAAAAAAAAAATTGTCTAAGCTTTGTTTTGTATAAGAATGTTATAGTTACCCTCCCTATAAGGGTATCCAAAGTAAGTGTCGTTATCAACGATAAGAACGCGTAACTCGATGTTGCTTTATGTACAGGTTGGCAGTTCAATTTTACGTTTCTAAGTAACTATTACTATATATATATATATAAACATTCTGAAAATAAGTAGGTTTATAATTGACTTGATCAATTTCATATATATAATTTTATTCGCTGTAACTAATGCCTGGATCATCAAAAAAAAATTGTCTCGAGGTTCTTGCCTTTTTTCTGGTGTGCTGGTCGCTATTCCGAGTAATCGGTTCGATTTGATGTTTCAAAATTGTACTAAAAAATCACTACTGATATGTAATGATTTATCTAATAATTGTTTTTGTACTTAGTAACGTAACCAGCTAAAAAATATGACAATAGAATTGCATCCACATTCAAAAGGTATTTAGGTACCTACCTTACCTTTCTGTGTTAACTGCCTTTTGTGGTCTAGTGGTTTGCCCACCGGTGTCAGATCCAGAGGCCTCGGGTTCGATCCCCAGGGGAGTACAATATTGTGCTTGTTTTGGTTGGTGGTAGTACTTTGTTAGTCCGCCTGGCTAGCTACGACCATTTTACCTATTCTGTCGCCTTCCGGCATTATCGTAACTTGAAAAGACCAGGTGACATTAAGGCCAAATGCTTCCCCGTCGTACAATACAAATAAATAAAAAAGTAGGTACCTACTGTACCTATATCAATAATTTTGGTTTTGCTGGTTGTATTATATTTTGAGTACTTCAAGATAATTATTAGCTAGTTGATGTTTACGTGTGAGATTAAACGCGTAGTTTTTAATTTTTAGTTCTTATTGACGCTGTAAAAATCTGTAGGTATTCAATTCAAATTGTACCTATGTAATGTATCTTTTTTAGTACCTAATAAAATAAATTTACGTGCAACTTTATTACACTTGTGTGATTTTATTTATATTACTTATCAATAGTTTATTGGGGTTAACTATAAACTTCCTATGTATTTCTGATCAATTTTATGGTCAGAAATACATAAGAAAGTTTAATTTCAGTAGTAGAATTTTTGAATAAGGAATTTAAATAGACCGCCAAAACCGTGATCCATTCTTAATTTAAAATTGCCGCCATTTGCTCGGTGGGTTTAATGGTCTATTTACACTAGAAGTTGGTAACTCAATTCATTTCGTCAAACTGTCAAGCAGCTTGGGGGCTACGAAATGATCGTGTGCACGTCCGAATGTTAACCACCTTTTATGTATGGAGTTGGATTTCTTTCCGTTAGGATATTAGTGTTCTGTGGTCGAATGACGGATGATGACTTTTATATAGTATTCTACCACACTTTTTACAAGGCTGTTTCTTCCACTGTTATCTAATTTATTGTTCTTTTTTAATGTGGCTAAGCACATTTGCCCAGAATTGTTACTCCTTAAAATGTTTTTTAGATTGACATCCTAAAGAAAACACAGTCTATAAAATAATATAGGTGGCATATTTAAATTTCACACTGATATTTTAAAATAATACATTATATCCATCCAAACATAAATCAGGGCCAGGGAGTGTCTCACCCGTGAGCCATCCAAGGCAGAGAGACGGATTGCTTGTATGGATCGTCAAAATTTAGTATGAAATTGAAGAGTTCCACAACACGCTCTGATGGAACACTAGGCTGAGAAGGTTTTGATCCTGATACTTGTGGAATTTGTGTAACCTTTGAAGAAAGCTTAGTTAAGTAGCTTGCTAACATTACCTTTTTTATCCTTTTCTTAAAAGAACCCGGATTAATGGGTATAGTGTCGACGTCCCAGGTGGGGTTATCTTCTTAATTCGTCCAATCAGCCTCAGAAGCAGAATTCTAGGCAAATAAAAGGTATTTTAGTTAGAATATGAAATTGAAGTATAGATAGGTAGAATAAAGCTCCATTTTGATAAATGGGTTACCTGAGTACCAATTCAGTAGCTAGGTCCCTAGTAACAATTTAGGTTGGCTTAAGTTCGGCCCATGGTTGACCCACGGTAACGGTTTTGGTTGGGGCAACAGTCAGATTTGACACACCATAACGGAATTGGGGCAACTGTTGGCCAACGAAGGACCAACTGTTAGCCCATCATTGAATCCTCACTTGGGGCCACAATTGGGCCTACTGTAGTATTTACGTTGGTAGTTTGTTGGGCCTGCACATAATTAAATCCTCCCTTGATAGGGCCGCAATTGGGCCCTTTTCCGTTGGGCCTATGTCATGGTTGGCTAACGGTTAGATTTGGCACACTATAACGCAATTGGGCCAACAACGCTAGCTCAACTATAAGGAACCATTATTCAACCATTAGCTATCCATTAACCAACAGTTGGCCTTTTATTCGTTTGAATTACACAAAGCCAACTGTTTTTATTGCTGTTGGGCCTTGGTCCCCCATATACTCCATATTATAGTCACAGTAGGGCCAACGTTGTTGTTTATCATAGGGCCTACTGAACAGTTTCTTGTAAGGCCCTTTGCAAATTAATTCGTGTAAGGCCGATCAGTTTTAATGACATAAGGCCTAAATGCATGTATTTCTGTGTGAGGCCAACGTTATTAACTGATGTAGGGCCTACTAGGTATTGTTTACTGCGGGGGCAACTGCAAGTTAGTTTGTGTAAGGCCAACGTTGTTAGTTAACATTGGGCCTACTACAAAGTTTCGTGTTGGCCCTACATACCTAATATGATTCGATCCTAATACCGTCAGGGGGCAACCGAATCTTAGCCACCACATTCTGCGCATTAAAGTTATCCATACGTACAATTTTCTCCTGTAGCCTACCGGGTAATAAAAAATGACTGGAATTCAATAACTTTGGTACTGAACAATTTTATGAAACTGAAAATTTCTTTCAACTTTCCATAAAACAGCTATCTAATCAGCATTTTTTTTTAAAGATTTAAGTATAGGTTTCTTTGGATAAGTTGTTCAGTTTCATGAGTAGAACTCACTGTTAACAATTTTCCAGAATTTTATTTATCACCCGGTGGGCTGCAGGAGAAAGTTGTATGAATGGATAACTTTGATGCTTAGAATGTGGTGGCTAAGAATCGGTTACCCCCTGACGGTTAAGGGTCGCATCACATTATGGAGAGAATATTGCTCTGCAATGTGATTCGACCCAACCAGCAGTGGGCATTATATTATGGTTCTGAAAATAATGTTGGCCTCACATTCATTCTAGGCAGTTAACTCTACATTTAATTTTCTCTAATTATTGAACAACTTTAGCATTGCATTAATATTACATATTGACTAAACTATGAAAAGGTCGATTGACAGTAAATTAAACACAAATTAGGTGGCCTTACACTAGGACAATACAATTTTCAAACTAAAAAAATAAAAACAATTTTAAATTTTACATAAGTACTATCTTTATTGATATGTCCACCTAAAATTTAATTTAAGATGCTAGTTCGCAGCGGGCAACCGGCATACCGGAAGCACTTCGATTTCCATAAACTTGTACGAAAAATGCGAAAAAATCAAGCTCAACAGCCGAGCATTGCGACGTATCGACTGCCGTGCCGTGCCTGCGAGTTCGCATCCTGTCTACGTGGAAGTATTTTTGTAGTTTAAAAATGTGTGTTCTAATTTACGAGTAACTTGCCATCTGCCAGCAAATAAAGAACGCAGTAAGCCTGACGAAACTGGTGACGTATGTTCTATTAAAATGGATGAATATAATAATATAACATTGAGACGACCGACCGAGCGAAGAAATTCATTTATGGATATATCGGACATCACGCAAGAAATTAACAAATTTAATTCGACGTTGGCAGATGGGACCATGTTCGATGTATCGACTAAAAGTGAACTAATCTTACCACAAGACACTGATACCTCTATAACAGCCAATCTAAAGCAGAAGGTCTCAGACCTAGAAATCGAACTAACCATTGCACACGAAGAAATTGCAAAATTAAATTTGGAATGCAATACTCTCAAAAACGAACTGACGAATAGGGCTTGTCAGCTAAATGTCTTAAAAAAGATGACAGTACAGACAGGAACCACCTCACCTCGAGCCACCCCCCGGAAGCCGGTCGCCGCCGCCCCAATAATAAAAAAACTCACAGATATTCGAACGAGGGTCTCCCGTTTGTCACCTATTAGTAGCGCAACTGACAAGTCTACTGATACACATAAAAATAAGAACCAAGCAAACACCACACCAGAATTTACAAGCATTGCAAATGCTACTGCAGATACTGCAGTTACAGAAGAAGATTTTTACAAGGTCCCTGAAGAGAGCATCAATACCAATACTTTAAACGGCTCTCAAGACAGAAACACGAATTACAATACCTTTATCGTAGAAAACCAATCGACAGCTTTAAAGAGAGCTATACTCCCTCACACAGAAAAATCCAAAGTCCTAATACTTGCTGATCAAAGAGGGAGAAATATGAGGCACTTGCTGCAAAATCAACTTGGGAATGATTATGAAGTCACGTGTTTTTGGAAACCAAACGCACGCATCTCGGAAATTCTGAGTGCAGAACAAACTTTGATCTCTCAATTAAAAAAAAAGGACTTCATCATTATTCTAGGCGGAATCAATGATAAAAATCCCTTTGAAGTGCAAACTTCACTCGGTCAATTTTGTACAACTATCAATACTAATGTACTTATTGGTGAAATACCATATAACAAATACCTAAAAGAATCTAAGCTTAATGATATTATCAGACTTGTTTGTCAACACTTCACGAATGTTTATTATATATGTATCGGACCATCAACCAATTTACATAGAGTGTGATATGTATGCTGTAAAGCCAAAGCTAGTGACGCATAACATACATCCAAATGACTCCTTATGGGGTGAGAGATCAGATGATCAGATTAGTATGTATCTCGGTATTTGTAATGACACATTTCGAACGATTGACTTTCCCCTGAGTTTACGGAGTGCGGCTATGGGTCATGCGACCGGGCTGACCATAGATTTATCTTGGACAGGCTTTATGGTGTGATTGTAACCACTGTCGCCGAAGCAGCAGCTAAGACGCGGCAGTGCGGAATCAGCAAGCCTAGAAAAGGTAAAGCTTTGTGTGGCTTGAAAAAACATGTACAGGCTGCGCACAGGGAGGCCAGGTATAAATTCAAAGCTTGGGTAATGGGTAGTAGACCCACTGCAGGCGAAGTATATGAGGATATGTATGAAACCCGTAAGGTCTTAAAGAATCGCCTAAAGTGGTGTCGAAAAAAAATCAAGACCAGCTGGTGATGGACAAAATAGCGGAACAGCGAGATGCTATGGACTTCAAAGCTTTTTGGAAATCCACCGGTAAGCTGAATATTAGGCCTAGCCTTCCTGTGAGCGTAGATGGCAAAAATGACCAGGGAGATATAGCTCAACTTTTCATGAAATACTTCAGAGTCCACTCCCCACTCGGGGCATCAACTGGGACAGTCAATACTGAGTCCTCCTGTCGGGGCGACGAGCCTCTACTACACATACCTGCTAAGCAGATCAGCGCAGTGATAAAGTCTATGACGAGAGGAAAGTCTCCCGGACACGATCGGCTGAGTATTGAGCATCTGAAGTATGCGGGGATCCACCTGCCAAGGCTTCTGTCCATGTTCTTCACAATGTGTCTAAGTCATGCGTACCTACCTCCTGAAGTAGTACCTTGTGAAGAACAGGACAGGAGATATCTCGGATGGGGGAACTACCGTCCGATCTCACTTGCCACTACAATAGCGAAGGTGTTGGACAGTGTGCTTGAATCTATTTTACAGAAGCATTTAAAACTACATGATGCTTAGTTCGGATTCAGGCCCGGACTATCTACTGAAAGCGCAATTCTGGGACTCAAGCACACTGTCCAATACTACACCAATCGTAAGACGCCGGTATACGCCTGTTTCCTTGATCTCTCCAAGGCATTTGACCTTGTATCGTATGAGGTGCTCTGGAAGAAGTTAAGGGACAGGGGGGTACCGGCGGATGTGCTAAGAATATTCCAGTATTGGTATAAGAACCAAAGCAACCTGATTAAATAGTACAATGCTCTGTCTGATCCGTATAGGCTAGAGTGGGGGTACGGCAGGGGGGAATCAGTTCTCCATCCCTCTTTAACCTGTACATAAATGATCAATTAGTTGAGCTCAGCAGCATGCGAGTCGGATGCAGCGTGGATGGTGTTAATATTAATAACATCAGCTATGCTGATGACAGGGTGTTGCTGGGCCCAACTGTGGAATCTATCCAGAAGATGTTGCGGGTCTGTGCTAGGTTTGCTGCTTCTCATGGCCTTAGCTATAATGTTAAAAAATGTGAATACATTGTCTTTAAGACCGTCGGTAAACAACTTGAAAGTGTACCCGAAATAACTCTTAATGGCGTCAGTATTAATAGAGTGTAATCTTTCAAATATCTTGGCCATATAGTTACCGACGACCTTAAAGATAATGTAGATATTGAAAGGGAGCGTAGGGCTCTGGCGGTCAGAGGTAACATTTTGATCCGTAGATAGTGAAGAAGTTAAAATCACGCTCTTCAAAGCATATTGCCAAAGTTTCTACACGGGGAATCTATGGTATAATCTATATCTATTATATATAATCTAATCTATCAACTACACCAAAAAACCGCTAGACGCCCTGCGAGTATAATACAATAACATAGTGTGTCGGCCTCGGAACTGTGTGGACGTGTGTCGATTGTCTCCGTGCTGATTTAAATATTTTTTGGGCCTGCGCCCTGGGCCTTCGGTTGTGTCCTGTCTTGTTTGGTGCTTCGCCCCGTTCTTCGAGGAGCCCCCTTAGTTTGCGGACGACGACGGTGGAGTTCACTGCTTCGAAAACATACAAGAAAGTGTATGATCTAAGCTGTCTTAAAATAAAAGAAGATAGTTTTCAGGAGTTTACATCAGAGCAAAAGAGACTGTGGGTGTGCCCAGAATGTATTTGTGCGAAACCAAAACGCTCTGATGCCAACACAACAGTACGTAACAGCATGCCTAGTCGGAGTCCGCCGCCGCCGGAGCCATTCCCAGTCTGCCCAAATGTTAACTTGCAACGTGGGAGTCGTTCCAGAGTACCGGACACACCTGTAAGGGTCACGTCGGAATGCAGTATATTGGACGAACTTAAAAAATTTCGGTATGATGTAATTAGCCAACTCGACAATCAAGAGCAATCGATTAAGGACATTCAACAACTTTGTTTATCCACAATACGCGAAGTGGAAAAATTAAAATCAGAATTTAAAATAAACAATGAACGAGCAGGGATATTATAAACCACTTAATACCCTTACCAATTGTAACCACCAATTGGAAGAAATAAAAGATAGACGAGAACATGCAATGGTGGAAAACGGATCCATAAACTTGGAGAATGAAATTACCCCTCTTTCAAAGCTTGAACAAGCCTCCAAAGGTACAGCGAAGCTTTCAAACGTTGAACACCTTAATACAGAGTTTCAAGAAGATGGAAATCAATTTTCAAGTCTAGCAGTCGAAGTACTTAAGGACTTGGATCAATCTGACGTTATCCATGTTATGACGCCATTCAATAACCGTCATATAGGAGGTACACCAGATAATTGGTCCATGGTTAATTCAAAGAAAACTGTCAAAAAAGGTGAGATGAAAACAACAGTAGCTACGGAAATCCAAACCCTGGAAGGAAAAAATCACACCTCAGTTCTCTACTTATCAATCGAACGACAGTCATCCCAGAACCCTTGAGGGCAGTAGAATTAAGCAACAAGACAGAGAAAATCAATAAAAGTTTCAGTGCCAGCACTGCGACAAACATTGGACAGAAAGAGGTTTCAAGAGGCCAAAATACTAATTCATTAGGAATCCAGGCCATAGAGCAAAAGCGACACCTTCATATATGGCGGCTAGCAAAAGAAACGTCATTAGAGTGTCTAACAGCTCACGTGAAACATGTATGTGGCTCGGAAACTCTTATTAATCGATACGACATAAGGTGGAAAAAGATTACGCATCGTTCATAATTACTGTGTCGCTAAAAGCATATGAAAAATTGTGTCAGCCTGAGGTTCTGGCCTATAAATTCTGAGTTTGGAGAATGGTTTTGGTTTCGGAGACCCACAAAAAATCAAACCAAAGAGAAATAGCATTATTGAAATATATTATCAGAACGTAAGAGGACTAAGGACAAAGTTAAATAAATTTTATAGTAGTGTAGAAAGCTCTGGATCCAATATCTTTGCAATCAGTGAAACAGGATGCAACAATGCCATAGCTGATGCAGAACTAGTACCACCAGGCTTTCAAATCTTACGTTGTGACCGAGCAGATGGAAGGAAACAAGGTGGAGTGCTCCTAGCGGCAGCGCACCCTTTTGAATTAAGAAGGACAAAGCTCCCAGCTGAAATTGATGTAGACAATAGTGCCTTTGAAATAGTAGGTGCTAAAGTGTATTTAAATGACAGATTTATGTTTTTTTGGTTGCACAATGTATATTCCTCCAGGAAGTAACGAAATAGAATATATTAATTTATTTAGAATTATTGAAAACTGGAGTACTAAATATAAATGTATGTTGGCTATAGGTGATTTTAATATGTACTCATGTAGTGATAATATTATTTATTATTTTGAATATTTTACAACTTTTTGCGAATTGGTTCAGATGAATGATGTGAAGAACTGTAATGGGCGACTACTAGATTTAGTGTTTCCTTGCTGTAAAGAAGATACGTCTTCTCACAGACGTTGCTACAGCAAGACTAGTTTACTTCAGTTACTTTCACAGTATTATGTCATATGGCATAATACTGCGGGGAAGTGCTGCAGATATAGACACCATATTCGTTTTGCAGAAGAGGGCTGTTCGCGCTGTTTACAAAATGGGTCCCAGAGATTCACTAAGAGACAAGTTTAAAGAAATAAATATATTGACTATGCCTTGCCAATATATTTATGAAAATATTATGTACGCGCGTAAAAACATAAGCTTATTTGACAAAAACTGTGATAAACATAATCATAATACTAGAAATAAGAATAAACTCGCTGTTCCCACAACTAGGCTCCATAAGGTTAATAAATCGTTCATAAGGCAAACTGTACGCTTTTATAATAAATTGCCAAGTGATGTGCTAAGCTTGTCAAATAATAAATTCAAAAATTTTGTAAAACAAAAGCTATCCAGGAAAGCTTATTATAAAATTTCAGATTACCTAGAAGATAAGAAAGCCTGGCATTAAAAAAAAATGAATTTGCTCCAGTGAATAAATTGTAATGAGTATTAGATAATTTTAAGCTATTGTAATGGATCTTGAAAAAAAAAACTAGCCCGAGGTTCTTGCCTTTCTCCTTGTGTGCTGGTCGCGATTCCGAACAGGCGGTAGATTTGACGTTTCAAAGTGATCCTAAAAAATCTTACTGAATAAATATATTTGACTTTGACTTTGACTTTGTTAGTATCATCCGAAATGTGCAACGTGCAGGTGTGCGCTGCGGATGAGGAATTAGTGTTGATAGACTCGCAGCACCCGCCGCTTGCAGTGACGGTGACGCGGGCTTCTCCTACTACGCGCCAGCCATCTCAAAATACACCTAATGATGCTGAGAATCAGTGGAACTTTTCTAGAGCGGATTATCTTCAGTTGTACTCCTCGATAGCTACTCTGGATTGGAGCTTGATATACCAAATAGAGAACGTAGAGGAAGCCCTGGACTACTTCTATGAGTTAATGAATAGCACGTTTAACGAGTGTATCCCTAAAAAACGTTCAAGGCGAGTAAACTCTAGGTATTAGGTCCTTACATATGAAATTGGCGTTTTGTCGTACTGGCCACTTTGATCTTAAATATCTCCTCTTTGGTTAGGAATTCCAAATTCAAATTTAAACAGCTATTTACTCATGCATTTGTGTTTCGAAAACCGTAATTCATTTGTTTTTTTCTCTTTTGCTTTTTTTTTCTGCGTCACTCATTTCACAAAATGGAAAACTTAAAATATCGCATTATTTACGAGTACGAGTTCCACCGTGGCAGTGCTGCAGAAACGGCTCGAAGGATTAATGATGTGTATGGTGGTGGTGTCGCAAAAGAAAACACGGTGCGTTTTTGGTTTCAACGCTTTCGTTCTGGAAATTTCGACCTGCAGAACAAGCCCCGTGGACGGCCGGAGACCAAGGTCGATAATGATGAATTGAAGGCTATTGTGGAAGCAGATCCATCGCAAACCACATCACAGTTAGCTGCAGGCTGCGGTGTTAGTGACAAAACCGTTTTAATCCACTTGAAGCAAATCGGGAAGGTGAAAAAGCTTGAAAGGTGGGTACCTCATGAATTGAGTGAAGCAAACCGACAAACGCGCGTCGACTGCTGCGTTACATTACTCAACCGGCACAATAATGAAGGAATTTTAAATCGGATCATTACATGTGATGAAAAGTGGATCCTGTACGATAATCGTAAACGCTCATCGCAATGGCTGAACCCTGGTGAACCAGCAAAATCTTGCCCCAAGCGAAAATTGACTCAAAAAAAGTTACTTGTATGCGTTTGGTGGACTAGTGCCGGTGTCGTACACTATAGCTTTCTTAAATCTGGTCAGACGATTACGGCTGATGTCTATTGTCAGCAACTGCAAACCATGATGGAAAAGCTCGCTGTTAAACAACCGAGACTTTTCAATCGCTCTACGCCACTGCTGCTTCAAGACAACGCTAGACCACACACGGCCCAACAGACGACTACCAAATTAGAGGAGCTTCAATTGGAATGTCTAAGACATCCACCGTACTCTCCGGACCTTGCTCCAACAGATTACCATTTTTTTCGAAATTTGGATAACTTCTTGCAAGGAAAAAAATTCAATTCCGATGAGGCAGTCCAAACCGCTTTCAAAGATTTCATTGATTCCCGTCCGAATGGTTTTTTTAGTAAAGGGATCAATGAACTACCTATAAGATGGCAAAAGTGTATAGATAGCAATGGTACATACTTTGATTAATAAAATATATTTTAATATGAAAAAATTGCCTTTATGTTCCTCCCATACAAAACGCCAATTTCATATGTAAGGACCTAATATTTAGAATATGCTCCACATGTGGTAGGGGGAAGTGATCCACTTCTAAACAATTATTAACCGTCAATTTATAGTCCCCGCAAAGCCTTACTGAACCGTCGGGTTTCAAGACTGGTACTACAGGGGTTCCCCATTCGCTCTGCTCAACAATCGATATTCTGCCATTTTTTAATAATCTTTGAATTTCATTATTTACCTTGTCTCGCAGAGCAAATGGGACCCGCCTTACTGGTAGACATTTTGGTTTGGCATCTGACTTTAACTTCAGTGTTATAAGGTCCCCTTTAAAATTTCCCCAGCCTGGGCTGAATACATCTGAGAACTTGTCTTTTATACTCTGTCGTGCATCTGATACAGTTTGTACTTGATTAGTCCCTACATTCACATTTTTATGGAAATAAGGGGGCCATAAATTTAATTCCTTAAGCCAATCCCTACCTATGACCCGAGGGGAGTCATAATTTACTACAAAGACACTCAAGTTTTTTGAAAAATCATTATGTTTTGCAGTAATATTTGATACCACCCCTAAAGGATGAGTTAAACTTTGATCAAAGTTTCTGAATACTACATTACAACTTTCTAATTGGAAGGACTGCAAATATTTTTCTTTATCTTGTAGTGATATTACAGTTACCCTGTATCTAACTGGAATGGTACATCATGATGATTCATGTTTATTGACATATAGTGAGGTGGAGTTCTACTAACACTTTTGTGTTCCAATTCAACCTCTTTTTTCTCCTCTCCAATAGTTCCTGTTTATACTACATTGATTTGTCTGTACCTCTTTGGGCACATCCTGAATATATGCCCCTGTTGTCCGCAATCGGAGCAGTACTTTTTCCTTAAAGTACATTCTTGCTTTAGATAGTTTGATTTTCCACAGCAAAAACATAGGTTACCACTCTGTTTGTTATGATTAATTGAAGTTTTTTATAGTTTTCTTATTCTTCCAAGCCTTTTTGTTGTCATTGTAAAAGATGTCCGTCACAGACTGTGTTTCCGAACTTCCACACTGCACTAATGCTGCTTTTACTGCCTGTGCCACTTGAATACAGGTTTCCAATGTCATCTCTGCTGCGGATTTCACTAACTCAAATTTTATCATTTTAGAGGTCACTCCATCAATGAATTTTTCCTTTATTTGGTCATCAACATCTATGAAATGTAATCTTCTACGGATTCATTAGTTTGTTGATTTCTTTGTCGAAACTTGTCTCTTTCTACAACGGTTGGTATTGTTTTAACATATTTATGTTTTAATTTATCACAAAGCAATTCATATGATAAGCTGTTGGGTTTAACCGGAGTGCACAAAAGTGTAAGTGTTTCAAATGTCTTCGGAGATAACTTCGTTATTAATAGGGATACTTTTTTTTCTTCTTTGATGTCATTCAAACTGATAAATGAATCAAGTTGTTGATGGAAAACCTGAGGTTTTAGGTTTTGAGGTTAAGCCTGTGCAAAAGAAGGTCAGGGAGTCCTGATCTTCTTTTGCACAGGCTTGCTTTTTCCTATAATGCTCACTTAGGATCCAACGCAGCTCCTCCACGTTGTGGCCCGAGAAATCCAACTTCTCCTCAATGCAAATCTGCTCTAATTCTTGTTTAGGACATTTGTATATGAAGCTTCGTTTGCCTGACTTTACAAGTTCAATTTTTTTTTTAGTTTCTGCCGGTATAGTCTCTTTTTCAGTTTCAGATTGTACCGATTCGGATTCTGACTGCATTGAAATTTTTGTCGTCAACGTAAATATGAATGAAGTTAGCCACTGTTGTTTGTACCACAGACACCTGATTGATTGTGATTGATTGCCGGCCGTCCGGTGTGAATGAAAAAATTACTTTGATCTGCTAAGTGCAGGTGCTTCACACCGAAGCTATGTCTGAAAATTTTATCACCGTATTTCTTGGAATTTAACGTGTTTTCCAATGAAATTTATTGCTCACTTTGCACACGGGATTTTTTGCTCACTCGTCGCCAACTGGACGTTGAAGACTCCGATTGCGTTTAACTTGTGGACTTTCTTTTCTCTAATATACTTTTATTTTCTTTTACTTTCATAATTCTTATTTTTACTTCTATTCTCTTTAACACCTCTAGTAGGATAGGTCCTTTAGTATTTCTAATTATTGTTCCTTACTGTTTCTCTCTATAAAAACAGTAACGTTACAATAAAGTAAAAATAAGAATTATGAAAGTAAAAGAAAATAAAAGTATATTAGAGAAAAGAAAGTCCACAAGTTCAACGCAATCGGAGTCTTCAACGTCCAGCCAGTAGGAGGGTCTTCAATGTCCAACCAGTATGAGGGTCTTCAATGTCCAGCCAGTAAGAGGGTCTTCAGTACCCAGCCAGTAAGAGGGTCTTCAGTACCCAGCCAGGAGGGTCTTTAGTACCCAGCCAGTATGAGGGTCTTCAGTATCCCGTACATCAGTTTATTTAAAGACAGCCAGACAAATGTATCGAAGACCAGCAACTTTCCCGGGCCACTTGACCCGGGAATGGTCTTGTATTTAATTTGGAGTTCTCCGATTGGGAGCTAATAGATGTACTTATCTCTGCTCCGTTTGGATGCTAGATATGAATTGACTTTCCTCAGCCACCAGCTTTCGCAAGAAGACTTTGGTGGAACGCTAGGATTCTAAATTTGATTAATTCAAATATTATACATGGCCAATGATAATCGCTAAGGTTCTAATACAAGTTCAGAACGATAAAACGTTCCGTAAAACAACATTAGTTATTTATATTAGTTTTCATCTCAGATTTTCTTTAGACGGTAGCGAACCCTAAAACTTGAGTTATTTTTGATTCTGAAATAAATGTGCAGTAGTGTTTTTTCAGGTCAATTAACGAAACGGAACGGGTGTCTAAGCAAGAAACACACAAATGTATATCCGCTTAACAGTCCGCCAGTGTGATTTACCTGAGTGATAAGTTCAGAATGAAAACCGGTCTAAATTCAATCTTAATACATTGTATTCTTTATTCAAAAAGGAAATTTTATAATTTTATATAGGTATAAATTACTTTGTTTAACTTTTGGATACTATATTATCAAGTAATTTTTAGAATAAATGATAAACTTACACTTCACTTTCATTTCATTATTTAGTACAAACATCTTCCTAATAGGTATAAATGGGTGTATGGGCGATCGCCAACTGTACTTCACCCTAAGTACGTCTCTGGTGGGCGTACTGGTGTGCAATGACCGACCGCCTATACGTAAGCTAACTACCTACAGTAAAGGCGCTCAATACGTACGTACGTCACCGAACGTGTGTTGACGTACGTGAGTACCGAACGTCTCTACACCTACCTCCCTACTAATACGTAGCCTCTACTACGTAACCTACCCGTTGTGTGTGTGTGTGTGTGTGTGTGATCGCCCCAGCTAAGTGTGGGGTGTGGCCCTAGCTAGATGTGTATTTGTATCCTACCGCCCTAGCCCTAACCATAAAGTGTACTAGATAAATATATATATAGGTCGGGATGTCTGTTACCACGAGACCTAAGGCAACAGACGGAAGGGGGAAGGAAATAGGGGTGTGTACGGCGTGCAATGTACACAGGAATCGTTTTCTCACCACCGGTCAAGCAGACTCACAAGACCGATCAGCGTGACGGCTAAGGGTGTCTTGGCCGCAGTGAGAGGAGGCTGAAAATCATGAAAGACCAGCGGGGGCTGGGGCCCTTGGGCAGCTCCTCCAGCGGTTGCTGGGCACTTCTTGGACCCGGGCAGCTCATCCAGCGGGTGCTGGGAACTTCTGGGACCAGGGCGGCTCGTCCAGCGGGTGCTGGGGACTTCTAGGAGCCGGGCGCCTCGTCCAGTGGATGGTCAGCTGCTCGTGGTCTTCTTCTCGTGTGGTCTTCCTCTTCAAGTTGGTCTCAGCAAGTGCGAGACGGGTGTTGGGCGGCGTCCGTTATGGGTCGGAGCCTCTGAACGGAGCCTCTGGTCCGGCGTCCGCTCTGGTGGATGGTAAGAGCCTTGTGTCGGCTCGGTGGGTGATTCCCGTTGTGGGGGGGGGAGCCTCTTGTAGGCTGGTGGAGAGATCTTGAGCTGCTAGTAGCTGAGCTGGTTTCCGGGACTGCTGCTCATCAGGAACTGCAGGCTGATCCAGGGTCTGCTGGCAGGGTCAGGGTCCGCTGGCTGGTCCGGGGTCTGCTGGCTGGTTCAGGGTCCGCTGGCAGGTTCAGGATCCGCTGGCTGGTTCAGGATCTGCTGGCTGGTGGCTGGATCTGGTTCTGCTGGTTCCGCGATGAGAGCTGGTTCCGTGGACGATGTTTCGGGAGGAGTAAAACTCAACTCAGTACTTGTTTGCAACTAATTTATTTTCAAAAATCATTAGCTTATATACTAATTAACATTTGTAAGTGTACTGTCTGTGTCTAGCCGATGCAACATCATTTCTCTTGCTCTGCAATGACTTTTGGACTATGTGACGAAATATTGCTATAACGTTAGATATTTTATTTGCAACACTGCGTATTTATTTGGGTGCATACTAATTTGCCTTTCGACTTGGCTTGTTCATTTGAATAATTACAGTTTAATTTTCATTATAACAATTACTAGTTGAATTTATATAATACTAGTTTTGTCTAAAATATAATTACATGGTATCAACTTATAATCTAAGTGTAAGTTTTAAGATTTAGTTTTATTAATAAAAAATTATGTTTAAACACATTCAGTAGTTTGAACATTCTGGCGTCTCTCCAGGATAGGACTTCAGTTGGTATAGTTCAATAGCTTCCGTAGGCTTAGTTTCAACATCTACTGGTTTTCGTTTACACCTATTAGGTTTCTTCGGTTGTTTTTGACTGTACGTTGGTTCTATAGTAGTGGTGTGTTGTGGCTGGTGACCAAGGGTATGCTCCAGAACAAGATGTGGTATACTCGTTAGTTCAGAGGAGACCTCGGTGAGCTGTCTGGTTGGCGCCTTGGACGTATCTTCGACCTCGCGGTTGCATAAGCGATGGACAACTGCAACCATCCCTCTGGCTATCTGTCGACCATAACAAACAGTTAGTACAATCGTAAAGAATAGCACCAATGCTGATACTATGCTTGTTGTGTAGGTGTGTGTAGTAATCTGTGTCCAGATAGTGTTGTCTAATTGAGTTTTTAACGATTTCTCTGAGTTAGTTATTTGTTGTAACATATCATCTGAGCTAGCTACGACCTCATCTCTAGTTATATTAAAAACAGTATCTTTCGTATTTAATGTGTTGATGGAAAAATTAATTTGTTTTGAAAATGATTCCACGGTTTCTACTGACATGGTTCGTTTTGCAGCTAATATGTTAGTAGGAGTTTTTATTATACAGTTGTCTGAGATTTTTATGACCCCAACATCTCTCATCTCTACCTCTTCTCTCTGTCCATCGCATATGATCGATGTCGTAATGCTGTCTTTCACTATAAATAACCATGTGTTTTGTATGTATAGTTGCTTCCACAGTACGGTGTTGGCTAGATGGAACGTTCTTGTTTGACATTTAGTTTTAGTCTGGTTTTTAAATAATTGATTAACAATGCAATCTTCATTTGATTGCATGTTCTTCACCGCACTAGGAAAACAAATAAATACACCTAATCGTTGTAAGCAGCTAGTAAATTCGTTATGGTTTAAGTCAAAATATTGCTCATTATTATAGTCTAATCCTATGTAAGTTTTTTGTATGGTTATGCTTGTAAATAACTGATTTGTCGTTTTTTCTGGCACTGCCGTAATATGCATTAATGTGTATTTTTTTATATCTTGTATGGGAAAATATGCATACACTTTTTCCATCCATCCGGTTCGAAGGACCAAATGTATGGGCGATCGCCAACTGTACTTCACCCTAAGTACGTCTCTGGTGGGCGTACTGGTGTGCAATGACCGACCGCCTATACGTAAGCTAACTACCTACAGTAAAGGCGTTCAATACGTACGTACGTCACCGAACGTGTGTTGACGTACGTGAGGACCGAACGTCTCTACACCTACCTCCCTACTAATACGTAGCCTCTACTACGTAACCTACCCGTTGTGTGTGTGTGTGTGCGTGTGTGTGCGCCCTAGCTAAGTGTGGGGTGTGGCCCTAGCTAGATGTGTATTTGTATCCTACCGCCCTAGCCCTAACCATAAAGTGTACTAGATAAATATATATATATAGGTCGGGATGTCTGTTACCACGAGACCTAAGGCAACAGACGGAAGGGGGAAGGAAATAGGGGTGTGTACGGCGTGCAATGTTTTCTCACCGCCGGTCAAGCAGACTCACAAGACCGATCAGCGTGACGGCTAAGGGTGTCTTGGCCGCAGTGAGAGGAGGCTGAAAATCATGAAAGACCAGCGGGGGCTGGGGCCCTTGGGCAGCTCCTCCAGCGGTTGCTGGGCACTTCTTGGACCCGGGCAGCTCATCCAGCGGGTGCTGGGAACTTCTGGGACCAGGGCGGCTCGTCCAGCGGGTGCTGGGGACTTCTAGGAGCCGGGCGCCTCGTCCAGTGGGTGGTCAGCTGCTCGTGGTCTTCTTCCCGTGTGGTCTTCCTCTTCAGGTTGGTCTCAGCAAGTGCGAGACTGGTGTTGGGCGGCGTCCGTTATGGGTCGGAGCCTCTGAACGGAGCCTCTGGTCCGGCGTCCGTTCTGGTGGATGGTAGGAGCCTTGTGTCGGCTCGGTGGGTGATTCCCGTTGTGGGGGGGGAAAGCCTCTTGTAGGCTAGTGGAGAGATCTTGAGCTGCTAGTAGCTGAGCTGGTTTCCGGGACTGCTGCTCATCAGGAACTGCAGGCTGATCCAGGGTCTGCTGGCAGGTTCAGGGTCCGCTGGCTGGTCCGGGGTCTGCTGGCTGGTTCAGGGTCCGCTGGCAGGTTCAGGATCCGCTGGCTGGTTCAGGATCTGCTGGCTGGTGGCTGGATCTGGTTCTGCTGGTTCCGTGATGAGAGCTGGTTCCGTGGACGATGTTTCGGGAGGAGTAAAACTCAACTCAGTACTTGTTTGCAATTCAATTCAAATTTCTTTATTTGTATAAGGTCTCATGATTAAAATAAAAACAATCAACCATTTACAATACGTCTCTTAAAAAACTAAGTCATGGGGAGAAGTCATGGATACAATAATAATATATATGTAGATTTGAAAAGGAGCAATTAAAATCATGTCCATGGGTGTTTATCGTTTAGATAAGACGATGTATTATAATAAGCCTTACCACACAATTTATGTTTTATAATGTTTTTGAATTTATTAATTGACATGTCACGTATATCTTTGGGAAGCTTATTATAATAGAGCACACATGTGCTACAGAACGACCTGCTTATTTTCCGGAGCCCACTACTGGGCACAGTTAGATCATCTTTATTTCTTAAGTTATATTTATGAATATCGCTGTTTTTACGAAAATTTTCAGGATTTTTATGAACATAAAGCAGATTTTCGTATATATACTGTGAATAGACCGTTAGTATATTTATCTCTTTAAATTTCTCTTTAAGTGATTCCCTGGGACCCATTTTGTAGATAGCCCGAACAGCTCTCTTTTGCAATATGAAGATGGTATCAATATCGGCAGCACACCCCCACAGAAGGATGCCATACGACATGACACTATGGAAGTAGCTGAAATAGACTAGGCGAGCAGTCTCAATGTCCGTGTATTCGCGAATCTTCTTAACGGCGTAAGCTGCAGAGCTAAGTCTGTTGGACAATGCTCCCACATGAGGGCCCCATTGAAGCTTAGCGTCTAGAGTTATACCCAGAAAGACAGCCTTATTGACCAATTCAATTTCTTCATTATTAATTAAATAAATTGCAACTAATTTATTTTCAAAAATCATTAGCTTATATACTAATTAACATTTGAAAGTGTGCTGTCTGTGTCTAGCCGATGCAGCATCATTTCGCTTGCTCTGCAATGACTTTTGGACTATGTGACGAAATATTGCTATAACGTTAGATATTTTATTTGCAACACTGCGTATTTATTTGGGTGCATACTATTTTGCCTTTCGACTTGGCTTGTTCATTTGAATAATTACAGTTTAATTTTCATTATAACAATTACTATTTGAATTTATATAATACTAGTTTTGTCTAAAATATAATTACATGGTATCAACTTATAATCTAAGTTTAAGTTTTAAGATTTAGTTTTATTTATAAAAAAATATGTTTAAACACATTCAGTAGTTTGAACAATGGGTTTCGAAAATGATTTGGCTTGTATAGATTAGGTTTGTTTAGGTACCTATATGTTTTTGATTTATATATTCAAGCGTTTTATTCTTGTTGTAAAATGAACTTAGGTATTCCATTCAAATCACACTCGTTTTTAAGCGTGTTTAATTCTTCTTGTAAAGAGTTACATTCTTGTTGTAAAATGGAACGTATTCCATTCAATTTACCTAAAGCTCTTATCTTATATGATTTAAATATCATAGCTATTATGAACGAGATATCTTATAGCTATCATATATAACTCGTATAAGATAAGAGCTTTAGGTAAATTGAATGGAATACATTCCATTTTACAACAAGAATGTAAATTTTTACAAGAAGAATTAAACACGCTTAATAGAAAAACGTATGTGATTTGAATGGAGAATAAAACGCTCTTGAGTGAAATATCTCATCTATATAGAACAAGATATTTTCGTTCTTGGATCAAGTCATTTAGCTTTTAAAAAAAGAGCTTTACTTATTTGAGCGGAATATGGGCCCTTTTAGAGCAAGAATACAACTCCCTTAATTGAACTATCTCAGTTAGTTAGAACAAGATATTTTCGTTCTTGGATCAAGTCATTTAGCTTATAAAAAAAGAGCTTTACTTTTTTGAGCGGAATATGGGCCCTTTTAGAACAAGAATAAAACGCTCTTGAGTGAATTATCTCAGCTAGTTAGAACAAGATATTTTCGTTCTTAGGTCAAGTCAGTTAACTTTAAAAAAAAGAGTTTTACTTTTTTGGGTGGAATAGGGGCCCTTTTAGAACAAGAATAAAACGCTTTTGAGTGAATTATCTCAGCTATTTAGAACAAGATATTTTAATTCTTGGGTCAAGTCATTTAGCTTTTAGAAAAAGAGTTTTACTTCTTTGAGCAGAACATGGTCCCTTTTACAATTAGAACAAAACGCTCTTGAGTGAATTATCTCAGCTATTTTATAACAAGATATTTTCGTTCTTGGGTCAAGTCATTTATCTTTTAAAAAAAGAGCTTGTCATTATTTGAAACGTATTCACTGCATAAAATATTAATTGAAACAAGTACCGAATATTATTTGAGTCAAGATCTTTCGGGTTTTCGATATAAGGAAAGTCGAAAACGATTGAGACACATATGTTTCGAAACAACAGTTTTTAGATTTTAAGTCAAGATACAATTCAGTTTTGATCTAAATAAATAGTTTTTGGACCTTAGTCCAAAATTATATTATTATATTGAGATATTTTATGTTTCATATTATGGTTCTTAAACCATAATATGAAACATAAAATATCTCAATCGAAGACATTTTCGACTTTCCTTATATCGAAAACCCAAAAGATCTTAACTCAAATAATATTGTTTGTTTCAAGTATTTTTTTTTTTCTGTGCACCTGCCATTTATTGTTTTTTTTACAATACTTATGTTGACCTTTGTTTTTATTTAAGTACTAAAAGTATACATAACCTAAGAGCTAGACCAATTATTTTATAGTCTGATTGGTGGTCGAGGGGCCGTGCTGCCTTCCCCAAGCTAAAGCTTTTTTCCATAGTTATACCCACCTTCTGCTGTCAGTAGTAGGATTTGATTGATAATTGATTTCATTGTACATAATTCTTACCTACTTATGTATAAATCATTCTGTGTTCTCTTCAAATAAGTATAGGTTTGTAATGTAATGTAATGTTAAAAGACTCCTTTTTCCGCACTTAGACTCTAAAGTGGTCCATTGTGCGTGAGGAATGTCCGGCTAGTATAAACAGCCTTACTCCGACCAGAAGCGCAGAATATTCCTGGGCTCTTCGCAGGCTTCATGGAGTGACCTTGGTTTCTTGAGGGTTTTCTTGCGTTGTGCTGTGACTCCCACGCATTCCAGGACTACATGGGCAGCTGATTCCTCTTCGTTTAGTCACCCTCTGCACAGGAGGCTGTCCGTTGCTTAAGTGTAGGTTTACTGGTCTTTAAATAACTACTTTTTTACATTTTATCTCTGATAAGGTCCCTAATCTACTAATAATTTTCAGACAATTTAGTAAAAGCACGTGAAAAATCAAAAAAGGCGGTAATTGAATCTGAACTGAAAACTTCTGGTAGCGAGAGTCAGCAGAGGCGGCCAATAAGAAAAACAAAGAAAAAACCACAGTTCAACAGCAGCACCGAAGATGATGAAGTCAATTTAGACGAACTAATCAGTCGCTATCCCAACCCACCTCATTCAATTGCTGAAAACATTGGTAAGCAAAGCACAGTACTAGGTAGGTACTTGACTAAGTAGGTAAATCTTGTTAGATTTACAAAAGAATTAAAAAAAGCTTGACTCTTTGATTTTCTAGTTTATTAGATATGTTAATTAGGTACTATTTGTTTCTATGTAGATATATCCACATCAGTACATTCAACACCAAAAAGGCACCATCTTGGCAGTCTTCATTCATTAGCTGATGGTATGTAACTTTTAACTATGTAATTTTAAACCGACTTCCCAAGAGAAGGAGGTTCTCAATTCATCTGTATGTTTTTATTATTATTATTTTTTTTTTTAGTATGTTTTTCAACAATTTTTCAAATAATTTTTGAAGGGAAAGGGTCAAAGTTAATCTCATTTTAATTTTGTAATGATCTAATGAAGATCCTCAGACCTAGAGACCAAAACTCTTTGATCTATAACATCAAACCATTAATATCACTGTCAATTGGAAAGGGTGTGTCTCAAGCTTGTTCACATTTTTATTTGGTAAAGATCAGATGAAGATTCTCAGACCTGGAGACCAAAACTCCTTAAATGATAACAGCAAATCATTAATATCACTGTCTAATAAAGACAAATGTGCAAAACCACTTGTCTGTCGCGGGGACTTTAAAAAAAAATCTATATAGTATAGACATTTTAGGACCTACCAAAATTAATTTACATTTTCAGGTCCAACAGCTCATGAAGAAGACAATGATATAGGAAAAACATCTGACAATCTTGACCTTGGTGAGTATAGGCTATTATTTATTCTGTGGTGTAGGTGCAGTATATACTCTCTTAAAAATAAAACAAAAGTAATAGTTAAATTGAAAGGATGAGTTCAGAGCGGGATCAGTTGACTAAAGAGCCAATATTTTCTTGTATTTCTAGGAATATCTGACATGACTTTAACTCTATTCCTGAGAGATTATGTGGCTTCTTCACATTCTTTAGGTAAATACCTATTTAATATTAACCTCCTGTGAATATTTTTTGTAAAAAAAATGTTTTTTATTATGTTTTATGATTATTTTAGTTTGTTACTTATTAATTAAGGTTAAATTACTTTTTCAGATGTGATTGCCAAACATCTGGCTCAAATAGAAAATCAAATTTGTGGTGTGTAAGGGGTAGCAAAAGGTAAGTAGGTTGATAGATGAATTTAAACAGTCCAGTAACTTTATAACAGTTCACTATAATAGGTAGATACACACACAACAGAAAGTTTTACAGAAGGACACGAGCGATAGGTAGGTAGCGAAGATAGATACAACACGAATAGAGAATAGGTAGAAATTTAGAAATGCGAAAGCGTCAGCTAAGTACAGTAGGTAGGTGCGCGGTAGCGAGAGCGAGCGTCATGCGTTCCGTATCGATATCGACGGTCCGATCGGTTTGAGAGCGCTCGGGCTCGCTATAATACAAATAAACGGTCTGTCCGCGCAACAGACAAAAATATATACATATCATAATGAACTTATATTTAAACTGCAATTAAAAGTAATTAATCTACTTATTATGTAAAGCACATTTATAAAACTTAATACAAAAGTAGCTCCGCTACAAATTAAACATATTCAAGAAAGTCACAATGAAGTTATAACAATATTGAAGAATACTTCACTGCTGCAGCACGGCACTGCTGCATCAGCTACTATTTTGCCTGCTGACATTTTGATTCCGTGCAAACAAGTAGAGGCTTGCATTGCAGCAGAAGAAAAAAAAACAGTTTTGGTAAGATGACTGCCATCCTACTTCCTATTAGTAATTACACATATACCTATTAAAAATGATAAAGTCTGTGTGTACATACACACAGACTGTTATGTGTGTTACCACTGATGGTTTTACAGATCTTGGTGAAACTTGGCATGGAGATAGATTATTGTACTCTGGGAATCATCAGTCTAAATTTTGGTTAAAAAAAAGACAGGTAAAATAGGAATGAAAATTGTTGCATAGGTAATATATAGATATAGTAATTGTTTTTTTTTTATTTTACTTGAAATTGGTAAGCTCTTGATCTCAAAAATTTTACAAGCACAGCACAGGCAATGGTGAAGTCTACGATGTAGCAAGCTTACCCAGAGGGCACTGGCTTTCCCGCACATCAACGGTATTAAAAAAGGATTATCTATCTTTTATTTTAATTGTGTTTTGTTATATTTATCTCAATATGATTACCCTACCTTAATTTTTTATACATTTTGTAGGTAAACTATTTATCATTAGTGGGAGGAACCAAACCGGCGGCCGTAATAAGGAGAATCCTGGAAAAGCTATATACAAATACCTTAGCACTTTCCTGCAATTGGACTGGAAAAAACAAAAAAAATGCTGTAAAGGACTTCCAATTGATAGTGACAGTCATCAAAGGTAAACATTACGTTATATTGGCTCAAAATCCTTAGTTAACTCAAATACTAGATATTTTACCTATGTTAAAGTACTTGGGTGGATGCTTCTGCCCATTCCCCATTGTAAACCCTTAGTCGCCTCTTACGACATCAATGCGTAGATAGGGAAGTGAATATAGGCCATATTCTATGCTAGGGTCACCATAGCTATTTTTTGCATAGATTACTTTGAATGGTCATCTACTTATTAAAATTCAGACTGCTTGATGTGACAGATAATGTACAGGCCGCACAGCCTTAACCAGTAGATTGTTCCTTTTGTGTGAAGAAAAGTGAGCACTAGGAAAGGATTTTTATGTGAAATATGAATTGTGTAGCTTTCTTTTAGTAAAATAACTAGAGCTACTTGCGAAAGGGCTCGTCCGGGGAAGTACTACCACCATACATATTTCGGCCGCCAAGCAGTATTGCTGTGTTTCGTTTGAAGGGTATGGTTGCCGGTGAAATTACGGGCACGCGAGGCATTAACATATTTATGCCTCAAATTGACGGACGCAATTCAGTGCCGCGTAGATCATGTTCCTTGTGGATATGACCTGCGCTGTAAAGCTTTGTTATAGGCAAGAGCACACTTTTTCATCAGGTGGGGCTGTTTGCTTGTTCCGTCTCCTAGTTGTATAAAAAAAAATCAACATTCGTTTTCTTATCAATTTAATGATGTTAAATCTAGGCCAGGGCTCCTTTAGTGTAATATGTAGGTCTAACTATTTATAATGTCTACTTCGCACTATGACTAGTCATAACACGATCGCGACTTCGGACCTTAAGTGTAGATTTAAGGAATTGTGACACTGGATATGTTTTGTATCCTGCGCTTGCGGTCCGAATATGGTGTCGGTCTGGTCATTGGTTCTGCTATTCAGACAGGGCATCTGGTCATGCCAACCAGTTAGTTATCTCTGTAACTGAGATCTTCTTAATCATTGAATAGGGATGACGTCGTACGCTATCTATAAATTCTTAATAAAAAAACGCGTGAATGCCCTGGTGTGTAGTATGTATTTACGCAGTCCTCTTGTTCACAGAAGCGGTGCGTCGAAATAAAATTGCTGAGCTGGCAACAGAAACCGATATTCAGTGCGTCATAACCAATTGGTTTAGATTTACGAAAGATCGCGATGGAGGAAGAGAATCCAGGAGAAACCCAGTGCAATGATTTGCCTTTACGATCGTCATCTTATAATACATATGCCTATAGCGGTTCGTCATGTAGAACTAAAAGACGCAAATGTGCTTTAAGGGCAGCACAAATAAGAAAAGAGTTTATAGAAACAAATAATTCAATTCAAATAACGAATAGTACAAATAGTGAACCAGAGTCTTCATCCCCTGTATCCCAGTACCCAGTGTGTTCTACCGTTGCGCCTACATTGGCAGAACAGACTGATAAAGACTGTTGTGATATTGCAAACATTGTACTTGACGATAATATTGCGTCTTTTCTTATTTCACGGTCTCACAAGCACAATGTTGCCCACTCTGCTCTAGATGAATTATTGCAAAAATTAAAATCACGTTATATAAGCTTGCCAAAAGATTCGCGAACCCTATTACACACACCAAAAAGTATTAACGTTGTCAAATGCGCTGGAGCCTCATACATTTATTTTGGACTTGAAGCACAAATAATAGAAAAATCATTAGTTGGTATGACGTCAAAATCGTATCCATTAATGTTGAGGAATATATTGGAAATTGACCATGGCTCATTTATATCTATAACTGTAATGTCGATGGCTTACCAGTGCATTCTAGCACTACTAATGCTTTTTGGCCACTATTATGCATTTTAGACCAAAGTGATGATCTCCAACCATTTATTGTTGGGCTTTATTACGGCGAAACTAAACCAAAAAGTGCTAATGACTTTCTACGACCCTTTATTGACGAATGTTTTCGTCTAGAGAAAAATGGCTTATTGATAAATGGAAAAAAAAAATCGTTTCATGTTAGCTGTATTATAGCTGATGCACCGGCAAGAGCATTCATAAAATCTATAAAATCGCACAACTCCCTTCATGCTTGTGAAAAATGTGAGCAGGAAGGCACATACATTGGTAGAACTGTACGGCGTTATACATGTAATTTAAACCTCAGAACCGATATTGGGTTCAATAACCAAGAGTATGAAGATCACCAAATATCCAGGAGCGTACTTACAGAACTTAACTTAGGATTAGTGTCGCAAGTTCCATTAGACTTCATGCACTCAGTATGTCTTGGTGTTATGAAAAAGTTGATTAGATGTTGGGTTGAAAGCGGACCAAATAAATGTAAATTACGTGCTTCTGAAATAGAAAATATATCTATTAGTCGTGATAATTATCCTGTCGAGTTTTCCAGGCGGCCTCGACCATTAAAGTTATTTAAGTTTTGGAAAGCGACTGAATTTAGATCGTTTATTCTGGATTTGGGGCCAATCGTGTTAGCCAATGTACTGTCCGATGGTTTATATAAACATTTTTTAACATTACATTGCGCTATATACATACTGTGCAGTGACATTGGTCAAAACGAGGAATGGCGATTGTATGCTAACAATTTGCTTCATTGTTTTGTGCAAAATGTACCAAAGTTCTACTGCAACGAATTTCTCGTGTATAACGTACATAATCTATTACATTTGGCGGGGGATGTGCGTAACTTTGGAAAGTTAGATAGTTTTTCAGCATCTCCATTCGAAAATTATATGTCAAAAATAAAAAAATTTGTTTGTTCGCATAATTTGCCATTGGAACAAGTTGCTAAGAGGTTGGGTGAAAAAAAAATTAAAACTGATCAACATCAGGTGTCTAAAAAATTAGTGACTGTAAAAAAGCTAAATGGTGTCATTAAGAAAATTCCTTTTCATAATAATTGTACCTTAAGTACTAGTGTACGTGATTCGTGCTATATTACTGTCAACGGTGACATTGTTGTTGTAAATTCAATTGAAAGTGACGGATCTGGTTCTTATAATTTGAAATGTGATAATTTTTTAAATAAAGATAATTTTTACAATAAACTCACTGAAAGTTCCAAAATAGGCATATACAAGGTCAGTTGCAAGGATATAAAACATGTTAGTCTAACTGATTTAGTTAAAAAATGCGTACTGTTGCCCAACTTTAGTGATAAAGATAATAGTTCATTTATTTGTATACCATTTGTGAGCATGACATTGCACCATTGAAGTCGGTATTAATGACTAATTTTTAATAATTATTTTGATATTATTGTTTTATTAAAATTAAACAGTATTTAGAGCTGCTGTTAGTTTAAACATTTTGCGATTCACGGCAAACTCAATGCTGTAGATACCTACACATTGAACACATACTCTACAAATCTTAAAAAAAAAAAAAAAAATTACTGCTTGGTCGTCAAGGTTGTTTACCGTACTCTCCGCCAGTCCCTACTGAATATTTGTCAAGCTTACTTATACCTTACTTATATAGATCGAGCAAATGAGGCATTATAAATAAAGTACCACACATAAATATGGTTCGCATGGCCAAAAAAAGGAATTAAATGTCACCTACTATTTAGTGCACAATCAGAAACATTCCAATAATTCAATGGGGAACATCATGTTCCCCATTCAATAGCAATTCATTTCTTTGTAGGTGACCTACGATAGGTCGCAAGGTATTTAGTGGATGGCCCTAGATTGCAAATGCACCGTAGGCCCTATACGAGTCAAATACCGGTTGGCCCTGCATGGCAAATACACCGTAGGCCCTATACGAGTTAAATAGCGAATGGCCCTACGTCTCAAACACAACGTCGGCCCTACGCGAGAATATATTAGTTGGCCCTATATATACTATAGGGCCAACGGCGGAAAAATAGACGTTGGCCCTTATCAGGTTGGGCCAGCGTTGGCCGCTATCGTTGGGACGCTTGAAAACAAGCCGGCCAATTCTAACAGTTGGCCAACAAACAATGTTGAAAATACTCAGTAGGACCAACCAAATAACCACGATAAATGCTACTAGGGCTGGCAGCAGTTAAGAGAGACCTAAATTTTCAAGGTGGGAGAACATATTTAAGAAATATTAGGTCCTTACATATGAAATTGGCGTTTTGTCGTACTGGCCACTTTGATCTTAAATATCTCCTCTTTGGTTAGGAATTCCAAATTCAAATTTAAACAGCTATTTACTCATGCATTTGTGTTTCGAAAACCGTAATTCATTTGTTTTTTTCTCTTTTGTTTTTTTTTTCTGCGTCACTCATTTCACAAAATGGAAAATTTAAAATATCGCATTATTTACGAGTACGAGTTCCACCGTGGCACCAGTGCAGAAACGGCTCGAAGGATTAATGATGTGTATGGTGGTGGTGTCGCAAAAGAAAACACGGTGCGTTTTTGGTTTCAACGCTTTCGTTCTGGAAATTTCGACCTGCAGAACAAGCCCCGTGGACGGCCGGAGACCAAGGTCGATAATGATGAATTGAAGGCTATTGTGGAAGCAGATCCATCGCAAACCACATCACAGTTAGCTGCAGGCTGCGGTGTTAGTGACAAAACCGTTTTAATCCACTTGAAGCAAATCGGGAAGGTGAAAAAGCTTGAAAGGTGGGTACCTCATGAATTGAGTGAAGCAAACCGACAAACGCGCGTCGACTGCTGCGTTACATTACTCAACCGGCACAATAATGAAGGAATTTTAAATCGGATCATTACATGTGATGAAAAGTGGATCCTGTACGATAATCGTAAACGCTCATCGCAATGGCTGAACCCTGGTGAACCAGCAAAATCTTGCCCCAAGCGAAAATTTACTCAAAAAAAGTTACTTGTAAGCGTTTGGTGGACTAGTGCCGGTGTCGTACACTATAGCTTTCTTAAATCTGGTCAGACGATTACGGCTGATGTCTATTGTCAGCAACTGCAAACCATGATGGAAAAGCTCGCTGTTAAACAACCGAGACTTTTCAATCGCTCTACGCCACTGCTGCTTCAAGACAACGCTAGACCACACACGGCCCAACAGACGACTACCAAATTAGAGGAGCTTCAATTGGAATGTCTAAGACATCCACCGTACTCTCCGGACCTTGCTCCAACAGATTACCATTTTTTCGAAATTTGGATAACTTCTTGCAAGGAAAAAAATTCAATTCCGATGAGGCAGTCCAAACCGCTTTCAAAGATTTCATTGATTCCCGTCCGAATGGTTTTTTTAGTAAAGGGATCAATGAACTACCTATAAGATGGCAAAAGTATATAGATAGCAATGGTACATACTTTGATTAATAAAATATATTTTAATATGAAAAAATTGCCTTTATGTTCCTCCCATACAAAACGCCAATTTCATATGTAAGGACCTAATATTTTAATTAACAAAATGGGCTACAAGTTCAAAAAGTGTAAATATATCCGTTTTGTATTGACACAAAAGCCGGACATCGCCGCATGGAGGGCTCGCTACATACCTAGAATAATGACCTTGGCGCTGATAAAAAACCGGTTACCTACCTGGACGAGACGTGGATCCATTCCCACTATACGGTCATTATATGCTGGCAAAATAGTACCGACAGCAGTGTGAAGAAAAAATTAAATCCGGGTCAACGTTGGATTCTTGTACATGCTGGAGGAGAAAATGGATTCATTGAAGGTTACTTTATATATGTAAAAGTAAAATCGGCGATTATCATAACGAGATGGACACAAACATTTTTTTAAAATGGCTCCGTGAAAAGCTTATTTATACCAAATTTACCGCCGACCGGTATAGTTGTCATAGACAATGCACCCTACCATTCGACGCAGTCGGTGAAAGCGCCCACTAGTGCTGCTCTTAAAGCTGACATGCAAAATTGGCTACGTGAACACAATATTCCATTTAATGACAAAATGACAAAGAGGGAATTGTATCCCATTATACTGAGAACAAAGCCGCCGAAAAAATATGTCGTCGACGATTTGATGCGAGAGCATGGCCAAGAAGTTGTGCGTCTGCCACCTTATCATTGTGACCTAACCCCTATTGAATATATATGGAACTTGGTAAAGCAAAGGGTGGAAGATAAAAACATTGACCAATCGGAAAAGAAAATAGAACAACTTACAAAAGATACGATTAAGTTAATTACGCCAGCTGACTGAAAAAAAGAAGTGAATCACGTGGAGAGACTACAGCGAGAATACTGGGAAAAGGATCATCTAGCAGATGACAACATCACACAACTTTTAATATCACTAGGGGAAGACAGTTCGGAGAGTTCAGAAAGTGAGAGTGAGGAAGATACAATGTCAGGCATAGAGTCAATAATTTATAGTGACTGAGTTTAATAATAGATGTTTTTGTAATCAAAATTATTGTTTTTTAATAATTCCCTTCATCAATAATAAATTGATTTGAAATGGTTAGTAATTTTTTTTGACCTCCACATTTCTGGAAAAAACTTTTTTTCACACCGTACCCAGACCGCCGATATGACGTCACGAGGTCAGGTGCACAGATATTGTGACCGGGTTATATGTATCTTTATACAGTGTACCCTGGCTTATAGAACCCTCGATAAGGCACTGTCCCCTCTCTCACTCCAACCGCAGCTGCTAGAAAAGAGAACGGACAGCACTCGGCCAAGGCGCCCACCAACCAGCCAAGGAAGGCACTTGTATTTATTTTAATACCTACCGACGAACATTATTAAGTTTACACTATATTTAGCGAATACCTATTGATTTGTATAAAGTAGAACTACAACAGAATATAAGATCGAAAGTAATCATGGATCATCTAATGTAATCGATATTAATGTGTCAATTACACTCTTTTTGAACTGGCTAGGTGAGTTTGCAAATAGTTGAATGTATGAGAGTTGTAAAGTTTCATGTTTCTATGGAATAAGTGCGAATAAGTATTGTTTACGTGTCTTTCGAAGATGAGTACGAAATGCCATTATGTATGTAAAGTTGGTTAATATTGCAACAATCGAATTTGTAGTTACATTTTTTGAATAACAATAAGTAACATATCAAGGAGTGATCTCTTATTCAATGTATGCAAATTGTATTAACTTAAGAGTTCACTGTAAGAGGACTGGAACGATAACAACGATAGTTCATACATCGTGAAAATATACGTTGGAGTGACATTACAGTAAATAATAAGTATAATGTAAATAATAATAAAAATCTTATATTGTAAATCAAATTGTTTATTTTTGCCCTTTTTTTTAATAGCTCTGGAGAAAAAGAAACTAAAAGAAAATGGTGTCTTCTACATTATGATGCCGTTTTCTTTTTCTATTGAATTTGTAAACAAAATTTTAAAAACTGTAGTTATTTTAGCCAAACGAATACCAGGGGTTCTTTTATTATTAGTTGTATCTTTCCAACGTAGAGCAACAAAAGTAAATGTAAAAACAAGTGCTTCTAAAGATGGTCTAACCCTTCTGGTATTAGTTCGGCTAAATTTTATGTTTTCAAAATTTTGTTTATAACTGTAGCTACAGGAATATGTAGGTAAATACATAAATTCCCGCCCCTTATTTTTTAAAAATCGCGCGCTTGTGAAAAATTTTTTTACGACATCTGTGGAGGGCCTTTTTTTTCTTCAAAACTCTAAAATTTGGTTCCATGTTTTTTCTATGAAGACGGTTTTCTTCTCCCTGTGAGTAGTAGTGTTCTGTGAACTAAACTCTGTTGCAGGCTGGAATAGGCATGTTAGTGACAGTCACAGGGCGGCTAGTGCGTCTTCAAGAATGGTCGTTGTGTGGGCGTCCTACTAATTAAAAAAAAACTAATCGTCAGAAGAGAAGACCTTGTCTTCCGGTGACCATGGATGGCACGAGTGACCTCAAGGGTATAGCTGATAAATTTAAAAACAATTTTATTGTCAAATCGCCACTTAATATGGAGTATGTAAAGACTCGAATAAAGGCTGGAAATGTATTGAGAGCAATAAAGTCCAACTCAAAGAGTAAATCCTCAGGTCATGATGGGCTGGGTGTAGAACATATAAAGTATGTGGGGGCCCCACATATCAAGGGTGTTGTCTATGTTGTACTCGTACAATCTATGTATATCTCACTCATACCTACCGGCTGACATGATGAAAACGGTTGTAGTGCCCATAGTGAAAAACAAAACTGGAGATTTGTCAGATATTAAGGGTGTAGTGATCAAACCCGATAAGTGCAAAAAAGTCGAAAATGGACTTATCGAGTCCACTATACCAATTTTTTTTCGCTTTTTCATGTGGTGAAACCAAGTAAACCGATTTATGAGTAGAACACAGATAAATATTGACCAAAAAACCCAATACATGCTTAGTTCTACTACTTTTCAAGTTAACAATACAAAAAAGAAGCTTATGGGTATCATTTTAGTTTTTGTTTTGTGCGAAAAGAACATAAGGTATAGTTATTGGATTTTGTCGCTTAAGGCTATTTCGGACTAGGCTAATAATTTAGTAGAGTACGAGTAATTTAGTGGCTAAAAGTGTGTGAACCACAAAAATTTAGTCGAGTAGTTTAGTGAACGATTAAGTCGAGTCGAACCATTTTACTCTTAAACCTTTGACTATTTTTATCGGGCGAGCAGCGCCTCCCACCACGCGTCCGTGCTCACTGGTTCACCGGCGAAACAAGTCTGAACCTGTTGATTAGACGAGTTCATTAGTGGCCGCAAAAATGTCGTTTCGTCGTCGGAGTAAAGAAACAACTTTAAAATTTGTTTCCAAATATGTAGAACATGAATGCTTGTGGAATATTAAGTCAACCGTATTATAAAAACAAACAAATGAAACAATCCGTATACTTGGATTTAGAAAAGACAATGAATATACCCGAATTTGGTGAAAAGGAAATTAAATCGAAAATTATATCAGGTTAGTGAAATTGTAATATTTTGTGTATTTCAAAAGCATATTTAATACTTTGATACAATAAGCTCTTAATTTTAATTAATTTATTACTACCTAGTGTTTTTAGAAGAAGTTTTAACTAACGTGATTCATTATTTTTTAGATCGACGTACTCACAGGAGTTAAAAAAATAAAGGACTCCAAAAATTCAGGCGCTGGGACTGAGAACGTTTATTTTCCTTCAGTAAAATGGTTCAGTTTATTGGATGCAGTTCTGCGAAACTTAACCTCGATGCTGACACAAAGTGAAAGTAATTTGGTAAGTACCTACCTATCTATTTATACACATTATTACAGTACAATAATTATATGATTATACTCTAGTGTTGGTGGGCCGGTAGATTTTTAATGTATCATTCTTGTCTGCCAAGGGACAGATCCGCTTCCGACAAATTAATTTGCATATCTCTCCCGACGATCTGTAGACCTTTGGGATGAACGGTTACCTAAAGAAATAGGTAGCGGTTGCATTCCGAGAGACTGTGGCTCATTTATCCAATTACCAGGAACAATAGTTCCTGCTTCAAAATGTTCTGTGTCTACTGTGTATTCATACTGTCTGTTCTGTAATTTTGTTTGTCGGAGCTAATTATGCAAAGCGCAACGTCTTAACTATCTTAACAACTTTCTCAGGACTATAGGGCATCGGTTTCTAAAACACTCTGAATCTGGCAGCTAGTATACCGAAAGCATTTTCGACTATTCTTCTAGCCCGAGACAAGCGATAATTAAAAATTTTTTGCTGTAGCGTTAATCGATTTCCTGGAAAAGGTTTTAATAAATATTATTTCAAGGGAAATGCATTGTCGCCAACTAGGACGTGCCCCTCTGGTAGAACACCGTTCTCTAATTCTTGGTATAAACTACAGTTACGAAATACGCCTCCATCAGAAACCCTTCCATTACACCCAACGTCTATATAACTAAAGCAATATTTATGATCTACAACAGCCATTAAGACAATGCTGTTTGTCTCTTTGTAGTTATAGTATAAACTTCCTGATTCAGGGGGTGCCTTCATGACGACATGTTTGCCGTCGATTGCTCCACAGCACCCAGGAAAGTTCCACTGTTCTCGAAAACTATATTCAATCATTTTCCAGTCTGTGGTAGTAGAAGGAATCTAAAAAAAAGTTCATGTAAGTATAGGGTTACCGGGTAGACTCAGATTTTTTCAGAGGACTCTAAAATTAAGAAAAACTCAAAAGATTAACCTGAAATTTGCACCACGTTCACCACTGGGTGTACATACAGTCTGAGATATGAGCTATCAAAAAAAATTGACTCACTGTTTACCCGGTGACCCTACTCTTTGATAAAAATAACATTTTGTTTGTTTCAGGCTTCTAATATATCACACACTGATGATACAGATACTGAGCAAAATAGTACTTTAGTGGATACTTTTCGTGAACCTATACCTCCTCCACCTCCTACAAAGAAGAAGAAAATCGCCCAGCTCTCGAGCATGGTTACCCAATTAAAAGAAATAGCTGATACTACTAACATTACAGTCGAAGAAAATGAGTTTGACGTCTTCGGTAAACACGTCGGTCTTCAACTGAAATCTTTGCCTTTACTATTGGCATTAGAAGCACAAGAGCACATTCAACTTTACATAAATATAATTCGACGTGAGCACATTCAAAATGCGTCTGAACAAAACAGAATTACCAGAACGCCACAGTCGTCACATTCTGCTGAATCACCATATTATAGTGATTCTTCAATATACACGGTGGCCCATAAGTCCTTTGAAATTTAAATTTCGAATAAAATTCAAACGATGCGCAGGAATGGCGCGCGGGGTACGGGGGAAGCACCAACGGTCTTTCGGAATTCAGTCGCCATGGAGCGTTTCACTGGTGCGGACCGTGCTTTTTGTGTGCGCGAGTTTTATCGCAACAATAATTCTGCTACCGTTGCGCGGCGTAAATTTCGAGAACATCACAATTTACGCAACTTTAACGACACTCCAAGTATTCAAACGATTAAGAACTGGGTTACTAAGTTCGAGGAGACTGGTTCTACGTTGGATAAAAAACGGTCAGGTCGACCAAGGACATCACGCACGGAAGAAAACATCGACGTAGTGAAACAGTCAATTCGTGAAAATCCTACCCAGTCTATTCGTAAGCGTTCCAGTGCATTAAACTTATCCAGAACTTCATTACAGCGGATTTTAAAGAAAGATTTACTTCTTCACCCTTACAAGATTCAATTAGTACAGGAATTAAAAGATACTGACCCTATGCACAGACTAAATTTTGCAAATGAAATGTTCGGCCACTTTACATCGTTTAATAACGTGTTATTCTCTGATGAGGCTCACTTCCACATCAACGGCCATGTCAACAAGCAGAATTGTCGCTACTGGAGTTGCGAAAATCCAAATCGCAAACATGAAAGGCCCTTACATAGCCCTAAAGTGACAGTTTGGGCGGCTATGTCAGCGCATGGCATCATAGGCCCTTACTTTTTTGAGGACAGCAGAGGTCGCGCGGTTACTGTTAATTCGCAGCGCTATGTGGCAATGATCGAGAACTTTTTTGCACCAGAGTTGCAGAATTTTCCAGGCTTCAATACGCGGACCTGGTTTCAACAGGATGGAGCAACTGCCCATACCTCTAACACCGCTATGCCCGTCGTTCGTCAACTTTTCCCTAGTAAAGTTATCTCTCGAAGAGGAGATATTGCCTGGCCACCACGTAGTCCGGATCTGACCCCAATGGACTTTTTCTTATGGGGTTATCTTAAGAGTAAAGTTTATGAAACCAACCCGCGGTCAATCGTTGTCTTGAAAGAAAATATTCGACGAGAAATGGTAAGCATTACAGAAGTTACTTGCCGCGCAGTGATGGACAATTTTAGACGTCGCTTACAGGAGTGCCGCGATCGTAACGGATTACATTTAGACGATGTAATTTTCAAAAAATAATTCCCATTTTATTAAGATTACTTCCAAATAAAAACCTTTTTCATATTGTAATTAGTTTTTTTTTAATGATTTTTTTACATTTCAAGGGACTTATGGGCCACCTTGTATTATAAAGACAACAGTAATGATAATTTGGAAAAGCAAGCAACTGAATGTATTTACAATAATGAAAATGAAACGCAGAGTAACGTTACAGTTACATCAAATGACTTCATTTTCACAGCAAAGCAGAACGCTAACGTTGATAATCAAAAGTGATGGGACCAAACAAAATACTTATAATGAATGTTATAACCTAACGATGTTAAAAATGATTCTCTTAATAAATAAATATTTCATAATAAATCTGTTACAGTTATTTTATCTTACCTTGATAAATTCCATTAATGATTCGTAGATTGCTTCACAAACTTCTATGATGAATTCGGAAAAAGTTGATTTTCCGAGTCTAAATATATGTATGAGTGTCCTTAAACTACATCCAGTAGCAAGAAAGTATAGAACTGCTTGTAATTTTGTAATTGCAGGAATCGCACTTCTCAAAATTGTATCTTTACGCTGAATTTGAGAGTGTATTTTCGTTAACAGAAAATTCACACAACTTTCGGACATTCTCAAACTATCGAAGTATTCTTTAGGATCTTCCAATGCTAATTCCTTCAGAAGACAATTAGTAGCTCCTAGTGTATCTCTTCTATTGATCCATTTTCGTACTCGATCCAGTTTCGTACAGTTTCGGTTTGTGGCAACACTAAGGTTAACAGCTGACTGAGATTTGTCCCATGATAAAATTGTAATTTTATTTGATTTTAGTGTGTTTAGGCTACAATATTGACATAAATTACTAGAATAATCGATAACATACGTGTACTTATATAAATACTTTGTAAAAGTGATGTGTATCTGATGCAAAGTGGCCATTTGTCTCACGGTTCGGAGTGGTTTGATCTAACTTACAGTGTATTCTAAGCGTAAACATTACATCTGGAATGTAATTTCAATCCAATAAAGCACGTAAGTATTATAGAGCTTCGAATTTGGTTTAGCCGGCATAACCTCATCTGGCCGTCAATTATCCTGGCTAGAAGTTTGTTGAAATTATAACACTTTCTGTAATGGCCAACCGTATGCAAACCCGCAAAGCTCGCCAGGAAGAATCCCAACTTCAACTGGCTTTGCATGAGCTGAAACTGGCCAGGGAGTTGTGCAGCCAGTTGACTTGTGAAAGGGAGGACAATGAAAGTATATTGTTAGAAGCATTAGGAAATAACACAAAACTAAAAAGTGAGTTATCTTCATTACACTGTCAATATGAGAGTGTACTTGAGGAACAAAATAGGTTAGAAATGATAATACATGGTTTTGATCAGTGCAGTACCGAGTATGAGATTGCCTTGAAGAGAACATCGGCCCTAGAGCTAGAGCTGCGTGATGCCCACCAACGAATCACACAATTGGAAGAGGAATCTCATTGCTCGGCAGCACAAAAAACTCAAAATTTATTTAATGAATTACTGTCAGTGGATAGTGTACTCGGCCAAGTTTCTGTTGCAAGTAGTGATGTGCCCAATACAGTGATTGATTTGACTCATGAAGACTCAGTGGTGGGCACTGGTACAACATGCAGCAAGAACGCATCAAAAAGATATGTAAAGATTAAAAAACAGATCTCAAAAACATCAAAATTGTTAAAATCTCAAAAAAAACACAATAAGAGCATAAATAATAAGAGTAAATTAGAAATATTAGAAAAATTCAAACTGTGTACAGTAGAACTAGAAAATAATAAAACAAAATATGAAAATGACATGCAATTTCTAGAGTCTGAACTTGCCAGTGTTAACGGCTGCTTGAGATCAATTACTGCACGTTATGAAAAATCTCAAGAGGCTGTTAGGGAATACTCTCTGGCCATGGATGAACTGCTTCAACTGTCACAAAGTAATCAGGAACGCTATGACTCTTTGGTGGCCAATCATTTGTGTGACTGCCAACGCTCTTTGCATTCACAGACAGAGAGGCCAGTCTCACCCAAGAGCCCTAAAGTATGTATCGAATCCAAGATTTCATCGGCTAAAAAAATCATCACAAACAAAACTGTAATATTCTGCGATGAAATTGGAAAAGATTTAGGCATAATATTAAATAAGATGGGACACTCAGTTATAAATAATTGTTTACCGAATTCTAGTCTTCATGATGTAATGAAAATGATATCAAAATCCAATCTGACACTGGAATCAAATTTAATCATCATGTATGGAAATAGGGGTGATGTCAACAAATGGGACCTTATAAAATACTTTGATACTATAAGCTCTCTGAATGTAAACAAAATTGTATTGTTTACATTTCCTTATAGTAATTGCTTGCCACAAGCTGAAAATGATCTTAGATATAAATTAAACAAGACATTGTATACAATGTCACACAATAATAATTTAATCCATCTGATTGATTCTAACAATTGTGTTAGTAATAATGTTTATTTGACCCGAGGTAGTTACTACCTACCAAACTTTTACAAACGACAGGTAGCTGTGTCGCTATCTTATTTTTTTAGTATAACAGCCAAGAATTTGGCTAATCAGACTGCTTTTATTGAGCACAGACAAGATATTAATCTATTGGAAAATATTCCAAGTAATTTAAATTAGTTCATAAGACAATAGAGGAAGCCTCTTGCATTAATGAGCCACCAAATATGTCAAGTAAACATAGCTTAGTAAGCAAGTCAAAATTGTGTTTAAATAATTTGCCCAAATCAAATAAGTCAAATAGGTGTAATACTATACTGGTAAATAATACTAAGAAAATATGCCCTAAACCCAAAAATTCTATCAAATTGTTAAGTCAGAACATTGAAGGCTTAGAAAATAAGGTGCTTGAACTGGAATTATTCATGAACTCTGATCATATTGACATCATTTGCATAACTGAACATTGGCTTAAACAACATGAGCTCATGTTTAATTTTAGTAATCACCAGATTGGCAGTTCTTTCTGCAGAGTGAATCACATCCGAGGTGGCTCAATAATATTGTTAAACAAACAAATAAAATTTAAAGATCGGACTGACATTGTTAATCATTCAGTTGAAAAGGAAATTGAAATAGCTTGTGTAGAGCTGGAGCAATTCATTATCATAAGTGTATACAGCCCACCTTGTGCCAAATATTTAATTTTTGAAAATGTTATGGAACAAATATTGTTTAAAGTGTCACAATCAAAAAAACAATTGATAGCTTGTGGAGATTTTAATATTGATCTATTGACCAAAGACACATATAGCAAAAAAAATACTAACTTTTTAACTCCTTTAATCTAAATAAAACCTATGTTTATGGAGCCTACTAGAATAACTGAAACCTCAGCTAAATGTATAGATAATATATTTACAGATGCCAACATTATATGGAAGAGTGTAATAAGTAAAATAAAATCTGACCATCTAGGAGAAATTATTAAAATCGAAACACAATGTAAAACTAATATAAAAAGAAAAATTACTTTTGTACCACTGACAGCTGATAGAGTGGAAAAATTAAAATCAGCACTAATGTCTAAATTACCTGTTTCATATAATGGCAACTATCCTGATTGTTTATAAAATAAATTTTTTACTAAATTTAGCAACATATTTAACTCAATATATACATCCAAAACAATCACAGTCTCTGATAATACAACATTTAGTGAGTGGGCAACAGCGGGAATACATAAAAGTAGAAGAAAATTGTATGAGCTTTATGGTGAAAAACAGTACAACTTTAGTGAAGAGTTTAATGATAAAGTTAAAAATTATTCTAAAATCTTTAAGAAAGTTTGTGTGGCCGCTAAATCCCAATACTTGAGAAAAAAGATTGTAAATAGTAAAGATAAAATTAAAGCTACTTGGAAAATTATTAATAGTGAGACTGGAAAAGCGAAAAGCAGCAACACTAACGAATTTAATTTAAAAATAGGAAATCTTAATATATCCCAAAATATTGATGTTGCGACAGCTTTTGAAACGTTTTTTACTGATATACCTGTTTCTACCACAAAATCATTGAATTCTTCAAATATTATGGCAGAGTCAATACTGAAAAACAATGTACCATCATGTAATAAACCATTTTATTTCAAATATGTTAATAATAACGATATTATTAAAGCATTTAAACTTATAAATGAAAAGAAGACCTCTGACCTCTGGGGCATCTCTGTAAGCATTGTAAAACCAATAATAGGCGTTATAGCGCCTGAATTAGCTTTTATTTTCAACGAATGCATCGACTGCGGCGTATTTTCTAATTTAATGAAATATAGTAAAATAACTCCTCTTTTTAAATCTGGTAACAGTTCTGATCCAACAAACTTTAGGCCGATATCAGTACTACCGACATTCAGTAAAATCTTTGTGAAGATTATTCTTATACAGTTACAAAGTCATTTTTATACTAACGCCCTATTTCATGATAAACAATTTGTATTTACAAGAGGTCGCTCAACTGCTGATGCCGGTATTAGTTTAGTATCGCATATTTTCGAGGCCTGGGACAAATCACATGATGCGTTGGGAGTCTTTTGTGATCTGTCTAAGGCTTTTGACTGCGTGCACCATGAAACACTGATTATGAAATTAGACCACTATGGTATCAAGGGTGTTGCACTAGACTTACTCACGTCTTACCTAAGTGATCGCATACAGCATGTCGACGTGAACGGCCAGCGTTCTTCAGGATCTTTGGTTACCATGGGTGTACCTCAGGGTTCAATATTGGGGCCTTTCTTGTTTTTAGTATATATTAATGATCTGCCCCAAATAATTAAAGATGACCATGAGATTGTACTGTTTGCAGATGATACGTCACTTCTATTTAGATTGAAGCGACAAATGACTAACTTTGACAACGTAAACAATGCAATCTCAAAAATTGTTAACTGGTTTAATGTAAATAACTTAGTACTCAACCAGAAAAAGACCAAATGTATTCGATTTATTTTACCAAATGTAACTGAAGTTGAAGCTAATGTAAAAGTTAAAGAGGAAAACATAGAATTAGTCAAAACCACTGTATTTTTGGGATTAACTTTAGATAATAAACTTCAATGGGGCCGACACATAGATAAACTGGCGAAGAGACTTAGTTCTGCAGCATATGCTGTAAAGAAGATACGTCTTCTCACAGACGTTGCTACAGCAAGACTAGTTTACTTCAGTTACTTTCACAGTATTATGTCATATGGCATAATACTGTGGGGAAGTGCTGCAGATATAGACACCATATTCGTTTTGCAGAAGAGGGCTGTTCGCGCTGTTTACAAAATGGGTCCCAGAGATTCATTAAGAGACAAGTTCAAAGAAATAAATATATTGACTATGCCCTGCCAATATATTTATGAAAATATTATGTATGCGCGTAAAAACATAAGCTTATTTGACAAAAACTGTGATAAACATAATTATAATACTAGAAATAAGAATAAACTCGCTGTTCCCACAACTAGGCTCCATAAGGTTAATAAATCGTTCATAGGGCAAACTGTACGCTTTTATAATAAATTGCCAAGTGATGTGCTAAGCTTGTCAAATAATAAATTCAAAAATTTTGTAAAAAAAAGCTATCCAGGAAAGCTTATTATAAAATTTCAGATTACCTAGAAGATAAGAAAGCCTGGCATTAAAAAAAATGAATTTGCTCCAGTGAATAAATTGTAATTAGTATTAGATAATTTTAAGCTATTGTAATGGATCATGAAAAAAAAAAACTAGCCCGAGGTTCTTGCCTTTCTCCTTGTGTGCTGGTCGCGATTCCGAACAGGCGGTATTTTTCGTGTTTTTTACTTCGAATTAGTAATTGTATTTACATGATTGGTTAACATTTACAGCACAAAAAAAAAACACAAAAACTGCTCTATAAAAACATAGATTTCTACTTTACAGGTGAACGGAACCGATTTAAGCCTCTAAATTTTCTGTACAGATAAGTCTAAACACCCTTTTCAAAACGATAATTGAATTTTACAAAATTACCTTTAGTTCTCTTTTTAAACGAGAATTATTGTTTTGACGCTTACGACTTTCCTTTCAAGCTAGCTCTCGCCGTCTGTTTGTATGCAGGCGGCCCCCCTTCAGTCCGCTCCGACCATTGTCAGCGTTGGACGTGTGTCAATCGAGCTCCCGCGCACTAGTAGGCATCGATAGTCGTAACATCTAATACATCTTCTGTACTATTTTCTAAAAATTAATAAAAATGGGGAAAAAGAAGGCAATCGTTTCTAAAATGAAGAGGAAAGCTTTGTTTAATTAAAAATGTAAGGAAATGGTAAAATAAAGGTAAGTAAACTTCAAATATTAATAATATATTATTTATGTTTACGTATTTGTAGGTATATGATATAAGTATAAAGTATGTATAAGTTTTAGTTACAAATAAACGCCTTTGATTTGATTTGAATATTTTTTCCCTCGCAAGAGGTAGGTACCAGGTAGGTAGGTAGGTAGGTATCGACAGAAGTCGGTAGGTAGATAATGTGTGAGCGTAGCCGATGCGTCCTGGTAAACCAATAGGTATGTACCTACTACCTACTGACGGTACCTACCTACTAGGTATCGTTCAAACAAATAGGTATATACCTACTACCTACTGGTACTAGGTTCTGGTAAACTGACTTGCCATCTTGAGTCAGTGACACAGGGACAGTAAACCACAGATTTTTAAGAATCAAAGTTCTAAAACGCTATCTAAATTACTGATAGCTTTTACTGATTTGGTTTATTTCAAAGATATACCTATTATTATAATTTTATTTTGTATTTACTTCCTACGCGCGCGGGTACAGTGCGAAATAAAAACCTTATACAAAATTCTAGGAAACAATTGTTCCAAAGAAAAGCCATGGAGTCGTCTCTGGATTTAGGCGATACTGAAACGATGACAATCGATTCTTTAGATACGTATGTATGTATGTACCTACTAATTAGCACACTGAGACTGTAAAATAATAAATTCGTGTGTGAAAATAATATTCCTATGAACTACATAGACTTTACTAGAATTTTATTTTGTAGAAGACAAGAAACGTCATCCTCTCATGCAGAGCTACAAAATATGACGCTCACGTAAGTTTTATGATTACCTACTTATTATCAGTGTTTACGGTAGGGTGAGTGGGGGCAGGATCGAACGGTTTTTTGATGATGATCAGTTTTTTGTTTGAATCCTTTTAGACTAATTCATAATTATTAAACTTAGCTAAAAATAAATTAGTGGTTGTAAATAGTAGTTTTGGCAAATTGTTCGGGTGAATGGGGTATAATAATGTAATATTTTTTTAGGACGGCTGAAAAGGATCACATCGCTCTTCCATGACATTTTGAACAAAGTACTCCTAAAATAATAGTAAGTATATTTTTAAGATATACTATCACTTGAAATGAATTTTAATGGTCATCAAATTATGATAAAATAAGTATTATAAAATTATTACATTTATGTTTCAGACTGAGACAGAATTCGATGATAATGATGCGCCTCCAAATACATTAGAATGCGAATCGGAAGCAATGTTTTTTATTTTATTCATATCGTACCTACCGTATTTGAACAAATTATTTTTATTAGTGATTATTTTAGTCATGGGCTAGAAAGTTCATATTCAATCATATGTATTGTGTTTAAGATAGAAGAAGAAGAAAATCAATGTGAAAACAATAATGCGCTTCCATATATAGTTGAGGGCAGATCTGAAGCAATGGTAAGCATTTTGCTCTCGCAAGTCCTTACAAAAGTAGGAAGTTCATATAAGATCCACAATAAAGAATAAATATTTGTGTATTTTTCAGATGCAGGCGGAAATACTAAACCTGGGGCACCGTATCATAGATGTAAATCATTTTATATCAGAGTTAGTAAAAATATCTGAGCACAAGTCTCTGTTTAGATGTGGAATATCTACAATGAAAATGATTTCGGAACATCGAATAGGCTTGCAATCTGAATTCACGTATGTCTGTATGATGTGTAGATATAGAAATAAAATAAAGTCGTCATTGGAAGATGTAAACAAAGATGCTGTTGCGGGAATAATGGCAGCCGGTTGTGGTCATTCGCAACTAAAGCAATTTTCAGCAGCAGTAGGTTTACCTATTATGTCAGAATATACCTATAATAAAACACAAGATGATATAAGTAGTGATTGGGAGGCCACTGCTTGGGACGAAATGAAATTAGCTGGCGAAAGAGAAAGAGAAGAAGCAATTAAAGAAGGTAAAGTCACGAAAGACGGAACACCAATGATTGATGTTATTGTGGATGGATGCTGGAGTAAACGTTCTTACAGATCAAATTACGCAGCGTTATCAGGAGCTGCGGCAATTATTGGAAGACGTTTTGGCCAAGTTCTGTATATGTGTGTCAAAAACAAATATTGTTGTATTTGCGCCAGAGCTCAAAAGAAACAAGACACTCCCAAAGAACACGAATGCTATAAGAACTTTGATGGAGCTTCTACTGCTATGGAGTCTACGATTATAACTGAAGGGTTCAAGCAATCTATTGATATGCATGGTATCTATTGATATGCATGTAAGAATATTAGAAAAAAGGACGGTCAGTGTCCTGATGAAGTTAGTTGGTTTAGCAGTGATTATTTAGTTACAAAAACTACCTTCGTTCCGGATTCTTATGAAGATGATTTTATGGAAGGTTATATTTATTTCTTATTATGTAGTACCTACCAACTAATATCTAACTTTTATCTAACTTTGTTTACCCTTAAACTACGTTCTTGTTGTAGGCCCATCTACGAGCACGGGGAAAAACTTTAACGATATTGATCAGCTTTCAGACGATGTTCGTTTGTTTGGCAGTGACTATTCAGATACAGATCCGACGTACGTGCCGCATTAAAAAAAATGCTCTGAAAGACAAAGATTCTGATGATCAGTCGATAGTCCCCGAAAGTCCAAGTACCTATCCTACAAAATGAGAATCAAGCTCCCATGGATCTATCAAAGATGATTTTGGACACGATTATGGACAGAGTTTGGAAATTGGTTAAAACCTATAAAGCGACGTAGGAAGGCTCAGCCATCAGAATGGAAAAAAAACATTAGTAAGGCGAGAAAAATTCAAGGTCTTACTTATGTAACTAAAGGTGTCACAAGATCAGCTAAAGTTCCGAAGCCTGCACAGTGTACTAAATGTTTTTTCAAATGTAATGAAAAGTTTAACCCTGAAGAACGCGAAACATTGTGCCGAAATTTCCATAAAATGGATTTTAAAGCTGAGAAAAACTTCATTCTTTCTTGCATAGAAATTCAGCCGGTTAAAACTCGAAAATTGCAGAAGACGTCAAACAAAAAGGACCGTTCGTATAGTAAAAAATGTTTTTTTTTTTTCAGAAAAACTATGAAAAAATGCAAGTGTGCCAAAAGTTATTCTTAGCGACATTTTGCGTAAGCGTGGATGTAATCATAGATGCTGTAGCAAAGGTAGATTCATTGGGAGTTTATGACGCGGATGACAAACGCGGAAAAAAGTACCGCCACATAAAACATCGAGACCTTTCCGGTAATGGAGTCCCATTACTGTCGCAAGGACAGTAAGAAAATGTATCTTGCTCCAGACGTGAAATCAGTTCAGAATATGTACAGGTTATATGAGATAAAATGCGCGGAGAAAGGTAAAACGCCAGTTTCGGTATTTAAATACCGTGACAGGGCCAGTATAATTTCGGATTTTTTACCCCAAAAAAGACCTTTGTGGTATTTGCACAAAATATGAAAAATCGGAATCGAAAGAAGGTCTAGAAGACGAATACCACGAGCATATTCGGCGTAAAACTACTTGTAACGCTGCAAAAGACACTGACAAAGATCGCGCTAATAGAGATGAAACATTCATGTCCATAACTATGGATTTACAAGCAGTTCTACAGATACCTAGCGGAGGAGAAAGTATACTATACTATATGAGAAAATTAGTCGTTTACAATTTAACCATTTACGAAGCGCGTCTACCTAACAATGCCTTCTGCCTTTGCTGGAGTGAAATAAATGGTAAAAAAGGCAGTTGCGAAATAGGTACTTTCCTATTTCACTACTTATCTGAAGAGAGCTGAGCACATTTTCAGATACGTGCAGTGGCCAAAATAGAAATCAACACATTCCACGCCCATCAATGTTTAATTCGAAGACAAAATAAACTTGTATGAAATCTCATAACTTTCCTGCTCACCTTTATTTATTGCCTCAATATAATTACTAATAATTTCTTTGTTTGCTTTGTTTTCAGGCCGCTCCTAAAATCAAGAAACCCAAAATACTAACTCATACCAACATTCCCGACTCACCCACCACATCCACTGCAGCCAATCAAATTAAATTACCTATCACAAATCCTCCATCCAGCTCAGCCGACCCCTCCCAGGACCTGTACCATATTTTTCCCCATGTAAAATCCTATTCAACACTTATCCTAGCCAAATCCTAATTTGATTTCTACATCCCCCTTTTTTTTTCAGTTTATACTCCAATTTTTTTATTGAGTGTTTAATTTAATTATTCATTTTCTAGGATCTCCCCTCTCAGCCCTGTCAGTGTGGAAAGTCTTATTGCCTGGACACGTATTTGGCGGACATAAAACAAATATGTGCTTCAGCCCCACTACCCAAATACTGTAAGTATACAAGCTTCTATCATTACTTTCCTCATTTCCTCAGATGCTTACAGTATCATAGTTTCTATATACAAATTCCTATAATTATCTGAGGCCTGACATAATTCAGATTTGATTATTTTCCTGTACTAAGAATATCCAGCAACTTAGTTACTCAACGTTTACATATATTAAGTTTAATTTTTATTATCTATTTCCTATCTTTCTTTTCAGAGTGTAATCAGAACGAAAACCCCAACCTACCAGCCACACCTCTCAACAAAAGCCCCAGACATAATCTCCAATAACAAGGTAATACATTATATACCCTTTCCTTTTTTTTTTAGTAATTTTGTAATTCCATTAGGTATTTAACTATATTTTTTTTTTCACAGCTATCTATGCAACACTTGCTCAACCAAGGTAGGTATGCACTTTGCTGTAACTACTACACTAAAGACCCCTTGTATGTAAATTTCAAGTTAACCTAAATATGATTTTAACTCGGTTAACCTTTTAGCAAAACATTTTTAACATACCAAAACCAGTGTTCCTTTAATATACCAATTTATATCAGTGAGCTAGAACCTTGGGAGTAATTTGTTCAGCATTTGTATCCATGCAACAACATTTGTAGTTACACGCATTATTATGTAATTCAATGAATGCCTGAATGTAAATATGATGGTTTCCAACACAAAATTTCAGTGCCACTGAAATAAAACTACATTTCCACTTTTATATGTATATGTATATAATTGTATTTAGCAATCCTAGTTAAAATAAGTAATATTTAAGAACTAGTAATATACATCCTAGATAACATATTTTAATTCCAACTAAATGAATCCTGCAATGTGAGGATCAGGTCATGGAGACATGACCGTCCAGTCCGGTGTAAACACTCGCTCGAACAACACGCGTACGACAGAATATTCCGCTCATCATACCTTGTCAACCTTTGGCTCGTTTTTATCTGCGATGAAGTGCTCAGCTTGTGGCGTCGCTTTCACCGATGGGGTGCAATGCCTCATATGTAAGAGGCACTTAGACTTCAGCTGTGCCCAAATCACGGAGGTTGCATGGAGGAAAATGGGTAGTGATAGAAAAGCCGCATGGAAGTGTGCACTATGCAAGTCAGCTTCCCCTGCACCTGTGCCAGCGCCTGCATCCACTATCTCTTCGCAACCAGTGACATTGGAAGACGTGCTTAGTTTAATTAGCATGAAGCGTATAATAGCTAAAATACCAACCCTTGTAGAGGATGTCAAATCCATCAAGGATGAACTGAGAGACCTAAAATCTAGTAACGATTTCTTGAGTGGTAGACTCGACTAGTTCTCTACTAAAGTGGTTGAAATAGAAAGCCGTGTAACTAATGTGGAGTCAGTCCAAGGAATCGTTGGCTCCATGGAGAGGGAGATTGCTCACTTGAAGGCACAGTTGTCTGGTAATGATCAAAGATCGCGCCTGAATAATGTTGAGATCAAGGGCATCCCACTCAAGAAAGACGAGAATTTGTTTACCATTGTAGAAGCAGTCGGCAAAGCTGCCAGCTATAGCTTCCCCAGAACGCAAATTAATTATTTGCACAGTTCCTCTCCATGGCTCCACCGAGAAGTCTATTATTGTGAGTTTTATCAATCGCTATATGAAGGAGGAGTTTGTGGCGTCTGCACGAGCATGCAAGACACTATCGGCGGCGGACTACATAGTGTCTCCGCTCTGCCGTCGAGAGAGCCATATTACATTGATGGCATGTGGAACAAACACCACGTGTGGAGGACAAACGCCACGTTGTGAATTAGTAAGATGCAACAGTCCCCAACAAGAGAAATGTAAACATTCAACAATGCTACTACACAACTTCGCCTTAAGGCCCTTAAATTCGTAAGTAATCCATCGGTAATTATCATTTAAATTTTTCACTTATATGTTTGACCATGGTGTTTGACGATCCCCATCAGTTCGTCAAACAAGCATCTCAAATTGTTTCAAATTTGTAACCGTTTTTATTCTGTTTGACCCGTTCACCAAGCGCTTACTATTAGATTAGCTCTATTTTCTATTTTCTTCTGTTCATCTATAATTTAATAATATGGCAAAAGTTCTTTTCGATTTGTACATTTCCGAATACCCCGCCCTGTGGGATAAATCACACCACCTTTATCACAGCTACAAAAATAAATTCTACAGCAGACTGCAATTAATATCTAAAATAAACGCCAACGCTCTTCAACCCATTACATTAATGGATTTAAAAAAAATAATCCACGCCCATCAATGTTTAATTCGAAGACAAAATAAACTTGTATGAAATCTCATAACTTTCCTGCTCACCTTTATTTATTGCCTCAATATAATTACTAATAATTTCTTTGTTTGCTTTGTTTTCAGGCCGCTCCTAAAATCAAGAAACCCAAAATACTAACTCATACCAACATTCCCGACTCACCCACCACATCCACTGCAGCCAATCAAATTAAATTACCTATCACAAATCCTCCATCCAGCTCAGCCGACCCCTCCCAGGACCTGTACCATATTTTTCCCCATGTAAAATCCTATTCAACACTTATCCTAGCCAAATCCTAATTTGATTTCTACATCCCCCTTTTTTTTCAGTTTATACTCCAATTTTTTTATTGAGTGTTTAATTTAATTATTCATTTTCTAGGATCTCCCCTCTCAGCCCTGTCAGTGTGGAAAGTCTTATTGCCTGGACACGTATTTGGCGGACATAAAACAAATATGTGCTTCAGCCCCACTACCCAAATACTGTAAGTATACAAGCTTCTATCATTACTTTCCTCATTTCCTCAGATGCTTACAGTATCATAGTTTCTATATTCAAATTCCTATAATTATCTGAGGCCTGACATAATTCAGATTTGATTATTTTCCTGTACTAAGAATATCCAGCAACTTAGTTACTCAACGTTTACATATATGAAGTTTAATTTTTATTATCTATTTCCTATCTTTCTTTTCAGAGTGTAATCAGAACGAAAACCCCAACCTACCAGCCACACCTCTCAACAAAAGCCCCAGACATAATCTCCAATAACAAGGTAATACATTATATACCCTTTCCTTTTTTTTTTAGTAATTTTGTAATTCCATTAGGTATTTAACTATATTTTTTTTTTCACAGCTATCTATGCAACACTTGCTCAACCAAGGTAGGTATGCACTTTGCTGTAACTACTACACTAAAGACCCCTTGTATGTAAATTTCAAGTTAACCTAAATATGATTTTAACTCGGTTAACCTTTTAGCAAAACATTTTTAACATACCAAAACCAGTGTTCCTTTAATATACCAATTTATATCAGTGAGCTAGAACCTTGGGAGTAATTTGTTCAGCATTTGTATCCATGCAACAACATTTGTAGTTACACGCATTATTATGTAATTCAATGAATGCCTGAATGTAAATATGATGGTTTCCAACACAAAATTTCAGTGCCACTGAAATAAAACTACATTTCCACTTTTATATGTATATGTATATAATTGTATTTGGCAATCCTAGTTAAAATAAGTATTATTTAAGAACTAGTAATATACATCCTAGATAACATATTTTAATTCCAACTAAATGAATCCTGCAATGTGAGGATCAGGTCATGGAGACATGACCGTCCAGTCCGGTGTAAACACTCGCTCGAACAACACGCGTACGACATAATATTCCGCTCATCATACCTTGTCAACCTTTGGCTCGTTTTTATCTGCGATGAAGTGCTCAGCTTGTGGCGTCGCTTTCACCGATGGGGTGCAATGCCTGCTATGTAAGAGGCACTTAGACTTCAGCTGTGCCCAAATCACGGAGGTTGCATGGAGGAAAATGGGTAGTGATAGAAAAGCCGCATGGAAGTGTGCACTATGCAAGTCAGCTTCCCCTGCACCTGTGCCAGCGCCTGCGCCTGCGCCTGCATCCACTATCTCTTCGCAACCAGTGACATTGGAAGACGTGCTTAGTTTAATTAGCATGAAGCGTATAATAGCTAAAATACCAACCCTTGTAGAGGATGTCAAATCCATCAAGGATGAACTGAGAGACCTAAAATCTAGTAACGATTTCTTGAGTGGTAGACTCGACTAGTTCTCTACTAAAGTGGTTGAAATAGAAAGCCGTGTAACTAATGTGGAGTCAGTCCAAGGAATCGTTGGCTCCATGGAGAGGGAGATTGCTCACTTGAAGGCACAGTTGTCTGGTAATGATCAAAGATCGCGCCTGAATAATGTTGAGATCAAGGGCATCCCACTCAAGAAAGACGAGAATTTGTTTACCATTGTAGAAGCAGTCGGCAAAGCTGCCAGCTATAGCTTCCCCAGAACGCAAATTAATTATTTGCACAGTTCCTCTCCATGGCTCCACCGAGAAGTCTATTATTGTGAGTTTTATCAATCGCTATATGAAGGAGGAGTTTGTGGCGTCTGCACGAGCATGCAAGACACTATCGGCGGCGGACTACATAGTGTCTCCGCTCTGCCGTCGAGAGAGCCATATTACATTGATGGCATGTGGAACAAACACCACGTGTGGAGGACAAACGCCACGTTGTGAATTAGTAAGATGCAACAGTCCCCAACAAGAGAAATGTAAACATTCAACAATGCTACTACACAACTTCGCCTTAAGGCCCTTAAATTCGTAAGTAATCCATCGGTAATTATCATTTAAATTTTTCACTTATATGTTTGACCATGGTGTTTGACGATCCCCATCAGTTCGTCAAACAAGCATCTCAAATTGTTTCAAATTTGTAACCGTTTTTATTCTGTTTGACCCGTTCACCAAGCGCTTACTATTAGATTAGCTCTATTTTCTATTTTCTTCTGTTCATCTATAATTTAATAATATGGCAAAAGTTCTTTTCGATTTGTACATTTCCGAATACCCCGCCCTGTGGGATAAATCACACCACCTTTATCACAGCTACAAAAATAAATTCTACAGCAGACTGCAATTAATATCTAAAATAAACGCCAACGCTCTTCAACCCATTACATTAATGGATTTAAAAAAAATAATCCACGCCCATCAATGTTTAATTCGAAGACAAAATAAACTTGTATGAAATCTCATAACTTTCCTGCTCACCTTTATTTATTGCCTCAATATAATTACTAATAATTTCTTTGTTTGCTTTGTTTTCAGGCCGCTCCTAAAATCAAGAAACCCAAAATACTAACTCATACCAACATTCCCGACTCACCCACCACATCCACTGCAGCCAATCAAATTAAATTACCTATCACAAATCCTCCATCCAGCTCAGCCGACCCCTCCCAGGACCTGTACCATATTTTTCCCCATGTAAAATCCTATTCAACACTTATCCTAGCCAAATCCTAATTTGATTTCTACATCCCCCTTTTTTTTCAGTTTATACTCCAATTTTTTTATTGAGTGTTTAATTTAATTATTCATTTTCTAGGATCTCCCCTCTCAGCCCTGTCAGTGTGGAAAGTCTTATTGCCTGGACACGTATTTGGCGGACATAAAACAAATATGTGCTTCAGCCCCACTACCCAAATACTGTAAGTATACAAGCTTCTATCATTACTTTCCTCATTTCCTCAGATGCTTACAGTATCATAGTTTCTATATACAAATTCCTATAATTATCTGAGGCCTGACATAATTCAGATTTGATTATTTTCCTGTACTAAGAATATCCAGCAACTTAGTTACTCAACGTTTACATATATTAAGTTTAATTTTTATTATCTATTTCCTATCTTTCTTTTCAGAGTGTAATCAGAACGAAAACCCCAACCTACCAGCCACACCTCTCAACAAAAGCCCCAGACATAATCTCCAATAACAAGGTAATACATTATATACCCTTTCCTTTTTTTTTAGTAATTTTGTAATTCCATTAGGTATTTAACTATTTTTTTTTTTTCACAGCTATCTATGCAACACTTGCTCAACCAAGGTAGGTATGCACTTTGCTGTAACTACTACACTAAAGACCCCTTGTATGTAAATTTCAAGTTAACCTAAATATGATTTTAACTCGGTTAACCTTTTAGCAAAACATTTTTAACATATCAAAACCAGTGTTCCTTTAATATACCAATTTATATCAGTGAGCTAGAACCTTGGGAGTAATTTGTTCAGCATTTGTATCCATGCAACAACATTTGTAGTTACACGCATTATTATGTAATTCAATGAATGCCTGAATGTAAATATGATGGTTTCCAACACAAAATTTCAGTGCCACTGAAATAAAACTACATTTCCACTTTTATATGTATATGTATATAATTGTATTTAGCAATCCTAGTTAAAATAAGTAATATTTAAGAACTAGTAATATACATCCTAGATAACATATTTTAATTCCAACTAAATGAATCCTGCAATGTGAGGATCAGGTCATGGAGACATGACCGTCCAGTCCGGTGTAAACACTCGCTCGAACAACACGCGTACGACAGAATATTCCGCTCATCATACCTTGTCAACCTTTGGCTCGTTTTTATCTGCGATGAAGTGCTCAGCTTGTGGCGTCGCTTTCACCGATGGGGTGCAATGCCTCATATGTAAGAGGCACTTAGACTTCAGCTGTGCCCAAATCACGGAGGTTGCATGGAGGAAAATGGGTAGTGATAGAAAAGCCGCATGGAAGTGTGCACTATGCAAGTCAGCTTCCCCTGCACCTGTGCCAGCGCCTGCATCCACTATCTCTTCGCAACCAGTGACATTGGAAGACGTGCTTAGTTTAATTAGCATGAAGCGTATAATAGCTAAAATACCAACCCTTGTAGAGGATGTCAAATCCATCAAGGATGAACTGAGAGACCTAAAATCTAGTAACGATTTCTTGAGTGGTAGACTCGACTAGTTCTCTACTAAAGTGGTTGAAATAGAAAGCCGTGTAACTAATGTGGAGTCAGTCCAAGGAATCGTTGGCTCCATGGAGAGGGAGATTGCTCACTTGAAGGCACAGTTGTCTGGTAATGATCAAAGATCGCGCCTGAATAATGTTGAGATCAAGGGCATCCCACTCAAGAAAGACGAGAATTTGTTTACCATTGTAGAAGCAGTCGGCAAAGCTGCCAGCTATAGCTTCCCCAGAACGCAAATTAATTATTTGCACAGTTCCTCTCCATGGCTCCACCGAGAAGTCTATTATTGTGAGTTTTATCAATCGCTATATGAAGGAGGAGTTTGTGGCGTCTGCACGAGCATGCAAGACACTATCGGCGGCGGACTACATAGTGTCTCCGCTCTGCCGTCGAGAGAGCCATATTACATTGATGGCATGTGGAACAAACACCACGTGTGGAGGACAAACGCCACGTTGTGAATTAGTAAGATGCAACAGTCCCCAACAAGAGAAATGTAAACATTCAACAATGCTACTACACAACTTCGCCTTAAGGCCCTTAAATTCGTAAGTAATCCATCGGTAATTATCATTTAAATTTTTCACTTATATGTTTGACCATGGTGTTTGACGATCCCCATCAGTTCGTCAAACAAGCATCTCAAATTGTTTCAAATTTGTAACCGTTTTTATTCTGTTTGACCCGTTCACCAAGCGCTTACTATTAGATTAGCTCTATTTTCTATTTTCTTCTGTTCATCTATAATTTAATAATATGGCAAAAGTTCTTTTCGATTTGTACATTTCCGAATACCCCGCCCTGTGGGATAAATCACACCACCTTTATCACAGCTACAAAAATAAATTCTACAGCAGACTGCAATTAATATCTAAAATAAACGCCAACGCTCTTCAACCCATTACATTAATGGATTTAAAAAAAAAAATCCACGCCCATCAATGTTTAATTCGAAGACAAAATAAACTTGTATGAAATCTCATAACTTTCCTGCTCACCTTTATTTATTGCCTCAATATAATTACTAATAATTTCTTTGTTTGCTTTGTTTTCAGGCCGCTCCTAAAATCAAGAAACCCAAAATACTAACTCATACCAACATTCCCGACTCACCCACCACATCCACTGCAGCCAATCAAATTAAATTACCTATCACAAATCCTCCATCCAGCTCAGCCGACCCCTCCCAGGACCTGTACCATATTTTTCCCCATGTAAAATCCTATTCAACACTTATCCTAGCCAAATCCTAATTTGATTTCTACATCCCCCTTTTTTTTCAGTTTATACTCCAATTTTTTTATTGAGTGTTTAATTTAATTATTCATTTTCTAGGATCTCCCCTCTCAGCCCTGTCAGTGTGGAAAGTCTTATTGCCTGGACACGTATTTGGCGGACATAAAACAAATATGTGCTTCAGCCCCACTACCCAAATACTGTAAGTATACAAGCTTCTATCATTACTTTCCTCATTTCCTCAGATGCTTACAGTATCATAGTTTCTATATTCAAATTCCTATAATTATCTGAGGCCTGACATAATTCAGATTTGATTATTTTCCTGTACTAAGAATATCCAGCAACTTAGTTACTCAACGTTTACATATATTAAGTTTAATTTTTATTATCTATTTCCTATCTTTCTTTTCAGAGTGTAATCAGAACGAAAACCCCAACCTACCAGCCACACCTCTCAACAAAAGCCCCAGACATAATCTCCAATAACAAGGTAATACATTATATACCCTTTCCTTTTTTTTTTAGTAATTTTGTAATTCCATTAGGTATTTAACTATATTTTTTTTTTCACAGCTATCTATGCAACACTTGCTCAACCAAGGTAGGTATGCACTTTGCTGTAACTACTACACTAAAGACCCCTTGTATGTAAATTTCAAGTTAACCTAAATATGATTTTAACTCGGTTAACCTTTTAGCAAAACATTTTTAACATACCAAAACCAGTGTTCCTTTAATATACCAATTTATATCAGTGAGCTAGAACCTTGGGAGTAATTTGTTCAGCATTTGTATCCATGCAACAACATTTGTAGTTACACGCATTATTATGTAATTCAATGAATGCCTGAATGTAAATATGATGGTTTCCAACACAAAATTTCAGTGCCACTGAAATAAAACTACATTTCCACTTTTATATGTATATGTATATAATTGTATTTGGCAATCCTAGTTAAAATAAGTAATATTTAAGAACTAGTAATATACATCCTAGATAACATATTTTAATTCCAACTAAATGAATCCTGCAATGTGAGGATCAGGTCATGGAGACATGACCGTCCAGTCCGGTGTAAACACTCGCTCGAACAACACGCGTACGACATAATATTCCGCTCATCATACCTTGTCAACCTTTGGCTCGTTTTTATCTGCGATGAAGTGCTCAGCTTGTGGCGTCGCTTTCACCGATGGGGTGCAATGCCTGCTATGTAAGAGGCACTTAGACTTCAGCTGTGCCCAAATCACGGAGGTTGCATGGAGGAAAATGGGTAGTGATAGAAAAGCCGCATGGAAGTGTGCACTATGCAAGTCAGCTTCCCCTGCACCTGTGCCAGCGCCTGCGCCTGCGCCTGCATCCACTATCTCTTCGCAACCAGTGACATTGGAAGACGTGCTTAGTTTAATTAGCATGAAGCGTATAATAGCTAAAATACCAACCCTTGTAGAGGATGTCAAATCCATCAAGGATGAACTGAGAGACCTAAAATCTAGTAACGATTTCTTGAGTGGTAGACTCGACTAGTTCTCTACTAAAGTGGTTGAAATAGAAAGCCGTGTAACTAATGTGGAGTCAGTCCAAGGAATCGTTGGCTCCATGGAGAGGGAGATTGCTCACTTGAAGGCACAGTTGTCTGGTAATGATCAAAGATCGCGCCTGAATAATGTTGAGATCAAGGGCATCCCACTCAAGAAAGACGAGAATTTGTTTACCATTGTAGAAGCAGTCGGCAAAGCTGCCAGCTATAGCTTCCCCAGAACGCAAATTAATTATTTGCACAGTTCCTCTCCATGGCTCCACCGAGAAGTCTATTATTGTGAGTTTTATCAATCGCTATATGAAGGAGGAGTTTGTGGCGTCTGCACGAGCATGCAAGACACTATCGGCGGCGGACTACATAGTGTCTCCGCTCTGCCGTCGAGAGAGCCATATTACATTGATGGCATGTGGAACAAACACCACGTGTGGAGGACAAACGCCACGTTGTGAATTAGTAAGATGCAACAGTCCCCAACAAGAGAAATGTAAACATTCAACAATGCTACTACACAACTTCGCCTTAAGGCCCTTAAATTCGTAAGTAATCCATCGGTAATTATCATTTAAATTTTTCACTTATATGTTTGACCATGGTGTTTGACGATCCCCATCAGTTCGTCAAACAAGCATCTCAAATTGTTTCAAATTTGTAACCGTTTTTATTCTGTTTGACCCGTTCACCAAGCGCTTACTATTAGATTAGCTCTATTTTCTATTTTCTTCTGTTCATCTATAATTTAATAATATGGCAAAAGTTCTTTTCGATTTGTACATTTCCGAATACCCCGCCCTGTGGGATAAATCACACCACCTTTATCACAGCTACAAAAATAAATTCTACAGCAGACTGCAATTAATATCTAAAATAAACGCCAACGCTCTTCAACCCATTACATTAATGGATTTAAAAAAAATAATCCACGCCCATCAATGTTTAATTCGAAGACAAAATAAACTTGTATGAAATCTCATAACTTTCCTGCTCACCTTTATTTATTGCCTCAATATAATTACTAATAATTTCTTTGTTTGCTTTGTTTTCAGGCCGCTCCTAAAATCAAGAAACCCAAAATACTAACTCATACCAACATTCCCGACTCACCCACCACATCCACTGCAGCCAATCAAATTAAATTACCTATCACAAATCCTCCATCCAGCTCAGCCGACCCCTCCCAGGACCTGTACCATATTTTTCCCCATGTAAAATCCTATTCAACACTTATCCTAGCCAAATCCTAATTTGATTTCTACATCCCCCTTTTTTTTCAGTTTATACTCCAATTTTTTTATTGAGTGTTTAATTTAATTATTCATTTTCTAGGATCTCCCCTCTCAGCCCTGTCAGTGTGGAAAGTCTTATTGCCTGGACACGTATTTGGCGGACATAAAACAAATATGTGCTTCAGCCCCACTACCCAAATACTGTAAGTATACAAGCTTCTATCATTACTTTCCTCATTTCCTCAGATGCTTACAGTATCATAGTTTCTATATTCAAATTCCTATAATTATCTGAGGCCTGACATAATTCAGATTTGATTATTTTCCTGTACTAAGAATATCCAGCAACTTAGTTACTCAACGTTTACATATATTAAGTTTAATTTTTATTATCTATTTCCTATCTTTCTTTTCAGAGTGTAATCAGAACGAAAACCCCAACCTACCAGCCACACCTCTCAACAAAAGCCCCAGACATAATCTCCAATAACAAGGTAATACATTATATACCCTTTCCTTTTTTTTTTAGTAATTTTGTAATTCCATTAGGTATTTAACTATATTTTTTTTTTCACAGCTATCTATGCAACACTTGCTCAACCAAGGTAGGTATGCACTTTGCTGTAACTACTACACTAAAGACCCCTTGTATGTAAATTTCAAGTTAACCTAAATATGATTTTAACTCGGTTAACCTTTTAGCAAAACATTTTTAACATACCAAAACCAGTGTTCCTTTAATATACCAATTTATATCAGTGAGCTAGAACCTTGGGAGTAATTTGTTCAGCATTTGTATCCATGCAACAACATTTGTAGTTACACGCATTATTATGTAATTCAATGAATGCCTGAATGTAAATATGATGGTTTCCAACACAAAATTTCAGTGCCACTGAAATAAAACTACATTTCCACTTTTATATGTATATGTATATAATTGTATTTGGCAATCCTAGTTAAAATAAGTAATATTTAAGAACTAGTAATATACATCCTAGATAACATATTTTAATTCCAACTAAATGAATCCTGCAATGTGAGGATCAGGTCATGGAGACATGACCGTCCAGTCCGGTGTAAACACTCGCTCGAACAACACGCGTACGACATAATATTCCGCTCATCATACCTTGTCAACCTTTGGCTCGTTTTTATCTGCGATGAAGTGCTCAGCTTGTGGCGTCGCTTTCACCGATGGGGTGCAATGCCTCATATGTAAGAGGCACTTAGACTTCAGCTGTGCCCAAATCACGGAGGTTGCATGGAGGAAAATGGGTAGTGATAGAAAAGCCGCATGGAAGTGTGCACTATGCAAGTCAGCTTCCCCTGCACCTGTGCCAGCGCCTGCATCCACTATCTCTTCGCAACCAGTGACATTGGAAGACGTGCTTAGTTTAATTAGCATGAAGCGTATAATAGCTAAAATACCAACCCTTGTAGAGGATGTCAAATCCATCAAGGATGAACTGAGAGACCTAAAATCTAGTAACGATTTCTTGAGTGGTAGACTCGACTAGTTCTCTACTAAAGTGGTTGAAATAGAAAGCCGTGTAACTAATGTGGAGTCAGTCCAAGGAATCGTTGGCTCCATGGAGAGGGAGATTGCTCACTTGAAGGCACAGTTGTCTGGTAATGATCAAAGATCGCGCCTGAATAATGTTGAGATCAAGGGCATCCCACTCAAGAAAGACGAGAATTTGTTTACCATTGTAGAAGCAGTCGGCAAAGCTGCCAGCTATAGCTTCCCCAGAACGCAAATTAATTATTTGCACAGTTCCTCTCCATGGCTCCACCGAGAAGTCTATTATTGTGAGTTTTATCAATCGCTATATGAAGGAGGAGTTTGTGGCGTCTGCACGAGCATGCAAGACACTATCGGCGGCGGACTACATAGTGTCTCCGCTCTGCCGTCGAGAGAGCCATATTACATTGATGGCATGTGGAACAAACACCACGTGTGGAGGACAAACGCCACGTTGTGAATTAGTAAGATGCAACAGTCCCCAACAAGAGAAATGTAAACATTCAACAATGCTACTACACAACTTCGCCTTAAGGCCCTTAAATTCGTAAGTAATCCATCGGTAATTATCATTTAAATTTTTCACTTATATGTTTGACCATGGTGTTTGACGATCCCCATCAGTTCGTCAAACAAGCATCTCAAATTGTTTCAAATTTGTAACCGTTTTTATTCTGTTTGACCCGTTCACCAAGCGCTTACTATTAGATTAGCTCTATTTTCTATTTTCTTCTGTTCATCTATAATTTAATAATATGGCAAAAGTTCTTTTCGATTTGTACATTTCCGAATACCCCGCCCTGTGGGATAAATCACACCACCTTTATCACAGCTACAAAAATAAATTCTACAGCAGACTGCAATTAATATCTAAAATAAACGCCAACGCTCTTCAACCCATTACATTAATGGATTTAAAAAAAATAATCCACGCCCATCAATGTTTAATTCGAAGACAAAATAAACTTGTATGAAATCTCATAACTTTCCTGCTCACCTTTATTTATTGCCTCTGTGGTGACACAGATAATCTAACAGTAGCTGTAGATTTTACGTTTGCCGATCTAAGCTGGTTTGGGTTTAGACCAGCAGTCACTCTGAAACCTTTGTCCGCGGTCCACACCTACTAATTGTATTTAGTACTTTACTTGTGTAACTTTCAGTCATTCAGCTAAATATACGTATTGACTTTATTCAGTGTTTTAACATATCCACACCTATACTCACAAAGGCTAGCTAGAACTGTTATTTAGTACCACACGCACTAAATTGGTGACCCCGACGTGATCTATTGAGCTAGCCACCGTGAACTTTTTCGTCTGAGTATAGCGTTTGTGGTATGTTATGTGACGTTGACTATAGTGCGCAGTTTTTATAAACGGGGTGACTCAACATTACGGATCGCGGAGGAGTTCTACTGCGCAGTCACGATCAAGTTAAGTTCAGTTTTATATAAATCCAATTACAATGGCGTTTCCGGCAGAACAACCAGAGGCAGAACAACCAGAGGCAGTGGAGAATATTCTCATCGCTGAGGAATCTCTGAATGCCATCGCAGTGACAGCAAGGATCCCAGAATTTTGGCGGGATCAGCCTAGGCTGTGGTTTATTCAAGCGGAAGCGGTTTTAAGCCAGCAACGAACAAATGACGAGGCCAAATACCACCTTATTATAGCAAAATTGGGAAAAGAGGTGATTACGCAGGTCACCGATATCTTGTTAGCACCGCCTGAGACCGGGAAATACGAGGCATTGAAGGCCAAACTGTTAGCGATTTACGAAGAGTCTCAGAGTCGTCAGATACAAAAGCTTATTGGCGAAATGGATCTGGGGGATCAAAAGCCATCACAACTCCTAAGGCGGATGCGAGAATTAGCAAGGGATAAGGTAAGCGATGATACGCTAACTATATTATGGCGCAACCACCTACCTACAACGGTGCGTGGCGTGTTGGCAGTAGCAGATGCGAAAGATTTAAATACGTTGGCGAATATCGCAGATAAGGTGATGGAAACAGCGAAACCTGTGAGTACAATTGCTCAGGTAGATAGCAAGCCAGCGGTAGGAGAGATGAGCGAGATAGTCGCTGAGATAAGGAATCTGAGCCACAGACTAAGTAGGATGGAATCCGCTCGCGGTGGAAATAGAAGATTTAACCACCATGGTAGAGACCGATCATCATCATCATCATCAAGTGTCCGACGTAGTTCCAGTCGTCGACGTACGCCAGAGGATCCGGATTGGTTGTGTAAATATCATTTCCGTTATAGGCACAAGGCACGTACGTGCGTAGAACCGTGCAACTGGAGAAAACGAAATGATAATCCGGCACCACAGAAACCCAACAATAGTTTTTCGGAAAACTAGGTACGGTGCAGTCTACGGCGGAAAACTGTACCCCATGTGTTAATTACCGCTTAAATGTTTTGGATAGGACTACTGGTTTACAATTTTTAATAGACAGTGGAGCTAATGTTTCGGTTTTTCCTCGTGCGTTTGTGAAGAATAAAAGAACTTTCAGTGAAAATGGACACTATAAACTTTTTGCGGCCAACGGAACAGAAATAAAGACTTACGGTGTACAAGTGTTGGATTTGGACTTAAAACTAAGACGATGTTTTAGGTGGATGTTTATTGTAGCCGATGTTAAGCAACCCATAATTGGAGCAGACTTTTTAGTTAAATATAAACTGTTAATAGATTTAAGCGGTCGTAAGTTAATTGATCAGACGACAAATATGAATGTGATTGCGAGTGTTTCAAACTCTAGTGAGCCCACTTTAAAAACAGTCGATAGTTCTCACCCATACTACGATTTACTGCAAAAATACCCTGAAATAACCAAACCTTTTTCAGTTAAGGAGACTACAAGACATAACGTGTTTCATGTCATTGAAACCACAGGCCCACCCGTGTATGCGAAAGCCAGACCGTTACCACCGGATAGGTATGTTAAAGCAAAAAAAGAGTTTCAGATAATGCAAGAATTAGGGATATGTAGACCAGGTAAAGGGGCATGGGCAAGTCCTCTGCATATCGTTCCCAAAAAGGATGGAAATATTAGGCCATGCGGTGACTATAGGATGCTGAACAACATAACTAAACCAGATAGGTACCCGGTACCTAGACTTCAAGACTTTACTTATGTACTGGCAGGTAAAAAAGTTTACTCACGGTTGGATGTAAATAGAGCTTATAATTGTATTCCAATGCGGGAAGAAGACATAGAGAAAACAGCCGTGATCTGTCCTTTCGGTTTGGTAGAGTTCACGAAGATGCCTTTCGGATTGCGTAATAGTGCGCAAACCTTTCAAAGATTCATGGATAATTGCGTATTACAGGGTTTAGACTATATTTTTACACATATTGATGATGTAATTGTAGCAAGCGATGACATATCATCCCATCGACAGCACTTGGAGGAGATATTTAGACGTTTCGACGAGTACGGACTAACTATTAATATTGCTAAATGTTCTTTTGGTCAGGCTAAGCTCGAGTTTCTAGGATTCGAAGTCTCAACGGAAGGAATCAAGCCTTTAGACCATAAAGTGAAAGCCATAGCGGATTTCCCGAGGCCCACTACGGTCGAAGAGCTTCGAAGATATTTGGGTATGTTAAATTTTTATAGATCTCATATACCCCACGCAGCCGACGAACAAGCAGAGTTAAATGCATATTTACATAATTCGAAACGTAAAGACAAGACCAAGATAATATGGACTCCAACGGCGGAGGAAGCTTTCAGAAAATCTAAGGTAAGTTTAGAAAATGCCGTCTTATTGACACATCCGTCACAGAATGGTCAACTAACTCTTATGACAGACGCCAGCGATACCAGTGTAGGAGCATCTTTACAACAGAAAGAAGGTGAGTCATGGAAGCCCTTAGGATTTTTTTCAAAAAGGTTATCGGGAGCGCAAAAGAAATACAGTACATACGATAGGGAACTCTTAGCGATTTATTTAGCGATAGTTCATTTTCGTTCTCTGATGGAAGGTAGAGAGTTAGTAATATTGACAGATCATAAACCATTAACGCATGTGTTTAGTAAAATCAATACGAATAAAGAAACGCCACGGCGAACCCGGCAGATAATGTTTATTAGCGAATTTACGACGCAAATTTGTCATATTTCGGGCGAATCAAACGTAGTAGCAGATTGTCTTTCTAGAATAGAAACCATTTCATGTCCCACGGTTATAGATTTCGCGGAGCTAGCGATAGCACAGGAAATGGACAAAGAGTTAGTTGAATTAATAAAAGGATCGGGTGACAATAATAATTTCCAGTTAAAGCGTGTTCCAATACCAGGTTCTGAGAACGCTATTGTTTGTGAAATGTCAGCAGAGAGAGCGAGACCGTACCTGACACACAAGTTCAGACGTATTGCATTCGACGCAGTACATAATTTATGCCACCCAGGCATTCGTGCTACTCGGCGATTAGTAGCTGATAGGTATTTTTGGGTAGGTATGAATAAAGAGATTAATTTATGGGCAAAGTCATGCGCATGTTGCCAGAGATCGAAAGTAATGAAACATACGGTATCGGATTTAGGCCAGTTTCAAACTGTAGAGAGGTTTCAACATGTCCACATTGATATTGTAGGCCCCCTTCCAACAACATCGGACGGTTATAGGTATTGCGTAACCATGATTGACAGATTCACTAAATGGCCAGAAGCCATACCAACTAAGGACATAACCGCAGAGACCGTAGCAAAAGCTTTCTATGAAAATTGGGTTTCGCGTTTTGGTTGTCCAGAGAAGATAACTACTGATCAAGGTAGACAATTTGAAAGTGATCTGTTCAAACAATTAATATCTTTATTAGCAATAACCAGGATCAGGAGTAGTCCATATCATCCGCAAAGTAACGGTGTCGTAGAGCGTTGGCACCGTACCTTAAAGTCAGCCTTAATGGCCCGCCTCAATAATACTTCATGGATAGATGAGTTAGCAACCGTTTTGTTTGGCTTACGTGCTGCAACACGGGTTGACACAGGAGTGAGTGCGGCAGAGTTAACGTTAGGGACTACAATTAAATTACCTGGAGATTTTTATGATACAAAGAGTAAGAACGTTAATTCAGACACGGAAGGTTATGTACATAGATTGCGAGAAATAATAAGCAATTACAAACCAGTTATACGTGTAAACAAAGACTCGCGTAAAATTTTCATTAATAAAGATTTAAAAGATTGTAAAAGCGTTTTTGTTAGAAGCGATATGGTTAGAAAATCTTTACAGCCTCCTTACGACGGACCCTACCGCGTACTTAGAAGGATGGACAAGGTATATAAAATACAAATTAAAGATAGGCAGGCTAACATTTCTATAGATCGTCTTAAACCAGCGTATATGTTAGACGAAAGTGGTGAAACCGTCGGGAATCGAACCAGGGACCTTCGGATTTTGCCAACCGATAGCCCGCCACCGCGAACCACTCGAGCTGGTCGCGTAGTTAAATTGCCCGTACGTTTTAATTTATGAAATGCTTTGTTTTGATATTGGTACACTTTAGTAAATGCTTATTGAGGAAAAATAATTAGGTACATGTGTCGTAACTTTTAATGAGGTGAACACACGGCGTACATTTATTGCGAAAACGTTGACTTTGGAAATAGTTATCTCGGTGAAAGCAGTGTACATTTTTTTATTTCATTTCATATCGAGAGTTTGTTATGATCATAACGATGGGCAAGAATCAAAGTAAAGAACAGAAAGATCAAATCGTGATCGCACAGTCAGGTTCGAATTCGGCAAGTGTCGAGACCCAGTTAAGTCAGTTCAGTATAACGATTACAGTGATGTTGCTAATATTAGTGGTGATAATATTTTTTATGTTTTGCACAAGATGTCATAAACATACTAAACGATGGGTACGACGACAAGTGACGATAGCAGGTGTGATACAACCTGATGGCATACAAACAGTTACACCGTCTAGCGTTCATTCTAGCGAATCGGTGTCAGCTCAGAAACAGCCTAAGTATAAAATCGTTACAGTGTAATTAAGGTGAAAACCCGTTGTTTTCCCAGTTAATCGAAGATAGAAGAAAATGTTACTAAGCGAAGGTACATTTTGTTTTTCATAATCGGCGTTGTTACATAAGCAGGCGAAATAAGAATTAAATATAGCAGGTGACAACTACCCTTAACGTAGGATTGTTATAATAAGGCTATATTTTTAAAATATAAAATTGCGGTAATAATTATGTGTGTTACCTATTAGACTAGCATAAGAGATTTTTGGGTTTATGAAAAATATACTTTTATATATACTTATTAGGTATAACGATTTATTTGTGTTTGGTTTATATAAATATACAAAATATAAATGTTTTCGTGTGAAAATGAATATTCTTGTACTTACTTACTTATTTTTTATTTTTGTGTTTAGGTATAAAATAACTACGAAATAACTGAAAAGATTTATTAAAGAAATTGTGTGTTTAATATTTTGGATATTTAAAATGTATAAAAGTTTGGAGTTACAAAAATAACTCAACAATTGTGTAGCTTACTGTACTAAAGCGGACGAAGTTTTGCGTAGGTATCATTTTCGGCTTGTCAGCACATACCGGCACGTAGCGACGTTCAGTGCCACTTTTATGAATTGTTTTATATAAAGAGTTTTAACCTTGAATGATGTTTGATAATGTAATAATTTTTTTTCAAAATTTTGAAAAAAGGGGAGGATTGATGTGGTGACACAGATAATCTAACAGTAGCTGTAGATTTTACGTTTGCCGATCTAAGCTGGTTTGGGTTTAGACCAGCAGTCACTCTGAAACCTTTGTCCGCGGTCCACACCTACTAATTGTATTTAGTACTTTACTTGTGTAACTTTCAGTCATTCAGCTAAATATACGTATTGACTTTATTCAGTGTTTTAACATATCCACACCTATACTCACAAAGGCTAGCTAGAACTGTTATTTAGTACCACACGCACTAAACCTCAATATAATTACTAATAATTTCTTTGTTTGCTTTGTTTTCAGGCCGCTCCTAAAATCAAGAAACCCAAAATACTAACTCATACCAACATTCCCGACTCACCCACCACATCCACTGCAGCCAATCAAATTAAATTACCTATCACAAATCCTCCATCCAGCTCAGCCGACCCCTCCCAGGACCTGTACCATATTTTTCCCCATGTAAAATCCTATTCAACACTTATCCTAGCCAAATCCTAATTTGATTTCTACATCCCCCTTTTTTTTTCAGTTTATACTCCAATTTTTTTATTGAGTGTTTAATTTAATTATTCATTTTCTAGGATCTCCCCTCTCAGCCCTGTCAGTGTGGAAAGTCTTATTGCCTGGACACGTATTTGGCGGACATAAAACAAATATGTGCTTCAGCCCCACTACCCAAATACTGTAAGTATACAAGCTTCTATCATTACTTTCCTCATTTCCTCAGATGCTTACAGTATCATAGTTTCTATATTCAAATTCCTATAATTATCTGAGGCCTGACATAATTCAGATTTGATTATTTTCCTGTACTAAGAATATCCAGCAACTTAGTTACTCAACGTTTACATATATTAAGTTTAATTTTTATTATCTATTTCCTATCTTTCTTTTCAGAGTGTAATCAGAACGAAAACCCCAACCTACCAGCCACACCTCTCAACAAAAGCCCCAGACATAATCTCCAATAACAAGGTAATACATTATATACCCTTTCCTTTTTTTTTTAGTAATTTTGTAATTCCATTAGGTATTTAACTATTTTTTTTTTTCACAGCTATCTATGCAACACTTGCTCAACCAAGGTAGGTATGCACTTTGCTGTAACTACTACACTAAAGACCCCTTGTATGTAAATTTCAAGTTAACCTAAATATGATTTTAACTCGGTTAACCTTTTAGCAAAACATTTTTAACATACCAAAACCAGTGTTCCTTTAATATACCAATTTATATCAGTGAGCTAGAACCTTGGGAGTAATTTGTTCAGCATTTGTATCCATGCAACAACATTTGTAGTTACACGCATTATTATGTAATTCAATGAATGCCTGAATGTAAATATGATGGTTTCCAACACAAAATTTCAGTGCCACTGAAATAAAACTACATTTCCACTTTTATATGTATATGTATATAATTGTATTTGGCAATCCTAGTTAAAATAAGTAATATTTAAGAACTAGTAATATACATCCTAGATAACATATTTTAATTCCAACTAAATGAATCCTGCAATGTGAGGATCAGGTCATGGAGACATGACCGTCCAGTCCGGTGTAAACACTCGCTCGAACAACACGCGTACGACAGAATATTCCGCTCATCATACCTTGTCAACCTTTGGCTCGTTTTTATCTGCGATGAAGTGCTCAGCTTGTGGCGTCGCTTTCACCGATGGGGTGCAATGCCTCATATGTAAGAGGCACTTAGACTTCAGCTGTGCCCAAATCACGGAGGTTGCATGGAGGAAAATGGGTAGTGATAGAAAAGCCGCATGGAAGTGTGCACTATGCAAGTCAGCTTCCCCTGCACCTGTGCCAGCGCCTGCATCCACTATCTCTTCGCAACCAGTGACATTGGAAGACGTGCTTAGTTTAATTAGCATGAAGCGTATAATAGCTAAAATACCAACCCTTGTAGAGGATGTCAAATCCATCAAGGATGAACTGAGAGACCTAAAATCTAGTAACGATTTCTTGAGTGGTAGACTCGACTAGTTCTCTACTAAAGTGGTTGAAATAGAAAGCCGTGTAACTAATGTGGAGTCAGTCCAAGGAATCGTTGGCTCCATGGAGAGGGAGATTGCTCACTTGAAGGCACAGTTGTCTGGTAATGATCAAAGATCGCGCCTGAATAATGTTGAGATCAAGGGCATCCCACTCAAGAAAGACGAGAATTTGTTTACCATTTGCAAAAGAAAAGACTTAGCCTATGTCTGATTCAGATAATGAGGAGGTGATGCTGTTTGATACAGACAGCGAACCCGATGCCTTGATAGGATTTACAGCTCCAGACTGAAGATTCGGAGTGTATTTTCAGGAAACATGTATCAAGTGCCTCATGTGTGGGCTCTGGGCACATAATGATTGCGCTGGGCCAGAGTTTGATACCTGGATTTGCGATTTTTGTAAATAATTTGTGTTCATTACTTTATTATACCAAAGTTTTCAAAGAGTCTCTTATAAGTTAAGGTTAATTTTTCATAGTGATTATAGTATTCCATATTTGGGGTACCTATTCCATATACACCACTTATTTTAAATTACTAAAAAAAAAGTACACCAGTACCTACTGCTTTTATAGAACATATTTATGATAAAAAATAAAAAAATATATAAAAATAAAATATCCTCAAAAATTAGAACTTTTTGGTTAAAAGTTTTAATTCATTGATACATTATAGTCTGATTCAGAAACCTGGATAATTTTTGTCATCATAGGTGATACCATATCCAAAAAATTGTTTTGAAATAGAAGATTACTCCATTTTTCTAAATACTTATGATAGGGTTTATTTTCTAATTAATATCCATAGAATGAAAAATAACAATGGTTTTGTGCTGTAAATTTTATTTCTTATTATTAACAAAAATATAAAATGATGAAGAAATTTTAGCAGAAAATATTTTACGATACTGGTATCATCGGAGTAAAATGGGAGCAAATCACAGAAGTTCTAAACAATTTATGCATTTTGACAATAGACGCCATTTTATTTCGTAATTTCATTCGTCTCTCGCTCGCCGAAGTCGAATGTGTTCCTTTTTCGCTGCTCGTGTGCAATTGTGCGTTGTTGAGTTTTTGTTTTGTTTTCGTTTTTACAATATCGTTGTCTGTTATTGTTATCAGTTTGTGTTAAGTTTTCAACCTTGTTGTGTTTGTATTATAACAAACATGGAACCTCAACCCACGCCACCCACGGCGGCGGCGGCGGCGGCGGCGGCGGAGATGTCGAGTCCATCCACGGGTCCATCAACAACGTCAACAAGTGACTATCTGACGCCACAAAAAAAACGTCCAAAGAAATCCATGAGTTCCACAGAAAAACTCATGGTGATGAATGTTTACAAACATACAAACAAAAAGTGGCCACAGGGTGAAGTTTGGTCACTTGGAGCTTGTGCGAAAAAAACGGCCGAGCTTTTGGGGCTCTCTGCAATAACTGTGCAAAGAATCTTGAAAGAACGCAAAACAACTGGCACTTTCAGTTCGCCCAAAAAAGCAGGTCCAAAAACCAACTTCCTGCAAAAAATGGATGAATATACATACTCAGCAATAAGACGGATTGTTCACCAATTTTAACGTAGAAATGAGATTCCTACTGTAGCAAAGGTAAGAATTTAGTTGCTTATTTATTACCCACTGATTCATTGCTTGTAGGGACAAAGTCAAAACTGTAATAACTTATTATCACTGTGTTCAGTGTATCAAGTCATACATTTCCTATTTTTCATAATAATCTTTAATTTTCAGGTTCTGCAAGCTGTAAATGAAGACTTAAATTTGCCAAACCTGTCAATGACCAAACTCAAAAAAGTACTCAAGCATTTGAAGTTTAAATACACCAGCCGAAAACGCAACAGCTGTTTGATTGATAGGGAAGACATAAAACTATGGCGACAAAAGTATTTGTTAGCTATAAGGCAGCATCGCATGGATGGAAAGTTTATTTACTACCAAGACGAGACCTGGCTAAATGAAGGTAATATTCTAAAAATTACCTATGATTGTGATTTGGTAATTAATTATACTTTTGATTATAAATCCAAATTATTGTGTTAATAATATGTTGTTGTGTATAATAATCTGACATTCATTATTTTTTTTTAGTCAGTAAAGTTTGGGTGGACACCGAAGTTAAGTCTTCAAAAGACGCTTTTCTGGAGGGGCTAACGACAGGGCTAAAGGCTCCTTCAGGAAAAGGAAAAAGACTTATCATAAGCCATATCAGAAATGATGAAGGATTTGTAGATGGAGCTCGGCTCCTATTTGCATCTACAACAAATTCTGAAGATTACCACTAAGAAATGAATGCGGAGTGTTTTGAGGATTGGTTTAAGCAGGTTCTTCCTAAACTAAAACCAAACTCAGTGATTGTTATGGATAATGCTCCATACCATAGTAGGAAAGTGGAGCGGACCCCAACTACTGCCTGGAAAAAAGCAGACATACAGGCATGGCTCCGCTCTAAAAATATTGCCTTCGTAGAAAACATGATTAAGGCTCAATTAATGAAAATTGTAAGAGAAAACAAATCATTATATAACAAGTACGTGGTTGATAAGCTGGCTGCCCAGTCGGGTGTCACCGTTTTGCGACTGCCCCCTTACCACTGCGAGCTCAATCCTATTGAGCTAGTGTGGGCTCAGGTAAAGGGGCATGTCGCAAGAAACAATAGAACATTTAAAATGGTTGAAGTGAAGAAATTGTTAGGGGAAGGTTTGAGTGAGGTGACACCCGAAATATGGGCAAACTGAATCAACCACGTAAAATAAGTTGAAGAAGAAATGTGCCAGCTTAACCACATCATTGATGACGTACAGGATAGGTTTGTTATAAATTTAAGGGAATCGGATTCAGAATCAGATTCTGAATCCTTTTCATTATCTGAGATGTCATAATAGGTAATATAATATTTTGCAATAAAAATATGTAATTATTTTGATTGTTTTATTTGTATTTCCTTATGGACGCGGAAACGAGACCGCGACAATGCCGCATCCGCATCCACATGAATGAGGTATATATGTCTTAGAAATTACCTACGTTTCAGTGTTCTAAAGTTTGATTTGTAAATATTTAGGCAGGTATCTATCGCACTTTCACATTTATTATATTATTAGGATAATGATCCATGATAAAAAAATGTTCCACCTCTGACTTGTCATTATGACAGTGACATATCATGACATTTCTTTGTTTACAAAAATTATCCAGGTATCTGAATTATAGTATAGGTATAATTAGTAAGTTGTATGCAGTTTCCGCCATTTCATTCATCAAACTCGAGTAAATCACACAAAATCGAAATACAATTGGCGAATTTAAACATTTGAGAAGCAGAAACCAATCAGCATTCGACTATTGCCGTCTCGTACTCGCTCGCGGCCGGCCTCGGGTGTGAAAGAGTGAGGCGACGCGAAAGTAGCGCCCTCGGCGGCGAGTTTGTACCTGCTCACGTACCTGCTCGCGAACTTATTATTACAATACAAACAACCTAACTTACTAGTTATCGCGATGGCCTATCAATTCACATCTCGTGAATACACGCTAATGCTTCGTGTTTACTTTATGTGCGGTGAAAATGTGAGCGAAGCGTTGCGTATGTACCGCGACTTGTACCCGGACTCTCGACAACCTAGTCACGCAACCATGTTTAGTGTTTACCAGAGACTGTTGGACCACGGTACTTATTTTACGCCGACACACACGCAAGGACGAGGGAGGCCTGCTGTCTTAAAACGTCTATGACGACGTTTTAGACTACTTCGCTGAAGATCCTCGGAGAAGTACTAACGATGCGGCTCGTCGCTTCGGCATCAGCCAGCATTGCGCCTGGAGGATAGTGAATTCTGCGGGAATGCATCCTTACCACTACCGGAAAACCCAAGAACTTACTACCATCGATCGCGGTCCAAGGATCACTTTCTGTAATTGGCTGCTTAGTAATCGTGACGCCAACGTGTTATACTCAGACGAATGCCTGTTTACTAGAATCGGACTGTTTAATCAACATAATGAACATTGGTGGTCATACAGGAATCCTAAATTGACGCGACAACACTCATTCCAGCATCGTTTTAGTGTTAATGTTTGGGCGGGAATTTTAAATGATAACCTAATCGGCCCGCATTTTATTGAAGGCCGTCTCACAGGAGAAACATATCTCAATTTACTCCGGACAATGATAAATTCCATGTTGGATGATATTCCATTATCCTATTTACAAGTATTGTGGTTCCAGCAAGATGGCGCGCCACCTCACTTCCACCGAGCCGTGCGGGAGTTCTTGACCGAGCAGTTTGGTACACGTTGGATTGGTCGAGGAGGACCAGTGCCGTGGCCAGCACGCTCACCTGATCAAACGCCTATGGACATTTTTTTATGGAGTGAGATCAAACGAAAAGTTTATTTTAGTGAACCGGACTCCGTGCAAGTTTTAAAACAGCAAATAATAGACGCTTTTGATGCAGTGAAACAGCTTGGCGTTCTAAGTTCTCTAAAAAACAATTTGATAAAACGTGCGAGTGTGTGTATTGACAATGAAGGTGGACATTTTGAACAATTATTAAAATACTTGTAGAATAGGTGAGTAATTGTGTAAATACGTATCAAATGTAAATAATAACAATAATTGTACATAGTTGATTCCAACTTTTTAAATACGCCAAAAATACTTTATTTGCTTTATCTAACACGAGGTAGGTACCTACTTAGTTACCTACATTTTTCTTAATCTGTTTCCTTTATCTACTAACAAATAACGTAATTTTGCCGGTCCTAAGCCCGTAAAAGTATGAAGGGAAAGTTGGTATCATGTACTCAAATAAAGTGCTTGATTTAAAACATTGTTTCATTTTGTACCTACTTACCTACCTATGCTGTCCTATTAATTCTAGATTCGGCGGGAATAAGTGCGAGCGAGATAGGTAGATCACATTCTATCGCCATTGTTTTCATTCATTACATGATAGGTAGGTGTGTAGATTTATTAGTTTATTTTATTAGTAGCAGACAGTGTAACAGACTAATGTGTCCATGGTTTTATAAGGAATTTTTGAGATCTTTATAATTTAACAAGATTAATTTTGTAAAGAAAACAAGACATTTGACTGGTCATTTACATAGTTACCTAAACTACAACGCCCATTTTTTTTTCAGTAATTAAAAATTAGTGGTGTATAGCATAGGTACCTTTATCGTTATTTAGTTTTTGAAAAATTTTCTTACCTCAAACTGAACAAAATAATCTAAAATTGTTACAAACTTAAGTGCAAATGTATGATTGTTAATAATTATCACAAAAAGTATTTTATTTATAAATTTTTTAAAAGTTATGCCTGAAAATCAAAACGGTATTCCATATTTTGTCACTTCCCTCTAATTATATGAATATTTACTAAAAGTTTTTTTTTATGTCTAATTTAGACCTAAGAAATTACATTACCTAACATTGAACTAAAATGAGGGATTTTGTTCTCAAATATTGATTGAATTTATCAACAGTATGCCTCCCTCGCCTGAGATGCTAGTAAGGAAGCGGCCGGAAGGGTGGATACATCACCAAAGTACTAGTGTTTCCATGGAACAAAATGTTACAGGCCGCGGTGCCGGGACAGGAGAAAGTGCGTGGGGAGATTTCTTTTTGTAAGTGCTATCCTAAGTTTATTTCTACCTATCAAAAACATAACAGAGTAAACACTTGTCGCTTTGTCATTCTCGTGTGGTGTGTGATGCGAATGGGTAGGTACAACCTATAGGTACCTACTTACGAACTGGAATATTTGGCTGTTTCAAGGAAAAAGGTAGGTACCTATTTCTTTGCAGGTATTACATGGGTAACGTTGAGTATTTACTTCAGATTAAATTTCATCTCTATTATATAGTCACAAAAATATTTTATCATTTTAGCCTTCTCCCCCCGCGCCGCCGCCGCCGCCTTCTATCCCCGCGCCGCCGCCGCCGCCCTTTACGCCGCCGCCGCTGCCGCCGCCACAGCAATCATAGCATATTATATGTCATAAATAGGTACTACTAATAAACGATACTACTAGAACTTCTCTATTGTCTATTGTTATAATGAGTCTGTTTATGGTCTGTTTGCCCAGCAGTCCCATCCCACCTATTTTCAAATTTTTGCCGCCGCCGCTCGCCGTTTCCCGCTCGGCCGCTATTGGCTTACAATCACGTTCGCTATTTGAATTCTCTGTGTAGCCGGAAGTTGAAAAGCGGAAATAGGATTCTCCGTTTGTTTTCTTTTTCTTTCTTATCTGTGACGCACGTGCTGGACAAGACAAGAAGCAACAAGTGTAATAACGAGCGTTGCAGCAACAGTGCGTGGAGTGAATATTACATTTGAAAATAGGTCTGTTTGCCAAGCAGTCCCATCCCACCTATTTTCAAATTTTTGCCGCCGCCGCTCGCCGTTTCCCGCTCGGCCGCTATCGGCTTACAATCACGTTCGCTATTTGAATTCTCTGTGTAGCCGGAAGTTGAAAAGCGGAAATAGGATTCTCCGTTTGTTTTCTTTTTCTTTCTTGTCTGTGACGCACGTGCTGGACAAGACAAGAAGCAACAAGTGTAATAACGAGCGTTGCAGCAACAGTGCGTGGAGTGAATATTCAGAAAGAAATGGTAAGTGCAGTTCAAGTTCCGACATGAATCAATAGTTACGTTTAGTGGGTGTGTTGTATATTATGTATGATAGATTTAGTTATGTACCTACCTAGGTACTCTAACTCTCCGTAACCGACTCTCGGTAAGGTCTTATTCCAGTTACGTCGATATAATCCTACCTACTGGTAAGTAGGCACATAGGTAAGGTAGCAATGTAGTAGGGATTGATTCCTTCTGGCTCAATGATTGGTGATGCACAACGAATCAAACTTTAGTGCATTTTATTCGCTAGCAGGAGAGACCCCGCTAAAAAAAAAATTGGTCTCATTTTGTTTGTATTCGCACAAACAATACAGTCGGCTAGTCCATTTTAATGTAACTTGAACCGTTTACAGTCCCCGCAGACTAAAAACTTTCTATCGGCCGATAGTTTGGTCGGCTGCTTAATCAGTATGAAGATGTATGCAGATGCGCACATTACAGTGATTCAGTATCGGCCGATAAAAAAGTTTGATGGGCTTCACGACTGCCTTCAAACTTTACCATCGGCGAACTATCGGCCGACCGCTTGATCAGTATGGCGCTCTTCCCCGCCCGCACACTTGCCGATTGTTTGATCGGCCGACTCGCCCGATGGCTTCAGTTCACCCCGCGTCGCACGCGGGGAAGGTCGTGCGCAGTCTGTAGGTACGTTCATGATGGATTCCGCCTCGTCTCTGCTTGTCGAAACGTATATAGAAAATTTGATTCAAGAAATTGAAAAATGGCCCGCACTCTATAAAAAAAACTTAAAAGAGTACTCTGATGTTAATCAAAAGAAAAAACTATGGGAGGACGTATGTGAAGCAGTTGTTCCTAACTGGAATGAGCTTGGTGCCGAGGATAAAACAAAACGAGGTAGACATCGATCATTTTTATTTTAGTAACTAAATTTTTTAAATCACTTTATTATATTGACAGGAAATTGCGCCCGCTGGAGAAATAAAATATGATGACATGTACTGCCGCACATTATCCATATTATTTCTTCCTCGGTTGTTTTCATTTCTTGTTACGTCATTCATGGGACAACTGTAGAGAGTATCTGTGAATTTTACTCCGTCTTTGATTCGTACATAATTATGAAGGACACAACAAGCTTTAACAATTCCAATACAAAAATTAATATTCACATCAATTGGGCGGTGGAAAATATGCCACTTGTTAGCGAGAATGCCAAAAGTACATTCAACCATGCGTCGAGCTGTAGTATGTCTATAGTTGAAAATTCGCTTGGTGTAATTTAAATTTATTTTTGCATATGGGCGTAATATATTATTACCAAGCCCAAATGCTTCATCGCCTACGACAGAGAATGGCATAATGTTTCCGTCTTCGTCGTTAGGTAAATGCCTTCCAGTGGGAATATTTAGCAGATTCTCAGATAGCCGTCCACCCATTTCGGAATTTTTAAATATTTCTGAATCACTTGATGTTCCATACGAACCAACATCAATGCATACGAATTTGTAATCTGCATCCGTCCATGCCATTAAAACGCAAGAAAAGAACTTTTTATGGTTAAAATATGATGATCCAGAATGTTCTGGCTGTATCATGCGTATATGCTTCCCATCAATCGCTCCAATAATGTTTGGAAAATTTGTGCGACTGTTGAATTCGTCAGAAATTTTAATCCAGTCATGTTCTTGTTTGTTTGCCATATATTAGGTCCTTACATATGAAATTGGCGTTTTGTCGTACTGGCCACTTTGATCTTAAATATCTCCTCTTTGGTTAGGAATTCCAAATTCAAATTTAAACAGCTATTTACTCATGCATTTGTGTTTCGAAAACCGTAATTCATTTGTTTTTTTCTCTTTTGCTTTTTTTTTCTGCGTCACTGAAACACAAAATGGAAAACTTAAAATATCGCATTATTTACGAGTACGAGTTCCACCGTGGCACCAGTGCTGCAGAAACGGCTCGAAGGATTAATGATGTGTATGGTGGTGGTGTCGCAAAAGAAAACACGGTGCGTTTTTGGTTTCAACGCTGGAAATTTCGACCTGCAGAACAAGCCCCGTGGACGGCTGGAGACCAAGGTCGATAATGATGAATTGAAGGCTATTGTGGAAGCAGATCCATCGCAAACCACATCACAGTTAGCTGCAGGCTGCGGTGTTAGTGACAAAACCGTTTTAATCCACTTGAAGCAAATTGGGAAGGTGAAAAAGCTTGAAAGGTGGGTACCTCATGAATTGAGTGAAGCAAACCGACAAACGCGCGTCGACTGCTGCGTTACATTACTCAACCGGCACAATAATGAAGGAATTTTAAATCGGATCATTACATGTGATGAAAAGTGGATCCTGTACGATAATCGTAAACGCTCATCGCAATGGCTGAACCCTGGTGAACCAGCAAAATCTTGCCCCAAGCGAAAATTGACTCAAAAAAAGTTACTTGTAAGCGTTTGGTGGACTAGTGCCGGTGTCGTACACTATAGCTTTCTTAAATCTGGTCAGACGATTACGGCTGATGTGTCAGCAACTGCAAACCATGATGGAAAAGCTCGCTGTTAAACAACCGAGACTTTTCAATCGCTCTACGCCACTGCTGCTTCAAGACAACGCTAGACCACACACGGCCCAACAGACGACTACCAAATTAGAGGAGCTTCAATTGGAATGTCTAAGACATCCACCGTACTCTCCGGACCTTGCTCCAACAGATTACCATTTTTTTCGATATTTGGACAACTTCTTGCAAGGAAAAAAATTCAATTCCGATGAGGCAGTCCAAACCGCTTTCAAAGATTTTATTGATTCCCGTCCGAATGGTTTTTTTAGTAAAGGGATCAATGAACTACCTGTAGGATGGCAAAAGTGTATAGATAGCAATGGTACATACTTTGATTAATAAAATATATTTTAATATGAAAAAATTGCCTTTATGTTCCTCCCATACAAAACGCCAATTTCATATGTAAGGACCTAACACAATGGTTGGAGTATGTTCCATATTTGCTCACATGTAATTTTAATAATATCTCGTATTGTAGAAGCTCCCATTAGATAATCAAAAGACAACGCGTTGAAGCTAGCTCCAGTAGCTAGATATCTATAATCTGTAAGATATAAATAAAGTTAATATTTTCAGGTCACGAAGTACAAAAAAAATGGGCAAATTTACGTACTTGCTTTCGTCGGGAATTGAACGCACAAAAAAACACTAAATCGGGGCAAGCTGCAACTAAGAGGCGTAAATATATCTACTTTCAGCAGTTACTATTTTTACTTCCATGCATGGAAAAGGGACCATCGGAAGGTTGCTCAGAACCGGAGGAAATTCATGAAGAGGATGAAGATGTTACTAAACGAAAGAATAAAACTAATACAGCACCGGCTCAAACAGATTTAGATAAAGCGATAATAAAAGCACTAAATAAGGATGACACTGTAGATGAAGATAAGAGTTTTGTTTTATCTCTTGTACCCTCATTCAAGAATTTAACCCCAGAAGAAAAACTTGATGCTAAGATTGCTATCCTTAATATTTTTAAACAGATAAGACAAGCCAGGCGTCAGGCTACTTCTCAATCAACTAGTAGTTACAACTTATTACAGCAACCTTTATCCTCTTTTCCTGTATATCAACGACCGCAACCATTGCAGACCTATGTAGCCAGTTCGACGCCATCTCCCAATCAGTACGTGCAATCGCCAAGCAATTCAAATGACACAGTACATCTTATATCTTATCATTATATCTTAGCATCGCTCAATCTCTCCTCTGCAGGTATAGAAAGTCTTAAATGTGTATCCACCTTTGATATTGAAGGTCTAATTAATTTAACGAGTTCATTGAAACTGGTTATGCTCATTCGATAAAAGGAGAAAAAAAAATCTGGGAAGTCTAGTAATTTAGAATGAAACGTGTAAAACTTTCCTTGCAATAATCTGTTACTGTATATGGGATGTACCCAATACTCTCGATTCCTCTTCTTCATTCTTTTTCTCCTTTGTATCAAGTATAAAGCAATAATAATATTTTTGGGCAACATTCCACGCGGCTGATCTCTTCACCGACTCTAGTAAATTAATCAATCGGCCAAACCATTTGTGGGCTAGTCTGCGCACTCGCGACCAACCCAACTGTTTTGTTGGCACAGTGTGCGCACGAACAGGCCAACTCGACTAAACTATCGGCCGATAGAAAGTTTGTAGTCTGCGGGGACTCTTAAAAGATACGATAACCAGCCCCATCTATTGTTTGAGCATCATTGTTTATGTCACACGACTGTCGGCAATCTGCGCCAGACAGACCACAAAAAAGGGTCACTCATTTTTTTATTTGTCACCCGGTGACGGTCGGCAATCTGTGCCAGACAGACCGCAAAAAAAGGGTCACTCATTTTTATTTGACTGTGTGAATTCCTTGGTTTATTTTGAGTTTTTGTTCTAGTCACGTCTTTCCAGAAACAAGTTGTAACCTGCACAATAGTGTATTTATTTGGGATTTATTGGTTTTCTTTGCGACAGGATGTGGTATTCCAATGGAATCAATGTTTTTTGTCGCGTCTCCGTTTCTTGTCTAAACCTGCAGATAACCGTCTGCTATATAAAAGCTGATTTACACAGGGTCAGTAACTGACTACAAATTCGAGGCAAGTCAGTGCTGACCCGAAAAAAACCCTGTGTAAACTGATTTGAAGTCAGTACAGTGGCTTGAAATCAGCGCTGACTTGAATATTCGGACACGAATTATTTTAAAGTCAGTTGGCGCCCCCCACCACCCGCGCACCCCCACGCCAGCCAAATAAACCCCGTGTAACTACAAGTCAGTGCGTTGTTAGTCACTGCCGCTGCGTTGTAGAGTGACCACGTTTTTTTTCGCTGGCGATAAAAATGACGCGTAAGCTTAGCGAAGACGAAACCTTAAAATTGGTGCAATTATATGGCGAAAACGAGTGCCTTTGGGATATGAAATCCCTAAATTACCGCAATAAAGAAATGCGGTCAACAGCGTTGCAAAATATGGCTCAACAAATGCAAATAGAAGGGCTCACTTCTACTGAAGTAAAAAATAAAATTAAAGCCATAAGGGCTACATATTATTTAGAGCTCGACAAGATACAAAAATCCACCAGATCTGGCGCTAGTGGGAACGTATATGTCCCAAAAGTCAAGTGGTTTCAAGAACTGGACGGCTTTATAAAAATGCTATTGTAAAAAGGAAAACAATGGTAAGTGTTTATTGTAACTTATTTATTTTATTTCCATCCTAGGTACCTATACAAAATTAATGAATTCTATCCTAATGCCATGGCACACTTCCAGCAGTCATAAAGAAGTTCCTATATAGGTCTCTTTTTTCTTTAGCAGTCATGGAATGGTTGCCACTTTGTTGTTCTGAAATGCTTGGTAGTGGATTTATTTCCGATCTCCATGTTCCTTCTATTATTTGTCCATCATTGTCCTCTGTGTCTACACAAGTAGATGTTATGTAGGAACTTGAACCCTTTCGCAACCAATTATGCAGGGCACAGGCTGCACAGACAATGGCATCAACTGTGTCCACATGGGTTGGAATTGCTTTTTCGAACACTCGGAATCTAGAAACCAGTATACCAATGCATTTTCACTTATGCGCCTTGCACGCGACAACCTGTAGTTAAAGACTATTTCGGCAGTACTTAGCTGCGTACCTGGATAGGGTTTTAGTAAATAATTCTTCAGTGGAAATGCTGCATCACCAACTATTACTCCATTTGTAGGAAGTAATCCATCTTCCAACCGACAATATAATAACAGTCGTATTCATAAAAAGCTGTTAATTAACGTCTTAAGCACGACTTAGCTAATTAACTGATTAGACCTTAAGCAATGTCTAAAAATTTTGTATTCATAAACGTAATTTAAAAGTTGCTTAGTTAAACACTACTTTTTTTTTGAGCACTGGCAATTTTTTGGTATAAATTTGGTAGAAATAGTAGGAATCGGGCTTGCTATTGTCAAAAGTAATATAAAAAAAAGTTGTCATCTGTCAGTGTCAGTTGTTGTGTGAGTAGGTGCCAATTCAAGTTGTGGTTTTTTCGTTTAGCTCGTGGTGTTTTCTGTTTATAATCTTTGTCAGAACAGAAAGTATAACAATTTAACGATGGAAAACAAGACTATTAACAAACGAAACCGTTCCTCAAACTGGAGTGAATCGGAGAAGGTATGAAATTATTTACTTACAAGTATAATTTATTGTAACTGTGAACTTATGTGTAATGTAATGTTGTTTTCATGAATGATTTGAATTTTTACAGGCTTTGCTTACACAAATAATAAAAGAAAAAAATTACGAGATTTGACAGGCCTCACAGCTCAGTTGGTAGTAGCTCTGCCTTTTGCGCTGTAGGTTGTGGGTTCGATTCCCACCCAGGACAAACATTTGTGTTATGAATATAAATGTTTGTTCTGTGTTTGGGTGTACTATGTATCTTATGTATGTATTTACAAAAAAAAAAGTATATAAGTATTAATATTCTCCGTAATCTAGTTCCCATATTACAAGCTTTGCTTAGTTTGGGGCTAGGTGACGTTGTGTAAAAATGTTTAGTTATATTTATTTATTATTTCATGAATGATTTGAATTTTTACAGGCTTTGCTTACACAAATAATAAAAGAAAAAATTCATTTAATAGAAAATAAAGATGTGAGCAAAAACAACAATCAACTAAAAAAGACTGCATGGCAAGAGGTTCTGCAAAGGTAAAGTACCAAAGTTGAGTAATCTGGTTTGCTATTGCTCATGTATTGTATGATGATAATTTGTAATTACATATAATGTATGTTTATTTTAGTTTCAATGAAATGAATGACACGATGAGAGATCTGCCTCAGTTGATGAACCAATGGAGGAACACAAAAAATAATATTAAAAAAAGAAACTTTGAATATCGGCGCAATCGTAATGCAACTGGTGGAGGCCCTCCCCCACCTAGCCCACCTCCAGAGGATGTGGAGATAATGGAGATCATTCCTAACGAGTTTGATACAGACCACAATTTTTTTGATAGCGACAGCCTTGTCACAAAAAATCATGTTGTAAAGGTTGGTATTGACTAGTTATGCTTTGCTTTCATGATGATGATAAAACTCCTGGGGCAATTCTAACAAAATCTATTTTAATATTTCAGGAAGAAAATATTATCGTTATAAATACACCTGAGTGTTCCAGTTCCTTGCCGCCAACACAAATGGTAATTATTTTGAACAGTCCTAAAGGAAGTATGCAATGATTGTTGATTTACTTTACTAATGTTCTTACATTATGTCCTAGCCGATGTGATAAAGTTGCTAAATGGAATCAAAGTTACTAGTACTAATGTTCTTACATTATTCTAGCCGATGTGATAAAGTTTCTAAATGGAATCAAAGTTACTATTACCATAGATAAAAGGAAGAAGACATAATCTATGCTAGTACTAATGTTCTTACATTATGTTCTAGCCGATGTAATAAAGTTGCTAAATGGAATCAAAGATAAAGTAATTTAAAAACACACAAGCTGAATTAGACATAATATTGCCTCTTCTATTTTAGGTGCAGACACCGAATGTGAAATTAAGTGGAGAAGCAAGAGTGCCAAAAAAATTGTTTATTAACAAAACTAAAAAGAGAGTAAGTATTAAATTACATTTAGAATTTGTATTATATACTCTATATACTGTGTTGTCAGCACTGATACAATAACTTTGTCTATAGGCCAGGGTATCTCTTGAAACTAATAAAAGTGAAGAAATTTATTTATTAGCAAAATCGGCAAGGGAGCAGCAAATGCAATTTCAACAAAAAGAGCATGAGCTACGTATGAAAATGATGGAAGAAGAACATAAAAGGAGACTTCAAATATTGGAAAAAGAGTTGGAATACTGGGAGAAAAAACTAGAAAAATAAATTAATGTATTTATTGAAAATGATTATTAATAAATATGTTGCGAGTAACATTAATTGTGTTTGTTTCCCATTCCTCATCATCTTCGCTGTCAGACACTAGGGTGTAATCTGCAAAAGAAGGAAGTCATTTAGGCAATGTATAAAATATGTTTTTCTCTAAGCTGGGTTGTGTATGAAAGGTTTCTATTATGTTGTGTGGCTGACAGAATTAGTAGGTGTGGTATAAAATGTTAACAGCTCAAATGCACTTGGTAGGTACCTTCATCAATTTCATTCCATTTAATGGCCAGATTATGTAGAACTGCACAAGCTATGATCGTGGTTTTTATAGTCTCATATGAACCACGCATAACTTCCAACAGTATTCGAATCTTTCCTTTCCAAATCCCAAAACACCGCTCCACTATGTTTCTTGTTTTTTTTTGCTTTCTGTTGTAACGCTCTTCAGCTTCAGTTTGAGGGCGCAAAACTGGAGTGAGCAAATATGGTGTGGAAGGATATCCACTGTCTCCTAATAGCTTTCCACCTCTGAATTCACCTTCTTCAAACCTTCTTTTAATCTGACTCTCACGAAAGATGCGAGCATCATGAGTGCTTCCCCTCCAACGACATACCACATCACAAATCGACATATCAGGGCCACACACAACCTGCAAAAGGTTAAAATTAAACAAAATTTTAAATAGCTTCATATATAGGTAGAAACTTCATGGATTCCTAGACTAATGACATAATAACAATGCTAGGCAAGCAGTTACCTGTGTATTAATGGAATAGTGTCCTTTTCTGTTAATAAAATACTGGCCAGTTTCACCACCCACTTTTCTTATTTTTATATGGGTGCAGTCGATAGCTCCAATTACTTGGGGAAACCCACATATAGCAGCAAACTCCCTATGTGCATGACATTGTTCTGCTACTGTAGTGGGCATTTTAATAAACTGCGCACTCCTTCTGGCTAATGCGCAACCAACTCTTTTACAAAGGCAAGACATGGTGGGTTGACTTATGCCATGCAAATCTCCGCTATCATCTTGAATCTGTTGATAATAAATGAAAAAAGATTACCTACCTACCGAATTGGCATTCGCACAGGTTATGTAGGTACCTACTCTTAAAGTAATTAATGAAGAGAAACCGTCAAAGATAAAGGGCTGTATGTAGTGCCGCAGGAAGTAAGAATAAGTAGGTACTCCTAAAGTAATTTCCAAAAACCTTTGTAAGTATAGGTACTATGAGCACTTACCTCATGTCGCCCCCAGTGTCTGATCACAGCCATTACTTGAATGTGAACAGGTATGCCGCCACCTCTTGTATCTACCGTTCTATCTTCTTTTACAATATTTATTATTTTGTTCATGTTTTCCTTAGAAAACCTGTACTTTTTTCTAAACTCCACTTCATCATATTCTACCATCGGATCTAACCTGGGTTTATAATTTTTTGTACGTGGTTGCCAAAATTCATTAATATCAGCAATATCCTGCTCAAAATTATTTAAATCGTTAAATTCCATTTTAAAATATTTTCAAACCAACAAGACGCACGAAAAGTCGAAAACCAGACTCCAAAAAAATCAGCTGTTTATAAGACGCCATTTTGTTGCTTAAGAAGCTAAGAGTGGTGTCTAGGTTGTTTAATTTGACAGCTATTTAAGTAACAGATTAAACAGTTGATTAGATCTAAGCAACATTTATGAATACAAAATTTTGTTAAGCATTACTTAACGGGTGACTTAAAATTAAGCAACGTTTATGAATGACGCAGTAAGAAGATATAATTGAAAACACCTCCATCAGAGGCGTTTCCATTCGCTCCAACGTCTATATCACTGCCTCTAGTCAAAAACGGATTAACTCGAGTTATTCCCTTTTGTTTTTATTGCACCATCGTAATCTACGTGTCGAGTTACATAACATATCAAAAGGACATAACTCTAGCTGCATCCTAACCTGATTTTTTCAATTCCACCAAGGGCATAACTCGACTGCTTGTAAAGGATCATCTATAGATATTGACTCAATTTCACAACTAAAACGATATAACTACTATTAATTCGAAAACACCATCGTACATAAAGGCATAATTTTAGTTAATTTAATAACAAAAAGACACAACCCATGATGTACCAAAAAATTTAAAAAACAGCATGACATAAATGAAGTTGATCCATTTGGTAAGTATGTTTATAAGGGAACATCTCTATTTGATACCTTTGTTTATGTAGTGTAAATAGAGAAACGGCTTATTATCACACTTAGCTGCCATCTTTTGGCGCGGCACTTGAAAGTGATAAAGGAATATGTCGTTTAAATCCCTCATTTTGTTATATTTACCTACTTATAATAAATAATAAAAAAAATCTGGGCAAACTTTTAAAAGCTATTATTTTTACTTATATTAATGACTAAAGTAACATAATTAATTATAAGACATTAAAATTATGTTATTATTGAGACGTGTTTAGTGTTACTTTCTGTTGTTCGGTCAGAGTCAGAGTGCAGAGAGTGTAATGTGCTTACTTCTGAATTGGGAGCCACCAATAATAAGGATACATATCTCAGTTTCTGATACTTACAGTACTGATGCAGAAGCAGAGAATTCAGAACCAGCTAGAAGTGATACAACAAGCTTACGAGAAATTGTCAATAAAAGAGTTAAAGTCAAGCCAAGATCACCAAAAAAAAAACGCAGACGTGATGTGCGTCATAATAAACTGTTGAGGAAGGAAAAGAATACATTTCAAATGGCAAGAAAAGATCAAAACGACAAATGAAAGAACTTGAAATTTGCAGATTTAACTGTAAAAATAGAATACCTGAAATCGCTAGACAAGAATTATTTAACAATTACTGGGCACTTGGGTCCTATGAAAAGAGAGTTAGTTACATAACTTCGTGATTACAGTGGAAGAGAAAAAAAGTGTACAAAATGCACCCTAAAAAAATCAGAAGCTGTTTGTTTGCATATCATATTCATTGGGGTCAAACTGTTAATGAAAAAGTATGCAAAAATTGTTTTATGAGAATTTTTGACGAAAGTAACAAGTTTGTTTCACTTCAAGCTAGTAAGAAAAAGATCTCGATAAGTGGAATGATACCAATTTCAACACGAGGCATTGCTTCAAATTCCAAGTGCTCTGAAGAAGATTTAGAAAAGTTCACCAGCATATTTTATCTTTTCCGCAATACGAGAGTCACTATGGCCGAAATGAAACATCAAAAATGTTTTTGCCAAGTCATCTAAACTTAGAAAAAAAGTATTCACTGTATTGCGAAAAAGAACCAGAAGATCAGCGTGTGTGTAAAAGCATATACACAAATATATTTGAAAGCTTGAATTTATCATTCAAACCTCCAAAGGTCCCGAAGAGAAAGAAGATCTTATTAAAAAACTAAATGATCATCAAGATGAGGCTGCATGTGCATACAATGAAAAGAAAAAAGATAAACTATTAGCAGAAGCTGATGAATCTTTAATTGTTTTGACTTTTGATCTTCAACAATGCCTCCCGACACCTGTTCTATCTGCTGGTGTAGCGTTTTATAAAAGAAGTCTTTGGACTTATAACTTAACAATACATGAGTGCAAAGAAAAAAAAAGCCACTTGCTACATGTGGCACGAAGGCTCTGGTAAACGTGGCGGAAGCCAAATAGCTTCATGTGTGTATGATTACATCAAAAAACTACCAACGATAATCAACAAAATCATACTGTATTCAGACACTTGTGGCGGCCAAAACAAAAATTCATTCGTGTGCGCTATGTTTTTAAAAATTATGCAAGAATGCCCACATATTTAATTTATAGATCACAAGTTTCTTGTTCCCGGACATACGTATATGGAGTGCGACTATGATCACTCAGTAATTGAAAAGGCGAAAAAGAAAGTCCAAACTATTCACCTCCCAAGAGATTATTACCAGATGGTAAGATGTGCGGGTAGAAGAGGTCATTTCACTGTCAAAGAAATGACATTAAACGATTTTTACGACTTTGAAAAACTGCTGAAGGGTCCAATGATCCTAAGAAATGTCAATTCAAACAAAGAAAAGGTACACTGGCCTGATATAAAATGGTTTAGATACAAGCCGATCAGATGATTGTCCACTATAAAACCAATCTAAGGAGTGAAAATGACTACAAGCAGTTATCATTTCAAAGGCACGGAAGAGCAAGGAATACGTTATTTACGTAGTTTTGCATTGAGCGTCATCTCCGAAACACCTCTCCCAATAAGCGCGGAGAAAAAACGAGACATTTTGACGCTTCTGCCATTCATAGACACAGAATGTCACGATTTTTATAAAAACTTGCTGTTTCTGAATCGGAGAGAGCAGAAGAAGATCCAGACTTGAGCTTTACAGCAGAAAATGAAGTATATACCGTGGATAATTAGGTACCACTTGATATGTTTAATGTTGATTTTTTTAAATAAATACATATTATCTTATAATAGTGTTTTAATGGTAGATTTTTGTTACCTAGTAAAATCCTAGACATTGATAATAGAAGGAAATAAGCCGTTATTGTCACAATAAGTATTCTTATTTAACGGTTTATGTCTAATTATTTCTATAGTATATGGTTAATTTGACTAGTATAAGTAACGTTATTCCATTATTACTTTGTTAGTAAAGGTACAATTCGTAATATTCCTTTTATTACGAGTAAACTGACTAGTATAACTAACGTTATGCCCTTATTCCTATGTTAATAAGGGAACAACTCAAGAAAAACACGAAAAAAAAATAGAAATAATGAACAAATGTGAAAGTGATTAACATTAAATGAAAGGGCTATTTTTTTACTACAATGATGTATCAAAATTTATTTAGATTTTACTTGCAAAATAGCAAAAAACATTAAAAGTTTGGTTTTTTGGCTCTCCTGAAAAGTGCTGATTTTGAGTTAATCCCTTTTTGACTAGAGGCAGTGATATATGAAAAACAATAGTCGTGGTCTACAAGTGCTAACAATACTGTACTATTGGTTTTTTTATAATTATAAAATTCACTTCCACTATTTGGAGGAGCTTTAATTATAATATGCTTCCCATCGATTGCTCCATAACATGAAGGGAAATTCCACTTGGTATTGAAACCGTCTTCAATAATTTTCCGTTCTGGAATCTGTAAACAAAAAAAAAATTACAACCTAAATACGTAGGTATTATCATCAACTAATGATTTATTAAGCATTACATTTTATTCTTATTAACAGGATAACTCAGGAACCAGCAACGATGACGCTGAGTTGGGTGAAGCTGAGGGTGTTGGTTACGGAGCTGAAAATGTATCAAGATCTACTGAAAATAATGATAATTCTACTGAAACGCCAACTCAAGCCATCCAGACGCCAGTTCGAAATTCTGTGACAGCTCCCAATCAATCTGGGCCTCCGCGATCAAAACGCTCCAAAATATCTCAGATGGCCGCCATGATAAAGGACTTAAAAAGTGTGTCAAATGATGTTAATATGTCATCATCTGAAGAAGAGTCTGACGCTGATATTTTCGGTAAACATGTGGCGGCTCAACTAAAAAAACTGTCTGAAGAACAATCTGTTATTGCACAAGAAGAGATCCAAATAATATTATCGAAAGCTAGATTGGCTGATATACAACAAAAGAAGTATACAGAAAATGCACACTCTTCATCCCCTAACTATTTTATCCCTAGTCCGGCAGCAACTACAGCAAGCAGCACAAGTAGCATGGGATTTTACTCGTCGCTTGATGCAGTCATTGGGTTGGCCCAATGACTGCATCAAGCGACGACACCATAACATTTTACCCGCCAGAGGTTGCCGAGCCTGCCACTAGCAACAGCTCTTTAGGATTTCATCCTTACTATCGATCAACGAACCCCACATTTGTAAACCCCAGGCAGGTTATTATTACACCCTCAGGTTTGAATTACAGCACCACGATCAACGAAGAAGCTGAAAGTGAAAATATCACTGCTGTTAACACGATTATGCGTGCCTATGAAAATTCTTAATACTATTATGATGTTGTATTTCTTAATTTTCTGATAATTTAATAATAAAAAAAATATTACCTTAATATGTGTTTTTAGTGCCGTATATATAACCCAGCACACTTCTGGTATTAGTTGAGAAATTGCTGGTTTTGAGACTAAGGAACCGATAGTACATTCCTGAAGCCAAAAATGTCAGCGTTATTTCCAGTTTAATTTTGGCTGGTAAAGCATCTCTCATGAATGTATCATGTCGTTGAATAGAGCTCGATATCATTGACAGCAATTCGTCAAAATTTTGTGGTGACATCCTCATAGCCAGTTTGTACGCCGCAGGATCTTCAAATCGCAATTGCTTCAGCAACAAAGCAGAGCCACCAGTTTCGTTTCTATCGTCAATCCATTTTCTTACCCATTGTCGTTTATTTTTAGTTATCTCATTTTCTACCATTTCTATTAACTCATTCAACAGCAAAATTGATAAATTTTTCAACAAATAATTAAATCGTCGTTTCAGTTGTTTTCGCGAATTCATTTTTACCACTGACTTCACACACGTGTGCTCTCCGTGAGAAACGCACCACTACTACTTACTTTATGTAAACAGTTGACTTGTCTACTGACCCTGTGTAAATCAGCCTTAATGCTCTAAAATGTCTCATTCCTGACCATATTTTGTGTTTTACTCGGGCAGTTAACATCAAATATTGTTTTCGTGCAGTATCCAAGTGTTGTAATAATAAAACAGAAGCAATCAACATCAAATATTGTCTCCGTGTTGAATCCAAGGGTTCTACATATCTATAAAATGGCGGTAAGAACCAAATCTCTTCCAACACAAAATCAATTCTTCAGTTCAATAACAGATTCAAACGTTACAAATGAAGACTATGAACATGCTAAAGATGTCTGGCATCATTTTAAATGCCATTCTATGCATGATTATTCGAATTTTTACTTAAAGACGGATGTTTTACTGCTAAGTGATGTTTTTGAAAACTTTAGAAGTGTTTGTATGAGTACGTATGGGTTAGATCCTGCGCATTATTACACAGCACCAGGTTTAAGTTGGGACGCAATGTTAAAATACACAAAAATAAAATTAGAGCTCCTAACAGATTTTGATAAAATTGCCTTTATTAAATCTGGTATTCGAGGTGGCGTATCACAGTGTAGTCATTGATATGCCAAAGCAAACAACCAGTTTATGCATGATTACAATAAAGATGCAGCAAAATCATATTTAATATATCTTGATGCTAATAATTTGTATGGTTGGGCTATGTCACAGTATCTCCCCGTTGGGGGTTTTCAGTGGGTTGATATTGAGACAAATTTCAAAGTTGCAATCGATTCTGAAATTGGTTATATTTTAGAGGTAGATTTAGAATATCCTGATAACCTACACGATTTACATTCTGATTTTCCACTCTGTCCAGAAAATATTTGCATAGGAAATACAAAAGACTTTAAACTAGTTCCGAATCTGAGCAATAAAACTAAATATGTGATACACTACAGAAATTTAATGCAATGCTTAAATATGGGGTTAAAAATAAAAAAAATACATAGAATTTTAAAATTTGATCAAAGTCCGTGGTTAAACAAATATATAGAATTAAATACAAATCTAAGAACCAAAGCCAAATCCGATTTCGAAAAAGATTTCTATAAGCTTATGAACAACGCAATCTTTGGAAAAACAATGGAAAATATTGAGAAACGGGTAAATGTTAAATTGCTCACTCACTGGGAAAATCTAGGAAAGATTCAAGGGGCTCAAAGTTTAATAGCAAGACCTGAATTTCATAGTCTTTCCATATTTTCAAAAGAATTAGTTGCAATACAACTTCGCAAAACAAAATTGATGTACAACAAACCCATCTATTTAGGATTGTGTGTTTTAGATATTTCCAAAACATTGATGTATGATTTCCATTATAATTACATGAAAAATAAATTTCAAACCAATATTAAACTATTATACACAGATACAGACAGTTTGATTTACCAAGTATTTACTAAAGATTTTTACAAAGATATTAAAGACGACATTCATATTTACTTCGACACATCTGATTATTCGCCAGATAATGCTTTTGGATTTCCGCTTGTAAATAAGAAAAAAATAGGGTTATTTAAAGATGAAAATAACGGGAAAATCTTTACAGAGTTTGTGGGCTTACGATCAAAAATGTATGCAATGCTGGTTGAGAATAAAATCATAACAAAGGCTAAAGGAGTAAATAAATGTGTTACTAAAAAACTTACAATGGATAACTATAAGACATGTCTCTTTGATAAAAATATTCAATTTTCACACATGTATAGATTTAAGTCAATAAAACATGTAATTTTTTCTCAAAAAATTAACAAAACATGTTTATCACATAATGATACTAAACGTTTTATTTTACCGAATTCTGTAAATACTTTAGCATGGGGGCATTATAGCTTAAGAAATTAGGTTAATGTAAGATTAGAATTTAAGTATCCAGTGATGTACTAAGTTGGCATTGTAAATATTTCATTGTAGTGAGAAAGCTGTAAAGTTTTTTGTATTTTGAATCCTGTTTAAAAATTAAAGTAAGATTAGAATTTTAGTATCCAGTTATGTACTTAGTTGGCATTTGTAAATATTTCATTGTAGGGAGAAAACTGTAAAGTTCTTTGTATTTTGAATCCTGTTTTAAATTTAATTTACAAAATTATATATTTCTGATTTTTCAACTTATTGTTACATTATTATTTTTTATTTCATACCAGCAACACGTGTTGATAATTAAATGTTTCATTTTAATCATCTATTTACCGCAATAGTGGCAAATTTTGTTACAAACTTTATAAAATATGTAAAAGAAATTTGGTGTGTGAAATTTGTTCAAACTACATGGTGCTTTGATGAAATGCAACCGTTGTATAATTGGAGAAACGTCAATTATTTTTAAGGAATACCAGATCTTAGTATGTTTGATGGAAAGGATCCTCATTTAATAATTATTGATGATCTTATGAGGGAATCCGATGGACGCATTGTTGATATTTTTACAAAAAGTCACCATAGAAATTTAAGTGTTTTCTACTTAACACAAAAAGACCCAAATTCGATACCTAGCACGACAAGTTTCATCAGAAAATATTAAATTTATGGAAGATTCTTACAGAGATGCAACTAATGATGCTCATGGATACCTAATGATTGATTTAAATCAAGATACTAATGACATGTGCCGTTTTAAAACAAAAATATTTCCTTCAGATGGATATTATACTGTTTACGTTCCAACAAAAGTGTTTAAATATGCTAAGAATCAACAAATTCATATCAGTCATAAATAATGCATCGAAGACTTAAGACGCATATGGATTTACTTAGAGCTCTACATACACTTAAATCAAAATACATAAAAACTCTTTTAAAATCGTGTGATGAAGAAGAAATTAATTGTATTTGTGAATGTATTCATAACGTTTTAAAAGGGAAGGTACCCCTTGAAGAAAAAGCTAGAAAAAATATAATGACATTCTTCGCAAACTAGTATGTAAAAGCACAAACAAAATTCGCAAATTAAAAAAGGAGGCGCTTTTTTACCAATGATATTGGGTTCAATTTTAAGTGCATTAATTGGTGCCTTTGTTTAAAAAATGGAACATGCTAAGAAAATGTTACTCATTGATTCAAGTGTGATAGAAAAAAATAAAAAACATAATACTGTTGATAACCCCCTATCACGATTAGACACCGAAATGCAAAACATTTTAAAAAGTGATATGGAAGATAGAAAAAAGTGTACTCTATGTCTACAAACTTTACAACGATATTTACATTTTACTGAAGAAGGACGTCGACCGATTCAATTACTCATCGTTTCAAATATGGATAATAGTGGATATGATACAGTGGACAATAAAAACAATGAAGCCAATTCTAATTATTCAGACACTGTTCAGACTTCAAACGAAGGTGAAGAACAGGAAAATATTTCTGTTTCTAATGGAAAATCATCCCTTTACTCACCTTAACACATACTCAGCTTGGTACCTAAAACGTATATAAGGAAGGGTGAGAGATTAATGTATTTGATATCTTCGAATAAGAATAAAATTAATTGGGATGATGATGGTACAATTACTGTAGACAAAGAAAAAGTTCCTGGGAGTAATATTGTAGACTTAGTAAATTATTCTTTGAGACCACTCAAAAGAAGTGATCCAATAGGATGGGAAAAATTCGCGAAAGCGTTGAAAGATATTAAAATACCACTGATTTACATTGGAAATCCAAAAAGAGTCGATTATATGAAGCAGCTTCAGATCACCCCATTTAAAGAATACAACCCACAGGAAGGGGAAGAAGAGTTTTCAAATATCAATTTTCAAATATCAAAGATACATAAAAAAATTAATTTTTCAAATGTTAAAAAAAACTTAAAACTGATCTTTTCGATAAAATATTAGGAATCAAAAACGTTGATTTAGCAACAAATACTTTTATACAGATAATTAGGGAAACCATTACTCAATGCACACTTAATAAATCGATCTCGTGCCGACAAAAGATAAAACAACCTTAGATTACTCCAGGCTTGTTGCGATGTATTCGACATAGAGACTGTAGCGGTACCTACCAAGTAGTTCACGGAATGCAGAGTTCGCAAATATGATAAGGTACTCAGTTCAGCGCTGGTATAAACCAGTCGCTTCGCAACATCGATAGATCGCATACGTAACGGTCTATATATTAACTATTGTGTAATCTGTAAGGTAGACAATATAATTATATACGGCAATCTGTCGTTTTCTTAGATCACAACACTGTGCGGAACACGCTAATAATATACCCCATAGACACACATATACAGGGTGTCCGCTGGCAGATTTTACACTTTGAACTGAGCTCACGGCGTGTGGGAAGGCGGCAGCGGGGAGAGCGGGGCATCTCTCGACGCGGGAGTGCTGCGGGTTATTTAGTAGCCATGAGTCAGTGGACGGGCGCGCACCGCGCTTTTGCAGTTGAGGCGTATTTTGCGAACAATAATTCGATCAATGCAGCAAGGCGTCGGTTTTGTTCTAACTTTGATATCCGACGATTGAAGGATGGCCCGTCAAACCAATTGATATGGGCGTGGGTACAGAAGTTTAGAGAAACCGGATCAGTCGGAAATGAACCTCGGCCTGGACCTTCAACGACTGTAACTACTCCTGAAAACGTAGAACTTGTGAGAAGGGAAATCTTACAAAATCCGCGTAAGTCTGTACGAAAGATTGCAGCATCAACAGGTGTGAAAAAGACTTCAGTTCCAAAATTATCCGAAAAAAATTGAAGTTCCATCCATACAAGCTCCAAATCATCCAGCAATTGAAAGAAGATGACTACATAAAAAGGCTGAATTATGCTAGAGTCGTTCTGGAACGATTTTCTACCCCTACGCGTTTATGTAACATTTTTTTTAACGACGAGGCGCATTTTCTCATTGGGGGGTACGTTAACAAACAGAATATGCGTTATTGGAGTACGAGCAACCCAAAAGAAGTCCATGAAAAGCCTCTCCACAGCCCGAAGACTACAGTTTGGTGCGCCGTTTCTGGAAATGGCATAATTGGACCTTATTTTTTTGGCAGAGGTGAAACAGTCAACGCACAACGGTACCGCGCGATGCTGGACATTTTTTTTATTCCGGAGCTGCATCGTCATGTTGGTTACAATAACAGAACACATTTTCAGCAGGATGGAGCCACGGCACACACTGCTAGGGACTCAATGGCTAAAGTGCGAGAGCTTTTTCCTGGAAAATTGATAAGTCGCTTCGGCGACATAGCCTGGCCGCCTAGATCACCCGATCTGACCCCTTGTGATTTTTTCTTATGGGGATATCTCAAATCTCGTGTATACACTAATTCACCATCAACAATAGAGGCCCTACAAGAAAATATCCGACGAGAGATCGCAGCTATCAGTCCAGAACTTTGCAAGCGAGTTTTCGCCAACATGAGGGAAAGATTGCAAGAATGTTTGCGGCTTGAAGGACGCCATTTGAGTGGAGTGATTTTTAAAAACTAAAATCCGCATTATTATTATGTAAGATAACAAATAAATAACTTTGATTGTACTCATATTTTTATTTTATTTTATTTTTTGAAGTATAAAATCTGCCGGCGGACACCCTGTATATAAATAGTAAAAGACCGTATGCAGCTAAAACTAAAAAAGGAACCCGACAACGTTATTTTAAGCATATCCTACCGTAGATATAGAAATTTTTGTAATGATTTGCTGAAACGACTAAAGCATGCTCACGAGCGCACTGAACTTGAAAAAGCGAGCCGAAACCCGAAACAAACTTGGAAAGCTATCAGAAATATTGCTAACCTTGGTCAAACCAAAACCTCACCAGCCGAACTCTTACGATTAGAAGCGGATCCACAAACCGCCATTGACAAAGTCAATTCTTATTTTACAAATGTGGGTCAAAGATTAGCAAATGAAATCGCAAGAAACAAAAGCAATGTTAAGTATGCCAGTGACATAAATGTACAGTATCACTCTAGATCGTTTGTACTCCTGAGTACCGATGAACAAGAGGTAGAAAAAACTATTCTAGGTCTGATATCGGACTGTGCGTCGGGATGGGATGAAATATCAAGCTCTATTCTCAAACTTTGTAAAGAAGTAATTACAAAATCACTGACACACATTATTAATCTTAGTTTCTCAACTGGTATATTTCCCGATGCTTTCAAACGTTCAGTTATAATCCCAGTCCATAAAAATGGTCCACGAGATTGTGTGTCTAACTACCGTCCAATATCACTTTTACCGGCACTATCGAAAGTTATCGAAAAGCTTATAAACAAGATACTCATTAAGTACCTTGAGCAAGAGAATCTTATATCTGACGCGCAGTTTGGTTTCAGAGCTGGAAGGTCTACCGATATGGCAGTCTCATCACTGACGGAATTTGTAGTTGGTGCTCTAGACAACAAGAAAAAATGTATTGGGATATTTTTAGATATGGCCAAAGCCTTTGATACCGTATCAACCCCACTACTAGTGTCAAAGTTGGAGCGAATTGGTATTAGAGACATTCCACGAAAACTACTTAAAAGTTATCTGTCAAATAGAACCCAGTCAGTCGCTATTGGTGATGTTCTAAGCTCTAGCTTACCAGTGTCATATGGTGTGCCTCAAGGCAGCATATTAGGACCCACATTGTTTCTAATTTTCATAAACGAACTTTGCCTTTTTAATCCTACCCATGGAAGGATCTTTACGTTTGCAGACGACACTGCACTAGTATTTGAGGCAAAGTCTTGGGAACAAGTACGTGTGCTTTCTGAGCAAGGATTGTTTAATGTCATACTCTGGCTGCAAAATAATTTACTGACATTAAACTACGACAAAACAAAATATATTTGTTTCAATATTCTAAAACATAATATTCCTTCCCCCAATGCATTTAAAATTCAAGCCCACTCTTGTAACTATCCGCGTAACCCTACTTGTAGCTGTACAGTTCTCGATCAAGTCCCATCAATTAAATATCTTGGGGTCTCTATTGATAACCAACTAAACTGGTCCCACCAAATTAACTCAGTAGCTGCTCGCCTAAGAAAACTGATCTGGGTATTTAAAAACTTGCGTAACGTAGCAACCCCTAAACTACTTAAAACCGTATACTACTCGATAGGTCAATCAGTACTCGGCTATTGTATCTCGGTTTGGGTAAGTGCATGTAAGACTAAACTTATTAAAGTAGAAAGAGCCCAACGCTCGGTATTGAAAGTTATGATGGCTAAACCATTCATTTACTCAACAGTCATTATACAATGAGAGTAAGGTTCTATCAGTTCGCAAATTATATATTCTCCATATCGTAGTGGCTCAGCATAGGAAAAATAATTTCAATCTCGTTCGATATTATCAAAGTAGAGGAAGCAAACGGGTATGCGATGTCACTAAATATAAAACAGCTTTTGCTAGACGTCAAACCTATTTTTTGCAATCGTATATATACAACAAACTAAATAATCTCCTACAAATTTATCCTATGATAAGCTACAAATGTAAAATTACGCTTGAAAATTGGTTATTGGAACAGACTTACGATTCAATTGCGAGTTTGCTCTCTATTCTAATATAAATATAGCTATAAACTTTACTTAACACACACTCATATCATTAAAATTCCGCCACGCTAATGGGAACTCCTGTTGCCCGAACTCTTAAGAGATCGGTGTTCTCAGGAGTCCCTAAAACGAAACGTACATAAAGGTACACACACACACACACACACTCACACACACACACACACACACACACACATACACACTCACACACACACACACACACACACACACACACACACACACACTCACACACACACACACACACTCACACACACACACAAACACATGTGCAACATCACATCTCCACCCATTATACTACACAATATCCCCCCACACTTTCATACATACACATACTTACTCACTCTCACCCATAATTTTATCCAACTGTTTAAATACTTTATGAGTAGATGTGTTAGTATTATTTAATGTTTTTCTTTTTTCCACACTTAATTCCAAATTAAAGAACACTCTAGTAGATTAATACATATATATAATATTATCAAAAAAAGCATAACTAGAGTCTGTCAAACGAAAGTAGACACTCGAATTTCTTGGTAACTTTTTACATGGCAATACTCATGTGTTTCCACCTACGGACGCTATGCTCTACAATGGGGTAAATTCAGGGTTATAAAACAATAATTGGGCGTAATAACAAAAATAATAACGAGTTGTTACTCCGGAAGAAACCACGTATCACTATTTCCCATGATTCTGACTTTTTACGTTTCATTCACTCTCTTAATATTCTTCATACACCGGTCATTGTTCTAGGTATATTTTTGACTTTTTCCCCAAAAGATTAGGGAAATCAGAATCGGAGTGTGGCATTACTATTCCCCAATGTTTATACTAAGATAGCGGCGTAAGGTATTTTTCTGTGTGGTTGATTTGTAAGATATTTTGAGAGTTTTGCGTGACAAAATGAATAAAACAATCAAGAGTGGCGTGCGAAAGTTATTGTTCTGTATGATTTCAAAATTTGAGGAAAAGAAGCTGAATTCCTGCAGAAACAAGATTGTTTACGTATTGTGGTCGATTTCTTAGGTGAGTATTGCACAAATATTTTGATACTTTGATGGTACTTTGTGGTTCGACTTTTATTCTCTTATTGATAGTTGTTTTCATTTATGATATCAGAATAACATTCATACCATATTCATCATCATTTTGGCCTTTTGAACTCTACAAAAGATGATGTCGGTGTGATCAGTGTAAAATAAAAATCAGTTTGCATTCAGTTTGGTTGAGTATCAGCCACACACATGAGCATCGCAAGTGTTTACACTTTATTTAATTTTAATGATTAAATTGTTTTTTACAGCAAATCTGAAGGAAGTCGCAGGAGTTACGGAAATAATGCGTAAAATTGAGAGTTTAACTGATTTGGAACAAAACGATAGGGTAAAAACCCAAAACCAGTTCCTCGAAGAAATATCTTCACTCACTGGTAAGTTCTAACTGTCTAACTGTCCCTATTGTATTTCCAATTGAAAATTTTGTTGTTCAGATCTGCTCGATCACTATCAAACTTACATAAATTGAATTGTATTTGCAGATGTAAGTATCACAACATTAAAGAGGATTAAGAAAGAAGGTGTGGTGAATGAAGGTGTCTGGAGTACTCCAGGTAAAAAAAGACCTCACCAGTCCACAGTGTCAAACCTGGATAGTTTTGACATGGATGCTATCCGGAATAAAATAAACGAGTTCTACATTGTAAGAAAACAAGTCCCCACATTAAGAACTTTGTTGGCAGAGCTAAAAGAATGCATTGGATTCAGTGGATCTCATGAGACTCTTCGTCAAATACTATTGAAGAATGGCTACGAATTCAAGAAAAACAAAAATGAACGTTCGTTGTTAATAGAGCGATATGACATCTCTGCGTGGAGACATCGATTTTTACGATCAATAGCTTCAAAGCGTTTGGAAGGAAAACCTATCATTTATTTAGATGAGACTTATGTCCACAAATCATACAAGCCTAAAAAGTGTTGGCAAGGCCCATCAACAAGCGGTGTAGTTGAAAATATCTCATCGGGGAAACGCTACATCATAGTCCATGCTGGATCGGAGAAAGGTTTTGTTCCAAGTTCATTGTTAGTGTTTAGCACTAAATCGAAAAGTGCGGACTACCATCATGATATGAACGCTGCAAATTTCAATAAATGGCTACAAGAAAAGCTCATGCAAAATTTGAATGAGCCAAGTCTGATAGTAATGGATAATGCGTCATATCATTCGGTCATCATTAACAAGGCACCTACAACTCAAACTCGCAAAGCAGAAATTAGAGAATGGCTTACGTTGAATGGTGTTGCATTTGAAGACTACCACACCAAAGCAGAACTGCTTTGTTTTGTGAAACAAAACAGACCAAAACCAATTTATGAAGCTGATGAGATTTTGAAACAGAATGGTCATGAAGTATTAAGACTTCCCCCCTATCATTGCGACCTTAACCCAATAGAGCTTATATGGATTTTGGCAAGTAGAAATGTAAGCCTGACTGTAGCACAATTTGAAGAAGTTGTGAACGAGTCATTTGAAAGCATAACTGCAGATGATTGGAAAAAAATGACTGACCATGTAATCCACGTAGAAGCGAAATACAAAGAAAGAGAATTACAGAAGATAATTTAGAAAGTTTTATTATCAATGTGGGAGGAAACAGCAGTGATGATACCAGTGCCTCCGATGTATCACTTCAAGTGGAATATTTAGATTCAGATTTTGATTATAGTTAGTAAATAACATACATACTGAATAAACTATTTACCTAATTGCGACTTTCTTATTCGTGATCTTAATCGTAGGCAGGTAAGATATTGTGATATAGTTGCGCCGCTGCTACTGGCGCTTTGTACATTAGTGGACCAGGCATATTACTGCTTCGCGGCAGAAAAAATGGTACATACATAGGTACCTAGGCCTAGATGTTCTACTCGAATATTAATTACTTGTTTCTATTCAAGTACATCATCATCATTTAACATTGCAGGAGGAATAATAACAATTATGTAAAATATAATTGTCTAGCTCTATGTTTAGAATAATAAGAAAGTATCCAATTATTAATTCCAAGTATGCTATTATTTAATGAGTTGCCATACCAATATTTTTTGAATTTGCCGCGATTTTTCAGTCTCTACTTTCATTTGACAGACTCTACCATAAAATTACGTACTAATTTTATATGTAAAATATGTCTAATGTAATGAATAACACTTACGGAGGAAGGCTAGGTATACCATCATACAGGATTGTCCTAGTTTGGGTACCTAAGGCTTTCAAATTTGTATTGCACAATGTTAAATGTGACTTGTTCTTAATTTATGTAATATGTAAACGTTAGTTCTGCGAAAATAAAAAATTGTCTTATCTTATTATATTATCATATTATTATGCATTTAGTAAAAAGCTTAAAGCATTTTGACGTTGCAAACAGACACTACAATTTTATTCAGGTTATCGAACCAACGATACCTTATTGTCAAGACCTAGAAGACCGTTCGCAAATAAATGAGTTTGTCACGTTACTTCCCGAACAAGGGGTAAGGACCGGACGGATGCCCAAGCGAAACTTTAAGTTGACGGCTGTCAAAAGTGTCACATCTAATGTCACTGTCATTTCAACCTAATCGCTTGCATAGCGACGAGCGACGCAGTAACCAACACAAAAAAGCCTGACTGTGCGAAAATACTGAATAACAACTCCAGGGGGAGGTAAAACCGCAGCAGGAGGGGTTTGAGGCAGAAAACAACACACTGTAAAAAGTAAAATATTGTCAAAATTGTAATACAAAAAGACACAATTTTATATATCCACCATACAGCTTTACAGTTCATTAAAATACCTCAAAATTACATTTATTTAAATAAAGTTGCTTGCAATCGAAGCATAAATGTTTGTATTTTTATCACAAGTTTAATGTATTACCATAAAAAGGAATCAGAAATAAACAAAACTAGTTAAAGTTTGTTCTCAAAAAACGGAAGTGGCGGAATTTCCACTCAAGTAGCGCCAAAAACTAGGACTACAAAACAAAAAAATACTACCACTCTGTGGCATTTTTTAGTAATGGCAACATTAGTTCTATTCAGAATATCCCGTCCTCTTCTTCCCGCTTGTTTTTGACGCATTCCGTTACGTTGTGTTGTGTGGTAGCATGGTGCTAAATAAATGTTCCACTAAGAACGGCTGATTTACTGGTAAGTAATGAGTTTCTTATTATGTACTCATTCTGTAGTTGCTTTTTAATTATCCGTGAATAACTTTTATAACACAAATTAGGAATACTTATGATATCCCATATAAAATCATTGCAAGCAATAGTTTGAGGTTATGATTCGTAACATCCAATAAGCAACGTTACGTATCAGCGGACCGAGAACGTTACTTAATGGAATTATAAGGAGGTGCGCATAAAGTTTTTTTAACTACAGGGTGGACCAAAAGTCCGTTAACATTTGAATCGGTTGCCGCGTCTAGCAGCGGCGGCGGAGGGGGGTGGAGAGGTTACGCATTGCAAGAGCGGCCAATGGGAATTTAGTACCATGGCATCGTTCAGCGGTAGTCAACGTGCTTTTTATGTACGCGAGTACTATCGTAACAACGATTCTTCGACCTTAGCTCATCGATACGACACAAAAATCAAGCTCCATCAGGTGAGTTAACTAAAAAATGGGTGCTCAAGTTTGAGAAGACGGGTTCAACAATGGATTTACCTCGATCTGGCCGGCCTAGAACGTCGAGGGACCCCGAAAACGTGGAGCGAGTAAAATCGTCTGTTCGTGACCAACCTGGACTTTCAACTCGAAAGCGGTCTGCTGTCCCATTTTTTTCACCGACGAGGCACATTTCCACCTAAATGGCAATGTTAATAGACAAAATTGTCGTTAATGGAGTGACACTAATCCGAAATTAAAGCATCAAAAACCCTTGCATTCACCCAAAGTCACAGTATGAGCTGCTTTATCAGCAAGAGGCATTACTTTTTAGTCCTTACTTTTTTGAAGACTCGAGAGGACGAGCGGTATATCACCATGTTACAAAACTTTTTCGCTCCAGCGCTGCAGGATTTTGTTTGTTTTAATCAACGCTCATGGTTTCAGCAAGATGGGAGCCACTTGTTATACATGTAATGACTCGTTAAGGGCAGTTCGAGACATTTTTGGCCCAAAAGTGATATCGAAAAGAGGGGACATTAACTGGCCGCCTCGTAGCCCGGATCTATCCCCAATTGATTTTTTTCTTTGGGGATATCTTAAGGCTAAAGTTTACGACACCAACCCAGTAACTCTTGACGAATTAAAGGATCGTATTCGCACAGAAATCCAAAACATCTCAACAGAAACATGTAAAGCTGTTATCGAAAATTTCCGCTCTAGATTGCAGCAATGCCAGAATAATACATGTACATGGTTGACACATTGTATAATCTTTACCAAATTTACAGAAAAGACGGTGGCTGACATAGTTTCTCAACGTTTTACAGATGTAAACCATTTTACGTTTTAACTCCAACTATCGGTGCCAGAGATACCTGTATGTGTATTAAGCACAGCAACATAGATTTCATCTTAAGAGCTTTGAAAGCAAATAAAATTGTTTCATACAAAAATATTGAGGAGATGGTTCATGTATTTTCTTGTGATATGAAATCATTTGATTGTATGCATGGAAAGTGCATAAATTGTAAAACTCCACACATTGAATATAACAAAGAAAAGTCAAGCGGAGAAATGAAATAGTAGAAATGGGTACGTGTAGATCACAAATATGAGAAAGCGGGCCGAGAAATAACTACAAAGAAAACTATAAGAGAGGAGCAGAATGGGACCGTCGGTAATTTAGTAACTGAATTGGAGACCGCGTTAGTACCATTCAAAGTACACTATTTTAACTGGAAAGAACAACAGAGACAGTACCGTAAGTGCGTTAATAATTTAAAGGAAGACGAGATAATAATATTGTGCGACTTTTCTGAAAATTTCGATTGTAAATATTCAAACGAGATACAGTCGATGCACTTTGGTGCTTCAAAGACCTCTATAACGATACACACTGGAATTATTATTTTTAAACAAAAATGTCAAACATTTGCTACAGTTTCCGACAGTAACTGCCACGAACCTGATGCCATTTGGGCACATTTATTACCAACCCTATTAATGTCATCCATTTTTTTTCCGATGGCCCTACCAGCCAGTACCGGCAAAAGAAGAATTTTTATTTATTGAACTTATTTGCTGACAAACTGAAATTGAAATTCTTCACGTGACCACGTGAAGAATTTCAATTTCAGTTTCAATTTCAGTATTTTCTGAAAGCGGGCATGGGAAAAGCATTGCTGACGGTGTTGGTGGGTCGGTTAAAAGACAGCTTGACACTAGAGTACGTTATGAGACAGACGTGACTAATGCGACAGATGCCTACAATGTTCTGAATGGGTTTATGAAATCTGTAAAATGTTTTTATATCAACGAAAAAGACATTGAAAGCATTCGTAAGCTTATTCCACTGTCCCTGGGACGATGAAATTACACCAAAAAATATCGAAACAAAAATATATGATTAATGACAGGTTACTTAGATGCTTTTGTGGTGATGCAATTGCCATTGTCCGGAAACCCATATGCTAGTGTCAGTTAGAGCTAATCGTGATAATGACTGTATATTAATGACTGAGAACATCAGGGAAGTTAAAACTGCAGGCAATCACATTGTCCATGAGAACATCACGGATGATACAGTAAAAGTTGACAATGTTATTATGGCCAGCAGCACACAGAATATCCTTGACGATGGTTCACTTCATATTCTCCATGAGAACATCACGGATGATGCCGTTAAAATTGACAATGCAGTTATGACCAGCAACACAGAAAATATCCTCGGTGATGATTCATTACTTCCCTCAATTACTGCCGGCGACGTTGATGATTTAATCATTCCAGATTCGTGGTTAAAAGACATAAAATTTATAATTGATGATGAAATACTTTTTACAATCTCATAATATTGAGCAAGCATCAATTGTAGCAGCAGAAAATGCAACTATGGTGGAAACCAAAAAAGAGGATTTCCATAGTTCTAGTCTCAGTCCCAGAGTAGCAACAAATGAAACTGTAATTGACCTTACGACATCCGACACAAAAAATGGTTTCACAGAATGCTCCAGAGAATTAAAGTATTATTACCAACCACGAAGAGAAACTTTCGTTGCTATGTCTGCCACCTTTGTAAATGTGATTATTTATGTCTAAAAGAGATGATTAAATGTATGGTGTGTAAAAATTGGATGGGTCTAAAATATAGTGGCACTGATTCTTTTGATTATATTTGCCCGATATGCCTTGATCCTGATTAGTGATTTTAAAAGTACCTAAGTAAATGAAAAACCAAAACTAATGAATGACTGACTAGGATTTTAATTATTATTATGTGCATTGTACACGTAGCCTAATTATTCCTGTTAGTAACTTTGTGTTCCACCTAAGTCAAATATAACAGTATAGAGTGTAAATATATAACAGTCCTATTAAATGTGATATAAATTTTAAGATTTCTTTAAATTGTATTTAGCTTAGAGCTATATTAGAGTAGCAAATATTGTTTAACTTCTCCAAATTGCATTTTGTGTTACCTTAAAACTTTGTAAACTTACTGTTATGTTAATTATAAGATATTTTGTATGGTGTTACCGGCACAAAAGTGACGTAATGGATGTTTTTCGAAAAAAAATTCGCCAATTGATTGATTAATCTTTAGTGCATTGTTCTGTTTTTTTTTTAATATTAGTATGGTATAGTTGAATAAAACATATTAGTAATTATAAACAAATCGTTTTATTTGTCTAATTGCCAAGTTAAAAAGTTACTTAGTGGAACGAATTGTAGATAACTTTTGAAAACAGATTGATGTTTATTGAGCTTATTTACATATATCTATATACATTTTATTAAATTTAGTTAATTTATCTAATAATCTATAGCTTTATCATCAATTTAATGCAGAATTCCGTTCATTAGGTTTCCACATAAGTAAAGGGCAATTTTTTTTTAAAAACGCCCATTTATTGTTATTATTCAAATTCTAATGGCCTAAGAATCAAAACAGTGTTTTTTTTTCATAATATCCTATTTTTTTTGTAAGCGCTTGGCCTTCATCTCACCTGGCTACAATTTGAGATAAGGTCGAAGGTGGAGGCGCACTTCACCCGGAATCCTCAACAAACTGAGGAACTGGCTATCTTACCTCTAAATGCCGGAACACAACAATTTTAGAATTGTTATTATGGCGACAGAATTAGGTAAGATGGTGGTAGCTAGCCAGGCGGACCCAAACAAAACAAAACTACCACCTATCAAACCAAGCACAATATATTGTACTCCCCATGGGGATCGAACCCGGGACCATCTGGATCTGAAATCAGTGGGTTGAACCACTAGACCACAGCGGCGGTTTTATATATATAATTGTATATGCATTTATATGTAATTTTTGATTGTGGGTTTAACAGAAACAGGACTCAACAGTAGCGTATTTGACTCTAAGATATTCGATAGCCGCTACATGGTTTATCGTAGAGATAGGGAAACTTTAAACATTAAGGTGGTATGCTGGTAGCCTCATCTCGTTTCACCTCTAGACGTTTACATCAGTTAGAGTCTAAATGCGAGGACCTCTGGATTGAGATCCAGATGTCCTAATCCAGAGGTAATTTGCATTATCTCTGGTAGCCTCTGGTTACCTCAGAGGTAATTTGCATTACCTCTGGATTGAGACCAAAAACATTATTAACATTATGTTGCAACATAAATTTTGAATATGTATGTTGCGACATAATGTTAATAATTTATTTACATAATAAATTATCAACATTTTGCAAAAAATGTTGAATTATTTCAACGGTATTAGTAATAAATTAATAGGTCCATGCTATTACTGGCTCCAAAACAGACTCAAGCGCCCAGTTTATTACCATTAGCTATGCTTTTAAGTCCCTGCGCTGCTCAGAGCGACAACAATTTGCAGGATGTAGAACAGACGATGAATTTAGAAGATTACTTATTGTGAAACTTACTCTGCCAACTGAGATATTGACTTAACAAGCCGACCATTATTGGCATAAGTTAAATCTAAGTCTTTACCTTTGTAGTGTATTTATGTTAATCATTAACCAATTCTGTTTTATTTTATATGTTAAATTATTTTTATTTATTATTGTACAAATGGGATAACTTATCTCGCCTGATTTTCAAGTTATGAAAGGCGGAAGCGCACTTTACCGGAATCCTCAAAAGTCTGAGGAACTGGCTAACTTATTAAATGCCGGAAGAATTTTCTCGACTCGTATCAAATCTGACGATATAGAAAAAACCCTTGGGTTCATTCGGAACAATGAAACCGACAACATCCAGAACACAATCAACCTCTCTGTCCCTGAACAACTAATCACAAAAAGACAAATACTGTCAGACAGATTATTTGATCCGATGGGAGAGCTACAGTCATAATTGTAGCTAAAACCATGACTCAAAAACTCCAATTTTTTTGTTTTACCAAAAAAAAGCTTAAAATATTAAGCGTGGTTGTAAACATAGCTTTAAAAAACACCAAGGGGGTTTGTCCTAAATTTTCAAAAATTGAGTTTGTCAGATCAGTTGACAGGAGTATCTGGGATCAAGAAGTACCAACAAACAACAAAGAAGAATGGGAACTATACAGAGAACAATTTCCAGTTTCAAGAAGACAAGAAGACAGATAAACAGATGGATGCGTAAATTAGATCTCGTGGCCCTTTGCGAACATGTTCACCCTCAATGTCTATAAAAAAACACATCTTTCTATAATCCAATTGTAAGAATATGCTAATCATCTATACAAAGTTATGAAACTTGTTTATGTCGATCTACAGAAAGAGTGACAGCACTAACAAATTATTTGTTTTCAATTATTTAACCATTTATTTCCTTTTTGTAATGCTTTTTGGTGGTACTTTGGAATACCACTTAGATTAAAATATTTTAATGTGCCATGATTATCTGATTAATTGGTTGTATTCGGATTTATGTGCCATATGTATTGAAATAAAATAAAAATACAATCACACATGATGAAACTGCTGAACTTTACGGATACTGTGATGCGTCTACGAAGACCTATTCAGCTGTAAAAGAATAATAAAACCAGATGACTCAATTCAACCTGACCACTGCAAAAACTAGGGTTGCACCAATAAAACAATTTCAGTTCCCAGACAAGAACTGCGCCGTTGTTCTCTTTACAACACTTCATGACGTTTAAACATTTTTTTTTCTACTTGTTTTTTTTTTAACTTTTTTTTTTTCGTTTTAACATACATACATAATATATATATATATATTATATTTTTTATTTAACTTTTTTTTTTTTAACAATTTAAATTCATTTTAACATTGCCTTTACAGTAACAACCAAAACGACGACGATTTGAATATTCCACTATTAAAAAAAAAAACATGCATATACCGACTCAATGGTAGAACTTCGAAGGCCCAATCAAATGGAACTTCATTGCCAACCGAACCTGAGAGATACTTTTTGAAGAACTTAGCCCTGATGCAAATTTACAAATTGCTAACCATGTGGGAGGCTATTTGTCGCCATAACAACAATTAAAAAAAAATGTTGTGTTCCTGCATTTAGAGGTAAGATAGCAAGTTCCTCAGTTGGTTGAGGATTCAGGGACCTTCCACCTTCGGCTTTCACTTGAAAAATCCAGATGCGATTAAGGCCAAGCCTTAAAAAAAATTATAAATATTTTATTGTAAGGCGGGGAACGCCTTACCATAAAATATGTATACTTAGTAACCAAAGTTTTTTCTAATTTTTAACAGACCACATTGTTTAACTTTTACTGAAGAACATCCCCATGTTGTTAGCAGGCAGTATGATGCCCAACACTATTATATTTCATAGTCCCAACACTAGTGCAGATGTTGAAATAAAACAGTATTTCGTGTGCGTTCGTTGAGTCGTCATCAATACAACTTAGATTTTATCAGATTTTCTTTTATTACGTGCTCCAATTCCCAATTTTCTACTACATTTTACACAAAACTACAAGCTCATTCATTACTATCAACTAGATATGAATGTTCAAGACAAAAAACACGTTTCTAGTATGAGCTATAATCTACTACAATCCTTATAGTGATTTTTATCAATTGTCATATATATATTTCACTATGTGAACATTTTAACAACCTATCACGGTTCATACACAGCCCGCTGACAGACTTAGGCTTAGTAATAGTGTTTTGTTGGCACCCTTTGGGTACGAAACCCTAAAACATTTGGTGTATTATCTAGTGTTGACTTAGACTTGGTCGCTGACTACAGGTCTCCTGTATAAGGTCAGTAAGAGAACTCAACATAGCTCTCACAAGCCAGCTGGAGTGACGATGATTGACTCACAGTGTGCACTAACTGGGATGTAAGTAGTTCTCCATGAGTCGCCTTGACTCGTCGTAGACCCCGAAGAAGACGAACCCCCCGAGCGTGAACGCTGTCATGCGAGGGGTCACCCCAGCGAACAGACCGCGAACACCTGGAGAATGGGGGACATTCATACAGTGCCATCTAGCTCCAAAATAGGCATATCGTCAAATCTACCGCCTTGAATATTCGGAATCAAGACCAGCACACAAGGAGAGCCACGAAATTCAGGCTAGCTAGTTTTGTCGGTCAATCCATATTGACATACTGCATTCCATTATGGGGTGGCTGTGTCAAAACGTAGGTCATATCCACAAATAACATGACCAAAGTCATAATGGTGTTAAGCCTCGCGTGTCCATAATTTCACCGGCAAATCCCTTCAAACCGGTACACAGCAATGCTGCTTGGCGGCCGAAATAGGTATAGTGAAAGAAGTTCCCTGGACGAGTCAAAAGGAGCTCTACTGGAAAACTACGTGTTAAGAGTAGGCTGTGGCTACATACCTGACTCGAGGTATATATCGGTCAGCACGGGCCGTATCCTGAGTTTGCTGACGGAGCAGGTCTCCGCCAGCATTATCCTCGTCTTGGCGAGGTCCAGAGGGGTGGTGGCTGCCGCCGCGAAACCTCCCGCTATGGAACCGCATAGCGCACTCTGGAACAAATTCATATTTAAGAAGATTACCTTATCATGATTACTGGTTCAGAATGGAAATAGTTGCCCTCGTCTGATTTTACGCGCCAGTGCAATCTTGGAGGCTTCAAGTCCAGAGTGTACCGTTCCTTTTAGACAAGCATGCTCCATCTTTAGTTGTTTTTCAAGTAAGCTGATGCTCAAACACTTTGCAATCAATAAAAAAACTGCTACTAAGGGTGAAATAAATTTGAAATTGAATTAAAAATGAAGTTCTTGTTTTAGTGAGGTTTTTTTTTTTACTTAATATATTATGGTTTTTTTAACAGTGCACGCAATCTCTATGCGTTTACTGACTTACAATGCACAGCCTTAACCATAGGTTGAAGCGACATGAACTTTGAAGATGTGTGTCCTTATATGGTCTACTAAGAAAGGATAGTAGGAAATTCCCACAGGTTTTTTAACCGCCTCATTGGTCTAGTGGTTCAACCTACCGATTTCAGATCCAAAAGTCCCGGGTTCGATTTCCAGGGGCGTACAATATTGCGCTTGGTTTAGTTGGTGGTAGGACTTCTTTTCCGCCTGGCTAGCTACCACCATCTTACCAAATTCTGTGACCATAAAAAAATCCTTAAATTGTTGTGTTCCAGTATTTAGAGGCAAGATAGCCAGTCTCAACTTGTAACCAGAGATGATGGACAAACGCTTCCCCGTCGTACAATAAAAAAAAAAGGTTGACATGGTACAAAATCCAGGGTGTTCGACAAGTCAGATCTCACCTGAAAGCTAGTGATCTCTCCACCGTTGTACCCCTTGAGGGTCGTCTTCAGCAACTCCCACACCGGTAGCTCTATGAAGCTGAAGGGCAGGTCGCGGGCTACCGTTGAGAAGAACCCTCGGTACAAGCCGCGACGGAGCCCTTCCGATCTATACGCCTGAAATTAAGCGTCTGTTGAGAACTCAACTCATCCGAACCCTATAATATCAAAGTTCCCTCGATGCAGGCTATGCCTAGTAAGGAAACTGACAGATATTTGCCTATTTGTTTTCGGCGGTCTGTAAAATAAGTTATTTAATATATCAATTTCGTACTTCCATTTAAACTGTTTGAACTGTTTATCTTGTTTTAGAGTACTAAATAAAATTTTATTCATGTTTCTTTTCTTTTTTTTTTTAAGAGGTAAAATTCATGGTGCTATCAAGTGATTTGTAAAGTGTGGGCCGTATATTATAATTTCACGCCTCTGTGGTCTAGTGGTTCCTCCACGTATCAAATCCCCTGCGGACAATATTGTGCTGGGTTTGGTCGGTGGTACTTGGTTCTCGCTGTTTAAGTCCGCCTAGCTGGCTATCACCATCTTACGTAAGACGGTTGCCATAACAACAATTTGATATTCGATTTCCTCCATTTAAAGGTAAGACAGCCAGTACCTCGGTTTGTTGAGGATTATGGGTGAAGAGCGCTTCTACCTTCGGACTTATCATAACTTGAAACCAGGTGAGATAAGGTCAAACGTTCCCCATCGTACTATAGAAGAAAAAAAAAGGTGTCTAGCGCCGTGGCGCTGGCGGAATCGACCCGTCCTACTCAGCCTCAAGAAAATCGTAAAAGTCGATTTCCTTAGCTTCCTTCTGTGTATTACACATTGCGATCACCAATCCGCCGTCCTAGCGTGGTGATTATGGCAAAACTCTCCAGCTTTGGGGCTCTGTCCAGCAGTGGACAATAATGGGCTGCTGGTGTGTGATGTCTTTCACTTTTTTGTTTACAACTAGCCTCGTTTGCATGAAGGAGCAACAAAAAACGAATCGGTTTTGTATGGCGATGCCTGACATCTCATTCCAGACCCATAATAACTGGTTTTTGGGATGAAAAGCCTATATCCCAGTCTAGACCTGGACATACGCTACATATGTTAATCAATAGCTACATATGTGCAAATTGTGAGCTCAATCCATACAGTAGTTTGCGTGAAAAAGGATCAAACATGAAGTCGATAATAACTAAAATGGATAAGAAGCTTATCCATTAGCGATCATATCTTCCTCAATACTGAAGCATTTACATGACTGAACGGCTGAACTAATTTCAATAATCTGGCATGGATATATAGCGAAAGAACAGAAGCTACATTTAATGTGGTGACCTAACACGCTGGCAAAGGCCAGTTTATGTTATAGAAAACACTAATTAAATAGTGATTCACATTCCTCGGGACTTCCCAAGATTTCTTACATACAAAAGAAATAGATAAAATGATAAAATCGTACCTACATCACCTAAGATGGCTATACTGCTTCTAACATTAGCGCCGACGTACGTTTGTTTTCTTTGTTTTGCTATTTCTGTGGGAACTCTGATGACGCAGGCTAACTGAAAAAAAACGACATTAATTTATTATTATAATAACCTCTGGTATACCTTGGGGGAAAGGTCGTTACCTTGGGGGGGAGGTCGTGACCTTGGTGGACAAAGGTCATGACCTTGGGGGGGAAAGGTCGTTAGTCTTTTGTTCTAGCGATGAGCCATTCACTGTTAGACACAATCCTATTCCACAACCGGTTTTTCCAAAATATTTCCACAAGTAAAATGTAAAGAAAGACAAAAAGAAAGCAAAAGCAAACGCTGTTCAACTACAAAACGGACTGGATGGCATTTGCTGAGTACCTGGAAGAGGAAGTTGAACTAAAAGTTAAACTTAAAACAAACGAAGACATAGATGAAGCAACATTCTACATAACCAACCTCATACAAGTGACCGCGTGGCGTTCTACTCCTACGCTAAACTACCACTCTGACAAAAGTAATTTACCAATGTAAATACGTGTTAAGTTACAAGAAAAGCGAAAACAAAGAAGGCTACTCCACTTTCTCAACTCACAAAAAAGACAACTACTCACTTTGGAAAATTACAAAAAGCGTTAAAAGACCTCAAAATCAGGGCCAGAAGTGGAGTCGAATAATATCATTTCTGAAAATCAGTTTAGATTTCGGGAAAGTCACGCAACAGTAAAACAAGTTCATCGAATTGTCCATAAAATGAGACAGTCCTTAGAGAAAAAAGAATACTGCTCAGCTGTATTCTTAGAAATCCAACAAGCATTTGACAGACTCTGGCACAAAGGACTTCTCTATAAACTAAAGACCCTCTTACCAAATTCATTTTACATGGTCCTAGAGTCATACTTGGATCAAAGATAATTTCAAGTTTCATTGAGTAGTCTCCTTCATAAGAAGACTACTCAATGCTCTATAACATGTAAGTCTCAGTACCTCAGGGTCATCGGTACTTAGACCAGTGTTGTACTCCATATACACGGCAGACCTGCCAGAAACAAAAAATGTCGTTACAGCAACTTATGCAGATGGCACTGCCTGCCTAGCGAGTGACAAAGACCCAAACATAGCTTCACTGAAACTCCAAGAACAACTACATAAAATATACACCTGGCTACAGAAGTGGCGAATCAAACCTAGCGTAGCCAAATCGGTACATGTCACATTTGCACTTCGAAAAAGCGATTGTCCAAGCGTTTGTATGGAAGACAAGGTTCTACCAACAGTGATACCTTGTGAGTACCTTGGTCTGCACCTTGATAGAAGACTGACCTGGGCAAAACACATTAAAACCAAGCGTAAAGAAGCAAACCTACAATTCCTTTCACTGAATTGGCTGCTTGGTCGTCAATCAAGGCTATCACTCAGCAATAAACTACTAGTGTACAAAGCTATCATAAAGCCGATCTGGACTTATGGATTAGAACTCTGGGGCTCTACTACTAACTCCAGCATTGAGATTCTCCAGAGGTTCCAAAACCTGTCACTGCTAACAGTTTCAAGCGCACACTGGTTTGTGAGAACCTCTGAAATTCATGAACACCTGGAGATCTCAACAGTAAAGCAGGAAATCAGCAACAGTAGCTCCAAATATAAAGCTCGACTGAACAGGCACACAAATGAACTCGCCAAAGACCTCATAGACGATAAAGAAAACGTAAAACGCCTAAAACGATGGCACATACTGAACTTGGACACACGAGATTAAGTCTATAGTCATTCTACGGCATTTGATGGAATTGCACCAACATAATTCCTCCTGGAACGTATCTGATTATGGCTAAAGCTGATAGCAGATTGTCTTAAATAAAAAAATAAAAAAAATAATGAAATAGCAACATGAAGGCCTCGTAATAAGCAACAACAGGTTTAAGTTGGAGCAAAGCTCGAACACTATAGATCACTATAGATCTTATTTTAATCCACAATCATACAGTGGCAGGCAGAGAGTGAATGAGAAAGGCCAACGATCGGGCTCAGTGACGCATCTTGGAGGAGACCTACGTCCAGCAGTGGACTGCAATAGGTTGATGATGATAATGAATCCACATTGTGTTGGAAAGCTTACACTATCAAAAACCATATTGCACATACTGATGTGACCTTATCTTGAATGATGGGTCAGATATTGCTTATTCAGAGAATTAGAAACATACAACCAATACGGCTGTTGCCCATTTAATAGTATAAATACAAGGTGGAAGATCTGATTTTAAAGTAATTTGTTTTTGTTGTGAGTCAAATTGAAGACTGCTTCTAGGTTCCCCATGCAACCAGTCTCAGATTCAGGTTCCATCCCCAGTGGAGAAATGGTCTTTGTTTAAGTCCACCTGGGTAGCTAGTAGCTACCACCATCTTACCTAAGTATGTCACCATATCAACAGTTCTAAAATGTTTTGTTCCAGGTAAGATAGCCAGTTCCTCAGACAGTTGAGGTGAAGTGCACTTCCACCTTCGGTCTTATCATAACCTTATAACAGCTGAGATTAAGACCAAGCGCTTCCCCCCATACAATTAAAAAAAACCTATTTTCATTGTAAATGAACCCAGCATTCATTGATTACGTAAATCAACTCACCACTTCACCAACACATGCTGCAAACATGTGGACCAGTGGCGCATACCCTACGGCAATGTGTGGCTGAACCAGGGTCTTTGTGTTCTCATATGATACAAAGAACAGGGCTGTGGTGGGCATGGAGCCTGTGGCAACCGTAAGTAGACCTGGAATTACGATTATATCTTATTGAAAAGACATAAAAGGTTACTTAAATGTGAACTATTGCAACATGATAATATAAAGTAGAATTTTGATGAGCCTGCTGCAGGCGTCCCCTGTTTCTCCAAAAGTAATAATTCCAAGCTTGTTAGGAATTATTTTTATTTACAAGTTGAATGTTAAAATAAACAATTAGAATCAGAATGTTATATTATATGCCTTTCATTTGATACCCATATTGTTATACAATAATATTTTTTACGCACTCTCTATGTTAAAGCGTCCAAAAATGAATGGACATTTATGCTACGCCACCCCATTAACAAATGGAGCAAGCAAGTCACCCTCTGGCAACCAAGAGATGGCAAAAGAGGTAGGGGTTGTCAAGTCAGGAGATGGGAAGATGACTTGAACCTGATAGCGGGACCACTCTGGTTGAGAGTAGCAAGGGACAGGACCCATTGGAAGGAATTGGAGGAGGCCTATGCCAAAGGGCACACCGAACTTAGGGACCTCTTGTAACCTTATGTTTAGGAATAAAAGGCTATTATTATTATGTTAAAGTTAGTTTTTAGTAGTAAAGTACACACACACAATTTAGTTAAGATGAACCCAAGTCACTTCACATGTTAAAATCTATCAAGCGGTTTAGGCTACAGAGCATTAGGTGCAATGAAATGGACATACATACATATTTAACATAAGAAAAGTAGAAATTAAGTAATATACCATATACATGATTATTCCGGTATCTCCAAGTATTTTAAATAAAAAAATACATACCCTCGAAAAACATCCTGAGACTATCAGATTAAAGCATTAGAAATGTTATAACAAATGAATTAGCTATTGATGATAATTTCATAAAATTTAAAGTATATCAAACAAAGATGAGTGTACTTGGTGTAGTGGTAAGTACATTAAAATAAGAGTTTAACTACATTAGTCACACCAACCCAATATAAAATCCTCATCAAAAATTCTCACTTATTCAGAATTTTACCTCTATAAACCCCTTTGAAGCCACCAGCTTTATGGAAGCCCTGCTCACTCTGGAGACGAGTCTTCAACGTGTCCAGGGGATATAGAGCCACGTCTACAGATATCCCGGCTAATGCTCCCGCCTGGAAATGTTAACAGGTGATGAAATGTTCAGTAGGTATCAACCTACTCACTAGATACCTACCTAGATTAAGGTTAATATAGTAAGTTCAAAGATCATAGGATGTGGGGTAGCTTCTTAGCTAATTTTCAGTTGGCGAGAGGCACTATATGTTTATAGGGCACTTTATTTAATATATCGCATTCAAGAATATTGCATAACCTACAAAATAAGTAGGTAGACTGAAAACAAAAGAAACACTTACGAATAAAGGCGGCAAATAAGATGGTCTTCGTAGCTTTGGTTTTTCTAGAGTATCAGCCATTTAGCTAGATTGATTCCGGCTTATAATCGCACAATAATATAACCTCAGAAACACTTAGGACCTAGTTATTTCAAATTCACACTGCATTTGCTGTGCCGGTGCCGATTATCATTCTAATATCCCGTAGAGTTAAACACGTTGTGAAAATTGAAATTCACATTACTTACACTAAGCCAAGCCAACCAACCAAAGCGTAAAGTATGTATGTATGTATAAATGTTAGCATAAGCAACGCTGACCTCACTTTTTTTTTTTTTTTCTACGGCCTGGATTCTAGTCCTTTTTGCCAATCTTTAGTGTTTCACCACTTACACTCACGCAGTGTTACCAGTTGGCTCCATGCACATAGATTTTTTTTTTGCAATTTACTTGCTTGACCTCTGAGCATTTTTGAGGACCGCACCAAAGAATAGAAGGATTCTTAGAAGGACTTGCATAGCATGATTGTTCACCAGAGCATGTTGGAACTTTTGATCCAGGAGTTGATAGTTCGATTGAATTTCGAATAGCCTCTACAAAAAGTAAATACTCATTTATTGAATTTAAGGGATCATTTAAGTCTATATCAACAAAATTTGAATCTAGAATACTAGAAAACATGTTCCAATCCATCATTTTAACATTTGGACGAATCGGAAGATGCTTTTTAAGAGTACAACCGGTATTCACGTGAGTGCAATCGTTGTTTTTATTATTATTTACCTACTACCTACATAGAAGGCTAGAGTTTGGTAAGTAACCGCTCCGTGGTCTAGTGTTTCCCCCAACGACGATAGATCCCGAAGTCCCGGTTTCGATCCCCAGGGGGAGTTCCTACAAATATTGTGATTGGTTTGGTTGGTGGAAGGACATTGTTTAAGCCCGCCTGGCAAGCTACCACCATTTTACTTAATTCTGCCACCATAACAACAATTTCAAAATTGTTGTATTCCGGCATTTAGAGGTAAGATAGCCAGTTCCTCAGTTAGTTGAGGATTCCAGATGAAGTGCGTTTCTACCTTCGGCCTTATCTCAACTTGTGACCAGATGAGGTCGTACAATAAAATGCAAGGTTTTTAAGGTGAAGAGTCCTTACATTTTTTGTGGATAAATCTCATAGACTTGAAAATCTCTGTATAAATCCACTAAAGAATAATAATATTATGGGACATTTATTTCACACAGCGCCATCTAGCCCCAAGCCCAGCATAGCTTTATTAGAAGCTATGCTTAGTTTGGGGCTAGATGGCGCTATGGGAACTAAATTATGGATATAGTACCTACTTATATCCTTTTTTTTGTAAAAATAATAAAAATAAAGTCTACTATATTATAATACAACACCCAAACACAGAACAAACATCTCTATTAATCACACAAATATTTGTCCTGGGTGGGAATCAAACCCACAACCTACAGCGCAGAAGGCAGAGTTACTACAACTGAGCTTGAGGCTTGTTTCAAATCTGATATTAGTTCGCACTCTTTTTTTCAATCATCATTTTGGCACTTGCGTACCCGCTAGCTGCCGCAGTACAACACTGTCTTTGCGTTGTTGGAAAGAAGCGCCACGCTGTTGGTGACGAGACTCGCCGACGGCGATTGGTAACGCGCGCCCGTCTACACAGGTCATTGCAAGTCAAATCGGCCAGCAACTGTCCACACGGCAGATTTGACAAGGTCACGTCTGCAGAAATGGCTCGTTGGCGACCGTCTGTTACGGATTTAAGGGAATGCTAAAGTTTATCAACCTGAAGATGAATATTTTCATACGCAGCAGACTGTATTGATCATATAATTGTTTTGTACTGTAATATGATGCTAACGTAGTGTTGCTGTTATTTTTTATGTGCGATGAGAAGGGTCACTTCTCGTGAGTAAAAAAACCGTACCTAGCTAAAGGCGGACATCGTTACCTACCCACTTACTTCCTCTTTATTTCTCGTTCTGTCATTTTACCGCGTAACATTCGGTAATATGGTGAGAAAGAAATGAGTCTCAAACACGTAAGTAGGTACCACGAAATCATTTAGGCTGATGGAAGCATTTTTTTTAAGTCCACCTGGCAAACATAATCATCACACAAAAATATTTTTCCTGGGAGGAAAATCAAGGAACTATGTTCTTTTACTTTCTTTCGGACACTATTGTACTTACGACAAAATACTGATACAGACTAAAAATATACCAACACAAGACTAAATACATGTATAACATAAAAAAAATACATTACGAATATGTATATGGATAAAACGGAAGAGATGTATAATTATCTACATATGAAAATATACAACAAGGCGGTGTGGTTGAAAAACTTTAGCCTTGCCTTCATGGGTTAAAAAAAATTGCCTAGCAACCAACTGCTTTGTCAATTTGATTCACGTTCAATATATTTCGCTCATCGGGTTTTTATTTCTTTTACAATGCCGAAAGTTTACAAAACAGCTCACGAAGGCATTGCATACCACAACGTACGCCAAGGTAGCGAACCAGGCTGCTACCAGCTTCACAGGTAACTTTAGAGTTGGGTATTGCCCTTGCTTCTACCAACCCTTTTATGCCCACTTTTGAACTTAAGGCTTCGCTTTACGTGCCATAACTCTGCGCCTATTTTACAGACCTTCATCTTGCCGTCTGAAATTCCCGGTAACAAAGAAGCCCATCCACAAATGCGAGGTACCAAAGAAAGAGTTTACGAAGGTTCCACAAGTGAGTGGATGGAGGACCCTCTTGGTGCCGAAGACTGAGCCAAACTTCTACCCAGCGATCATGCAGAAGCAGGAGTATGAACGTCTGCAGAAACAAGCTAAGGTCAGCCTACATTTAAAAACAGAGCATTTTTGCTCTTTCATTGCTATAACATTTGTCTAGGCGTTTCATATCGTATACTATAGAATTCTTACATTCTGTCATCATCACTTAGTTAGACAAACATTCCGAATGAGCGCTAGTTTATTTTCCAAACTGTTTTTTTTTACGTGGGTAAGCTTGACCACGAAGCTTTGCCTGGGCATTACCTGGGTTAGGTCTACAATAAAGCGAGCTTTCCCAGAAGCTGCATATTAAAAATACAAATCACTTTGTTTCTCGCCTTGGCTGATAGGTAGTTCTTTTTTACCACTATTTTACGATCCTTACCGTATGGACTCCCGCAACCGCCACAATATCGTCCGTCCACCAAATGGGATTGGGTGTAACAACCACGAATAATCACGAAACGGAGTGCCGTTATGCTATTATTCGTGGTTGCTACAATGCTTTGTATGCTCCGTAGAAATTCCTATTGCAAGACTGATGTGGGATTTGGCGGATATGTCCTAAATCCATGTTCCCACCAGATTAAATCGCAAGAGGAGGTTCTCGAAGCCATGATAGCCCAGGAGAAGGAGGTGCAGCGCGCCGCCAAGGAGTCGGAAGCTAGGAAGCGGAGTCTGAAGGAGTCGTTACTGCCGCAGCCAGGAGCTGATGCAGCCGCCGGGACCACGGACCCTGAGCTGGAGGGACCGGACCAGGCCGCGCACACATTGTCGCGAGCTGAGCGTGAGTTCTACTTATATCAGGGCGAGCACAGCGAGGTTTCCATAATAAACAGATACCTACCGTATAATCAGTGTCACCGAGGTTCTTGCAGCTTCCTTTCATAGTGGTCGCAATTCCGAACCGGCGATAGATATGATGTTCCAAAATTATAGTTCATTTATTTTCTAGGTTTTTTATCATCTGTATGAAATATTTTTGGTAGCGTTTAGTTTTACCATGAACGAAATAAATTAATGCTAAATGGAATAGCAACCAAATATGGATGATAAATAGCTGTGCGTATGGACACTACAATAATAGAAGGATGACGGCGGAATAACATGAAACTCTTGGCTTAACTTCCTAAGCAACCTGAATACCTACCTAAAACACGCAACCTCACGTCACGACGCGACGGTGGCTGCAAGTTATGAAGCCTTACTTTGGCAAGATACCTACTCTTCACTAATAAGTCTCCTAGCCTTGGGTTCCACCGAATCTAGCGCGGCAAGGTATAACTGAACCATCCCAACATCAACAGCCCATTAGTCTCCACTGCTGGACAAAGCCTCCTCTAAAACTAGATTTTTTTTTATATCATCGCGACGTTTGGCTGGCGGGTTGGTGATCGCAGTAAAGGCTTAGATAGTACACAGAAGAAAGCTGCTGCCCTTCTTGTAGCAAGATCCCTTAGTCGGCTTTTACGATATCCATGGGCTAAGTTGGAGGGGTCGATTCTTAAGCCGCGACCGCCACGGCATTCCAAAATCCATCCTAAAGGTGGCAGCAATACTCTATACTGGAACGACATTGCGCTTTGTATAGGTAAAGTCAAAACCTGTCCAGGTGATTTTCAAACTCACAGAACGTTTTCGCATCGGAAACATCACTTTTTATCGGATGCTATCCGATAGATTTCTCAAACCATTTATGAACATCTTCTGCGGGAAGCATCGAATTCCAATATCAAAATATTTCGATATCGGAGTTAAGAATAGCGTTCTCGGAATCTCCATCGGAAGCTTCCGAATTCGATCCGATAAGGCTTTCTGAATGTTTGAAAATAGCTTTACAGGTGTGAAGTATCGCTTAACTATTCGCCTATCTAGGTAGGTTAGATAGACTTACTTAGACAGAAGTAAGAACTTTTTATACTTAGAAACATAAAGTAAGAAGCCTATAATTGGCATAAGTAGTAGGTATATGTGGGTATAGTTATACCATATTATTCGCTCACTAAATCTTAATTAGTTTATACCTACAGTAACAAGCCTCACAGCTCAGTTGGTAGTAGCTCTGCCTGCTACGCTGTAGGTTATGGGTTCGATTCCCACACAGGACAAACATTTGTGTGATGAATATAGATGTTCGTTTTGAGTTTGGGTGTGTGTGTGTGTGTTAAGTACCTATGTATATACAAAAAAAAAGTATATTAGTAATATAGTTCCCAACAACCTATGCTTAGTTTGGGGCTAAATGGCGCTATTTAAAATATAATGTCCTGTCCTGTAATGTCCTGTTTTTTGAGCTGTTTCTGTGTTCATTTCCAATAATCCGTAAACTAGTTACCATATTACAAGCTATGCTTAGTTTGGGGCTAGATGGCGCTGTATAAAATATAATGTCCTGTCCTGTAAATTTGAACTATTGTCACAGTGAAATTTTAAAATTAGTTTAAAAGTATTAGTTAAGTATTTCTTGTGGCTGAAAAAAATGGCTTTTTTTACTTTTACTTTTTTTTTTACTTTTTCACAGTGAAATTTTACGTTTAGATGTGCACTAAGCTGTTGGCGTTCTTTTTTATGTAATAAAATAAATAGGTAAGTAGGTACTTGATGTTTTGATTGTTGGGAACGGACGCAGTGCTACGCGCAGACAACATGCAAGGCCCGCGTCTCTGCAATCGCATCATCCTCGCGTCCAAGTGCCACGCCATCCGGGACGCGCAGATCTCCGAGAAGGACCTCATCAAGAGGGAGCTGGATGAGGAGCAAAGGAGGTACAATGTTACTTGCCGCCATCGGCCTTTACCTGTCACGTGATAACAAGTAAATGAGTTACCGCCTGTGTGGTAGTGTTGTTGCCTTATCGATAGTTTCGCTATCGATAGTTGACGTATCGAGTATGGTTGGTTGATATTATACCTTATGAGCAAGCAATGATATCGTTAAATTTTCGACTATCGATTGGGCAATAACATCGATACTATTGAACGAATTCCATCGAGATTGGGTCAGTTCATTCAAATTATTAAAGAGATCCTCCACTTCAATATCAAAGAAAAGAAACCAAGTTCAAGCACTAAGAATAATGTGCCTAATAAATACCTAGTACTTACTTAATTATAGTAATATAGCATGTAATCTAGTTTTAGCAACCATAATCGTAATTATTTAACCATTTTCTGTTTTGTGTCAACAACCAGTTTTAGTAAATGCTACTAACTCGATATATACCTATTTATATTAAAGCAGTACGTACATATGTTTATGTTACAATCAAGTTTTAAGCTGCCATTACGTAACCTCATTAAATAAAGTGGTTGTAGCGTGTTTTGTACGTTAAATAAATAAATAAAATAAAATAAAAATCGATAGTGTTTGTACTGATACTATCGATATTTTCGACACTATTGATATTTAGCCATAGTATTACTTATTTTTATCAACCGATACTATCGATAGTATCGATGATATTCTGAAGGGTCGATAGTTTGTCTATTGATAGGACTATCGATAGTATGACTGATTTTCGCGGCCACGATAGTATCAAGACACTATAGATAGACTATAGCTATCGCAACATGAATACTCTGTGGTCTAGTGGTTCATCCACCGGTGTCGTTGTCTATCCAGAGGTCCCTGGTGGATCCCCAGGGCGAGTACAATAATTGTATTTAATTTGGTTCGTGGAAGGACTTTGTTTAAGTCCGCCTGGCTAGCTACCACCATCTTATATAATTCTCTCGCCATAACTACAATTATGTATCTCAAGAAAAAAAACGGAAATGAAATACCTACCTACCTAATAACACCGTCCATGTTATCAAGAGTATAATACCTTTTTATACGAGTAGTACTACCGTTACTAACAATATTTGAACGAAATTAACCGGTTACGTGGCCTTGTCAAAAAATCTAGAAAAAAATCTGCATTACTTGTAAGTTTGTTCTGATTTTGAAAAAGCGCGTCGACTGATGCCACGTCGGTTACTTGTGTGAAATTTGTATCTATCATCATCATCATCATCCCTAAACTTTAGTTGCTCATTTTCTTAGTAGTTCCTCATGTGTGTCGCAGACTGGATGCGATAATGGAAGAGAACCGTCAAATGGCGGTGAAGCGCGCGGAGACTGAAGAGGAGCGCCGTCACGGACTGAGGCTGCAGAACCTCGCCGCTCTCAAGGAACAGATACGCGCGCATGAAACTGCCAAGGTACTTATAATACCCAATTTTTACATACAAAAGACATTAATACAAAAGACTGTGGGGAAAAAAAATACGGGACATATAATTTTTTACACAACGTTTGCCCCAAACGATTTGTAGGTAATATTGAAATGGAACTTGTACTACTTTTTTATAAATACATACCTATGCATATAATGATATAAACACCTATATCACAGATAATAAAATACTAACGTCCATGTACCTCATCTCATACACGACCGTCCTAACTCGGGATATTCTTCGGGATATTTTGTTTGAATACTAAAATGATAGATGGCGCTCGTCATTTTCAACCCCGCTAAAGTCGGGATATGCTAGTTTGAGAAAAATGATGATCCACGATCCGCCTGTTTAATTTAATTTGCTGTGTTTAACTTTTGCTATATGTAATATACTATATAGCACCCAAACACAGAACAAACATATATTTTTATCACACAAATTCCGGGTCGCAATAGAAGCGCCTTCTTTCAGCGCAAAAGGGAGAGCTACTGCCAACTGAGCTGTGAGGCCAATTACACAACTGACTACATAAATAATGCAGAATTTGTCACTCTAATGATGACCAGTGTTGTCTTCGCAGGTAATGGAGGCGGAACGCATTGAAGAGGAGAGCATCCGAGTGAACCAGGGGAACATCGCTATGCAGATCGACGAGGCGCAGAAGCTGAAGGAGAAGCACCATCGGCAGGCAAAGCTCAAGGAAGTACTCGACCAGGGTAAAACAAAACAATAACTACACACCCTGTATGTGAAATCATTGTACCCTGACTCATTCCTTCTTGGGACTGGAACATCACATCCTAAGGTTGTCTGTAAAAGGTCTTATCGCTTTTAAGCCCATTGTACTATTTACTTTACTAGTTTTAAATTGATAACTATGTATAATAAAGACTTTTCATTAATTCATTCATCTCAGTGGTTTAGTGGGCGGGCGTGCAATTCGTGATCTGGAGGTCCTGGGTTTGATTCCGTGGTGGTGCACTCTTGGTGAGGCTTGTTCCCAGTTAGGTCTTAGAATAACTACATAATAGTTCAAGGTTTGGTTAAGATCATATTTTTGTATTTCAAGTGATTGCACTTTGTCCTGATGCAGATTCCGGTTTTTTGTGTCATACTCATACTCAACAGCGCTCAAGCTGAGCTCAAGCTATTGAAATACAAAAATATTATTTGATTAAGATATTTGCAAACCTGAATCACCTGAGTGTCCGAGAAGTAAAAGGTTTACAGGGAACCCTGGTACTCTATCTAGTACTAGTCGTCAAAGAGGTTACACACCCGAAAAACAACACGAAAAGATTGACTGACTGATTGATGATCTTATAAATTTTGTCATTTGTCAAGTCAGCATGTGCTGCAAAGTTGCAGTAAAAAAAATGACTCCTTTTAAACAAATTGCAACTCTAATATAAGAAGTTAAGGCTTCGAATGCTAAGTAAGCATATGTTCGTTACGACGACCAACAGATAACGAGTAAATTAATGAAAGCTGCAGCTTAATGGAGCTAGCTCCATTTTGGTGGAGTTATTATGTGCATGGCCGGAATCGAACTCATGACCTACATATTAGGAAAACTGTGGCCCATATCGAAAGGTCAATCCACTTGGCCATCACAACCCCTGATAGACTATTCTCACAATTCCCTCAGGAAATGCCGAGCTCCTATTCTTCAAGCAGCTTCAGAACGAAGAGGACAGGATCATGGACCTTCGCATCAGCAACTTCATGAAGGCGAAGCAGGAGCGAGAGTCGCGGAACAGGGCTGAGGCAGAGGCGGTCAAGGCAGCCAAGCAGAAGGGGATAGACCACATCGCGAAAGCTCAAAAGGTATCAGACGCTTTTTGGATGTTTGTAAAACTATCTACTGCCTAAACCAGTAGTTTAGGCAGTAGATATTTACCGGTATAAGCTGAAATATTGCATAGATATTGTTCTGGACCAAAAATATCACCCACCCTCATTTCGGGTGTGTTTATCCGGGTACATAACTTGCGGGTGAAGCCGCAAGCAGAAGCAGCAAGTGTTATATTATGTATAACATTTTCTGCCTTTTCGAAGTAGAAAATTTTTCTTCAAACTTCGCGATTAGAACACAAAATGTTGTATAATTTACCGGTATTTAGGTATCGCATGACCGCGTTATTTTTGTATGTGAATATCTATCTAGTATCTACGTACCTATATTTAAAACCCTAGATAAGCAAGAAAATAAAATTTGAATTTTGAAATTTTGAACAGGGAAAAGTTCACACGAACAGCACATTTAGTGTCCAATGGTGGACAGAGCCTTAACCAAAGGGTCTGTTTGTAAAGTCAAAATAACGGCATTTTAATAAATGCCAAAAGTTTACCTATACGGTAGGTACTAATTACTTAAACGGGATTTTTATTAGCTGATGTTATAATGAGTAACTAAGAATACTTTTATATTAGAAAATAATTTTGGGTTCCGCGCAAAAGATACCTAGAGTACCTATACTTAAAGTATAGGTATATAGATATAGTACAATAGAGTACCTATACCTATACAAAAAGAGTAGCTTTATCGTGGTAGAGGTTTACAATAAGAAATTCAACTAGAAAATTGCCAATAGTTGATGGAAACGAAGTCCCGGGTATAATATAGTAGGTAATATAAAGTATTTTATATATATTATCCAATCTCCAGGCTGAACAAGAACTGAAAGAAGAGTTGGAACGCATCAGAAACCTGAAAATCCAAGAGGACGTTGAACGAGAGTACCGGAGGAAAGAAAGAGACAACGCTATCAAGAGGAACAAGGAGATGAAACAACTGCATGAGGCCCGGGTCGAGCAGGTATGAGATTATATATGATTGAAGGGAAAACCTTATTCCAGCAGCATTGTGATGATATAGGTTAAATTAAATATATAGATTAATTAAAAATTACATTCCTTTATTCAGTTTGTTTGAAACCGGTTAATAAGATGGTAAATGCAACACAATGGATATTCAATCGCAACTTACCGGTTACCTACCCATTTAGTCAAGAGCATATTAATATCAACTGGTAAAAAGAGCCTCTTACATAATTGCAGAATAAAATAAGCTAACGGTTCTTCTCATGGTGAGATTGTCGGTTTTCCGCAGGCGGTTTTGAAGGATTGTCAAGCCGTGAAAACTCAAATCCGATTTAAACCACAATTATCGTTATAATATTCCAGATTCGTGACATTCACCGACTGATCGGCAGAGAAATAGCGAAGGACGAGCAGAGTTTCAACAACGCAGCCAGACAGAACGAAGAGTTCCTGAAGAAAGAAAAAGAGGTTACTATAATATGCATTAAATACACTTTCATATTTCCCAAGCGTGTTTAAAATATCTTTGTGCTTTGTATACTCGGGGTAGTTGGTCCTTTTTGCATGATCTTTTCTCTTATGATTTTCGTTCCACTTAGTTTGATCGTTGGCGGTTTGAAAAGCTTCCATGGGTAGGCTAGACTTCTATGTATTGTATTATTACAACCCTAACGTCTTCAAAACGTTAGTTAAGCAGTTTAACTTCTGGGTAAACTCGCTTCTTCCTCATACTTGCCTGCGAAGTTTAGAGGATAAAAATCAGCATGAAAAATATACATCTATGCCAATATTCTCTCACATCTCACGACTCTCTCTTTTCTAAATGTATCAGGTATTTCAATAAACACTTGTTTTCAGTTGGACGACAAACGCAAAGCTCGCGTTGAGAAGCATCGTCAAGAGATAATGAAGCAAATCAACGATAAAGAACGCGCTAGGTAACTCCTACTAATATTGAGTATTATACCTACACATCCTTTCAGCTCAGGATAGGACAGCCTGGAAGGGGTGAGGGGAGGCCTTTGAATCGATTCCCATCAGGCAAGATATTCTAACTTAGTATCATCATCTCACTGGAGGGTTTTGCCATAATTGACACGCTTAGCAGGCAGATTGGTGATCGCAGTAAATGTGTTAATACACAGAAGCAAGCTGCTACCCTTCTTCTGGTGATTTCCTTCATCTTTCCTCCAAAGTAGGTTGCTTTGGAGTGAAGACGAAGGTCAATTCCTATGCCGTGAACACCACGAACCACATAAACTAGTAAGGCACTTTTCTTTTTATCCGAGTATTTTACTTTTTTATTCACGATTGAGAAGTCTTGAGCAAGAGCAATTCATTAAACCGTTTACCACCGCTATCGTCGATTTGGTGCGGTAGGTTACGTAGCCGGTTTCTATTTTAAATTTGAATAGTTTTTCTTTATAGCCCTGCATCCAACTATTATAAATGGACTCATCGGGAATTCATTCCTATCATCCCGTGGGAATAACGTAGTACCTACCCCAATATCATAAAGATTAATGCCACATCGCCACTTGTTTTGTGAGTTGCTATTAAACGCTTGGCTATCATCAATAAAAAATTCGTTGCCAGTCATCGATAAGAGAAAAAAAGATTTCGTTGCTCCGTCGACCCCAAAACTTGCGATATTATCGTTTGAAATGCTGAGTCTCTCTTTGTACAGAGCCGAGACCAGAGAGAAGGTCCACAACCAAGGAGTGGCGTTGAGGATGGAGCAGGAACAGCAGGACAAGTATGAGAGGAAGATCATCAAAACGAAGGTAGGTCTTCAGGTTTTTGACCGCTTGTGGCCTAGTGGCTCACCCACCGGTGTCAGATCCTGAGTTTCCTGGTCCGATCCCCTTGATTTTGTTTGACCTCCATCTTCCGTTCAGGTCCATGCGATGAGGGAGCAGAAGGTCTCAGAGAAGTACGTCAAGGAGGTGGAGCAGACCCTCGGGAAGCACGGATACTAGCTGAAACGATTTTGATACGATTTTACGGCACGGACCACATTGTTTATCACGAGTGGTTATGTAAGTGGTGGTATGTGTTCATTTTTAATTGCGTTTATACATAATTGATTTTTGAGGACCTAAATATTTTTAAATAAATTGTGTACCTAACCCACCCAGTTATTTTGATGAGCATGAACATAATTAAAATAGGTAGGTAAGTGCTATAAATAATAATAAACTCTCTGTTCCCACAACTAGGCTCCATAAAGTCACTAAATCTGTCATATATAGGGCAAACTGTACGCTTTTGTAATAAACTTACTGCCCTCGTCTCTACACTGGCGGGTGGTAGATATGGGGACCGACTTTGTACTCGTCCAAGAAGCTCTTCCTTGTCATCAGTGCATAAACTAGTGGCGATATATTAGTAGTATTAAACCACAATCTCCGTGGATAGTGTACAATTGCGTAAATGGTGGTACACAAACTTTCTTATAATTCTTGTAATTCTTTATTGTGCACATAAATATGATTTTAACATGTCATAAGAAAACATATGTACAGATCGAGCTTAACCCTTAAAGAGTTTTCTACCAGCAAACCTTTGAGAGAGTGAGAGGTGATACACTAAAAAGGTAGAAAAGAAACATTTATTGGCTAGGTAAATGTTTTAAAGAAACTTTAAAAAAATTACCTAGCCAGGATATTCAAGTCTACAAATTAGTGTACCTAATTCTCCTCAACTCACCTAAGAGTATTTAAATCTACTAAATAGTATACTTAATTCACCTAGGTGAATTAACCCTGGTGAATTAAGTCTGCGGCACCTAGAATATGATCCCTACATATAACTTTACTTTACGCGTTCGTAAAGTTATCACTTGCCATCGCTTGGATTTTCACCATGAGAGTAGAGTGAGTAAATACGTAAATAAGCACCAATTAAATTATAATTATAATATAATAGGGATTAGATATATTGATATTTTGTTTTATGAGTAGATTGTACCTACCTACTAAAACCTGTCTATCCTATCTACTATCTTTTTCAATTAGCAGATTTCCTTAGAAATAAGGTTTAAGTTCTGATAAAATAAAGCCTTGTTGATTAATTAATTAGTTAGCCTTCAATTAATTAGGTAGCAAGGTACCTGATTATGATTAATACATTTTTAAATCTCCTACCTACTCAAAACAGAATAGGGTATACAGGTACCTAATCCCTATTTTAACATATTAATAAAATTAGTAGAAAAGAACGGTGGTCGCGGCGGTGGTGCCGGAGCGACGCCGCCGTGAAGAGCTGCGACTAAAAAACGAAACAGAGCCATCTTACCGTATTTTTTTTAATGAGAAGGGCAGTATGGTTCAGAAATAACATATTTTAATTCTGGATTTGAAACATTTAGTGACATCTTACGCCTTAGAAAGTAACTAATTATCAAGTTACGCTCGATAAAAACGCGGTCGGCCTAGTTTAAATTAGTCCATGGTACAACGCGACCAGATAGTGGTAAATGTAATTCTAAATTTGGTTGGTTTAACTCACGTTCGAAAAATAATACCTTGTTCCCATTCGCGGTGAGCAAACTCTCATCGAGTGATCTTCAATTATAACTCACACAGACAGTGATTAAAGCAAGAAAGGTGCTAAAGAAAAGAAACTCAATTTTTCCAGAAAAACTGTAAAAAAAATATTTTCTTTAATGCAGAACTTATTTTTTTTTCAATCGAGCACGTAACCCCTAACATGCGTGTTAAACTTTAGATAACTTTCACGGTTTCAGACTTCGCCTCAGTGGCCCTGGAAAACACCCTATATATATTTTTGAAATGTGCTAATAAAGCTATTTCATTTGATACCCAACAAGTCATCAAAACAGTTTTTTTTTTTTAGTTCATGACTATGTCCTCTAGAAGGCGCCATATTCAATTTCATGTGACGTCATATAGCCTTGAACAACCAAGACGCTTTTATTAATATCTCATTTGTCAAATTGTGACAAGTAGTTCAGGGGGAATGAGGGAGTTATGAGGGAACAAATACATACCGGTCAAACACATAACCCTCCTTTTTACTTCGCCGTAGTCGAGTAAAAAGTAAATAAAATAGGTAAGTGTAAATACAATAATGACGCAATAGGACCTATTAGGTATACCTACCACGATTACCGATAAACGTTATGAACGCGAATGTACAAACAACATCTACAGCTTAACATTGTAAAGTTAAGAAGGTCATTAACATGTATGAATTCGTCGCTTTTTTGTGGTCATTTGAATTTGGTCGACTAGCCTATATGCAGGCGTTGTTTCAGTAATTCGTTTATATCTATCTACCTTAATACGAGACGTGTAAAGCTAAAATTTTCAGGATATAATTTTCAATAACCGCTCTAATTCTAAGGCGTAAACTTTAATCGTGGGTTGAAAAGGTTTCTTGCATTTTGACGTCAAAGTTATGACATTAAAAGTTTTGATCTAAGCTATATTATTCAAAAACGCTTGTATGTATATACAAGCGTTTCCTGAAGTTTTTTATGGTTGCATAGAATAACAACAAGAACTCAAGTATTTTTTGTACTCCATTCGTTCTAGAAGATACTTTCCTGCTGGAGTAATGCACACGAATCCTCGAAGGGGAAAAAACTAGCAAAGGCAAACTTTTATAGCAAAAATTAATTAAAAGAGACAAGTGCTAGAAAAATACATTTTAATACACACACACACAATATAATACAAAGTCAGCCATATCATTAAAAATTTAATCATAAACATATCTGAAGATAATGTCCAACGCTGAACGCACATCGTCCCACAGCCTCCAGACCGGAATTTGACAGAAATAGATAATTGCTGCGACCATCATTCATAATTTACGAATTTGCTGACATTTCTATATCAATACAAAATGAACGTGGCAAAAAAATATAACTGAAGTACAACCAAGACAAGAAATATCACTTGCAAGACAGAGGCCTCACTTACGTTTAATATGATTGTGCTGAAACTGTAACGCTAGACACCACACACTTTTACACATTATACACTTCAAAGTAAGTTTGTAAACTTTACACAAACAAATGGCGAAATTTGCAATGGATATAGTGTACATAGGCTACTTCTCCGGGTAGTTGCGCAGGCGAAGCCACGGGCAAAAGCTAAAGAATGCTTATGTTTATGTAAAAACTTATAGTATTAATCTGTGAATCCTTCAGCTCGAGATTATGTGCGTTCACTATAATCCGCCGTGGATCAGTTGTACTAATGAACTGGTAGTACAAATTATACCTCTTGTATCTCTAGTACGACCAGAGTAGTACCAATGACCTTATAATGCAAATTGACAAAATCTTTCACATCAGTCATACACTTACATCTAGCTTCCTATTTTATTTAAGTCCGATATGCTAGTTTAATTCTAATAATCTTTGCATATTTAACGTACAATTAATACACAGGAGATTCGGCTAAAAAGCCGTAGGCTACAGGCCGTCACTAACTAATTACAAACAGTACAGTTTGTTGAGGATTCCGGGTGAAGTGCGCTTCCACCTCCTCCTTATAACTTGAAACCAGGTGAGATGAAGGCCAAGCACATCCCCTTCGTACAAAAACAAGTCATTATCGACAGTAAAGTAACATAGTTCTACCCTAAATTCAATACAAACATTAACTAATCGCTAAAAAGCTGGATCGGTGCCCAGAGGTCTAAAAGCAAGTCATTTGATAAGTCTACTTAAGCCTCAGCTTTGGGTTCGCGTGATTTTAGTCAAATCGTAGCTTCAAGGCACATTGTGGACATGTAATCCCCATGGGGAGTACAATATACTGTGCTTGGTTTGGTTGGTGGTAGGACTTTGTTGAAGTCCGTCTGGTTAGCTACCACCATCTTACCTAATTCTGTCGCCATAATAACAATTCTAAAATTGTTGTGTTCCGGCATTCAGAGGTAAGATAGCCAGATCCTCAGTTAGTTGAGGATTCCGGGTGAAATGCGCCTCCACCTTCGGCCTTATCTTAACTTGTTACCAGGTGAGATAAAGGCCAAGCGCTTCCCCGTCGTACAATAAAAAAAAAAAAATGTAAATTATAGGATCCCCAGAGAGAGTACAATATTGTGCGTTTTGGTTGGTGGTATGACTTTGCATTTAGATGTAAGAAAGCCAGTTCCTCAGTTTGTCCTTACCTGACCTTGACCTTTGACCTTGACCCTTGACATTTGACCTTGACCTTCAAAAACAGGTGAGATGCAGGCCAAGCACCTTACCGTCGTACAATAAACATATGAAATGAAAAGAGCGTCACTTGATGGCCTTCTCCCCGAGCCGCACCACCTTGTCCAGGTTGTCTTTGAGTGTCTTCAGCTGGTCCAGCACCGCGGCGTCCATCAGGGAGAAGGGGATGTAGGCCTGCGACTGCCGCAGCTGCTTCGGCTGGAGGGAGAGCATCGTCCCGTCTTGGAGGAGTATGTTGCAGTTTGCCATCTCGTCCGGCTTCATGCTGGAAACATTCATTCATCGTTATCAAATGTACAGCATGTCATGTTTATTTTATTTATTTGTATTCCAGCTGTCAGTGTATACTTTTAAATTGAGGCTGAAAATTCACTACCTTGCTTCTATTTAAATCTGACCCTGTGCAACTACTTATATTGATGTATTTATTTATTTGACTATTTGATTTATTGTTTTATATTATTGTTGTAGGTATGTATTAGTCCATAGTTTGTATTAATTATGTATGTAACTAGTATTTGTTGTGTTGTGCACTACTTCTGTTATTATTATTTTTTACTGTTTACATTTCTCCTTACAAGGTTGCCTGGAAGAAATCTCTTTCAGCGAATTAAATGTTTGTATTTATGTGTATTTATTTTTGTGTACAATAAAGTGTTCATTCATTCATTCATTAATTCCAGCTGTTCTTAAATTTTTTGTATTTTTTTGAGTTTATTTATAAATTTCCTTGTCTTGTGTGTGCTAAGTAAATAAATTCTTATTCTTATTATTATTCTTGTATATAAATTTTTATCCAATAAAAAGTACAATTAAACTATGTACAAAGGAATCAGTCAGATTACCTAAGGCGAGTTACAAACGGCCTATAGGTAACTCAACTGTTCCAGACCAGTACTAGACGGAAGCGTGCCCAAGACATATTATTCTTGTATATTGTATATGTATACTTTAGCCGCCTCTGTGGTCTAGTGGTACGCCTACCGGTGTCACATCTAGAGGTCCCGGGTTTGATCCACCGGGAAAAGTCTCTCATATTACAAGCTTTGTTTGGTTAGTGACTAGAGGGCGCTATGTGAAAATAGTGTCCTGTAATGTTTATTAATCTTTTATAAATGTGAATCATTCATTCATTCAAATTGTTATGATAATGTCAAACCCCTCCACTTTTGAAGAAGTCCCAAGTGTAAGCGGCTACTACGACAATGTTATTTTTTAAATTTTAATTATAGTTCGAAGGGGAGGTGCTTGGCCTTCATCTCACTTGATCTTCAAGTTATGATAAGGCCGAAGGTGGAGGCGCACTTCACCCGGAATCCTCAACCAACTGAGGAACTGACTATCTTACCTCTGAGCAACTGACTAGTAGTAGATTTCTAAATGCCGGAACACAACAATTTAGAATTGTTGCTATGAAAACAGACTTAGGTAAGATGATGGTAGCTAGCCAGGCGGGCTTGAAGTCCTACCACTAACCAAACTATTAATTCTGTGAAAATATTACAAATGTATAAGTACCAATGTAGTTACTGTTGCCATCATAATTTGTGTATTTTTAGAGTGTATACTTTTTTTTATTGCTTATCCGTTTTTTACTACCATTTTGTATTATTATATTTTTGACATATCTAAGTGCATGTCTTATGTCTAAAGATGAATAAATGACTTTGACTTTGACCCAAACACAATACTGTCCGCCCCTAAAGTCAAAGTCAAATATTTTTATTCATTAAGATTTTTAGAATCATTTTGAAACGTCAAATCTACCGCCTGTTCGGAATCGCGACCAGCACACAACGAGAAAGGCAAGAACCTCGGGCTGGTTAATTTTTTGATGATCCATTCAACATTTAGGTATACAGAGTTTATAATAATTTAATAACATTACAAGTGTTGCCATCATAAACCTAAATACTTAATATTATCTTAAAACATTACATACTTATACACTTGGTCATAATTAACACAAAAATCCCCGGGGATCGAACCCGTGACCTCGTGCGGTTATAACTCACGTGTAGCACGACGGCACCATGACTGGCGAGCCCGACATGGAGACCACCATCTCCCCCTGGCGCGGCTGCCGAAGCAGCGTCAGGGGGGTGTTCGGCGCCACCTGGAAACAACGATACCCACTATGAATAACTACCGTCAGACACATTATCACGCACTATGGCTACATTCAATGCCAGCCTCATCAAATCATCAATTGATACGCCCCAAAACATTTTTAAAATAATTATTTTAAAAAACTTTTTTCCCTGTGACATATAAATGAATATTACAGGACATTAATTTCACACAGCGCCCTCTAGCCCCAAACTAAGCATAGCTTGTAATATGGGAACTTGATTTCGGATAGAATACTCATATACATTTATTTATATCTTTTGTAAATATATACATATCATACAACAATACAACACCCTAACACAGAACAAACATCCATCACACAAATGTTTGTCCTAGGTGGGTATTGAACCCACAACCTACAGCGCAGAAGGCACGAGGTCCCAACGATCTCTAAGTGAGCTCACTAGAAGGCAGTAGCTTCCTTTACTGCGATCACCAATGAGCCTGCCAAGCATGGCGATTATGGCCTCCAGCGATGAGGCTCTGTCCAGCAGTGGACAGTAATGGGCTGTTGCTGTGAATGTGTGCGTGTCCAACCCGCACTTGACCGGTTTATTAAGTAAAAAATAATTACCTTCGGGGTGATAGCCGGGTAGTTGGTATTCTTGGTGTACGCTGGCGTTCGGTAGACGGAGCGAGACTGGCGACGGGAGGTCTTGCCGGCGGTCGGCGGCGGCTTGCGACCGCTCGCCTCGGCCGACCGGGAACGGTTGCCGTTAGTACGGGTCGCCGACTTTAGCACCGCTACAATTCGTACCAAGGTCATTATTAAGTGCAATAAAAACCTAAAAATAAATTATCCATACATCATATCCATTTTCCCATACAAACACAGTTCATTTCGGAAATGGAAAGTAAAGCCAGAAACCTAGGTTTACTTTTTAGGTTTGTTGGCGCTTATACTTCTTTTCTTTCTATCTAAATACAATGGAAATGTGATTGAACTGAAGAAACTGAGGAACTGGCTAGCTTACCTCTAAATGTCGGAACGCAACAATTTAGAATTGTGTATTGTTACATAGACATGTTTACTAAGATCAAAGATATATTCATTAAATAACCGATACGTTTTTCCTCGTCCAGAAAATATCTGTGCAAAATTTCAGCTCAATCAAATCAAATTGAATAAAAAAGACTGTTTTGAAGAGCGATATTTGACATTCCATTTCCATCCTACAGGGAACTGACTATATGTATCATAAAAATCAGCCTTCGTTCCATTTCCGGTCTAAAGCAATTTCTGTGCAAAGTTTCAGTTCAGCTCAATCTGTTCATTCACACTTTTCTATTATCAGACCATAGTAAGATTTTTTTAGGCTCAGTTTTAAGTAAACTCTATGATTATTCTACTACAATTTACAGTAATAAGGAAATTAGGAATAAAGCAATGAATTAGAAAAGCAAAAGCAAGCTTTATTACTGCTTGGTATTGTAATCAAGATTATTATTATCCAAGCTTACTGTGAAAACATTATGCTAGGTACATTTCTACATGATTAGATATTAAACAAAATAGTCTTATTGTCAATGGGATATTATTCCAACAACTAGAGCAATTCTGAGCTTAATATTTAGCTCAGAATTGATTAGAATCACTAAGATCACTTTGATATTGGTAACACTAGGTGCCAGTTCAGTTCAGAATCAATTAGAATCAGTTTCTAGAATAATGGTCAAGAATCTCAGCCAGGTTTTCAAGTAGGCCTCACAGAAAATAGGTATCTACGTAATATTTGTGTATTACAAGTGACTACCCTTGGTCGCAACCTTTACAAATGTTATCACACATAATTCACAACACGCGACGGGACTCGAACCCGCATCATTTCGTCAAGCCGGAAACGCTCATGAATTTTTGTGTCATTACAAAATTTGTATATTTTGCGACCACTTGGAGTACAAAAATATTATTATACACAAGACAAAAAAGCAAAAACGTTATTTCTCGCTAGCGATTTTAAACGTATTTTCAGACACTAGTGAAGGTTCACATAGTTTAGTGAATCTTCGCTAGATGGCGTTAATCAGCGCTTAAGCTGATTTGGACTTAGCACAAAAATTCGGAATCTGCGCCAGGATGAAATAACATTCCATTTTCTATGGTTTAAAATCCCATTGGCAATTTTATAGTGATCATAAATCATAATAAATATTACAGGACGTTAATTTCACACAGCGCCATCTAGCACTAAACTTAAATACTTATATACTATTTTTTAAATTACATACGTACACTATATGATACAACACCCAAACACGGAACAAACATCACACAAATGTTTGTCCTGTGTGGGAATCGAACCCACAACCTACAGCACAGAAGGCAGAGTTACTACCAACTGAGCTATGAGGCTTGTTAGTATATAATGTCTGAGATAGAAGATTAGCATGAGAAAAGTGATAGAAAGCCGGTACTCACGTATCTGGCGCTTCTGCCCCTTCTCGCCGGAGCCATGCGAGGAGTTCTCCGTCAGGTAGCCTGCCCGGAAGCACCCCGTTAGTCAGAGACATGTAATGGGTTAGTCGGTGATACAAACATATCCAGAAGTCGTGGAAACCGAGGACCAGTAAGTGACAGGTGGATGATATACAAAACTTTAACAGGTGCTGGTTCAATATATTAAATAAATAAATATTACAGGACATACATTTTACACAGCGCCATCTAGCCCCAAACTAAGCATAGCTTGTAATATGGGAACTAGATTACGGATAGAATATTTAAATACTTTTTGTAAATACATACATAATATATGATACAACACCCACACACAGAACAAATATATATATTCATCACACAAATGTTTGTCCTGGGTGGGAATCGAACCCACAGCCTACAGCGCAGAAGGCAGAGCTACTACCAACTGAGCTATGAGGCTCTCATATTGTTGTATAATCTAGCTAGTTTATTAATTTACACACAAAATAATGTATCTTGATCGGATTATTTGAGATTATCCTTTAGTTACCCGAGGCCGGGGTGGAGAACTAAATAAATAAATTACATGACTTTTCATTTTTACACAGCGCTATCTAGCCCCAAGCTAGGTATAACTTGTAATATGGGTACTAGACATACTATGAGCTGTTGATAAATTATGTTGAGAACAGTTTCAGTTTTTAAAGTGATTTTGTCGAGACCCTCCATCTTTGGAGGAGGCTTTGTCCAGCAGTCGACAATAATGGTCTCTTGTTGTGATACATCTCACATATTATTAGACATCACATACTAATCAATCAATCATTTATACGTTTGCAGGATTTCATAGGACATCTTTCCCAAGTCCAACCTTTCCTTCTCCAACTCAGCCTATGGATGTCTTAAAAGAAAAATAAGGGATCTCACGGGAAAAAGGGTGGGAGCTTCCTTCTGTGTATGATCTACAACTGGGATCACTAATCTGCCTGCCAAGCAAGGTAACCTTCCAGCTTTGCAAGAGGCTCTGTCCAGCAGTGGACACTAATGTACTTAGATGTTGATGTGATTTGTTTTATTGTTGAAATATTGGTTTAACTATCGGGCATACTAGAAAGATAAATTGGCTGATTTATCAATGATACATTATTAATTTAAGCTATAACTTGAAACAGAGGTTACAAGCACGTGTTAAAGTTACACAGGTTAAATTAAATTTATAAAAAAGAACAGACAAGTAAGATTGAGATAAGAATGACTATGAACTAATATAAGTATTTTAAAGGTGAAAGACAAAGGTTAACTACAGCAGATCTTTTAAAGTTACTATATAATTAAAAGAAAATATGGATTAAATAGTAGTAGAAAATTCTAAGTACCAACTATCTACCAAGGCCTCTATTCATCAACATAATACATCCTGAGAACTAACAGGCAAAAGATACTCTAACAATACTGACAGGCTTTTAAACATAATAACCTAAAACTATCCCTTGTCATCCTACTGTTGGAAAGAAATAGTAATAAAGTATATATATATAGAGGACAAGCAAGGCAGTTATCCCCTTTAGTAGAACAAGCAGGGACAGTTTATCCCTGTTTATCCTACTAGCAGGATGCCTGGGTTTTTGTCAAACTGGGGTAAAGTTTCAATTAACTGGATTTAGTAAGACAATTTAGATATTAAAGTTTTACCATCATCGTGTGAGGCAGTTCGGCTGGAGTGTCTTGTGGCTCTCGTTGTAGGCAGTTCTTTGAGAAGAAGCTCCGTCTTCTGAAAGTCAAATAACAATATTGTATTGCAGGCAGTGGCAGCTGACAACAGTGTATAGGATGTATAGGAACCGGTATTGTTTGTACCGGTTTCAGTATTTTTTTAACAGTGGGTACCTACATGCAAATAACTGAAATATTTAAAGTAACTGAAATATTAAAGTAAAACATATGTATGAATGTCAAGTAGATGATTTATGAGAAGCTAAAGCTCATAAGTCATAGGTACTGCGCCTAGGTACTGTTTACCTGTATGGTACTTCAGATAAAAAATTTCATACCAGTTGACGGACCATTTTCTGGGTATATGTATTGCTTATCGAACCCACAAGTATTTTGAAAGCCATCTCAATGTTCCTCAGCTCCATGTGAAGGCGGTCATCTAACATTTTATTCTGGTCATCAACTGAAATAAGAATAATGGTATGTATGAGAAAAAAGAGGCCTAAGGAAAAATAAAATACATTGATATTTCTTGAAGGCCTAAGGGTGCTTAAGGTAAAATAAAATACGTTGATATTTCTTGATAGTTCGTAAAGTTTTATCTCAAGAATCTCACCCAGTTTATCAAATTTTTTCATGTTAACGTTATCTTCAATCGTTTTTTCCTTTCTTGCTACTGGGCGTTTTGTACGTGGCATTTTGTACGCTCAGTTATAACAGTAAGGCAAATTCAATAGTATCGTAATAAAGTACTACGAACAGCTTGCGTAATTCCAGTCGATTTCTATCAAATTTCATGAGCCAGCTTTGAAGAAATCAAAACAAAACACAACCAAGTGAAGTCAATCAACCAGCCAACCGTCCATTTTCAAATCTAAACATATTCGACTCGATAGTTCAGTTCGAATTCGGATATTTTACAGACCAATGAGAATACAAATAAAACCATATTAGATCATTTGATATGACGTGACGTGACACACAGATAAGAAAACAGAAATTTCCATTATCCCTTCGAGGCATATTTGAACAAAACTTCCTTTGTTTGAACCAAAGACCTTATACTTACTAACTAGACTGTGTACCTATTCTTGAAAATGAGATCTATTTTTTTAAGACAGCTATTCTCTTAAAAGCGGTAGCTAGCTAAAAGGGGTTTTGGCGAGAGGGCTCCCGCTGTTAGTGTGTTCTTGTCTGAAGTAAAAACAAACAATTCATAAACTTTGAAACTAAAATATAAACCTTATAAACCTATAAGTTTTTCATAAAAAATGGTGAATTCATTTTGTGTGGGTGCAAAAATTAGTCATATCGGTAGCAGCTTTTCTTCCCACGTGTAAGTAAAAGAAACAATCATATTCTTTAGGGTTAGGTTACCATGAATTTTGTTGACCAAAGATTTTTACAGTTACAATATCGTAGTAGTAGTAGCGGCCCGACGGTATGACTCTTGTCCCTTGGGAAATGGGTAGGCCTTTGGTGTGGGACGCTACCTGCGTCGACACCCTAGCACCATCTCATCTGCCTGGGACATCAGTTAGGGCTGGTGCGGCGGCTGATTCGGCCGAGGATCACAAAAGGCGCAAATATAGTGGTCTCGACAGAGCTTACCTATTTGAGCCTTTTGGGGTGGAGACCTTGGGTCCGTGGGGAGCCGGTGCCCTCCGGGTTTTCAAAAATATTGCGGGGCTTTTGATTGAGGCGACACGTGACCCAAGGGCTGGCTCTTATTTAGGCCAGCGAATTAGCATAGCTATTCAGCGTGGCAATGCAGCCAGTGTCTTGGGCACGCTTCCGTCTGGTACTGGTCTGGAACAGTTGAGTTACCTATAGGCCGTTTGTAACGGTCCTTAGGTAATCTGACTGATTCCTTTGTACTTAGTTAGTTTAATTTATTGAATAAATGTACTTTTTACTGTAAAAAAAGTAGTAGGTAAGTCTTAAATTATAGATGTACCGGTCACGGTCAGAGTGTATAAAAGGGGCAAACTCAACACTTAGATTTTTTATATGACAAAAAAAATGTTATCGTTTCCTTCGACTTTGCACCAAGTTTTACACTCGTGTTAAGATCACGTGCGTGTCAATATAAACATGTTAGACAACAAATATGTAAAAGTTTTTAAATTTTGGTGATGAGGGTCCGATGAGAAGGCGGAATTCTGTTTGGTCAATCTACCAACGTGAGCCCTCTCACCCGGACCGGATTTTTCGCCATTGTGCACAGTCTAGTTACTAAGTACTAAGTTTAATTGAACATGTTCAAAGGTATTATGTAGTTGAATTCTAGGTCAATTTATATATTATGAAGATGTATTATTATTGTGTAACTTAGTCAAATATATTTCTTAATAAACTTAGCTTATTTATAGATATTAATGTAAAAAATGACCAAAGAAGGTAGCACCTTCTCCCCTTTTATTCACACGAATCGTGATAAACGCAAACGCTTTCAGCAGGTAGAAAGGAGCATGTAGAAAACTCACACTAGACACGTTAGTATTCATTCTAAATCTATGAGATACTTAGCTCTTGTTGATATGGTTGTGTTGTGTTCTGTGTCATTTTATAAATTAATTGATAATGCGGTTGTCTGTATCCGAACGACACATACCTATTTTGATAAAAAAAACATGAAACCGAAAGTCAATCAATTGTCAATAGATGGCGTTATACTTGAGCTAAAAATGGTTTTCAATCTGCTTATCAATTCAATTTCAAATTCGTGATTGCTTGTATTTCATTCAATTTCATGTTTATTGTGTAGTGAAAATACCTAGTTTTTTTTTTAATTCATAGAATTAGTTATGATGTGAATCGCTTCATAATATAAGTGTAAAACGTGTCGTATTTGACATCTCTACTTCTACTCACTCAACAGTGCTTGCTTTGTTTATGATGATCAAAGAATGGCGGACTTCGTCATTTTGTATTATTTACTGGCGTTTTTCTTGATAAATGTTCACTGTGGTGAGTTGGTTTTATGACAATTACTGATCATGCCACAAAGAATATAACGTGACCACAATTTCTCTAGTAAATACAACAACAAACAAATATGTAATTATGTTCGTCGAGTCTATTTACATTTTTTTATTTTTACATTGTAACAGGAATTGATGTATTCTATTTAACTTTACGTGTTTTTTAACACTAAAACTACACTTAAAGCATGTAACTTCTGTGAAATCACTTTACCAACAGTTGCTATTCCGATACAAGTTACCAGCTGACTCAGCTGACCAAATACCTATCATCTGCTCCTTTCATATCAAAATGAAATCTAACAAAACACTGGAAAATACGTTCACAGATTGTGTGCCTTGTTGCTTAAGATTATTTCGTATAACTACCAATCCAAACAAAGCTATAGGAATACTTATTAATTACTAGGATTATAAATGTTTCTACAATACTTGTATACATCCTTGATCTCTCCTATATTTTCAAATTGCAGCCGGTCTGTCATATTTCGGCTTGGATGACGATGGATCGACTCCAGGCCCAATCCGCCCAATGGAACAACTGATTGATCGAATACCACTGAAGGACAGTATGGTTCATGTTTATGAACCAAGGTAAATATTGAAATGTGATTTTATTTGTCTGATTATGAGTGATGATGCAGTCTAAATAGTTATAAAATTATTCTTACTCCTCAATACGTGTTTTCAATAATTAAATTACATATAAATTTCCATAATAAATAATTAATTCTCAAAATATTTTATGTACCTAATAGGTACATAAATTATTTATTGAAGGATTTATTGTCCTTGTCTGATATAGGCCATGCTTGCATATATTTATGAAACATTAACTATCATCTATGTGTTTGTTCATTTGCATGCAGCTTGAGGAAATTTAAAAGGTAATTAAGTAAATAGAAATGTAAAATATGCAATCAAATTCATATTTTTTTTTATTTTTCCATTTTGTGCAATCAAGAAATTATTTAATTATGTTATGTTATGTAGTTATCAGAGCATACTATTTGACTTGATTATTGTGATCTGATTTCTGTATCTATAGTAAATCAAAACTCTAAAGAAATTATTCTTTATTGGTATAACTAGTTAGTGTATGCCCCTATACAGTGGCAGTCAGAGAGTGGATGAGAAAGTCTGATGATTTAGCTCAGTGACACACCGGGACAGGCAATGTCTAACAGTGTGCAATTAGTGATGATGATGATGATATTACTTGTTGCATGGAGATACCTATGTCTGACAGTGGACTGCAAGTAGTAATGATGATGATGATGATGATGGTATAACTGGTTGCAATGAACAAAACATTCACCACATTTGTCAGACAGGTGATCACTATAGGAACAGATAATAAAAACGAACGCTATTAGGTGTTATTTATAATGATGGATACAAGAGCTACAATCTGTGGCGTAAACCTTTTTCTGTGGTGGGTGTTTGTTTGTATGTTAGGTAAGTATGTACAAAAAAAAAAGGAATCAACCTGTAGTAAAAAAAAAAACCCTTACCTATAACAAGCATAGTTTACTTTGGAACATGATGTATGACATGATGATACATAACAATGTGAAGTGCTCTTCCACTTTCGGCCTTATCATATCTTTAAAAAAAAAGGTGAGATGAAGGCCAAGCATTTTACCGACGTGCTTAAAAAAAATGGCGCTGTATAAAATTGACACTTTATTTTTTTTATATTATTTTCATATTGTCGAAGGTAGGTTTACTTTATTTAAGACCTGTAAAATTATTTTTAATGATTGATTATATGCCTGATTATTACCACTTGCCCATGCAATCCTAGATGTCAAGAACTGATCCAGTTTTTTTTAAATGTTGCCTTATACAACCGCCTCTGAGGTCTAGTGGTTCAAACCACCAATTTCAGATCTAGAGGTCCCGGGTTCGATCCCCAGGGGAGCAATAATGTGCTTGGTTTGGTTGGTGGTAGGATTTTGTTTAAGTCCACCTGGCTAGCACCGTCTTATCTAATTCTGTCGCCATGATAACAATTAAAAAAAAAATGGCATTTAGAGGTAAGATAGCCAGTTCTTCAGTTTGTTGCGCCTCCACCTACGGCCTTTCTCAACTTGTAACGGGTGAGATGAAGGCCAAGTAAAGTGGCCAAGAATCCGTCATACAATAAAAAAACATCCACAGGTTGAAAACACACTTTTCATATACCTATCTTAACTATTCCAGATATGAATGCTTTGAATGTGAGCCGCCTTACTGCAATGTGGATCCCCTGAGGAAGTGCAACAATGCTCTCTCCTGCTTCAAATCCTCTGTTCGAACTCAGGACGGATCCGTGCAGCAGTCCAGGGGCTGCTTTGTCAGGCCTGACGAGCATCAGTTTGGCTGCAGTACCAAAAGGTAAGGTATATTTGTTTTTTTTTTAATTAGGTTTCGGTTCTCCTAAGGAACCTTCATCAGGTGTGATTCCCCAAGACTGACATACTCTTTTTGTGTACATTTTTGGTTGGTGGTCTATTTTTTAATTGCTGTGTTTCAGCATTTAATAAGGTAAGATAGCCAGTTCCTCAGATTGTTGAGGATCCCGGGTGATGTGCGCTTCCACCTTTGGCCTTATCATAACATGAAAGCCAGGTGTGATGAAGGTTTAGCTGCTATACTATAAAAAAATACTGATAATACAATTATAACACCCAACACAGAACAAAGATCATAAGACATATTCACCACACAAGTGTGTCCGGGTGGGAATGGAACTCACAACCCCTATTGTACTTTTACCAAAAGGCAGAGCTACCAACTAAGCTGTATGGCTCATGATATTATGATTGTGATTTATTACAGCAAACGCCATGCAACTGCCGGTTATCACAATGTGACCTGTTGCAAAGAGAATGACTGCAACTCAGGGGAGTTCCCCTCTCTGCCAGCCCCGGACACTACACAGCAGCCCCTGGGAGCCGCCGGCTGGGAGCTGTGGGGCTCCGTGGCCGCCTGCGCGATCACCCTGGGCTTTGTGGGGGCCTGCGCCGTGTTCCTGCTTAGGAGAGGGCACAGGTAAGGCTACACTAACATATTACATGCCATTTGGAATTGGCTGCCAGCATCCTAACGCCTTCAAAAGGTATAAGGTTCAAAAGGTAGTAGGCAGGCTACAACTCGTACCTTGTAAATGTTCCGTTGTGCCGAACAAATTGTTTCGCCTCTAACTTTATCATTAATACTGGTAAGAAATGGAACTCCTTGCACTCATCTGTTTTTCTGCACGACTACAATCTTGAAGTCTTCAAGTCCAGAGTGTATAGGTTCCTTTTAGGGAAGCATGCTCCATCTTAGGCCACTTCTTTAATTGTTTTTCAAGTAAGCTGGTGGTCAAACGGGTTTCACAAAAAAAAAAAAATCTGGGAAAGCTTGCTTCATCATAGACCTAATACTATCCCAGGCAAGCCTCAAAGTCAAGAGCTGACCCAACTACAACGGATGTTAAGTCCACAAGTGGTTCAGCAGCACAATGACAGATGGAGCTAGCTCCATCTGTCATTGTGCTGCTCTGTCTACAGAAGTGAATTACTCTCAGATGTAATGTTGGTTTGCTACATACAAATTTTTGGAAGCTTCTGAATTGGGCAAACTAATAAATAAATAAATATTACAGGACATTAATTTAACACAGCGCCATCTGGCCCCAAACTAAGCATAGCTTGTAATATGGGAACTTGATTACGGATAGAATACTTAAATAATTGTAAATACATACATACTACACACATCAACATTGTCTAGGGATATTCAACATTTTGTTGATTTTTACAAAAACTGAAAATAATTTCTTTACAAAACTAGGTATGGCAAGAATCTTTATTTTGTGTTGTTTATTAATAATAATAAAAACAACAGTTTATATAATTTTTTAATAAACATTAAAGTAGGAACAAAATCTCGAAAAATCAGAAAATTTACAAGGTTCGGTAAATTAACTATTTTTACGTTGCCATGACTTTATAAAATTACCTTTTTACAATTTAATAATCGGTGTTGCCTCCCCTGACGTTGATAACACATCTGCACCGGTTATTCATACTCAAAATTAGGGTGTCAAAGTCTCGCTGGGGTATGCGATCCCATGTTCTTTTTAAATGGCAAAAAAGTTGGTCTTCTGTGGTCAAATTTGATGGCAAATTGCTGAAAGCCCTTCGCTGTAACATGTCCCAAGCGTGTTCAATTGGGTTTAAGTCGGGTGACTGTGCAGGCCAGTCCAATACCGCGACATCATGTTCCTGAAGGGCAGCTGACACCAAACGCGCCGAGTGTGGAGCAGGTGGGCATTATCATGCATGAGATGAAGTTCCTGGCCAATTTGAACTCTGTGAGGGATGATCACAGGTTCTATGAACTCGTTCCGGTATTTTAGTGCAGTCGTGCTGCCTCTTATACAAATGAGCTCGGTTCGCGCGCCAATACGAATTCCCGCCCAAACCATGATTGTCCCACCTCGGTACGAATGGACCTCTTGTGGCTGCTGGAGGCGACTTTCTCTGCCTGGAACTCTCCAAACACGTGTTCTTCGTGAATCGGGGTGGAATCCAAACCGAGACTCACCAGTAAAGAGAACCATTGTCCATTGGCCATTGTTCCATAACAAATGTTCTTGAGCCCAAAGAAGTCGCCTTCCGCGATTGCCTCGTCGTAGAGCTGGCACACGAAGCGGCCTACGAGAATGAAGATCGACTTCATGTAGCCTTCTTCTGACGGTTTGGTCGCTGACTGACAGCTGATGGTCTGACTGAAGCCTTTGCACTAGCTTCTTTGCTGTGAGATTGGGTTCCCTCGTGGCGGAATTTTGGAGAAAACGATCTTATCTAGGGGTGGTTACTCGTTTTTTTCCAGTGTGGCGCTCTCTTACATCCCCAGTAATACGATAGCGTGACCACAATCGAGAAATTACGTTTTGATTGGTGTTTAGGGTATTGACAACCACGCGTTGGATAGCACCGGCTTGTAACATGCCTATCGCTCTTATCATTTCTTCTCTGCTTAAATGTCGACGTTCCATGACATTACGAATATCACAAGATCCGTTAAAATTAAAAATTACTTAGATATAGCACTAATTGATAATTAAATAAAACTTAATTTATCTTAGGCTAAATTAACGTTGTTTAATTTAAATCGGAGTCCCCATTCTATCTTTTGTTTATTGCGTTCTATTTTTATTTTTATCTAAATTTTGAAAAGGGAACAAAAGAGGTTTAATTCCATATATAAACTTTTTTTTAAAAGCAAATAGTTTGTAAGCAAATCATTTCGAAATGGAATATCCCTAGACAATGTTGATGTGTGTATATGGTACAACACCCAAACTCAGAACAAACATCTATATTCATCACACAAATGTTTGTCCTGGGTGGGAATCGAACCCACAACCTACAGCGCAGAAGGCAGAGTTACTACCAACTGAGCTATGAGGCTTGTTAAATAAAATAAAACTCAGCCCATAGCCAACATAGAAACTTAAAACTATAAAGTGAGCAAATAAAAAAGGTTTTATTTGCCACTTGGACTTTGAATCTTTTATTTGATATAGAAAGGAAATTCCCACGGGGCAACGGGAACGAAGTGCAGAATTGTTTCATGAGTAATTGATAACGTTTTGTTTTCAGATTGCGTCTGTCCCGGGCGGCTTTACACAAGCTGGGAGCGGAATCTAACTACTTCACAACCAATATGTACAACTCAAACTTCACTAATCCTTATTATGAAGGTATGTATTATTTTATCTACATATATAAAATCGTCGTGAAGTTGACCGACTGCCTGACTGACAATCAATGCACAGCCCAAGCCAGAGGTTTTTGTTTTTGTTTTTGTTGTATTTCGGTGAAACGCTTGGCTGTTGTTGAGATAAAGCCGAAGGTGGAGGCGCATTTCTTCAAACTTTAAAAAACTGGTGAGATGAAGGTTTTTTAATGTATTTCGCATATTACGAGCTATGCTAAGTGTGGGGCTAGATGGCGTGGTGTGAAATTAATGTTCTTTAATATGAATGAACATTAAATGTCCTGTAATATTGATGTCCAGGGTCCTAACCATAACGTCTCATAGCATTCTCGTTTTGATATTACATTACTTTTGTCTCGTTTTTTCTACACTGTATAGATAGTAACCACTCTCACCTGGTTACAAGTTGAGATAAGGCCGAAGGGAACAAGAATGCTACTATAAGAGGTCGTGGTACCCCCCCTGTAATATGAATGTCCTGTGATGTCCTGTGACCTCTTCCCCAGGAGCGGAAGGCTCGTGGAACGGCCCCGCGGTGCAGGCCGTGCCCGCCGGGGACTCCACTCTCCGGGAGTACCTGGAGAGCTCGTGCACCTCGGGCTCCGGGTCCGGCCTGCCGCTCATGCTGCAGCGGACTCTGGCGAGGCAGGTGGCGCTGTTGGAGTGTGTGGGCAAGGTATGGAAGGTATCTTTAATACCAGAGGCCTGGTGACTACTGCCTGTCTGTTTGTCTGTTTGTTGTCAGCGGGATTTGTATCATGTAAAATTAAATGGATTGGAAACTGTGTGTCCGCGCTTGGCCGGTTTTTATGTTTGTTACCAGCCCTAAAACGAAGGCAACAGTGGAATAAAATATAATTATGAAGTGCTATTTTAGATTTTGTGCGTATGAGTTGCGAGCCATGCCTCTGCCTTATTGCAGTCAAATTGTCCCATATTTTTATTAAATTTAAAACTGTTACTTTTAATATATAAAACTCACTATCTACATTATAATGTGAAAAATTATGCACGGCTGAATCGAACAATTTTTTAGGAATTTGAACAGTTAATGTGTCACCCCGTAATTCAAAATAACAATATGCACACACTGTATATTAAAAAAAGAAAAATTTGCAAATAAATAAACTATTTACCTTCCTAAATAGTATTTAAACTAACATAACGTAACTAAAGACATCACAACATAACTAACTTAAAATTATATCTAACTGGCATCCTTCAATGATGACGATTCCCATCCAGGACAAACATTTGTGTGATGAATATACATGTTTGTTCTGTGTTTGGGTGTTGTATCATATAGTACGTACGTATATACAAAAAGTATTTAAGTATTTTATCCGTAATCTAGTTTCCATATTACAAGCTATGCTTAGTTTGGGGCTAGATGGCGCTGTGTGAAATTAAAGTCCTGTAATATTTATTTATTATTATTTATTTATTTATCAATCCCATTCCCAACCCACGTGAACTGAGCAACATGCTATGTGAAAAGTTTTAGCTCAATCCATTGAGCTATTGGCGAAGAAGGTACAAGTATTCGTCCAAACAAACTTGTTGTTTTTTCTTAAATTGATGTTTCAATTGAGTTAAATCAAACTTTATCACCCCAGGGTCGCTACGGAGAAGTTTGGCGCGGGTCGTGGTACGCCGACAGCGTCGCCGTCAAGATATTCTTCTCCCGGGACGAGGCGTCATGGCGGCGGGAGACTGAGATATACAGCACGGTGTTACTGAGACACGACAATATACTGGCGTATGTCGGCAGTGACATGACTAGCCGAGGCAGTTGTACACAGGTATATACAGTAACTAGTGAAACGAGGCGTCATGGCGGCGGGAGACTGAGATATACAGCACGGTGTTACTGAGACACGACAATATACTGGCGTATGTCGGCAGTGACATGACTAGCCGAGGCAGTTGTACCCGGATATATACAGTAACTAGTGAAACGAGGCGTCATGGCGGCGGGAGACTGAGATATACAGCACGGTGTTACTGAGACACGACAATATACTGGCGTATGTCGGCAGTGACATGACTAGCCGAGGCAGTTGTACACAGGTATATACAGTAACTAGTGAAACGAGGCGTCATGGCGGCGGGAGACTGAGATATACAGCACGGTGTTACTGAGACACGACAATATACTGGCGTATGTCGGCAGTGACATGACTAGCCGAGGCAGTTGTACACAGGTATATACAGTAACTAGTGAAACGAGGCGTCATGGCGGCGGGAGACTGAGATATACAGCACGGTGTTACTGAGACACGACAATATACTGGCGTATGTCGGCAGTGACATGACTAGCCGAGGCAGTTGTACACAGGTATATACAGTAACTAGTGAAACGAGCCGTCATGGCGGCGGGAGACTGAGATATACAGCACGGTGTTACTGAGACACGACAATATACTGGCGTATGTCGGCAGTGACATGACTAGCCGAGGCAGTTGTACACAGGTATATACAGTAACTAGTGAAACGAGGCGTCATGGCGGCGGGAGACTGAGATATACAGCACGGTGTTACTGAGACACGACAATATACTGGCGTATGTCGGCAGTGACATGACTAGCCGAGGCAGTTGTACACAGGTATATACAGTAACTAGTGAAACGAGGCGTCATGGCGGCGGGAGACTGAGATATACAGCACGGTGTTACTGAGACACGACAATATACTGGCGTATGTCGGCAGTGACATGACTAGCCGAGGCAGTTGTACACAGGTATATACAGTAACTAGTGAAACGAGGCGTCATGGCGGCGGGAGACTGAGATATACAGCACGGTGTTACTGAGACACGACAATATACTGGCGTATGTCGGCAGTGACATGACTAGCCGAGGCAGTTGTACACAGGTATATACAGTAACTAGTGAAACGAGGCGTCATGGCGGCGGGAGACTGAGATATACAGCACGGTGTTACTGAGACACGACAATATACTGGCGTATGTCGGCAGTGACATGACTAGCCGAGGCAGTTGTACACAGGTATATACAGTAACTAGTGAAACGAGCCGTCATGGCGGCGGGAGACTGAGATATACAGCACGGTGTTACTGAGACACGACAATATACTGGCGTATGTCGGCAGTGACATGACTAGCCGAGGCAGTTGTACACAGGTATATACAGTAACTAGTGAAACGAGGCGTCATGGCGGCGGGAGACTGAGATATACAGCACGGTGTTACTGAGACACGACAATATACTGGCGTATGTCGGCAGTGACATGACTAGCCGAGGCAGTTGTACACAGGTATATACAGTAACTAGTGAAACGAGGCGTCATGGCGGCGGGAGACTGAGATATACAGCACGGTGTTACTGAGACACGACAATATACTGGCGTATGTCGGCAGTGACATGACTAGCCGAGGCAGTTGTACACAGGTATATACAGTAACTAGTGAAACGAGGCGTCATGGCGGCGGGAGACTGAGATATACAGCACGGTGTTACTGAGACACGACAATATACTGGCGTATGTCGGCAGTGACATGACTAGCCGAGGCAGTTGTACCCGGATATATACAGTAACTAGTGAAACGAGGCGTCATGGCGGCGGGAGACTGAGATATACAGCACGGTGTTACTGAGACACGACAATATACTGGCGTATGTCGGCAGTGACATGACTAGCCGAGGCAGTTGTACACAGGTATATACAGTAACTAGTGAAACGAGGCGTCATGGCGGCGGGAGACTGAGATATACAGCACGGTGTTACTGAGACACGACAATATACTGGCGTATGTCGGCAGTGACATGACTAGCCGAGGCAGTTGTACCCGGATATATACAGTAACTAGTGAAACGAGGCGTCATGGCGGCGGGAGACTGAGATATACAGCACGGTGTTACTGAGACACGACAATATACTGGCGTATGTCGGCAGTGACATGACTAGCCGAGGCAGTTGTACCCGGATATATACAGTAACTAGTGAAACGAGGCGTCATGGCGGCGGGAGACTGAGATATACAGCACGGTGTTACTGAGACACGACAATATACTGGCGTATGTCGGCAGTGACATGACTAGCCGAGGCAGTTGTACACAGGTATATACAGTAACTAGTGAAACGAGGCGTCATGGCGGCGGGAGACTGAGATATACAGCACGGTGTTACTGAGACACGACAATATACTGGCGTATGTCGGCAGTGACATGACTAGCCGAGGCAGTTGTACACAGGTATATACAGTAACTAGTGAAACGAGGCGTCATGGCGGCGGGAGACTGAGATATACAGCACGGTGTTACTGAGACACGACAATATACTGGCGTATGTCGGCAGTGACATGACTAGCCGAGGCAGTTGTACACAGGTATATACAGTAACTAGTGAAACGAGGCGTCATGGCGGCGGGAGACTGAGATATACAGCACGGTGTTACTGAGACACGACAATATACTGGCGTATGTCGGCAGTGACATGACTAGCCGAGGCAGTTGTACACAGGTATATACAGTAACTAGTGAAACGAGGCGTCATGGCGGCGGGAGACTGAGATATACAGCACGGTGTTACTGAGACACGACAATATACTGGCGTATGTCGGCAGTGACATGACTAGCCGAGGCAGTTGTACACAGGTATATACAGTAACTAGTGAAACGAGGCGTCATGGCGGCGGGAGACTGAGATATACAGCACGGTGTTACTGAGACACGACAATATACTGGCGTATGTCGGCAGTGACATGACTAGCCGAGGCAGTTGTACACAGGTATATACAGTAACTAGTGAAACGAGCCGTCATGGCGGCGGGAGACTGAGATATACAGCACGGTGTTACTGAGACACGACAATATACTGGCGTATGTCGGCAGTGACATGACTAGCCGAGGCAGTTGTACACAGGTATATACAGTAACTAGTGAAACGAGGCGTCATGGCGGCGGGAGACTGAGATATACAGCACGGTGTTACTGAGACACGACAATATACTGGCGTATGTCGGCAGTGACATGACTAGCCGAGGCAGTTGTACACAGGTATATACAGTAACTAGTGAAACGAGGCGTCATGGCGGCGGGAGACTGAGATATACAGCACGGTGTTACTGAGACACGACAATATACTGGCGTATGTCGGCAGTGACATGACTAGCCGAGGCAGTTGTACACAGGTATATACAGTAACTAGTGAAACGAGGCGTCATGGCGGCGGGAGACTGAGATATACAGCACGGTGTTACTGAGACACGACAATATACTGGCGTATGTCGGCAGTGACATGACTAGCCGAGGCAGTTGTACACAGGTATATACAGTAACTAGTGAAACGAGGCGTCATGGCGGCGGGAGACTGAGATATACAGCACGGTGTTACTGAGACACGACAATATACTGGCGTATGTCGGCAGTGACATGACTAGCCGAGGCAGTTGTACACAGGTATATACAGTAACTAGTGAAACGAGGCGTCATGGCGGCGGGAGACTGAGATATACAGCACGGTGTTACTGAGACACGACAATATACTGGCGTATGTCGGCAGTGACATGACTAGCCGAGGCAGTTGTACACAGGTATATACAGTAACTAGTGAAACGAGGCGTCATGGCGGCGGGAGACTGAGATATACAGCACGGTGTTACTGAGACACGACAATATACTGGCGTATGTCGGCAGTGACATGACTAGCCGAGGCAGTTGTACACAGGTATATACAGTAACTAGTGAAACGAGGCGTCATGGCGGCGGGAGACTGAGATATACAGCACGGTGTTACTGAGACACGACAATATACTGGCGTATGTCGGCAGTGACATGACTAGCCGAGGCAGTTGTACACAGGTATATACAGTAACTAGTGAAACGAGGCGTCATGGCGGCGGGAGACTGAGATATACAGCACGGTGTTACTGAGACACGACAATATACTGGCGTATGTCGGCAGTGACATGACTAGCCGAGGCAGTTGTACACAGGTATATACAGTAACTAGTGAAACGAGGCGTCATGGCGGCGGGAGACTGAGATATACAGCACGGTGTTACTGAGACACGACAATATACTGGCGTATGTCGGCAGTGACATGACTAGCCGAGGCAGTTGTACACAGGTATATACAGTAACTAGTGAAACGAGGCGTCATGGCGGCGGGAGACTGAGATATACAGCACGGTGTTACTGAGACACGACAATATACTGGCGTATGTCGGCAGTGACATGACTAGCCGAGGCAGTTGTACACAGGTATATACAGTAACTAGTGAAACGAGGCGTCATGGCGGCGGGAGACTGAGATATACAGCACGGTGTTACTGAGACACGACAATATACTGGCGTATGTCGGCAGTGACATGACTAGCCGAGGCAGTTGTACACAGGTATATACAGTAACTAGTGAAACGAGGCGTCATGGCGGCGGGAGACTGAGATATACAGCACGGTGTTACTGAGACACGACAATATACTGGCGTATGTCGGCAGTGACATGACTAG